>OX336895.1:23831216-25049966 GCA_946959425.1 Argyrosomus regius
TTGATCTTAGCCAAAAGGCCGAGAAGCGATACCGACAAGGGGTCGGGGGCCAGCAGGTCACGCTCCGCCCCGGCACCCTCACTCACGGGTCCCACGGTGGATGACGTGTTTGGCGGCGCTCAGTTCACCAAGTGCTTTACCAAGTGCTTTTAAATGCTCGGGCTGAAAGGCTCTACAAGAACACAAAGTGTGAGACTTCAATTTGAAAATACGGTGTCAACACAGTGAATTCGCTGCCTGGGCCAAAGATTTTCTAGGTCAAAATAAGGCCCACTCCGCCACTGAAATCAAGCCGTCCCCTAAGTGGGCGTGGTCTCCTCACCCCCGATCCCCAAATCCCGTTGGTAAGTGCCGTGAAACGTCGCGTGGACGAACAAAGACTGTGCTTTACCGGAGACGCTAGGCGCCACTAAATCCGCTAAAGTTGGACAGCTTTTGCTTTGAGTTTTCCTTTGACACGCTTGTCAGGGGAGAGCGCGAACGCAGTCCCCCCACTACCAGAAATTATGCAGTCGAGATTCCCACATTTGGGGAATTCGCAGGGGTCAGCACAGCCGGAGTGCAATGGCTGAGCCTCGCCCTGGGTGAACCACCTTCTTGATCATGGTATCTCCCCTGCCAGGTAAGTATGAGTTGTACAGCTCAGAGGCAGAGGGCTCTTCCCCCGGACATGCCGTGCTGACTGACGGTGCTGACAAAACACGCCTGGCCAAAACCAGGGACTGTGGAAGGCCCTGTGAATCTGCAGGGATCTAATCCAGAGGAAAGCGTTTTTGTACTCGGAATGGCAAAATATGACTCAGGTTGTACTTGATAAGTACCGGTTATATGTCCCTACTGACCCGGCGCACAAGCGACCGAGGGACCACGGGGACTTGATTTTCGACAGCGAGAGAGGTATGGTATGGTATCTCATGGTATCTCCCCTGCCAGGTAAGTATGAGTTGTACATCCGCAAAGACGTGGATCATCGGTGGACCTGAGGAGGATTGAATGACGGCTGGTTGCTCAAATAAGCCATCTTCAACGATGCCTACCTGTTTATCAAAGCATCCGCGCTGTTAATCCTGCATGACTTTAAGCCATAATATAATTTGGACAGGTGAGTTCCATAAAAATTCAGACTCAGTACAGTTGTCATGAACGGGGAAATTAGCTACAGAGACCAAAACTGTTTTTTTGTACCAGGCTGCAAACATGTTTATTTCTGCTGTGAAGCTGGACATTTTAACATGGGGACTTATGGAGATTGACTCACTTCTGGAGCCAGCCTCAAGTGGACGTTTGAGGAACTGCCGTTTGTTTTTGGCACTTCCATATTGGCTTCATTTCCCAGCAGGGGGGGTTGCCATGGAAACGCTAGAGATAAAAGGCTGTCTTAGGAGGCGTGTCTCATGTGATGTCACACATTCTAGAGTCTTTGATCTGGACTGTCTCTGTAACTGCACCAACACTGCTACAGAAAACTGACCAGATTCAAGGATCCCAGAGAAGGAAGACGACTCTTATCGATATAATGAACTCACCGATGACCATCACTGAGCCTGCAGCTCCTTCTGCTTCTGGTTGCGAGTCTCCAATGGAGACAGACATTCAGAAGCAGCTTCGTTTGTTTGTCACCGTGCCGACGTTAAGACCGTTACACAAGTGTAACACTCTGCAGAGCCGTACCCAGGAGGAGTGGGCGAAACACAAAATATGACTCAGGTTCCACGCGATAAGTACCGGTTACGTGTCCCTACTGAGCCCGAGCACAAGGGGGACCACAGGGACTTGATTTTCGACAGCGAGAGAGGGGGTGCACCGTTCCCGGAGATACTGCAATACCAGGTCGATGCGTGGAGTGGACGGAGCAAGCCCCTATTCCATCTCCCTGCTCCAAAAATCAATTTAATATATGGTCCCCGGGTAGGGGACGTATCAGATATTAAACTGATAAGAACAGATACTACACTTGATCTTAGCCAAAAGGCCGAGAAGCGATACCGACAAGGGGTCGGGGGCCAGCAGGTCACGCTCCGCCCCGGCACCCTCACTCACGGGTCCCACGGTGGATGACGTGTTTGGCGGCGCTCAGTTCACCAAGTGCTTTACCAAGTGCTTTTAAATGCTCGGGCTGAAAGGCTCTACAAGAACACAAAGTGTGAGACTTCAATTTGAAAATACGGTGTCAACACAGTGAATTCGCTGCCTGGGCCAAAGATTTTCTAGGTCAAAATAAGGCCCACTCCGCCACTGAAATCAAGCCGTCCCCTAAGTGGGCGTGGTCTCCTCACCCCCGATCCCCAAATCCCGTTGGTAAGTGCCGTGAAACGTCGCGTGGACGAACAAAGACTGTGCTTTACCGGAGACGCTAGGCGCCACTAAATCCGCTAAAGTTGGACAGCTTTTGCTTTGAGTTTTCCTTTGACACGCTTGTCAGGGGAGAGCGCGAACGCAGTCCCCCACTACCAGAAATTATGCAGTCGAGATTCCCACATTTGGGGAATTCGCAGGGGTCAGCACAGCCGGAGTGCAATGGCTGAGCCTCGCCCTGGGTGAACCACCTTCTTGATCATGGTATCTCCCCTGCCAGGTAAGTATGAGTTGTACAGCTCAGAGGCAGAGGGCTCTTCCCCCGGACATGCCGTGCTGACTGACGGTGCTGACAAAACACGCCTGGCCAAAACCAGGGACTGTGGAAGGCCCTGTGAATCTGCAGGGATCTAATCCAGAGGAAAGCGTTTTTGTACTCGGAATGGCAAAATATGACTCAGGTTGTACTTGATAAGTACCGGTTATATGTCCCTACTGACCCGGCGCACAAGCGACCGAGGGACCACGGGGACTTGATTTTCGACAGCGAGAGAGGTATGGTATGGTATCTCATGGTATCTCCCCTGCCAGGTAAGTATGAGTTGTACATCCGCAAAGACGTGGATCATCGGTGGACCTGAGGAGGATTGAATGACGGCTGGTTGCTCAAATAAGCCATCTTCAACGATGCCTACCTGTTTATCAAAGCATCCGCGCTGTTAATCCTGCATGACTTTAAGCCATAATATAATTTGGACAGGTGAGTTCCATAAAAATTCAGACTCAGTACAGTTGTCATGAACGGGGAAATTAGCTACAGAGACCAAAACTGTTTTTTTGTACCAGGCTGCAAACATGTTTATTTCTGCTGTGAAGCTGGACATTTTAACATGGGGACTTATGGAGATTGACTCACTTCTGGAGCCAGCCTCAAGTGGACGTTTGAGGAACTGCCGTTTGTTTTTGGCACTTCCATATTGGCTTCATTTCCCAGCAGGGGGGTTGCCATGGAAACGCTAGAGATAAAAGGCTGTCTTAGGAGGCGTGTCTCATGTGATGTCACACATTCTAGAGTCTTTGATCTGGACTGTCTCTGTAACTGCACCAACACTGCTACAGAAAACTGACCAGATTCAAGGATCCCAGAGAAGGAAGACGACTCTTATCGATATAATGAACTCACCGATGACCATCACTGAGCCTGCAGCTCCTTCTGCTTCTGGTTGCGAGTCTCCAATGGAGACAGACATTCAGAAGCAGCTTCGTTTGTTTGTCACCGTGCCGACGTTAAGACCGTTACACAAGTGTAACACTCTGCAGAGCCGTACCCAGGAGGAGTGGGCGAAACACAAAATATGACTCAGGTTCCACGCGATAAGTACCGGTTACGTGTCCCTACTGAGCCCGAGCACAAGCAACCGAGGGGACCGCAGGGACTTGATTTTCGACAGCGAGAGAGGGGGTGCACCGTTCCCCGGAGATACTGCAATACCAGGTCGATGCGTGGAGTGGACGGAGCAAGCCCCTATTCCATCTCCCTGCTCCAAAAATCAATTTAATATATGGTCCCCGGGTAGGGGACGTATCAGATATTAAACTGATAAGAACAGATACTACACTTGATCTTAGCCAAAAGGCCGAGAAGCGATACCGACAAGGGGTCGGGGGCCAGCAGGTCACGCTCCGCCCCGGCACCCTCACTCACGGGTCCCACGGTGGATGACGTGTTTGGCGGCGCTCAGTTCACCAAGTGCTTTACCAAGTGCTTTTAAATGCTCGGGCTGAAAGGCTCTACAAGAACACAAAGTGTGAGACTTCAATTTGAAAATACGGTGTCAACACAGTGAATTCGCTGCCTGGGCCAAAGATTTTCTAGGTCAAAATAAGGCCCACTCCGCCACTGAAATCAAGCCGTCCCCTAAGTGGGCGTGGTCTCCTCACCCCCGATCCCCAAATCCCGTTGGTAAGTGCCGTGAAACGTCGCGTGGACGAACAAAGACTGTGCTTTACCGGAGACGCTAGGCGCCACTAAATCCGCTAAAGTTGGACAGCTTTTGCTTTGAGTTTTCCTTTGACACGCTTGTCAGGGGAGAGCGCGAACGCAGTCCCCCACTACCAGAAATTATGCAGTCGAGATTCCCACATTTGGGGAATTCGCAGGGGTCAGCACAGCCGGAGTGCAATGGCTGAGCCTCGCCCTGGGTGAACCACCTTCTTGATCATGGTATCTCCCCTGCCAGGTAAGTATGAGTTGTACAGCTCAGAGGCAGAGGGCTCTTCCCCCGGACATGCCGTGCTGACTGACGGTGCTGACAAAACACGCCTGGCCAAAACCAGGGACTGTGGAAGGCCCTGTGAATCTGCAGGGATCTAATCCAGAGGAAAGCGTTTTTGTACTCGGAATGGCAAAATATGACTCAGGTTGTACTTGATAAGTACCGGTTATATGTCCCTACTGACCCGGCGCACAAGCGACCGAGGGACCACGGGGACTTGATTTTCGACAGCGAGAGAGGTATGGTATGGTATCTCATGGTATCTCCCCTGCCAGGTAAGTATGAGTTGTACATCCGCAAAGACGTGGATCATCGGTGGACCTGAGGAGGATTGAATGACGGCTGGTTGCTCAAATAAGCCATCTTCAACGATGCCTACCTGTTTATCAAAGCATCCGCGCTGTTAATCCTGCATGACTTTAAGCCATAATATAATTTGGACAGGTGAGTTCCATAAAAATTCAGACTCAGTACAGTTGTCATGAACGGGGAAATTAGCTACAGAGACCAAAACTGTTTTTTTGTACCAGGCTGCAAACATGTTTATTTCTGCTGTGAAGCTGGACATTTTAACATGGGGACTTATGGAGATTGACTCACTTCTGGAGCCAGCCTCAAGTGGACGTTTGAGGAACTGCCGTTTGTTTTTGGCACTTCCATATTGGCTTCATTTCCCAGCAGGGGGGTTGCCATGGAAACGCTAGAGATAAAAGGCTGTCTTAGGAGGCGTGTCTCATGTGATGTCACACATTCTAGAGTCTTTGATCTGGACTGTCTCTGTAACTGCACCAACACTGCTACAGAAAACTGACCAGATTCAAGGATCCCAGAGAAGGAAGACGACTCTTATCGATATAA
Source organism: Argyrosomus regius (assembly GCA_946959425.1). NCBI lineage: Eukaryota > Metazoa > Chordata > Actinopteri > Sciaenidae > Argyrosomus > Argyrosomus regius. Next base: position 23,836,646 of record OX336895.1, read on the forward strand.
TGAACTCACCGATGACCATCACTGAGCCTGCAGCTCCTTCTGCTTCTGGTTGCGAGTCTCCAATGGAGACAGACATTCAGAAGCAGCTTCGTTTGTTTGTCACCGTGCCGACGTTAAGACCGTTACACAAGTGTAACACTCTGCAGAGCCGTACCCAGGAGGAGTGGGCGAAACACAAAATATGACTCAGGTTCCACGCGATAAGTACCGGTTACGTGTCCCTACTGAGCCCGAGCACAAGCAACCGAGGGGACCACAGGGACTTGATTTTCGACAGCGAGAGAGGGGGTGCACCGTTCCCGGAGATACTGCAATACCAGGTCGATGCGTGGAGTGGACGGAGCAAGCCCCTATTCCATCTCCCTGCTCCAAAAATCAATTTAATATATGGTCCCCGGGTAGGGGACGTATCAGATATTAAACTGATAAGAACAGATACTACACTTGATCTTAGCCAAAAGGCCGAGAAGCGATACCGACAAGGGGTCGGGGGCCAGCAGGTCACGCTCCGCCCCGGCACCCTCACTCACGGGTCCCACGGTGGATGACGTGTTTGGCGGCGCTCAGTTCACCAAGTGCTTTACCAAGTGCTTTTAAATGCTCGGGCTGAAAGGCTCTACAAGAACACAAAGTGTGAGACTTCAATTTGAAAATACGGTGTCAACACAGTGAATTCGCTGCCTGGGCCAAAGATTTTCTAGGTCAAAATAAGGCCCACTCCGCCACTGAAATCAAGCCGTCCCCTAAGTGGGCGTGGTCTCCTCACCCCCGATCCCCAAATCCCGTTGGTAAGTGCCGTGAAACGTCGCGTGGACGAACAAAGACTGTGCTTTACCGGAGACGCTAGGCGCCACTAAATCCGCTAAAGTTGGACAGCTTTTGCTTTGAGTTTTCCTTTGGCTTCATTTCCCAGCAGGGGGGTTGCCATGGAAACGCTAGAGATAAAAGGCTGTCTTAGGAGGCGTGTCTCATGTGATGTCACACATTCTAGAGTCTTTGATCTGGACTGTCTCTGTAACTGCACCAACACTGCTACAGAAAACTGACCAGATTCAAGGATCCCAGAGAAGGAAGACGACTCTTATCGATATAATGAACTCACCGATGACCATCACTGAGCCTGCAGCTCCTTCTGCTTCTGGTTGCGAGTCTCCAATGGAGACAGACATTCAGAAGCAGCTTCGTTTGTTTGTCACCGTGCCGACGTTAAGACCGTTACACAAGTGTAACACTCTGCAGAGCCGTACCCAGGAGGAGTGGGCGAAACACAAAATATGACTCAGGTTCCACGCGATAAGTACCGGTTACGTGTCCCTACTGAGCCCGAGCACAAGGGGACCACAGGGACTTGATTTTCGACAGCGAGAGAGGGGGTGCACCGTTCCCGGAGATACTGCAATACCAGGTCGATGCGTGGAGTGGACGGAGCAAGCCCCTATTCCATCTCCCTGCTCCAAAAATCAATTTAATATATGGTCCCCGGGTAGGGGACGTATCAGATATTAAACTGATAAGAACAGATACTACACTTGATCTTAGCCAAAAGGCCGAGAAGCGATACCGACAAGGGGTCGGGGGCCAGCAGGTCACGCTCCGCCCCGGCACCCTCACTCACGGGTCCCACGGTGGATGACGTGTTTGGCGGCGCTCAGTTCACCAAGTGCTTTACCAAGTGCTTTTAAATGCTCGGGCTGAAAGGCTCTACAAGAACACAAAGTGTGAGACTTCAATTTGAAAATACGGTGTCAACACAGTGAATTCGCTGCCTGGGCCAAAGATTTTCTAGGTCAAAATAAGGCCCACTCCGCCACTGAAATCAAGCCGTCCCCTAAGTGGGCGTGGTCTCCTCACCCCCGATCCCCAAATCCCGTTGGTAAGTGCCGTGAAACGTCGCGTGGACGAACAAAGACTGTGCTTTACCGGAGACGCTAGGCGCCACTAAATCCGCTAAAGTTGGACAGCTTTTGCTTTGAGTTTTCCTTTGACACGCTTGTCAGGGGAGAGCGCGAACGCAGTCCCCCACTACCAGAAATTATGCAGTCGAGATTCCCACATTTGGGGAATTCGCAGGGGTCAGCACAGCCGGAGTGCAATGGCTGAGCCTCGCCCTGGGTGAACCACCTTCTTGATCATGGTATCTCCCCTGCCAGGTAAGTATGAGTTGTACAGCTCAGAGGCAGAGGGCTCTTCCCCGGACATGCCGTGCTGACTGACGGTGCTGACAAAACACGCCTGGCCAAAACCAGGGACTGTGGAAGGCCCTGTGAATCTGCAGGGATCTAATCCAGAGGAAAGCGTTTTTGTACTCGGAATGGCAAAATATGACTCAGGTTGTACTTGATAAGTACCGGTTATATGTCCCTACTGACCCGGCGCACAAGCGACCGAGGGACCACGGGGACTTGATTTTCGACAGCGAGAGAGGTATGGTATGGTATCTCATGGTATCTCCCCTGCCAGGTAAGTATGAGTTGTACATCCGCAAAGACGTGGATCATCAGTGGACCTGAGGAGGATTGAATGACGGCTGGTTGCTCAAATAAGCCATCTTCAACGATGCCTACCTGTTTATCAAAGCATCCGCGCTGTTAATCCTGCATGACTTTAAGCCATAATATAATTTGGACAGGTGAGTTCCATAAAAATTCAGACTCAGTACAGTTGTCATGAACGGGGAAATTAGCTACAGAGACCAAAACTGTTTTTTTGTACCAGGCTGCAAACATGTTTATTTCTGCTGTGAAGCTGGACATTTTAACATGGGGACTTATGGAGATTGACTCACTTCTGGAGCCAGCCTCAAGTGGACGTTTGAGGAACTGCCGTTTGTTTTTGGCACTTCCATATTGGCTTCATTTCCCAGCAGGGGGGGTTGCCATGGAAACGCTAGAGATAAAAGGCTGTCTTAGGAGGCGTGTCTCATGTGATGTCACACATTCTAGAGTCTTTGATCTGGACTGTCTCTGTAACTGCACCAACACTGCTACAGAAAACTGACCAGATTCAAGGATCCCAGAGAAGGAAGACGACTCTTATCGATATAATGAACTCACCGATGACCATCACTGAGCCTGCAGCTCCTTCTGCTTCTGGTTGCGAGTCTCCAATGGAGACAGACATTCAGAAGCAGCTTCGTTTGTTTGTCACCGTGCCGACGTTAAGACCGTTACACAAGTGTAACACTCTGCAGAGCCGTACCCAGGAGGAGTGGGCGAAACACAAAATATGACTCAGGTTCCACGCGATAAGTACCGGTTACGTGTCCCTACTGAGCCCGAGCACAAGAAACCGGGGGACCACAGGGACTTGATTTTCGACAGCGAGAGAGGGGGTGCACCGTTCCCGGAGATACTGCAATACCAGGTCGATGCGTGGAGTGGACGGAGCAAGCCCCTATTCCATCTCCCTGCTCCAAAAATCAATTTAATATATGGTCCCCGGGTAGGGGACGTATCAGATATTAAACTGATAAGAACAGATACTACACTTGATCTTAGCCAAAAGGCCGAGAAGCGATACCGACAAGGGGTCGGGGGCCAGCAGGTCACGCTCCGCCCCGGCACCCTCACTCACGGGTCCCACGGTGGATGACGTGTTTGGCGGCGCTCAGTTCACCAAGTGCTTTACCAAGTGCTTTTAAATGCTCGGGCTGAAAGGCTCTACAAGAACACAAAGTGTGAGACTTCAATTTGAAAATACGGTGTCAACACAGTGAATTCGCTGCCTGGGCCAAAGATTTTCTAGGTCAAAATAAGGCCCACTCCGCCACTGAAATCAAGCCGTCCCCTAAGTGGGCGTGGTCTCCTCACCCCCGATCCCCAAATCCCGTTGGTAAGTGCCGTGAAACGTCGCGTGGACGAACAAAGACTGTGCTTTACCGGAGACGCTAGGCGCCACTAAATCCGCTAAAGTTGGACAGCTTTTGCTTTGAGTTTTCCTTTGGCTTCATTTCCCAGCAGGGGGGGTTGCCATGGAAACGCTAGAGATAAAAGGCTGTCTTAGGAGGCGTGTCTCATGTGATGTCACACATTCTAGAGTCTTTGATCTGGACTGTCTCTGTAACTGCACCAACACTGCTACAGAAAACTGACCAGATTCAAGGATCCCAGAGAAGGAAGACGACTCTTATCGATATAATGAACTCACCGATGACCATCACTGAGCCTGCAGCTCCTTCTGCTTCTGGTTGCGAGTCTCCAATGGAGACAGACATTCAGAAACAGCTTCGTTTGTTTGTCACCGTGCCGACGTTAAGACCGTTACACAAGTGTAACACTCTGCAGAGCCGTACCCAGGAGGAGTGGGCGAAACACAAAATATGACTCAGGTTCCACGCGATAAGTACCGGTTACGTGTCCCTACTGAGCCCGAGCACAAGGGGACCACAGGGACTTGATTTTCGACAGCGAGAGAGGGGGTGCACCGTTCCCGGAGATACTGCAATACCAGGTCGATGCGTGGAGTGGACGGAGCAAGCCCCTATTCCATCTCCCTGCTCCAAAAATCAATTTAATATATGGTCCCCGGGTAGGGGACGTATCAGATATTAAACTATATATTAAAATTTCCTTTGACACGCTTGTCAGGGGAGAGCGCGAACGCAGTCCCCCACTACCAGAAATTATGCAGTCGAGATTCCCACATTTGGGGAATTCGCAGGGGTCAGCACAGCCGGAGTGCAATGGCTGAGCCTCGCCCTGGGTGAACCACCTTCTTGATCATGGTATCTCCCCTGCCAGGTAAGTATGAGTTGTACAGCTCAGAGGCAGAGGGCTCTTCCCCGGACATGCCGTGCTGACTGACGGTGCTGACAAAACACGCCTGGCCAAAACCAGGGACTGTGGAAGGCCCTGTGAATCTGCAGGGATCTAATACAGAGGAAAGCGTTTTTGTACTCGGAATGGCAAAATATGACTCAGGTTGTACTTGATAAGTACCGGTTATATGTCCCTACTGACCCGGCGCACAAGCGACCGAGGGACCACGGGGACTTGATTTTCGACAGCGAGAGAGGTATGGTATGGTATCTCATGGTATCTCCCCTGCCAGGTAAGTATGAGTTGTACATCCGCAAAGACGTGGATCATCGGTGGACCTGAGGAGGATTGAATGACGGCTGGTTGCTCAAATAAGCCATCTTCAACGATGCCTACCTGTTTATCAAAGCATCCGCGCTGTTAATCCTGCATAACTTTATGCCATAATATAATTTGGACAGGTGAGTTCCATAAAAATTCAGACTCAGTACAGTTGTCATGAACGGGGAAATTAGCTACAGAGACCAAAACTGTTTTTTTGTACCAGGCTGCAAACATGTTTATTTCTGCTGTGAAGCTGGACATTTTAACATGGGGACTTATGGAGATTGACTCACTTCTGGAGCCAGCCTCAAGTGGACGTTTGAGGAACTGCCGTTTGTTTTTGGCACTTCCATATTGGCTTCATTTCCCAGCAGGGGGGGTTGCCATGGAAACGCTAGAGATAAAAGGCTGTCTTAGGAGGCGTGTCTCATGTGATGTCACACATTCTAGAGTCTTTGATCTGGACTGTCTCTGTAACTGCACCAACACTGCTACAGAAAACTGACCAGATTCAAGGATCCCAGAGAAGGAAGACGACTCTTATCGATATAATGAACTCACCGATGACCATCACTGAGCCTGCAGCTCCTTCTGCTTCTGGTTGCGAGTCTCCAATGGAGACAGACATTCAGAAGCAGCTTCGTTTGTTTGTCACCGTGCCGACGTTAAGACCGTTACACAAGTGTAACACTCTGCAGAGCCGTACCCAGGAGGAGTGGGCGAAACACAAAATATGACTCAGGTTCCACGCGATAAGTACCGGTTACGTGTCCCTACTGAGCCCGAGCACAAGGGGACCACAGGGACTTGATTTTCGACAGCGAGAGAGGGGGTGCACCGTTCCCGGAGATACTGCAATACCAGGTCGATGCGTGGAGTGGACGGAGCAAGCCCCTATTCCATCTCCCTGCTCCAAAAATCAATTTAATATATGGTCCCCGGGTAGGGGACGTATCAGATATTAAACTGATAAGAACAGATACTACACTTGATCTTAGCCAAAAGGCCGAGAAGCGATACCGACAAGGGGTCGGGGGCCAGCAGGTCACGCTCCGCCCCGGCACCCTCACTCACGGGTCCCACGGTGGATGACGTGTTTGGCGGCGCTCAGTTCACCAAGTGCTTTACCAAGTGCTTTTAAATGCTCGGGCTGAAAGGCTCTACAAGAACACAAAGTGTGAGACTTCAATTTGAAAATACGGTGTCAACACAGTGAATTCGCTGCCTGGGCCAAAGATTTTCTAGGTCAAAATAAGGCCCACTCCGCCACTGAAATCAAGCCGTCCCCTAAGTGGGCGTGGTCTCCTCACCCCCGATCCCCAAATCCCGTTGGTAAGTGCCGTGAAACGTCGCGTGGACGAACAAAGACTGTGCTTTACCGGAGACGCTAGGCGCCACTAAATCCGCTAAAGTTGGACAGCTTTTGCTTTGAGTTTTCCTTTGACACGCTTGTCAGGGGAGAGCGCGAACGCAGTCCCCCACTACCAGAAATTATGCAGTCGAGATTCCCACATTTGGGGAATTCGCAGGGGTCAGCACAGCCGGAGTGCAATGGCTGAGCCTCGCCCTGGGTGAACCACCTTCTTGATCATGGTATCTCCCCTGCCAGGTAAGTATGAGTTGTACAGCTCAGAGGCAGAGGGCTCTTCCCCGGACATGCCGTGCTGACTGACGGTGCTGACAAAACACGCCTGGCCAAAACCAGGGACTGTGGAAGGCCCTGTGAATCTGCAGGGATCTAATCCAGAGGAAAGCGTTTTTGTACTCGGAATGGCAAAATATGACTCAGGTTGTACTTGATAAGTACCGGTTATATGTCCCTACTGACCCGGCGCACAAGCGACCGAGGGACCACAGGGGACTTGATTTTCGACAGCGAGAGAGGTATGGTATGGTATGGTATCTCATGGTATCTCCCCTGCCAGGTAAGTATGAGTTGTACATCCGCAAAGACGTGGATCATCGGTGGACCTGAGGAGGATTGAATGACGGCTGGTTGCTCAAATAAGCCATCTTCAACGATGCCTACCTGTTTATCAAAGCATCCGCGCTGTTAATCCTGCATGACTTTAAGCCATAATATAATTTGGACAGGTGAGTTCCATAAAAATTCAGACTCAGTACAGTTGTCATGAACGGGGAAATTAGCTACAGAGACCAAAACTGTTTTTTTGTACCAGGCTGCAAACATGTTTATTTCTGCTGTGAAGCTGGACATTTTAACATGGGGACTTATGGAGATTGACTCACTTCTGGAGCCAGCCTCAAGTGGACGTTTGAGGAACTGCCGTTTGTTTTTGGCACTTCCATATTGGCTTCATTTCCCAGCAGGGGGGGTTGCCATGGAAACGCTAGAGATAAAAGGCTGTCTTAGGAGGCGTGTCTCATGTGATGTCACACATTCTAGAGTCTTTGATCTGGACTGTCTCTGTAACTGCACCAACACTGCTACAGAAAACTGACCAGATTCAAGGATCCCAGAGAAGGAAGACGACTCTTATCGATATAATGAACTCACCGATGACCATCACTGAGCCTGCAGCTCCTTCTGCTTCTGGTTGCGAGTCTCCAATGGAGACAGACATTCAGAAGCAGCTTCGTTTGTTTGTCACCGTGCCGACGTTAAGACCGTTACACAAGTGTAACACTCTGCAGAGCCGTACCCAGGAGGAGTGGGCGAAACACAAAATATGACTCAGGTTCCACGCGATAAGTACCGGTTACGTGTCCCTACTGAGCCCGAGCACAAGGGGACCACAGGGACTTGATTTTCGACAGCGAGAGAGGGGGTGCACCGTTCCCGGAGATACTGCAATACCAGGTCGATGCGTGGAGTGGACGGAGCAAGCCCCTATTCCATCTCCCTGCTCCAAAAATCAATTTAATATATGGTCCCCGGGTAGGGGACGTATCAGATATTAAACTGATAAGAACAGATACTACACTTGATCTTAGCCAAAAGGCCGAGAAGCGATACCGACAAGGGGTCGGGGGCCAGCAGGTCACGCTCCGCCCCGGCACCCTCACTCACGGGTCCCACGGTGGATGACGTGTTTGGCGGCGCTCAGTTCACCAAGTGCTTTACCAAGTGCTTTTAAATGCTCGGGCTGAAAGGCTCTACAAGAACACAAAGTGTGAGACTTCAATTTGAAAATACGGTGTCAACACAGTGAATTCGCTGCCTGGGCCAAAGATTTTCTAGGTCAAAATAAGGCCCACTCCGCCACTGAAATCAAGCCGTCCCCTAAGTGGGCGTGGTCTCCTCACCCCCGATCCCCAAATCCCGTTGGTAAGTGCCGTGAAACGTCGCGTGGACGAACAAAGACTGTGCTTTACCGGAGACGCTAGGCGCCACTAAATCCGCTAAAGTTGGACAGCTTTTGCTTTGAGTTTTCCTTTGACACGCTTGTCAGGGGAGAGCGCGAACGCAGTCCCCCACTACCAGAAATTATGCAGTCGAGATTCCCACATTTGGGGAATTCGCAGGGGTCAGCACAGCCGGAGTGCAATGGCTGAGCCTCGCCCTGGGTGAACCACCTTCTTGATCATGGTATCTCCCCTGCCAGGTAAGTATGAGTTGTACAGCTCAGAGGCAGAGGGCTCTTCCCCCGGACATGCCGTGCTGACTGACGGTGCTGACAAAACACGCCTGGCCAAAACCAGGGACTGTGGAAGGCCCTGTGAATCTGCAGGGATCTAATCCAGAGGAAAGCGTTTTTGTACTCGGAATGGCAAAATATGACTCAGGTTGTACTTGATAAGTACCGGTTATATGTCCCTACTGACCCGGCGCACAAGCGACCGAGGGACCACGGGGACTTGATTTTCGACAGCGAGAGAGGTATGGTATGGTATGCTCATGGTATCTCCCCTGCCAGGTAAGTATGAGTTGTACATCCGCAAAGACGTGGATCATCGGTGGACCTGAGGAGGATTGAATGACGGCTGGTTGCTCAAATAAGCCATCTTCAACGATGCCTACCTGTTTATCAAAGCATCCGCGCTGTTAATCCTGCATGACTTTAAGCCATAATATAATTTGGACAGGTGAGTTCCATAAAAATTCAGACTCAGTACAGTTGTCATGAACGGGGAAATTAGCTACAGAGACCAAAACTGTTTTTTTGTACCAGGCTGCAAACATGTTTATTTCTGCTGTGAAGCTGGACATTTTAACATGGGGACTTATGGAGATTGACTCACTTCTGGAGCCAGCCTCAAGTGGACGTTTGAGGAACTGCCGTTTGTTTTTGGCACTTCCATATTGGCTTCATTTCCCAGCAGGGGGGTTGCCATGGAAACGCTAGAGATAAAAGGCTGTCTTAGGAGGCGTGTCTCATGTGATGTCACACATTCTAGAGTCTTTGATCTGGACTGTCTCTGTAACTGCACCAACACTGCTACAGAAAACTGACCAGATTCAAGGATCCCAGAGAAGGAAGACGACTCTTATCGATATAATGAACTCACCGATGACCATCACTGAGCCTGCAGCTCCTTCTGCTTCTGGTTGCGAGTCTCCAATGGAGACAGACATTCAGAAGCAGCTTCGTTTGTTTGTCACCGTGCCGACGTTAAGACCGTTACACAAGTGTAACACTCTGCAGAGCCGTACCCAGGAGGAGTGGGCGAAACACAAAATATGACTCAGGTTCCACGCGATAAGTACCGGTTACGTGTCCCTACTGAGCCCGAGCACAAGGGGGACCACAGGGACTTGATTTTCGACAGCGAGAGAGGGGGTGCACCGTTCCCGGAGATACTGCAATACCAGGTCGATGCGTGGAGTGGACGGAGCAAGCCCCTATTCCATCTCCCTGCTCCAAAAATCAATTTAATATATGGTCCCCGGGTAGGGGACGTATCAGATATTAAACTGATAAGAACAGATACTACACTTGATCTTAGCCAAAAGGCCGAGAAGCGATACCGACAAGGGGTCGGGGGCCAGCAGGTCACGCTCCGCCCCGGCACCCTCACTCACGGGTCCCACGGTGGATGACGTGTTTGGCGGCGCTCAGTTCACCAAGTGCTTTACCAAGTGCTTTTAAATGCTCGGGCTGAAAGGCTCTACAAGAACACAAAGTGTGAGACTTCAATTTGAAAATACGGTGTCAACACAGTGAATTCGCTGCCTGGGCCAAAGATTTTCTAGGTCAAAATAAGGCCCACTCCGCCACTGAAATCAAGCCGTCCCCTAAGTGGGCGTGGTCTCCTCACCCCCGATCCCCAAATCCCGTTGGTAAGTGCCGTGAAACGTCGCGTGGACGAACAAAGACTGTGCTTTACCGGAGACGCTAGGCGCCACTAAATCCGCTAAAGTTGGACAGCTTTTGCTTTGAGTTTTCCTTTGACACGCTTGTCAGGGGAGAGCGCGAACGCAGTCCCCCACTACCAGAAATTATGCAGTCGAGATTCCCACATTTGGGGAATTCGCAGGGGTCAGCACAGCCGGAGTGCAATGGCTGAGCCTCGCCCTGGGTGAACCACCTTCTTGATCATGGTATCTCCCCTGCCAGGTAAGTATGAGTTGTACAGCTCAGAGGCAGAGGGCTCTTCCCCGGACATGCCGTGCTGACTGACGGTGCTGACAAAACACGCCTGGCCAAAACCAGGGACTGTGGAAGGCCCTGTGAATCTGCAGGGATCTAATCCAGAGGAAAGCGTTTTTGTACTCGGAATGGCAAAATATGACTCAGGTTGTACTTGATAAGTACCGGTTATATGTCCCTACTGACCCGGCGCACAAGCGACCGAGGGACCACAGGGACTTGATTTTCGACAGCGAGAGAGGTATGGTATGGTATCTCATGGTATCTCCCCTGCCAGGTAAGTATGAGTTGTACATCCGCAAAGACGTGGATCATCGGTGGACCTGAGGAGGATTGAATGACGGCTGGTTGCTCAAATAAGCCATCTTCAACGATGCCTACCTGTTTATCAAAGCATCCGCGCTGTTAATCCTGCATGACTTTAAGCCATAATATAATTTGGACAGGTGAGTTCCATAAAAATTCAGACTCAGTACAGTTGTCATGAACGGGGAAATTAGCTACAGAGACCAAAACTGTTTTTTTGTACCAGGCTGCAAACATGTTTATTTCTGCTGTGAAGCTGGACATTTTAACATGGGGACTTATGGAGATTGACTCACTTCTGGAGCCAGCCTCAAGTGGACGTTTGAGGAACTGCCGTTTGTTTTTGGCACTTCCATATTGGCTTCATTTCCCAGCAGGGGGGGTTGCCATGGAAACGCTAGAGATAAAAGGCTGTCTTAGGAGGCGTGTCTCATGTGATGTCACACATTCTAGAGTCTTTGATCTGGACTGTCTCTGTAACTGCACCAACACTGCTACAGAAAACTGACCAGATTCAAGGATCCCAGAGAAGGAAGACGACTCTTATCGATATAATGAACTCACCGATGACCATCACTGAGCCTGCAGCTCCTTCTGCTTCTGGTTGCGAGTCTCCAATGGAGACAGACATTCAGAAGCAGCTTCGTTTGTTTGTCACCGTGCCGACGTTAAGACCGTTACACAAGTGTAACACTCTGCAGAGCCGTACCCAGGAGGAGTGGGCGAAACACAAAATATGACTCAGGTTCCACGCGATAAGTACCGGTTACGTGTCCCTACTGAGCCCGAGCACAAGGGGGACCACAGGGACTTGATTTTCGACAGCGAGAGAGGGGGTGCACCGTTCCCGGAGATACTGCAATACCAGGTCGATGCGTGGAGTGGACGGAGCAAGCCCCTATTCCATCTCCCTGCTCCAAAAATCAATTTAATATATGGTCCCCGGGTAGGGGACGTATCAGATATTAAACTGATAAGAACAGATACTACACTTGATCTTAGCCAAAAGGCCGAGAAGCGATACCGACAAGGGGTCGGGGGCCAGCAGGTCACGCTCCGCCCCGGCACCCTCACTCACGGGTCCCACGGTGGATGACGTGTTTGGCGGCGCTCAGTTCACCAAGTGCTTTACCAAGTGCTTTTAAATGCTCGGGCTGAAAGGCTCTACAAGAACACAAAGTGTGAGACTTCAATTTGAAAATACGGTGTCAACACAGTGAATTCGCTGCCTGGGCCAAAGATTTTCTAGGTCAAAATAAGGCCCACTCCGCCACTGAAATCAAGCCGTCCCCTAAGTGGGCGTGGTCTCCTCACCCCCGATCCCCAAATCCCGTTGGTAAGTGCCGTGAAACGTCGCGTGGACGAACAAAGACTGTGCTTTACCGGAGACGCTAGGCGCCACTAAATCCGCTAAAGTTGGACAGCTTTTGCTTTGAGTTTTCCTTTGACACGCTTGTCAGGGGGAGAGCGCGAACGCAGTCCCCCACTACCAGAAATTATGCAGTCGAGATTCCCACATTTGGGGAATTCGCAGGGGTCAGCACAGCCGGAGTGCAATGGCTGAGCCTCGCCCTGGGTGAACCACCTTCTTGATCATGGTATCTCCCCTGCCAGGTAAGTATGAGTTGTACAGCTCAGAGGCAGAGGGCTCTTCCCCGGACATGCCGTGCTGACTGACGGTGCTGACAAAACACGCCTGGCCAAAACCAGGGACTGTGGAAGGCCCTGTGAATCTGCAGGGATCTAATCCAGAGGAAAGCGTTTTTGTACTCGGAATGGCAAAATATGACTCAGGTTGTACTTGATAAGTACCGGTTATATGTCCCTACTGACCCGGCGCACAAGCGACCGAGGGACCACGGGGACTTGATTTTCGACAGCGAGAGAGGTATGGTATGGTATCTCATGGTATCTCCCCTGCCAGGTAAGTATGAGTTGTACATCCGCAAAGACGTGGATCATCGGTGGACCTGAGGAGGATTGAATGACGGCTGGTTGCTCAAATAAGCCATCTTCAACGATGCCTACCTGTTTATCAAAGCATCCGCGCTGTTAATCCTGCATGACTTTAAGCCATAATATAATTTGGACAGGTGAGTTCCATAAAAATTCAGACTCAGTACAGTTGTCATGAACGGGGAAATTAGCTACAGAGACCAAAACTGTTTTTTTGTACCAGGCTGCAAACATGTTTATTTCTGCTGTGAAGCTGGACATTTTAACATGGGGACTTATGGAGATTGACTCACTTCTGGAGCCAGCCTCAAGTGGACGTTTGAGGAACTGCCGTTTGTTTTTGGCACTTCCATATTGGCTTCATTTCCCAGCAGGGGGGGGTTGCCATGGAAACGCTAGAGATAAAAGGCTGTCTTAGGAGGCGTGTCTCATGTGATGTCACACATTCTAGAGTCTTTGATCTGGACTGTCTCTGTAACTGCACCAACACTGCTACAGAAAACTGACCAGATTCAAGGATCCCAGAGAAGGAAGACGACTCTTATCGATATAATGAACTCACCGATGACCATCACTGAGCCTGCAGCTCCTTCTGCTTCTGGTTGCGAGTCTCCAATGGAGACAGACATTCAGAAGCAGCTTCGTTTGTTTGTCACCGTGCCGACGTTAAGACCGTTACACAAGTGTAACACTCTGCAGAGCCGTACCCAGGAGGAGTGGGCGAAACACAAAATATGACTCAGGTTCCACGCGATAAGTACCGGTTACGTGTCCCTACTGAGCCCGAGCACAAGCAACCGAGGGGACCACAGGGACTTGATTTTCGACAGCGAGAGAGGGGGTGCACCGTTCCCGGAGATACTGCAATACCAGGTCGATGCGTGGAGTGGACGGAGCAAGCCCCTATTCCATCTCCCTGCTCCAAAAATCAATTTAATATATGGTCCCCGGGTAGGGGACGTATCAGATATTAAACTGATAAGAACAGATACTACACTTGATCTTAGCCAAAAGGCCGAGAAGCGATACCGACAAGGGGTCGGGGGCCAGCAGGTCACGCTCCGCCCCGGCACCCTCACTCACGGGTCCCACGGTGGATGACGTGTTTGGCGGCGCTCAGTTCACCAAGTGCTTTACCAAGTGCTTTTAAATGCTCGGGCTGAAAGGCTCTACAAGAACACAAAGTGTGAGACTTCAATTTGAAAATACGGTGTCAACACAGTGAATTCGCTGCCTGGGCCAAAGATTTTCTAGGTCAAAATAAGGCCCACTCCGCCACTGAAATCAAGCCGTCCCCTAAGTGGGCGTGGTCTCCTCACCCCCGATCCCCAAATCCCGTTGGTAAGTGCCGTGAAACGTCGCGTGGACGAACAAAGACTGTGCTTTACCGGAGACGCTAGGCGCCACTAAATCCGCTAAAGTTGGACAGCTTTTGCTTTGAGTTTTCCTTTGACACGCTTGTCAGGGGAGAGCGCGAACGCAGTCCCCCACTACCAGAAATTATGCAGTCGAGATTCCCACATTTGGGGAATTCGCAGGGGTCAGCACAGCCGGAGTGCAATGGCTGAGCCTCGCCCTGGGTGAACCACCTTCTTGATCATGGTATCTCCCCTGCCAGGTAAGTATGAGTTGTACAGCTCAGAGGCAGAGGGCTCTTCCCCGGACATGCCGTGCTGACTGACGGTGCTGACAAAACACGCCTGGCCAAAACCAGGGACTGTGGAAGGCCCTGTGAATCTGCAGGGATCTAATCCAGAGGAAAGCGTTTTTGTACTCGGAATGGCAAAATATGACTCAGGTTGTACTTGATAAGTACCGGTTATATGTCCCTACTGACCCGGCGCACAAGCGACCGAGGGACCACGGGGACTTGATTTTCGACAGCGAGAGAGGTATGGTATGGTATGGTATCTCATGGTATCTCCCCTGCCAGGTAAGTATGAGTTGTACATCCGCAAAGACGTGGATCATCGGTGGACCTGAGGAGGATTGAATGACGGCTGGTTGCTCAAATAAGCCATCTTCAACGATGCCTACCTGTTTATCAAAGCATCCGCGCTGTTAATCCTGCATGACTTTAAGCCATAATATAATTTGGACAGGTGAGTTCCATAAAAATTCAGACTCAGTACAGTTGTCATGAACGGGGAAATTAGCTACAGAGACCAAAACTGTTTTTTTGTACCAGGCTGCAAACATGTTTATTTCTGCTGTGAAGCTGGACATTTTAACATGGGGACTTATGGAGATTGACTCACTTCTGGAGCCAGCCTCAAGTGGACGTTTGAGGAACTGCCGTTTGTTTTTGGCACTTCCATATTGGCTTCATTTCCCAGCAGGGGGGGGTTGCCATGGAAACGCTAGAGATAAAAGGCTGTCTTAGGAGGCGTGTCTCATGTGATGTCACACATTCTAGAGTCTTTGATCTGGACTGTCTCTGTAACTGCACCAACACTGCTACAGAAAACTGACCAGATTCAAGGATCCCAGAGAAGGAAGACGACTCTTATCGATATAATGAACTCACCGATGACCATCACTGAGCCTGCAGCTCCTTCTGCTTCTGGTTGCGAGTCTCCAATGGAGACAGACATTCAGAAGCAGCTTCGTTTGTTTGTCACCGTGCCGACGTTAAGACCGTTACACAAGTGTAACACTCTGCAGAGCCGTACCCAGGAGGAGTGGGCGAAACACAAAATATGACTCAGGTTCCACGCGATAAGTACCGGTTACGTGTCCCTACTGAGCCCGAGCACAAGGGGACCACAGGGACTTGATTTTCGACAGCGAGAGAGGGGGTGCACCGTTCCCGGAGATACTGCAATACCAGGTCGATGCGTGGAGTGGACGGAGCAAGCCCCTATTCCATCTCCCTGCTCCAAAAATCAATTTAATATATGGTCCCCGGGTAGGGGACGTATCAGATATTAAACTGATAAGAACAGATACTACACTTGATCTTAGCCAAAAGGCCGAGAAGCGATACCGACAAGGGGTCGGGGGCCAGCAGGTCACGCTCCGCCCCGGCACCCTCACTCACGGGTCCCACGGTGGATGACGTGTTTGGCGGCGCTCAGTTCACCAAGTGCTTTACCAAGTGCTTTTAAATGCTCGGGCTGAAAGGCTCTACAAGAACACAAAGTGTGAGACTTCAATTTGAAAATACGGTGTCAACACAGTGAATTCGCTGCCTGGGCCAAAGATTTTCTAGGTCAAAATAAGGCCCACTCCGCCACTGAAATCAAGCCGTCCCCTAAGTGGGCGTGGTCTCCTCACCCCCGATCCCCAAATCCCGTTGGTAAGTGCCGTGAAACGTCGCGTGGACGAACAAAGACTGTGCTTTACCGGAGACGCTAGGCGCCACTAAATCCGCTAAAGTTGGACAGCTTTTGCTTTGAGTTTTCCTTTGACACGCTTGTCAGGGGAGAGCGCGAACGCAGTCCCCCACTACCAGAAATTATGCAGTCGAGATTCCCACATTTGGGGAATTCGCAGGGGTCAGCACAGCCGGAGTGCAATGGCTGAGCCTCGCCCTGGGTGAACCACCTTCTTGATCATGGTATCTCCCCTGCCAGGTAAGTATGAGTTGTACAGCTCAGAGGCAGAGGGCTCTTCCCCGGACATGCCGTGCTGACTGACGGTGCTGACAAAACACGCCTGGCCAAAACCAGGGACTGTGGAAGGCCCTGTGAATCTGCAGGGATCTAATCCAGAGGAAAGCGTTTTTGTACTCGGAATGGCAAAATATGACTCAGGTTGTACTTGATAAGTACCGGTTATATGTCCCTACTGACCCGGCGCACAAGCGACCGAGGGACCACGGGGACTTGATTTTCGACAGCGAGAGAGGTATGGTATGGTATCTCATGGTATCTCCCCTGCCAGGTAAGTATGAGTTGTACATCCGCAAAGACGTGGATCATCGGTGGACCTGAGGAGGATTGAATGACGGCTGGTTGCTCAAATAAGCCATCTTCAACGATGCCTACCTGTTTATCAAAGCATCCGCGCTGTTAATCCTGCATGACTTTAAGCCATAATATAATTTGGACAGGTGAGTTCCATAAAAATTCAGACTCAGTACAGTTGTCATGAACGGGGAAATTAGCTACAGAGACCAAAACTGTTTTTTTGTACCAGGCTGCAAACATGTTTATTTCTGCTGTGAAGCTGGACATTTTAACATGGGGACTTATGGAGATTGACTCACTTCTGGAGCCAGCCTCAAGTGGACGTTTGAGGAACTGCCGTTTGTTTTTGGCACTTCCATATTGGCTTCATTTCCCAGCAGGGGGGTTGCCATGGAAACGCTAGAGATAAAAGGCTGTCTTAGGAGGCGTGTCTCATGTGATGTCACACATTCTAGAGTCTTTGATCTGGACTGTCTCTGTAACTGCACCAACACTGCTACAGAAAACTGACCAGATTCAAGGATCCCAGAGAAGGAAGACGACTCTTATCGATATAATGAACTCACCGATGACCATCACTGAGCCTGCAGCTCCTTCTGCTTCTGGTTGCGAGTCTCCAATGGAGACAGACATTCAGAAGCAGCTTCGTTTGTTTGTCACCGTGCCGACGTTAAGACCGTTACACAAGTGTAACACTCTGCAGAGCCGTACCCAGGAGGAGTGGGCGAAACACAAAATATGACTCAGGTTCCACGCGATAAGTACCGGTTACGTGTCCCTACTGAGCCCGAGCACAAGGGGACCACAGGGACTTGATTTTCGACAGCGAGAGAGGGGGTGCACCGTTCCCGGAGATACTGCAATACCAGGTCGATGCGTGGAGTGGACGGAGCAAGCCCCTATTCCATCTCCCTGCTCCAAAAATCAATTTAATATATGGTCCCCGGGTAGGGGACGTATCAGATATTAAACTGATAAGAACAGATACTACACTTGATCTTAGCCAAAAGGCCGAGAAGCGATACCGACAAGGGGTCGGGGGCCAGCAGGTCACGCTCCGCCCCGGCACCCTCACTCACGGGTCCCACGGTGGATGACGTGTTTGGCGGCGCTCAGTTCACCAAGTGCTTTACCAAGTGCTTTTAAATGCTCGGGCTGAAAGGCTCTACAAGAACACAAAGTGTGAGACTTCAATTTGAAAATACGGTGTCAACACAGTGAATTCGCTGCCTGGGCCAAAGATTTTCTAGGTCAAAATAAGGCCCACTCCGCCACTGAAATCAAGCCGTCCCCTAAGTGGGCGTGGTCTCCTCACCCCCGATCCCCAAATCCCGTTGGTAAGTGCCGTGAAACGTCGCGTGGACGAACAAAGACTGTGCTTTACCGGAGACGCTAGGGCGCCACTAAATCCGCTAAAGTTGGACAGCTTTTGCTTTGAGTTTTCCTTTGACACGCTTGTCAGGGGAGAGCGCGAACGCAGTCCCCCACTACCAGAAATTATGCAGTCGAGATTCCCACATTTGGGGAATTCGCAGGGGTCAGCACAGCCGGAGTGCAATGGCTGAGCCTCGCCCTGGGTGAACCACCTTCTTGATCATGGTATCTCCCCTGCCAGGTAAGTATGAGTTGTACAGCTCAGAGGCAGAGGGCTCTTCCCCGGACATGCCGTGCTGACTGACGGTGCTGACAAAACACGCCTGGCCAAAACCAGGGACTGTGGAAGGCCCTGTGAATCTGCAGGGATCTAATCCAGAGGAAAGCGTTTTTGTACTCGGAATGGCAAAATATGACTCAGGTTGTACTTGATAAGTACCGGTTATATGTCCCTACTGACCCGGCGCACAAGCGACCGAGGGACCACGGGGACTTGATTTTCGACAGCGAGAGAGGTATGGTATGGTATCTCATGGTATCTCCCCTGCCAGGTAAGTATGAGTTGTACATCCGCAAAGACGTGGATCATCGGTGGACCTGAGGAGGATTGAATGACGGCTGGTTGCTCAAATAAGCCATCTTCAACGATGCCTACCTGTTTATCAAAGCATCCGCGCTGTTAATCCTGCATGACTTTAAGCCATAATATAATTTGGACAGGTGAGTTCCATAAAAATTCAGACTCAGTACAGTTGTCATGAACGGGGAAATTAGCTACAGAGACCAAAACTGTTTTTTTGTACCAGGCTGCAAACATGTTTATTTCTGCTGTGAAGCTGGACATTTTAACATGGGGACTTATGGAGATTGACTCACTTCTGGAGCCAGCCTCAAGTGGACGTTTGAGGAACTGCCGTTTGTTTTTGGCACTTCCATATTGGCTTCATTTCCCAGCAGGGGGGGTTGCCATGGAAACGCTAGAGATAAAAGGCTGTCTTAGGAGGCGTGTCTCATGTGATGTCACACATTCTAGAGTCTTTGATCTGGACTGTCTCTGTAACTGCACCAACACTGCTACAGAAAACTGACCAGATTCAAGGATCCCAGAGAAGGAAGACGACTCTTATCGATATAATGAACTCACCGATGACCATCACTGAGCCTGCAGCTCCTTCTGCTTCTGGTTGCGAGTCTCCAATGGAGACAGACATTCAGAAGCAGCTTCGTTTGTTTGTCACCGTGCCGACGTTAAGACCGTTACACAAGTGTAACACTCTGCAGAGCCGTACCCAGGAGGAGTGGGCGAAACACAAAATATGACTCAGGTTCCACGCGATAAGTACCGGTTACGTGTCCCTACTGAGCCCGAGCACAAGCAAGGGGGACCACAGGGACTTGATTTTCGACAGCGAGAGAGGGGGTGCACCGTTCCCGGAGATACTGCAATACCAGGTCGATGCGTGGAGTGGACGGAGCAAGCCCCTATTCCATCTCCCTGCTCCAAAAATCAATTTAATATATGGTCCCCGGGTAGGGGACGTATCAGATATTAAACTGATAAGAACAGATACTACACTTGATCTTAGCCAAAAGGCCGAGAAGCGATACCGACAAGGGGTCGGGGGCCAGCAGGTCACGCTCCGCCCCGGCACCCTCACTCACGGGTCCCACGGTGGATGACGTGTTTGGCGGCGCTCAGTTCACCAAGTGCTTTACCAAGTGCTTTTAAATGCTCGGGCTGAAAGGCTCTACAAGAACACAAAGTGTGAGACTTCAATTTGAAAATACGGTGTCAACACAGTGAATTCGCTGCCTGGGCCAAAGATTTTCTAGGTCAAAATAAGGCCCACTCCGCCACTGAAATCAAGCCGTCCCCTAAGTGGGCGTGGTCTCCTCACCCCCGATCCCCAAATCCCGTTGGTAAGTGCCGTGAAACGTCGCGTGGACGAACAAAGACTGTGCTTTACCGGAGACGCTAGGCGCCACTAAATCCGCTAAAGTTGGACAGCTTTTGCTTTGAGTTTTCCTTTGACACGCTTGTCAGGGGAGAGCGCGAACGCAGTCCCCCACTACCAGAAATTATGCAGTCGAGATTCCCACATTTGGGGAATTCGCAGGGGTCAGCACAGCCGGAGTGCAATGGCTGAGCCTCGCCCTGGGTGAACCACCTTCTTGATCATGGTATCTCCCCTGCCAGGTAAGTATGAGTTGTACAGCTCAGAGGCAGAGGGCTCTTCCCCGGACATGCCGTGCTGACTGACGGTGCTGACAAAACACGCCTGGCCAAAACCAGGGACTGTGGAAGGCCCTGTGAATCTGCAGGGATCTAATCCAGAGGAAAGCGTTTTTGTACTCGGAATGGCAAAATATGACTCAGGTTGTACTTGATAAGTACCGGTTATATGTCCCTACTGACCCGGCGCACAAGCGACCGAGGGACCACGGGGACTTGATTTTCGACAGCGAGAGAGGTATGGTATGGTATCTCATGGTATCTCCCCTGCCAGGTAAGTATGAGTTGTACATCCGCAAAGACGTGGATCATCGGTGGACCTGAGGAGGATTGAATGACGGCTGGTTGCTCAAATAAGCCATCTTCAACGATGCCTACCTGTTTATCAAAGCATCCGCGCTGTTAATCCTGCATGACTTTAAGCCATAATATAATTTGGACAGGTGAGTTCCATAAAAATTCAGACTCAGTACAGTTGTCATGAACGGGGAAATTAGCTACAGAGACCAAAACTGTTTTTTTGTACCAGGCTGCAAACATGTTTATTTCTGCTGTGAAGCTGGACATTTTAACATGGGGACTTATGGAGATTGACTCACTTCTGGAGCCAGCCTCAAGTGGACGTTTGAGGAACTGCCGTTTGTTTTTGGCACTTCCATATTGGCTTCATTTCCCAGCAGGGGGGGTTGCCATGGAAACGCTAGAGATAAAAGGCTGTCTTAGGAGGCGTGTCTCATGTGATGTCACACATTCTAGAGTCTTTGATCTGGACTGTCTCTGTAACTGCACCAACACTGCTACAGAAAACTGACCAGATTCAAGGATCCCAGAGAAGGAAGACGACTCTTATCGATATAATGAACTCACCGATGACCATCACTGAGCCTGCAGCTCCTTCTGCTTCTGGTTGCGAGTCTCCAATGGAGACAGACATTCAGAAGCAGCTTCGTTTGTTTGTCACCGTGCCGACGTTAAGACCGTTACACAAGTGTAACACTCTGCAGAGCCGTACCCAGGAGGAGTGGGCGAAACACAAAATATGACTCAGGTTCCACGCGATAAGTACCGGTTACGTGTCCCTACTGAGCCCGAGCACAAGCAACCGAGGGGACCACAGGGACTTGATTTTCGACAGCGAGAGAGGGGGTGCACCGTTCCCGGAGATACTGCAATACCAGGTCGATGCGTGGAGTGGACGGAGCAAGCCCCTATTCCATCTCCCTGCTCCAAAAATCAATTTAATATATGGTCCCCGGGTAGGGGACGTATCAGATATTAAACTGATAAGAACAGATACTACACTTGATCTTAGCCAAAAGGCCGAGAAGCGATACCGACAAGGGGTCGGGGGCCAGCAGGTCACGCTCCGCCCCGGCACCCTCACTCACGGGTCCCACGGTGGATGACGTGTTTGGCGGCGCTCAGTTCACCAAGTGCTTTACCAAGTGCTTTTAAATGCTCGGGCTGAAAGGCTCTACAAGAACACAAAGTGTGAGACTTCAATTTGAAAATACGGTGTCAACACAGTGAATTCGCTGCCTGGGCCAAAGATTTTCTAGGTCAAAATAAGGCCCACTCCGCCACTGAAATCAAGCCGTCCCCTAAGTGGGCGTGGTCTCCTCACCCCCGATCCCCAAATCCCGTTGGTAAGTGCCGTGAAACGTCGCGTGGACGAACAAAGACTGTGCTTTACCGGAGACGCTAGGCGCCACTAAATCCGCTAAAGTTGGACAGCTTTTGCTTTGAGTTTTCCTTTGGCTTCATTTCCCAGCAGGGGGGTTGCCATGGAAACGCTAGAGATAAAAGGCTGTCTTAGGAGGCGTGTCTCATGTGATGTCACACATTCTAGAGTCTTTGATCTGGACTGTCTCTGTAACTGCACCAACACTGCTACAGAAAACTGACCAGATTCAAGGATCCCAGAGAAGGAAGACGACTCTTATCGATATAATGAACTCACCGATGACCATCACTGAGCCTGCAGCTCCTTCTGCTTCTGGTTGCGAGTCTCCAATGGAGACAGACATTCAGAAGCAGCTTCGTTTGTTTGTCACCGTGCCGACGTTAAGACCGTTACACAAGTGTAACACTCTGCAGAGCCGTACCCAGGAGGAGTGGGCGAAACACAAAATATGACTCAGGTTCCACGCGATAAGTACCGGTTACGTGTCCCTACTGAGCCCGAGCACAAGGGGACCACAGGGACTTGATTTTCGACAGCGAGAGAGGGGGTGCACCGTTCCCGGAGATACTGCAATACCAGGTCGATGCGTGGAGTGGACGGAGCAAGCCCCTATTCCATCTCCCTGCTCCAAAAATCAATTTAATATATGGTCCCCGGGTAGGGGACGTATCAGATATTAAACTGATAAGAACAGATACTACACTTGATCTTAGCCAAAAGGCCGAGAAGCGATACCGACAAGGGGTCGGGGGCCAGCAGGTCACGCTCCGCCCCGGCACCCTCACTCACGGGTCCCACGGTGGATGACGTGTTTGGCGGCGCTCAGTTCACCAAGTGCTTTACCAAGTGCTTTTAAATGCTCGGGCTGAAAGGCTCTACAAGAACACAAAGTGTGAGACTTCAATTTGAAAATACGGTGTCAACACAGTGAATTCGCTGCCTGGGCCAAAGATTTTCTAGGTCAAAATAAGGCCCACTCCGCCACTGAAATCAAGCCGTCCCCTAAGTGGGCGTGGTCTCCTCACCCCCGATCCCCAAATCCCGTTGGTAAGTGCCGTGAAACGTCGCGTGGACGAACAAAGACTGTGCTTTACCGGAGACGCTAGGCGCCACTAAATCCGCTAAAGTTGGACAGCTTTTGCTTTGAGTTTTCCTTTGACACGCTTGTCAGGGGAGAGCGCGAACGCAGTCCCCCACTACCAGAAATTATGCAGTCGAGATTCCCACATTTGGGGAATTCGCAGGGGTCAGCACAGCCGGAGTGCAATGGCTGAGCCTCGCCCTGGGTGAACCACCTTCTTGATCATGGTATCTCCCCTGCCAGGTAAGTATGAGTTGTACAGCTCAGAGGCAGAGGGCTCTTCCCCCGGACATGCCGTGCTGACTGACGGTGCTGACAAAACACGCCTGGCCAAAACCAGGGACTGTGGAAGGCCCTGTGAATCTGCAGGGATCTAATCCAGAGGAAAGCGTTTTTGTACTCGGAATGGCAAAATATGACTCAGGTTGTACTTGATAAGTACCGGTTATATGTCCCTACTGACCCGGCGCACAAGCGACCGAGGGACCACGGGGACTTGATTTTCGACAGCGAGAGAGGTATGGTATGGTATCTCATGGTATCTCCCCTGCCAGGTAAGTATGAGTTGTACATCCGCAAAGACGTGGATCATCGGTGGACCTGAGGAGGATTGAATGACGGCTGGTTGCTCAAATAAGCCATCTTCAACGATGCCTACCTGTTTATCAAAGCATCCGCGCTGTTAATCCTGCATGACTTTAAGCCATAATATAATTTGGACAGGTGAGTTCCATAAAAATTCAGACTCAGTACAGTTGTCATGAACGGGGAAATTAGCTACAGAGACCAAAACTGTTTTTTTGTACCAGGCTGCAAACATGTTTATTTCTGCTGTGAAGCTGGACATTTTAACATGGGGACTTATGGAGATTGACTCACTTCTGGAGCCAGCCTCAAGTGGACGTTTGAGGAACTGCCGTTTGTTTTTGGCACTTCCATATTGGCTTCATTTCCCAGCAGGGGGGGGTTGCCATGGAAACGCTAGAGATAAAAGGCTGTCTTAGGAGGCGTGTCTCATGTGATGTCACACATTCTAGAGTCTTTGATCTGGACTGTCTCTGTAACTGCACCAACACTGCTACAGAAAACTGACCAGATTCAAGGATCCCAGAGAAGGAAGACGACTCTTATCGATATAATGAACTCACCGATGACCATCACTGAGCCTGCAGCTCCTTCTGCTTCTGGTTGCGAGTCTCCAATGGAGACAGACATTCAGAAGCAGCTTCGTTTGTTTGTCACCGTGCCGACGTTAAGACCGTTACACAAGTGTAACACTCTGCAGAGCCGTACCCAGGAGGAGTGGGCGAAACACAAAATATGACTCAGGTTCCACGCGATAAGTACCGGTTACGTGTCCCTACTGAGCCCGAGCACAAGCAACCGAGGGGACCACAGGGACTTGATTTTCGACAGCGAGAGAGGGGGTGCACCGTTCCCGGAGATACTGCAATACCAGGTCGATGCGTGGAGTGGACGGAGCAAGCCCCTATTCCATCTCCCTGCTCCAAAAATCAATTTAATATATGGTCCCCGGGTAGGGGACGTATCAGATATTAAACTGATAAGAACAGATACTACACTTGATCTTAGCCAAAAGGCCGAGAAGCGATACCGACAAGGGGTCGGGGGCCAGCAGGTCACGCTCCGCCCCGGCACCCTCACTCACGGGTCCCACGGTGGATGACGTGTTTGGCGGCGCTCAGTTCACCAAGTGCTTTACCAAGTGCTTTTAAATGCTCGGGCTGAAAGGCTCTACAAGAACACAAAGTGTGAGACTTCAATTTGAAAATACGGTGTCAACACAGTGAATTCGCTGCCTGGGCCAAAGATTTTCTAGGTCAAAATAAGGCCCACTCCGCCACTGAAATCAAGCCGTCCCCTAAGTGGGCGTGGTCTCCTCACCCCCGATCCCCAAATCCCGTTGGTAAGTGCCGTGAAACGTCGCGTGGACGAACAAAGACTGTGCTTTACCGGAGACGCTAGGGCGCCACTAAATCCGCTAAAGTTGGACAGCTTTTGCTTTGAGTTTTCCTTTGGCTTCATTTCCCAGCAGGGGGGTTGCCATGGAAACGCTAGAGATAAAAGGCTGTCTTAGGAGGCGTGTCTCATGTGATGTCACACATTCTAGAGTCTTTGATCTGGACTGTCTCTGTAACTGCACCAACACTGCTACAGAAAACTGACCAGATTCAAGGATCCCAGAGAAGGAAGACGACTCTTATCGATATAATGAACTCACCGATGACCATCACTGAGCCTGCAGCTCCTTCTGCTTCTGGTTGCGAGTCTCCAATGGAGACAGACATTCAGAAGCAGCTTCGTTTGTTTGTCACCGTGCCGACGTTAAGACCGTTACACAAGTGTAACACTCTGCAGAGCCGTACCCAGGAGGAGTGGGCGAAACACAAAATATGACTCAGGTTCCACGCGATAAGTACCGGTTACGTGTCCCTACTGAGCCCGAGCACAAGGGGACCACAGGGACTTGATTTTCGACAGCGAGAGAGGGGGTGCACCGTTCCCGGAGATACTGCAATACCAGGTCGATGCGTGGAGTGGACGGAGCAAGCCCCTATTCCATCTCCCTGCTCCAAAAATCAATTTAATATATGGTCCCCGGGTAGGGGACGTATCAGATATTAAACTGATAAGAACAGATACTACACTTGATCTTAGCCAAAAGGCCGAGAAGCGATACCGACAAGGGGTCGGGGGCCAGCAGGTCACGCTCCGCCCCGGCACCCTCACTCACGGGTCCCACGGTGGATGACGTGTTTGGCGGCGCTCAGTTCACCAAGTGCTTTACCAAGTGCTTTTAAATGCTCGGGCTGAAAGGCTCTACAAGAACACAAAGTGTGAGACTTCAATTTGAAAATACGGTGTCAACACAGTGAATTCGCTGCCTGGGCCAAAGATTTTCTAGGTCAAAATAAGGCCCACTCCGCCACTGAAATCAAGCCGTCCCCTAAGTGGGCGTGGTCTCCTCACCCCCGATCCCCAAATCCCGTTGGTAAGTGCCGTGAAACGTCGCGTGGACGAACAAAGACTGTGCTTTACCGGAGACGCTAGGCGCCACTAAATCCGCTAAAGTTGGACAGCTTTTGCTTTGAGTTTTCCTTTGACACGCTTGTCAGGGGAGAGCGCGAACGCAGTCCCCCACTACCAGAAATTATGCAGTCGAGATTCCCACATTTGGGGAATTCGCAGGGGTCAGCACAGCCGGAGTGCAATGGCTGAGCCTCGCCCTGGGTGAACCACCTTCTTGATCATGGTATCTCCCCTGCCAGGTAAGTATGAGTTGTACAGCTCAGAGGCAGAGGGCTCTTCCCCCGGACATGCCGTGCTGACTGACGGTGCTGACAAAACACGCCTGGCCAAAACCAGGGACTGTGGAAGGCCCTGTGAATCTGCAGGGATCTAATCCAGAGGAAAGCGTTTTTGTACTCGGAATGGCAAAATATGACTCAGGTTGTACTTGATAAGTACCGGTTATATGTCCCTACTGACCCGGCGCACAAGCGACCGAGGGACCACGGGGACTTGATTTTCGACAGCGAGAGAGGTATGGTATGGTATCTCATGGTATCTCCCCTGCCAGGTAAGTATGAGTTGTACATCCGCAAAGACGTGGATCATCGGTGGACCTGAGGAGGATTGAATGACGGCTGGTTGCTCAAATAAGCCATCTTCAACGATGCCTACCTGTTTATCAAAGCATCCGCGCTGTTAATCCTGCATGACTTTAAGCCATAATATAATTTGGACAGGTGAGTTCCATAAAAATTCAGACTCAGTACAGTTGTCATGAACGGGGAAATTAGCTACAGAGACCAAAACTGTTTTTTTGTACCAGGCTGCAAACATGTTTATTTCTGCTGTGAAGCTGGACATTTTAACATGGGGACTTATGGAGATTGACTCACTTCTGGAGCCAGCCTCAAGTGGACGTTTGAGGAACTGCCGTTTGTTTTTGGCACTTCCATATTGGCTTCATTTCCCAGCAGGGGGGGTTGCCATGGAAACGCTAGAGATAAAAGGCTGTCTTAGGAGGCGTGTCTCATGTGATGTCACACATTCTAGAGTCTTTGATCTGGACTGTCTCTGTAACTGCACCAACACTGCTACAGAAAACTGACCAGATTCAAGGATCCCAGAGAAGGAAGACGACTCTTATCGATATAATGAACTCACCGATGACCATCACTGAGCCTGCAGCTCCTTCTGCTTCTGGTTGCGAGTCTCCAATGGAGACAGACATTCAGAAGCAGCTTCGTTTGTTTGTCACCGTGCCGACGTTAAGACCGTTACACAAGTGTAACACTCTGCAGAGCCGTACCCAGGAGGAGTGGGCGAAACACAAAATATGACTCAGGTTCCACGCGATAAGTACCGGTTACGTGTCCCTACTGAGCCCGAGCACAAGGGGACCACAGGGACTTGATTTTCGACAGCGAGAGAGGGGGTGCACCGTTCCCGGAGATACTGCAATACCAGGTCGATGCGTGGAGTGGACGGAGCAAGCCCCTATTCCATCTCCCTGCTCCAAAAATCAATTTAATATATGGTCCCCGGGTAGGGGACGTATCAGATATTAAACTGATAAGAACAGATACTACACTTGATCTTAGCCAAAAGGCCGAGAAGCGATACCGACAAGGGGTCGGGGGCCAGCAGGTCACGCTCCGCCCCGGCACCCTCACTCACGGGTCCCACGGTGGATGACGTGTTTGGCGGCGCTCAGTTCACCAAGTGCTTTACCAAGTGCTTTTAAATGCTCGGGCTGAAAGGCTCTACAAGAACACAAAGTGTGAGACTTCAATTTGAAAATACGGTGTCAACACAGTGAATTCGCTGCCTGGGCCAAAGATTTTCTAGGTCAAAATAAGGCCCACTCCGCCACTGAAATCAAGCCGTCCCCTAAGTGGGCGTGGTCTCCTCACCCCCGATCCCCAAATCCCGTTGGTAAGTGCCGTGAAACGTCGCGTGGACGAACAAAGACTGTGCTTTACCGGAGACGCTAGGCGCCACTAAATCCGCTAAAGTTGGACAGCTTTTGCTTTGAGTTTTCCTTTGACACGCTTGTCAGGGGAGAGCGCGAACGCAGTCCCCCACTACCAGAAATTATGCAGTCGAGATTCCCACATTTGGGGAATTCGCAGGGGTCAGCACAGCCGGAGTGCAATGGCTGAGCCTCGCCCTGGGTGAACCACCTTCTTGATCATGGTATCTCCCCTGCCAGGTAAGTATGAGTTGTACAGCTCAGAGGCAGAGGGCTCTTCCCCCGGACATGCCGTGCTGACTGACGGTGCTGACAAAACACGCCTGGCCAAAACCAGGGACTGTGGAAGGCCCTGTGAATCTGCAGGGATCTAATCCAGAGGAAAGCGTTTTTGTACTCGGAATGGCAAAATATGACTCAGGTTGTACTTGATAAGTACCGGTTATATGTCCCTACTGACCCGGCGCACAAGCGACCGAGGGACCACGGGGACTTGATTTTCGACAGCGAGAGAGGTATGGTATGGTATGGTATCTCATGGTATCTCCCCTGCCAGGTAAGTATGAGTTGTACATCCGCAAAGACGTGGATCATCGGTGGACCTGAGGAGGATTGAATGACGGCTGGTTGCTCAAATAAGCCATCTTCAACGATGCCTACCTGTTTATCAAAGCATCCGCGCTGTTAATCCTGCATGACTTTAAGCCATAATATAATTTGGACAGGTGAGTTCCATAAAAATTCAGACTCAGTACAGTTGTCATGAACGGGGAAATTAGCTACAGAGACCAAAACTGTTTTTTTGTACCAGGCTGCAAACATGTTTATTTCTGCTGTGAAGCTGGACATTTTAACATGGGGACTTATGGAGATTGACTCACTTCTGGAGCCAGCCTCAAGTGGACGTTTGAGGAACTGCCGTTTGTTTTTGGCACTTCCATATTGGCTTCATTTCCCAGCAGGGGGGGGTTGCCATGGAAACGCTAGAGATAAAAGGCTGTCTTAGGAGGCGTGTCTCATGTGATGTCACACATTCTAGAGTCTTTGATCTGGACTGTCTCTGTAACTGCACCAACACTGCTACAGAAAACTGACCAGATTCAAGGATCCCAGAGAAGGAAGACGACTCTTATCGATATAATGAACTCACCGATGACCATCACTGAGCCTGCAGCTCCTTCTGCTTCTGGTTGCGAGTCTCCAATGGAGACAGACATTCAGAAGCAGCTTCGTTTGTTTGTCACCGTGCCGACGTTAAGACCGTTACACAAGTGTAACACTCTGCAGAGCCGTACCCAGGAGGAGTGGGCGAAACACAAAATATGACTCAGGTTCCACGCGATAAGTACCGGTTACGTGTCCCTACTGAGCCCGAGCACAAGGGGGACCACAGGGACTTGATTTTCGACAGCGAGAGAGGGGGTGCACCGTTCCCGGAGATACTGCAATACCAGGTCGATGCGTGGAGTGGACGGAGCAAGCCCCTATTCCATCTCCCTGCTCCAAAAATCAATTTAATATATGGTCCCCGGGTAGGGGACGTATCAGATATTAAACTGATAAGAACAGATACTACACTTGATCTTAGCCAAAAGGCCGAGAAGCGATACCGACAAGGGGTCGGGGGCCAGCAGGTCACGCTCCGCCCCGGCACCCTCACTCACGGGTCCCACGGTGGATGACGTGTTTGGCGGCGCTCAGTTCACCAAGTGCTTTACCAAGTGCTTTTAAATGCTCGGGCTGAAAGGCTCTACAAGAACACAAAGTGTGAGACTTCAATTTGAAAATACGGTGTCAACACAGTGAATTCGCTGCCTGGGCCAAAGATTTTCTAGGTCAAAATAAGGCCCACTCCGCCACTGAAATCAAGCCGTCCCCTAAGTGGGCGTGGTCTCCTCACCCCCGATCCCCAAATCCCGTTGGTAAGTGCCGTGAAACGTCGCGTGGACGAACAAAGACTGTGCTTTACCGGAGACGCTAGGCGCCACTAAATCCGCTAAAGTTGGACAGCTTTTGCTTTGAGTTTTCCTTTGACACGCTTGTCAGGGGAGAGCGCGAACGCAGTCCCCCACTACCAGAAATTATGCAGTCGAGATTCCCACATTTGGGGAATTCGCAGGGGTCAGCACAGCCGGAGTGCAATGGCTGAGCCTCGCCCTGGGTGAACCACCTTCTTGATCATGGTATCTCCCCTGCCAGGTAAGTATGAGTTGTACAGCTCAGAGGCAGAGGGCTCTTCCCCCGGACATGCCGTGCTGACTGACGGTGCTGACAAAACACGCCTGGCCAAAACCAGGGACTGTGGAAGGCCCTGTGAATCTGCAGGGATCTAATCCAGAGGAAAGCGTTTTTGTACTCGGAATGGCAAAATATGACTCAGGTTGTACTTGATAAGTACCGGTTATATGTCCCTACTGACCCGGCGCACAAGCGACCGAGGGACCACGGGGACTTGATTTTCGACAGCGAGAGAGGTATGGTATGGTATGGCTCATGGTATCTCCCCTGCCAGGTAAGTATGAGTTGTACATCCGCAAAGACGTGGATCATCAGTGGACCTGAGGAGGATTGAATGACGGCTGGTTGCTCAAATAAGCCATCTTCAACGATGCCTACCTGTTTATCAAAGCATCCGCGCTGTTAATCCTGCATGACTTTAAGCCATAATATAATTTGGACAGGTGAGTTCCATAAAAATTCAGACTCAGTACAGTTGTCATGAACGGGGAAATTAGCTACAGAGACCAAAACTGTTTTTTTGTACCAGGCTGCAAACATGTTTATTTCTGCTGTGAAGCTGGACATTTTAACATGGGGACTTATGGAGATTGACTCACTTCTGGAGCCAGCCTCAAGTGGACGTTTGAGGAACTGCCGTTTGTTTTTGGCACTTCCATATTGGCTTCATTTCCCAGCAGGGGGGTTGCCATGGAAACGCTAGAGATAAAAGGCTGTCTTAGGAGGCGTGTCTCATGTGATGTCACACATTCTAGAGTCTTTGATCTGGACTGTCTCTGTAACTGCACCAACACTGCTACAGAAAACTGACCAGATTCAAGGATCCCAGAGAAGGAAGACGACTCTTATCGATATAATGAACTCACCGATGACCATCACTGAGCCTGCAGCTCCTTCTGCTTCTGGTTGCGAGTCTCCAATGGAGACAGACATTCAGAAGCAGCTTCGTTTGTTTGTCACCGTGCCGACGTTAAGACCGTTACACAAGTGTAACACTCTGCAGAGCCGTACCCAGGAGGAGTGGGCGAAACACAAAATATGACTCAGGTTCCACGCGATAAGTACCGGTTACGTGTCCCTACTGAGCCCGAGCACAAGGGGACCACAGGGACTTGATTTTCGACAGCGAGAGAGGGGGTGCACCGTTCCCGGAGATACTGCAATACCAGGTCGATGCGTGGAGTGGACGGAGCAAGCCCCTATTCCATCTCCCTGCTCCAAAAATCAATTTAATATATGGTCCCCGGGTAGGGGACGTATCAGATATTAAACTGATAAGAACAGATACTACACTTGATCTTAGCCAAAAGGCCGAGAAGCGATACCGACAAGGGGTCGGGGGCCAGCAGGTCACGCTCCGCCCCGGCACCCTCACTCACGGGTCCCACGGTGGATGACGTGTTTGGCGGCGCTCAGTTCACCAAGTGCTTTACCAAGTGCTTTTAAATGCTCGGGCTGAAAGGCTCTACAAGAACACAAAGTGTGAGACTTCAATTTGAAAATACGGTGTCAACACAGTGAATTCGCTGCCTGGGCCAAAGATTTTCTAGGTCAAAATAAGGCCCACTCCGCCACTGAAATCAAGCCGTCCCCTAAGTGGGCGTGGTCTCCTCACCCCCGATCCCCAAATCCCGTTGGTAAGTGCCGTGAAACGTCGCGTGGACGAACAAAGACTGTGCTTTACCGGAGACGCTAGGCGCCACTAAATCCGCTAAAGTTGGACAGCTTTTGCTTTGAGTTTTCCTTTGACACGCTTGTCAGGGGAGAGCGCGAACGCAGTCCCCCACTACCAGAAATTATGCAGTCGAGATTCCCACATTTGGGGAATTCGCAGGGGTCAGCACAGCCGGAGTGCAATGGCTGAGCCTCGCCCTGGGTGAACCACCTTCTTGATCATGGTATCTCCCCTGCCAGGTAAGTATGAGTTGTACAGCTCAGAGGCAGAGGGCTCTTCCCCGGACATGCCGTGCTGACTGACGGTGCTGACAAAACACGCCTGGCCAAAACCAGGGACTGTGGAAGGCCCTGTGAATCTGCAGGGATCTAATCCAGAGGAAAGCGTTTTTGTACTCGGAATGGCAAAATATGACTCAGGTTGTACTTGATAAGTACCGGTTATATGTCCCTACTGACCCGGCGCACAAGCGACCGAGGGACCACGGGGACTTGATTTTCGACAGCGAGAGA
The DNA here is from genome assembly GCA_946959425.1 of Argyrosomus regius. NCBI lineage: Eukaryota > Metazoa > Chordata > Actinopteri > Sciaenidae > Argyrosomus > Argyrosomus regius. Next base: position 23,869,251 of record OX336895.1, read on the forward strand.
GGTATGGTATGGTATCTCATGGTATCTCCCCTGCCAGGTAAGTATGAGTTGTACATCCGCAAAGACGTGGATCATCGGTGGACCTGAGGAGGATTGAATGACGGCTGGTTGCTCAAATAAGCCATCTTCAACGATGCCTACCTGTTTATCAAAGCATCCGCGCTGTTAATCCTGCATGACTTTAAGCCATAATATAATTTGGACAGGTGAGTTCCATAAAAATTCAGACTCAGTACAGTTGTCATGAACGGGGAAATTAGCTACAGAGACCAAAACTGTTTTTTTGTACCAGGCTGCAAACATGTTTATTTCTGCTGTGAAGCTGGACATTTTAACATGGGGACTTATGGAGATTGACTCACTTCTGGAGCCAGCCTCAAGTGGACGTTTGAGGAACTGCCGTTTGTTTTTGGCACTTCCATATTGGCTTCATTTCCCAGCAGGGGGGGTTGCCATGGAAACGCTAGAGATAAAAGGCTGTCTTAGGAGGCGTGTCTCATGTGATGTCACACATTCTAGAGTCTTTGATCTGGACTGTCTCTGTAACTGCACCAACACTGCTACAGAAAACTGACCAGATTCAAGGATCCCAGAGAAGGAAGACGACTCTTATCGATATAATGAACTCACCGATGACCATCACTGAGCCTGCAGCTCCTTCTGCTTCTGGTTGCGAGTCTCCAATGGAGACAGACATTCAGAAGCAGCTTCGTTTGTTTGTCACCGTGCCGACGTTAAGACCGTTACACAAGTGTAACACTCTGCAGAGCCGTACCCAGGAGGAGTGGGCGAAACACAAAATATGACTCAGGTTCCACGCGATAAGTACCGGTTACGTGTCCCTACTGAGCCCGAGCACAAGCAACCGAGGGGGACCGCAGGGACTTGATTTTCGACAGCGAGAGAGGGGGTGCACCGTTCCCGGAGATACTGCAATACCAGGTCGATGCGTGGAGTGGACGGAGCAAGCCCCTATTCCATCTCCCTGCTCCAAAAATCAATTTAATATATGGTCCCCGGGTAGGGGACGTATCAGATATTAAACTGATAAGAACAGATACTACACTTGATCTTAGCCAAAAGGCCGAGAAGCGATACCGACAAGGGGTCGGGGGCCAGCAGGTCACGCTCCGCCCCGGCACCCTCACTCACGGGTCCCACGGTGGATGACGTGTTTGGCGGCGCTCAGTTCACCAAGTGCTTTACCAAGTGCTTTTAAATGCTCGGGCTGAAAGGCTCTACAAGAACACAAAGTGTGAGACTTCAATTTGAAAATACGGTGTCAACACAGTGAATTCGCTGCCTGGGCCAAAGATTTTCTAGGTCAAAATAAGGCCCACTCCGCCACTGAAATCAAGCCGTCCCCTAAGTGGGCGTGGTCTCCTCACCCCCGATCCCCAAATCCCGTTGGTAAGTGCCGTGAAACGTCGCGTGGACGAACAAAGACTGTGCTTTACCGGAGACGCTAGGCGCCACTAAATCCGCTAAAGTTGGACAGCTTTTGCTTTGAGTTTTCCTTTGACACGCTTGTCAGGGGAGAGCGCGAACGCAGTCCCCCACTACCAGAAATTATGCAGTCGAGATTCCCACATTTGGGGAATTCGCAGGGGTCAGCACAGCCGGAGTGCAATGGCTGAGCCTCGCCCTGGGTGAACCACCTTCTTGATCATGGTATCTCCCCTGCCAGGTAAGTATGAGTTGTACAGCTCAGAGGCAGAGGGCTCTTCCCCGGACATGCCGTGCTGACTGACGGTGCTGACAAAACACGCCTGGCCAAAAGCAGGGACTGTGGAAGGCCCTGTGAATCTGCAGGGATCTAATCCAGAGGAAAGCGTTTTTGTACTCGGAATGGCAAAATATGACTCAGGTTGTACTTGATAAGTACCGGTTATATGTCCCTACTGACCCGGCGCACAAGCGACCGAGGGACCACGGGGACTTGATTTTCGACAGCGAGAGAGGTATGGTATGGTATCTCATGGTATCTCCCCTGCCAGGTAAGTATGAGTTGTACATCCGCAAAGACGTGGATCATCGGTGGACCTGAGGAGGATTGAATGACGGCTGGTTGCTCAAATAAGCCATCTTCAACGATGCCTACCTGTTTATCAAAGCATCCGCGCTGTTAATCCTGCATGACTTTAAGCCATAATATAATTTGGACAGGTGAGTTCCATAAAAATTCAGACTCAGTACAGTTGTCATGAACGGGGAAATTAGCTACAGAGACCAAAACTGTTTTTTTGTACCAGGCTGCAAACATGTTTATTTCTGCTGTGAAGCTGGACATTTTAACATGGGGACTTATGGAGATTGACTCACTTCTGGAGCCAGCCTCAAGTGGACGTTTGAGGAACTGCCGTTTGTTTTTGGCACTTCCATATTGGCTTCATTTCCCAGCAGGGGGGGTTGCCATGGAAACGCTAGAGATAAAAGGCTGTCTTAGGAGGCGTGTCTCATGTGATGTCACACATTCTAGAGTCTTTGATCTGGACTGTCTCTGTAACTGCACCAACACTGCTACAGAAAACTGACCAGATTCAAGGATCCCAGAGAAGGAAGACGACTCTTATCGATATAATGAACTCACCGATGACCATCACTGAGCCTGCAGCTCCTTCTGCTTCTGGTTGCGAGTCTCCAATGGAGACAGACATTCAGAAGCAGCTTCGTTTGTTTGTCACCGTGCCGACGTTAAGACCGTTACACAAGTGTAACACTCTGCAGAGCCGTACCCAGGAGGAGTGGGCGAAACACAAAATATGACTCAGGTTCCACGCGATAAGTACCGGTTACGTGTCCCTACTGAGCCCGAGCACAAGGGGACCACAGGGACTTGATTTTCGACAGCGAGAGAGGGGGTGCACCGTTCCCGGAGATACTGCAATACCAGGTCGATGCGTGGAGTGGACGGAGCAAGCCCCTATTCCATCTCCCTGCTCCAAAAATCAATTTAATATATGGTCCCCGGGTAGGGGACGTATCAGATATTAAACTGATAAGAACAGATACTACACTTGATCTTAGCCAAAAGGCCGAGAAGCGATACCGACAAGGGGTCGGGGGCCAGCAGGTCACGCTCCGCCCCGGCACCCTCACTCACGGGTCCCACGGTGGATGACGTGTTTGGCGGCGCTCAGTTCACCAAGTGCTTTACCAAGTGCTTTTAAATGCTCGGGCTGAAAGGCTCTACAAGAACACAAAGTGTGAGACTTCAATTTGAAAATACGGTGTCAACACAGTGAATTCGCTGCCTGGGCCAAAGATTTTCTAGGTCAAAATAAGGCCCACTCCGCCACTGAAATCAAGCCGTCCCCTAAGTGGGCGTGGTCTCCTCACCCCCGATCCCCAAATCCCGTTGGTAAGTGCCGTGAAACGTCGCGTGGACGAACAAAGACTGTGCTTTACCGGAGACGCTAGGCGCCACTAAATCCGCTAAAGTTGGACAGCTTTTGCTTTGAGTTTTCCTTTGACACGCTTGTCAGGGGAGAGCGCGAACGCAGTCCCCCACTACCAGAAATTATGCAGTCGAGATTCCCACATTTGGGGAATTCGCAGGGGTCAGCACAGCCGGAGTGCAATGGCTGAGCCTCGCCCTGGGTGAACCACCTTCTTGATCATGGTATCTCCCCTGCCAGGTAAGTATGAGTTGTACAGCTCAGAGGCAGAGGGCTCTTCCCCCGGACATGCCGTGCTGACTGACGGTGCTGACAAAACACGCCTGGCCAAAACCAGGGACTGTGGAAGGCCCTGTGAATCTGCAGGGATCTAATCCAGAGGAAAGCGTTTTTGTACTCGGAATGGCAAAATATGACTCAGGTTGTACTTGATAAGTACCGGTTATATGTCCCTACTGACCCGGCGCACAAGCGACCGAGGGACCACGGGGACTTGATTTTCGACAGCGAGAGAGGTATGGTATGGTATGGTATCTCATGGTATCTCCCCTGCCAGGTAAGTATGAGTTGTACATCCGCAAAGACGTGGATCATCGGTGGACCTGAGGAGGATTGAATGACGGCTGGTTGCTCAAATAAGCCATCTTCAACGATGCCTACCTGTTTATCAAAGCATCCGCGCTGTTAATCCTGCATGACTTTAAGCCATAATATAATTTGGACAGGTGAGTTCCATAAAAATTCAGACTCAGTACAGTTGTCATGAACGGGGAAATTAGCTACAGAGACCAAAACTGTTTTTTTGTACCAGGCTGCAAACATGTTTATTTCTGCTGTGAAGCTGGACATTTTAACATGGGGACTTATGGAGATTGACTCACTTCTGGAGCCAGCCTCAAGTGGACGTTTGAGGAACTGCCGTTTGTTTTTGGCACTTCCATATTGGCTTCATTTCCCAGCAGGGGGGTTGCCATGGAAACGCTAGAGATAAAAGGCTGTCTTAGGAGGCGTGTCTCATGTGATGTCACACATTCTAGAGTCTTTGATCTGGACTGTCTCTGTAACTGCACCAACACTGCTACAGAAAACTGACCAGATTCAAGGATCCCAGAGAAGGAAGACGACTCTTATCGATATAATGAACTCACCGATGACCATCACTGAGCCTGCAGCTCCTTCTGCTTCTGGTTGCGAGTCTCCAATGGAGACAGACATTCAGAAGCAGCTTCGTTTGTTTGTCACCGTGCCGACGTTAAGACCGTTACACAAGTGTAACACTCTGCAGAGCCGTACCCAGGAGGAGTGGGCGAAACACAAAATATGACTCAGGTTCCACGCGATAAGTACCGGTTACGTGTCCCTACTGAGCCCGAGCACAAGAGGGGACCACAGGGACTTGATTTTCGACAGCGAGAGAGGGGGTGCACCGTTCCCGGAGATACTGCAATACCAGGTCGATGCGTGGAGTGGACGGAGCAAGCCCCTATTCCATCTCCCTGCTCCAAAAATCAATTTAATATATGGTCCCCGGGTAGGGGACGTATCAGATATTAAACTGATAAGAACAGATACTACACTTGATCTTAGCCAAAAGGCCGAGAAGCGATACCGACAAGGGGTCGGGGGCCAGCAGGTCACGCTCCGCCCCGGCACCCTCACTCACGGGTCCCACGGTGGATGACGTGTTTGGCGGCGCTCAGTTCACCAAGTGCTTTACCAAGTGCTTTTAAATGCTCGGGCTGAAAGGCTCTACAAGAACACAAAGTGTGAGACTTCAATTTGAAAATACGGTGTCAACACAGTGAATTCGCTGCCTGGGCCAAAGATTTTCTAGGTCAAAATAAGGCCCACTCCGCCACTGAAATCAAGCCGTCCCCTAAGTGGGCGTGGTCTCCTCACCCCCGATCCCCAAATCCCGTTGGTAAGTGCCGTGAAACGTCGCGTGGACGAACAAAGACTGTGCTTTACCGGAGACGCTAGGCGCCACTAAATCCGCTAAAGTTGGACAGCTTTTGCTTTGAGTTTTCCTTTGACACGCTTGTCAGGGGGAGAGCGCGAACGCAGTCCCCCACTACCAGAAATTATGCAGTCGAGATTCCCACATTTGGGGAATTCGCAGGGGTCAGCACAGCCGGAGTGCAATGGCTGAGCCTCGCCCTGGGTGAACCACCTTCTTGATCATGGTATCTCCCCTGCCAGGTAAGTATGAGTTGTACAGCTCAGAGGCAGAGGGCTCTTCCCCCGGACATGCCGTGCTGACTGACGGTGCTGACAAAACACGCCTGGCCAAAACCAGGGACTGTGGAAGGCCCTGTGAATCTGCAGGGATCTAATCCAGAGGAAAGCGTTTTTGTACTCGGAATGGCAAAATATGACTCAGGTTGTACTTGATAAGTACCGGTTATATGTCCCTACTGACCCGGCGCACAAGCGACCGAGGGACCACGGGGACTTGATTTTCGACAGCGAGAGAGGTATGGTATGGTATGGTATCTCATGGTATCTCCCCTGCCAGGTAAGTATGAGTTGTACATCCGCAAAGACGTGGATCATCGGTGGACCTGAGGAGGATTGAATGACGGCTGGTTGCTCAAATAAGCCATCTTCAACGATGCCTACCTGTTTATCAAAGCATCCGCGCTGTTAATCCTGCATGACTTTAAGCCATAATATAATTTGGACAGGTGAGTTCCATAAAAATTCAGACTCAGTACAGTTGTCATGAACGGGGAAATTAGCTACAGAGACCAAAACTGTTTTTTTGTACCAGGCTGCAAACATGTTTATTTCTGCTGTGAAGCTGGACATTTTAACATGGGGACTTATGGAGATTGACTCACTTCTGGAGCCAGCCTCAAGTGGACGTTTGAGGAACTGCCGTTTGTTTTTGGCACTTCCATATTGGCTTCATTTCCCAGCAGGGGGGTTGCCATGGAAACGCTAGAGATAAAAGGCTGTCTTAGGAGGCGTGTCTCATGTGATGTCACACATTCTAGAGTCTTTGATCTGGACTGTCTCTGTAACTGCACCAACACTGCTACAGAAAACTGACCAGATTCAAGGATCCCAGAGAAGGAAGACGACTCTTATCGATATAATGAACTCACCGATGACCATCACTGAGCCTGCAGCTCCTTCTGCTTCTGGTTGCGAGTCTCCAATGGAGACAGACATTCAGAAGCAGCTTCGTTTGTTTGTCACCGTGCCGACGTTAAGACCGTTACACAAGTGTAACACTCTGCAGAGCCGTACCCAGGAGGAGTGGGCGAAACACAAAATATGACTCAGGTTCCACGCGATAAGTACCGGTTACGTGTCCCTACTGAGCCCGAGCACAAGCAACCGAGGGGACCACAGGGACTTGATTTTCGACAGCGAGAGAGGGGGTGCACCGTTCCCGGAGATACTGCAATACCAGGTCGATGCGTGGAGTGGACGGAGCAAGCCCCTATTCCATCTCCCTGCTCCAAAAATCAATTTAATATATGGTCCCCGGGTAGGGGACGTATCAGATATTAAACTGATAAGAACAGATACTACACTTGATCTTAGCCAAAAGGCCGAGAAGCGATACCGACAAGGGGTCGGGGGCCAGCAGGTCACGCTCCGCCCCGGCACCCTCACTCACGGGTCCCACGGTGGATGACGTGTTTGGCGGCGCTCAGTTCACCAAGTGCTTTACCAAGTGCTTTTAAATGCTCGGGCTGAAAGGCTCTACAAGAACACAAAGTGTGAGACTTCAATTTGAAAATACGGTGTCAACACAGTGAATTCGCTGCCTGGGCCAAAGATTTTCTAGGTCAAAATAAGGCCCACTCCGCCACTGAAATCAAGCCGTCCCCTAAGTGGGCGTGGTCTCCTCACCCCCGATCCCCAAATCCCGTTGGTAAGTGCCGTGAAACGTCGCGTGGACGAACAAAGACTGTGCTTTACCGGAGACGCTAGGCGCCACTAAATCCGCTAAAGTTGGACAGCTTTTGCTTTGAGTTTTCCTTTGACACGCTTGTCAGGGGAGAGCGCGAACGCAGTCCCCCACTACCAGAAATTATGCAGTCGAGATTCCCACATTTGGGGAATTCGCAGGGGTCAGCACAGCCGGAGTGCAATGGCTGAGCCTCGCCCTGGGTGAACCACCTTCTTGATCATGGTATCTCCCCTGCCAGGTAAGTATGAGTTGTACAGCTCAGAGGCAGAGGGCTCTTCCCCGGACATGCCGTGCTGACTGACGGTGCTGACAAAACACGCCTGGCCAAAACCAGGGACTGTGGAAGGCCCTGTGAATCTGCAGGGATCTAATCCAGAGGAAAGCGTTTTTGTACTCGGAATGGCAAAATATGACTCAGGTTGTACTTGATAAGTACCGGTTATATGTCCCTACTGACCCGGCGCACAAGCGACCGAGGGACCACGGGGACTTGATTTTCGACAGCGAGAGAGGTATGGTATGGTATCTCATGGTATCTCCCCTGCCAGGTAAGTATGAGTTGTACATCCGCAAAGACGTGGATCATCGGTGGACCTGAGGAGGATTGAATGACGGCTGGTTGCTCAAATAAGCCATCTTCAACGATGCCTACCTGTTTATCAAAGCATCCGCGCTGTTAATCCTGCATGACTTTAAGCCATAATATAATTTGGACAGGTGAGTTCCATAAAAATTCAGACTCAGTACAGTTGTCATGAACGGGGAAATTAGCTACAGAGACCAAAACTGTTTTTTTGTACCAGGCTGCAAACATGTTTATTTCTGCTGTGAAGCTGGACATTTTAACATGGGGACTTATGGAGATTGACTCACTTCTGGAGCCAGCCTCAAGTGGACGTTTGAGGAACTGCCGTTTGTTTTTGGCACTTCCATATTGGCTTCATTTCCCAGCAGGGGGGGTTGCCATGGAAACGCTAGAGATAAAAGGCTGTCTTAGGAGGCGTGTCTCATGTGATGTCACACATTCTAGAGTCTTTGATCTGGACTGTCTCTGTAACTGCACCAACACTGCTACAGAAAACTGACCAGATTCAAGGATCCCAGAGAAGGAAGACGACTCTTATCGATATAATGAACTCACCGATGACCATCACTGAGCCTGCAGCTCCTTCTGCTTCTGGTTGCGAGTCTCCAATGGAGACAGACATTCAGAAGCAGCTTCGTTTGTTTGTCACCGTGCCGACGTTAAGACCGTTACACAAGTGTAACACTCTGCAGAGCCGTACCCAGGAGGAGTGGGCGAAACACAAAATATGACTCAGGTTCCACGCGATAAGTACCGGTTACGTGTCCCTACTGAGCCCGAGCACAAGAACGGGGGACCACAGGGACTTGATTTTCGACAGCGAGAGAGGGGGTGCACCGTTCCCGGAGATACTGCAATACCAGGTCGATGCGTGGAGTGGACGGAGCAAGCCCCTATTCCATCTCCCTGCTCCAAAAATCAATTTAATATATGGTCCCCGGGTAGGGGACGTATCAGATATTAAACTGATAAGAACAGATACTACACTTGATCTTAGCCAAAAGGCCGAGAAGCGATACCGACAAGGGGTCGGGGGCCAGCAGGTCACGCTCCGCCCCGGCACCCTCACTCACGGGTCCCACGGTGGATGACGTGTTTGGCGGCGCTCAGTTCACCAAGTGCTTTACCAAGTGCTTTTAAATGCTCGGGCTGAAAGGCTCTACAAGAACACAAAGTGTGAGACTTCAATTTGAAAATACGGTGTCAACACAGTGAATTCGCTGCCTGGGCCAAAGATTTTCTAGGTCAAAATAAGGCCCACTCCGCCACTGAAATCAAGCCGTCCCCTAAGTGGGCGTGGTCTCCTCACCCCCGATCCCCAAATCCCGTTGGTAAGTGCCGTGAAACGTCGCGTGGACGAACAAAGACTGTGCTTTACCGGAGACGCTAGGCGCCACTAAATCCGCTAAAGTTGGACAGCTTTTGCTTTGAGTTTTCCTTTGACACGCTTGTCAGGGGAGAGCGCGAACGCAGTCCCCCACTACCAGAAATTATGCAGTCGAGATTCCCACATTTGGGGAATTCGCAGGGGTCAGCACAGCCGGAGTGCAATGGCTGAGCCTCGCCCTGGGTGAACCACCTTCTTGATCATGGTATCTCCCCTGCCAGGTAAGTATGAGTTGTACAGCTCAGAGGCAGAGGGCTCTTCCCCGGACATGCCGTGCTGACTGACGGTGCTGACAAAACACGCCTGGCCAAAACCAGGGACTGTGGAAGGCCCTGTGAATCTGCAGGGATCTAATCCAGAGGAAAGCGTTTTTGTACTCGGAATGGCAAAATATGACTCAGGTTGTACTTGATAAGTACCGGTTATATGTCCCTACTGACCCGGCGCACAAGCGACCGAGGGACCACGGGGACTTGATTTTCGACAGCGAGAGAGGTATGGTATGGTATCTCATGGTATCTCCCCTGCCAGGTAAGTATGAGTTGTACATCCGCAAAGACGTGGATCATCGGTGGACCTGAGGAGGATTGAATGACGGCTGGTTGCTCAAATAAGCCATCTTCAACGATGCCTACCTGTTTATCAAAGCATCCGCGCTGTTAATCCTGCATGACTTTAAGCCATAATATAATTTGGACAGGTGAGTTCCATAAAAATTCAGACTCAGTACAGTTGTCATGAACGGGGAAATTAGCTACAGAGACCAAAACTGTTTTTTTGTACCAGGCTGCAAACATGTTTATTTCTGCTGTGAAGCTGGACATTTTAACATGGGGACTTATGGAGATTGACTCACTTCTGGAGCCAGCCTCAAGTGGACGTTTGAGGAACTGCCGTTTGTTTTTGGCACTTCCATATTGGCTTCATTTCCCAGCAGGGGGGGTTGCCATGGAAACGCTAGAGATAAAAGGCTGTCTTAGGAGGCGTGTCTCATGTGATGTCACACATTCTAGAGTCTTTGATCTGGACTGTCTCTGTAACTGCACCAACACTGCTACAGAAAACTGACCAGATTCAAGGATCCCAGAGAAGGAAGACGACTCTTATCGATATAATGAACTCACCGATGACCATCACTGAGCCTGCAGCTCCTTCTGCTTCTGGTTGCGAGTCTCCAATGGAGACAGACATTCAGAAGCAGCTTCGTTTGTTTGTCACCGTGCCGACGTTAAGACCGTTACACAAGTGTAACACTCTGCAGAGCCGTACCCAGGAGGAGTGGGCGAAACACAAAATATGACTCAGGTTCCACGCGATAAGTACCGGTTACGTGTCCCTACTGAGCCCGAGCACAAGCAACCGAGGGGACCACAGGGACTTGATTTTCGACAGCGAGAGAGGGGGTGCACCGTTCCCGGAGATACTGCAATACCAGGTCGATGCGTGGAGTGGACGGAGCAAGCCCCTATTCCATCTCCCTGCTCCAAAAATCAATTTAATATATGGTCCCCGGGTAGGGGACGTATCAGATATTAAACTGATAAGAACAGATACTACACTTGATCTTAGCCAAAAGGCCGAGAAGCGATACCGACAAGGGGTCGGGGGCCAGCAGGTCACGCTCCGCCCCGGCACCCTCACTCACGGGTCCCACGGTGGATGACGTGTTTGGCGGCGCTCAGTTCACCAAGTGCTTTACCAAGTGCTTTTAAATGCTCGGGCTGAAAGGCTCTACAAGAACACAAAGTGTGAGACTTCAATTTGAAAATACGGTGTCAACACAGTGAATTCGCTGCCTGGGCCAAAGATTTTCTAGGTCAAAATAAGGCCCACTCCGCCACTGAAATCAAGCCGTCCCCTAAGTGGGCGTGGTCTCCTCACCCCGATCCCCAAATCCCGTTGGTAAGTGCCGTGAAACGTCGCGTGGACGAACAAAGACTGTGCTTTACCGGAGACGCTAGGCGCCACTAAATCCGCTAAAGTTGGACAGCTTTTGCTTTGAGTTTTCCTTTGACACGCTTGTCAGGGGAGAGCGGAACGCAGTCCCCCACTACCAGAAATTATGCAGTCGAGATTCCCACATTTGGGGAATTCGCAGGGGTCAGCACAGCCGGAGTGCAATGGCTGAGCCTCGCCCTGGGTGAACCACCTTCTTGATCATGGTATCTCCCCTGCCAGGTAAGTATGAGTTGTACAGCTCAGAGGCAGAGGGCTCTTCCCCGGACATGCCGTGCTGACTGACGGTGCTGACAAAACACGCCTGGCCAAAACCAGGGACTGTGGAAGGCCCTGTGAATCTGCAGGGATCTAATCCAGAGGAAAGCGTTTTTGTACTCGGAATGGCAAAATATGACTCAGGTTGTACTTGATAAGTACCGGTTATATGTCCCTACTGACCCGGCGCACAAGCGACCGAGGGACCACGGGGACTTGATTTTCGACAGCGAGAGAGGTATGGTATGGTATCTCATGGTATCTCCCCTGCCAGGTAAGTATGAGTTGTACATCCGCAAAGACGTGGATCATCGGTGGACCTGAGGAGGATTGAATGACGGCTGGTTGCTCAAATAAGCCATCTTCAACGATGCCTACCTGTTTATCAAAGCATCCGCGCTGTTAATCCTGCATGACTTTAAGCCATAATATAATTTGGACAGGTGAGTTCCATAAAAATTCAGACTCAGTACAGTTGTCATGAACGGGGAAATTAGCTACAGAGACCAAAACTGTTTTTTTGTACCAGGCTGCAAACATGTTTATTTCTGCTGTGAAGCTGGACATTTTAACATGGGGACTTATGGAGATTGACTCACTTCTGGAGCCAGCCTCAAGTGGACGTTTGAGGAACTGCCGTTTGTTTTTGGCACTTCCATATTGGCTTCATTTCCCAGCAGGGGGGTTGCCATGGAAACGCTAGAGATAAAAGGCTGTCTTAGGAGGCGTGTCTCATGTGATGTCACACATTCTAGAGTCTTTGATCTGGACTGTCTCTGTAACTGCACCAACACTGCTACAGAAAACTGACCAGATTCAAGGATCCCAGAGAAGGAAGACGACTCTTATCGATATAATGAACTCACCGATGACCATCACTGAGCCTGCAGCTCCTTCTGCTTCTGGTTGCGAGTCTCCAATGGAGACAGACATTCAGAAGCAGCTTCGTTTGTTTGTCACCGTGCCGACGTTAAGACCGTTACACAAGTGTAACACTCTGCAGAGCCGTACCCAGGAGGAGTGGGCGAAACACAAAATATGACTCAGGTTCCACGCGATAAGTACCGGTTACGTGTCCCTACTGAGCCCGAGCACAAGCAACCGGGGGACCGCAGGGACTTGATTTTCGACAGCGAGAGAGGGGGTGCACCGTTCCCGGAGATACTGCAATACCAGGTCGATGCGTGGAGTGGACGGAGCAAGCCCCTATTCCATCTCCCTGCTCCAAAAATCAATTTAATATATGGTCCCCGGGTAGGGGACGTATCAGATATTAAACTGATAAGAACAGATACTACACTTGATCTTAGCCAAAAGGCCGAGAAGCGATACCGACAAGGGGTCGGGGGCCAGCAGGTCACGCTCCGCCCCGGCACCCTCACTCACGGGTCCCACGGTGGATGACGTGTTTGGCGGCGCTCAGTTCACCAAGTGCTTTACCAAGTGCTTTTAAATGCTCGGGCTGAAAGGCTCTACAAGAACACAAAGTGTGAGACTTCAATTTGAAAATACGGTGTCAACACAGTGAATTCGCTGCCTGGGCCAAAGATTTTCTAGGTCAAAATAAGGCCCACTCCGCCACTGAAATCAAGCCGTCCCCTAAGTGGGCGTGGTCTCCTCACCCCCGATCCCCAAATCCCGTTGGTAAGTGCCGTGAAACGTCGCGTGGACGAACAAAGACTGTGCTTTACCGGAGACGCTAGGCGCCACTAAATCCGCTAAAGTTGGACAGCTTTTGCTTTGAGTTTTCCTTTGACACGCTTGTCAGGGGAGAGCGCGAACGCAGTCCCCCACTACCAGAAATTATGCAGTCGAGATTCCCACATTTGGGGAATTCGCAGGGGTCAGCACAGCCGGAGTGCAATGGCTGAGCCTCGCCCTGGGTGAACCACCTTCTTGATCATGGTATCTCCCCTGCCAGGTAAGTATGAGTTGTACAGCTCAGAGGCAGAGGGCTCTTCCCCCGGACATGCCGTGCTGACTGACGGTGCTGACAAAACACGCCTGGCCAAAACCAGGGACTGTGGAAGGCCCTGTGAATCTGCAGGGATCTAATCCAGAGGAAAGCGTTTTTGTACTCGGAATGGCAAAATATGACTCAGGTTGTACTTGATAAGTACCGGTTATATGTCCCTACTGACCCGGCGCACAAGCGACCGAGGGACCACGGGGACTTGATTTTCGACAGCGAGAGAGGTATGGTATGGTATCTCATGGTATCTCCCCTGCCAGGTAAGTATGAGTTGTACATCCGCAAAGACGTGGATCATCGGTGGACCTGAGGAGGATTGAATGACGGCTGGTTGCTCAAATAAGCCATCTTCAACGATGCCTACCTGTTTATCAAAGCATCCGCGCTGTTAATCCTGCATGACTTTAAGCCATAATATAATTTGGACAGGTGAGTTCCATAAAAATTCAGACTCAGTACAGTTGTCATGAACGGGGAAATTAGCTACAGAGACCAAAACTGTTTTTTTGTACCAGGCTGCAAACATGTTTATTTCTGCTGTGAAGCTGGACATTTTAACATGGGGACTTATGGAGATTGACTCACTTCTGGAGCCAGCCTCAAGTGGACGTTTGAGGAACTGCCGTTTGTTTTTGGCACTTCCATATTGGCTTCATTTCCCAGCAGGGGGGGTTGCCATGGAAACGCTAGAGATAAAAGGCTGTCTTAGGAGGCGTGTCTCATGTGATGTCACACATTCTAGAGTCTTTGATCTGGACTGTCTCTGTAACTGCACCAACACTGCTACAGAAAACTGACCAGATTCAAGGATCCCAGAGAAGGAAGACGACTCTTATCGATATAATGAACTCACCGATGACCATCACTGAGCCTGCAGCTCCTTCTGCTTCTGGTTGCGAGTCTCCAATGGAGACAGACATTCAGAAGCAGCTTCGTTTGTTTGTCACCGTGCCGACGTTAAGACCGTTACACAAGTGTAACACTCTGCAGAGCCGTACCCAGGAGGAGTGGGCGAAACACAAAATATGACTCAGGTTCCACGCGATAAGTACCGGTTACGTGTCCCTACTGAGCCCGAGCACAAGACCGGGGGACCACAGGGACTTGATTTTCGACAGCGAGAGAGGGGGTGCACCGTTCCCGGAGATACTGCAATACCAGGTCGATGCGTGGAGTGGACGGAGCAAGCCCCTATTCCATCTCCCTGCTCCAAAAATCAATTTAATATATGGTCCCCGGGTAGGGGACGTATCAGATATTAAACTGATAAGAACAGATACTACACTTGATCTTAGCCAAAAGGCCGAGAAGCGATACCGACAAGGGGTCGGGGGCCAGCAGGTCACGCTCCGCCCCGGCACCCTCACTCACGGGTCCCACGGTGGATGACGTGTTTGGCGGCGCTCAGTTCACCAAGTGCTTTACCAAGTGCTTTTAAATGCTCGGGCTGAAAGGCTCTACAAGAACACAAAGTGTGAGACTTCAATTTGAAAATACGGTGTCAACACAGTGAATTCGCTGCCTGGGCCAAAGATTTTCTAGGTCAAAATAAGGCCCACTCCGCCACTGAAATCAAGCCGTCCCCTAAGTGGGCGTGGTCTCCTCACCCCCGATCCCCAAATCCCGTTGGTAAGTGCCGTGAAACGTCGCGTGGACGAACAAAGACTGTGCTTTACCGGAGACGCTAGGCGCCACTAAATCCGCTAAAGTTGGACAGCTTTTGCTTTGAGTTTTCCTTTGACACGCTTGTCAGGGGAGAGCGCGAACGCAGTCCCCCACTACCAGAAATTATGCAGTCGAGATTCCCACATTTGGGGAATTCGCAGGGGTCAGCACAGCCGGAGTGCAATGGCTGAGCCTCGCCCTGGGTGAACCACCTTCTTGATCATGGTATCTCCCCTGCCAGGTAAGTATGAGTTGTACAGCTCAGAGGCAGAGGGCTCTTCCCCGGACATGCCGTGCTGACTGACGGTGCTGACAAAACACGCCTGGCCAAAACCAGGGACTGTGGAAGGCCCTGTGAATCTGCAGGGATCTAATCCAGAGGAAAGCGTTTTTGTACTCGGAATGGCAAAATATGACTCAGGTTGTACTTGATAAGTACCGGTTATATGTCCCTACTGACCCGGCGCACAAGCGACCGAGGGACCACGGGGACTTGATTTTCGACAGCGAGAGAGGTATGGTATGGTATCTCATGGTATCTCCCCTGCCAGGTAAGTATGAGTTGTACATCCGCAAAGACGTGGATCATCGGTGGACCTGAGGAGGATTGAATGACGGCTGGTTGCTCAAATAAGCCATCTTCAACGATGCCTACCTGTTTATCAAAGCATCCGCGCTGTTAATCCTGCATGACTTTAAGCCATAATATAATTTGGACAGGTGAGTTCCATAAAAATTCAGACTCAGTACAGTTGTCATGAACGGGGAAATTAGCTACAGAGACCAAAACTGTTTTTTTGTACCAGGCTGCAAACATGTTTATTTCTGCTGTGAAGCTGGACATTTTAACATGGGGACTTATGGAGATTGACTCACTTCTGGAGCCAGCCTCAAGTGGACGTTTGAGGAACTGCCGTTTGTTTTTGGCACTTCCATATTGGCTTCATTTCCCAGCAGGGGGGGTTGCCATGGAAACGCTAGAGATAAAAGGCTGTCTTAGGAGGCGTGTCTCATGTGATGTCACACATTCTAGAGTCTTTGATCTGGACTGTCTCTGTAACTGCACCAACACTGCTACAGAAAACTGACCAGATTCAAGGATCCCAGAGAAGGAAGACGACTCTTATCGATATAATGAACTCACCGATGACCATCACTGAGCCTGCAGCTCCTTCTGCTTCTGGTTGCGAGTCTCCAATGGAGACAGACATTCAGAAGCAGCTTCGTTTGTTTGTCACTGTGCCGACGTTAAGACCGTTACACAAGTGTAACACTCTGCAGAGCCGTACCCAGGAGGAGTGGGCGAAACACAAAATATGACTCAGGTTCCACGCGATAAGTACCGGTTACGTGTCCCTACTGAGCCCGAGCACAAGCAACCGGGGGACCACAGGGACTTGATTTTCGACAGCGAGAGAGGGGGTGCACCGTTCCCGGAGATACTGCAATACCAGGTCGATGCGTGGAGTGGACGGAGCAAGCCCCTATTCCATCTCCCTGCTCCAAAAATCAATTTAATATATGGTCCCCGGATAGGGGACGTATCAGATATTAAACTGATAAGAACAGATACTACACTTGATCTTAGCCAAAAGGCCGAGAAGCGATACCGACAAGGGGTCGGGGGCCAGCAGGTCACGCTCCGCCCCGGCACCCTCACTCACGGGTCCCACGGTGGATGACGTGTTTGGCGGCGCTCAGTTCACCAAGTGCTTTACCAAGTGCTTTTAAATGCTCGGGCTGAAAGGCTCTACAAGAACACAAAGTGTGAGACTTCAATTTGAAAATACGGTGTCAACACAGTGAATTCGCTGCCTGGGCCAAAGATTTTCTAGGTCAAAATAAGGCCCACTCCGCCACTGAAATCAAGCCGTCCCCTAAGTGGGCGTGGTCTCCTCACCCCCGATCCCCAAATCCCGTTGGTAAGTGCCGTGAAACGTCGCGTGGACGAACAAAGACTGTGCTTTACCGGAGACGCTAGGCGCCACTAAATCCGCTAAAGTTGGACAGCTTTTGCTTTGAGTTTTCCTTTGACACGCTTGTCAGGGGAGAGCGCGAACGCAGTCCCCCACTACCAGAAATTATGCAGTCGAGATTCCCACATTTGGGGAATTCGCAGGGGTCAGCACAGCCGGAGTGCAATGGCTGAGCCTCGCCCTGGGTGAACCACCTTCTTGATCATGGTATCTCCCCTGCCAGGTAAGTATGAGTTGTACAGCTCAGAGGCAGAGGGCTCTTCCCCCGGACATGCCGTGCTGACTGACGGTGCTGACAAAACACGCCTGGCCAAAACCAGGGACTGTGGAAGGCCCTGTGAATCTGCAGGGATCTAATCCAGAGGAAAGCGTTTTTGTACTCGGAATGGCAAAATATGACTCAGGTTGTACTTGATAAGTACCGGTTATATGTCCCTACTGACCCGGCGCACAAGCGACCGAGGGACCACGGGGACTTGATTTTCGACAGCGAGAGAGGTATGGTATGGTATCTCATGGTATCTCCCCTGCCAGGTAAGTATGAGTTGTACATCCGCAAAGACGTGGATCATCGGTGGACCTGAGGAGGATTGAATGACGGCTGGTTGCTCAAATAAGCCATCTTCAACGATGCCTACCTGTTTATCAAAGCATCCGCGCTGTTAATCCTGCATGACTTTAAGCCATAATATAATTTGGACAGGTGAGTTCCATAAAAATTCAGACTCAGTACAGTTGTCATGAACGGGGAAATTAGCTACAGAGACCAAAACTGTTTTTTTGTACCAGGCTGCAAACATGTTTATTTCTGCTGTGAAGCTGGACATTTTAACATGGGGACTTATGGAGATTGACTCACTTCTGGAGCCAGCCTCAAGTGGACGTTTGAGGAACTGCCGTTTGTTTTTGGCACTTCCATATTGGCTTCATTTCCCAGCAGGGGGGTTGCCATGGAAACGCTAGAGATAAAAGGCTGTCTTAGGAGGCGTGTCTCATGTGATGTCACACATTCTAGAGTCTTTGATCTGGACTGTCTCTGTAACTGCACCAACACTGCTACAGAAAACTGACCAGATTCAAGGATCCCAGAGAAGGAAGACGACTCTTATCGATATAATGAACTCACCGATGACCATCACTGAGCCTGCAGCTCCTTCTGCTTCTGGTTGCGAGTCTCCAATGGAGACAGACATTCAGAAGCAGCTTCGTTTGTTTGTCACCGTGCCGACGTTAAGACCGTTACACAAGTGTAACACTCTGCAGAGCCGTACCCAGGAGGAGTGGGCGAAACACAAAATATGACTCAGGTTCCACGCGATAAGTACCGGTTACGTGTCCCTACTGAGCCCGAGCACAAGCAAGGGGACCACAGGGACTTGATTTTCGACAGCGAGAGAGGGGGTGCACCGTTCCCGGAGATACTGCAATACCAGGTCGATGCGTGGAGTGGACGGAGCAAGCCCCTATTCCATCTCCCTGCTCCAAAAATCAATTTAATATATGGTCCCCGGGTAGGGGACGTATCAGATATTAAACTGATAAGAACAGATACTACACTTGATCTTAGCCAAAAGGCCGAGAAGCGATACCGACAAGGGGTCGGGGGCCAGCAGGTCACGCTCCGCCCCGGCACCCTCACTCACGGGTCCCACGGTGGATGACGTGTTTGGCGGCGCTCAGTTCACCAAGTGCTTTACCAAGTGCTTTTAAATGCTCGGGCTGAAAGGCTCTACAAGAACACAAAGTGTGAGACTTCAATTTGAAAATACGGTGTCAACACAGTGAATTCGCTGCCTGGGCCAAAGATTTTCTAGGTCAAAATAAGGCCCACTCCGCCACTGAAATCAAGCCGTCCCCTAAGTGGGCGTGGTCTCCTCACCCCCGATCCCCAAATCCCGTTGGTAAGTGCCGTGAAACGTCGCGTGGACGAACAAAGACTGTGCTTTACCGGAGACGCTAGGCGCCACTAAATCCGCTAAAGTTGGACAGCTTTTGCTTTGAGTTTTCCTTTGACACGCTTGTCAGGGGAGAGCGCGAACGCAGTCCCCCACTACCAGAAATTATGCAGTCGAGATTCCCACATTTGGGGAATTCGCAGGGGTCAGCACAGCCGGAGTGCAATGGCTGAGCCTCGCCCTGGGTGAACCACCTTCTTGATCATGGTATCTCCCCTGCCAGGTAAGTATGAGTTGTACAGCTCAGAGGCAGAGGGCTCTTCCCCGGACATGCCGTGCTGACTGACGGTGCTGACAAAACACGCCTGGCCAAAACCAGGGACTGTGGAAGGCCCTGTGAATCTGCAGGGATCTAATCCAGAGGAAAGCGTTTTTGTACTCGGAATGGCAAAATATGACTCAGGTTGTACTTGATAAGTACCGGTTATATGTCCCTACTGACCCGGCGCACAAGCGACCGAGGGACCACGGGGACTTGATTTTCGACAGCGAGAGAGGTATGGTATGGTATCTCATGGTATCTCCCCTGCCAGGTAAGTATGAGTTGTACATCCGCAAAGACGTGGATCATCGGTGGACCTGAGGAGGATTGAATGACGGCTGGTTGCTCAAATAAGCCATCTTCAACGATGCCTACCTGTTTATCAAAGCATCCGCGCTGTTAATCCTGCATGACTTTAAGCCATAATATAATTTGGACAGGTGAGTTCCATAAAAATTCAGACTCAGTACAGTTGTCATGAACGGGGAAATTAGCTACAGAGACCAAAACTGTTTTTTTGTACCAGGCTGCAAACATGTTTATTTCTGCTGTGAAGCTGGACATTTTAACATGGGGACTTATGGAGATTGACTCACTTCTGGAGCCAGCCTCAAGTGGACGTTTGAGGAACTGCCGTTTGTTTTTGGCACTTCCATATTGGCTTCATTTCCCAGCAGGGGGGGTTGCCATGGAAACGCTAGAGATAAAAGGCTGTCTTAGGAGGCGTGTCTCATGTGATGTCACACATTCTAGAGTCTTTGATCTGGACTGTCTCTGTAACTGCACCAACACTGCTACAGAAAACTGACCAGATTCAAGGATCCCAGAGAAGGAAGACGACTCTTATCGATATAATGAACTCACCGATGACCATCACTGAGCCTGCAGCTCCTTCTGCTTCTGGTTGCGAGTCTCCAATGGAGACAGACATTCAGAAGCAGCTTCGTTTGTTTGTCACCGTGCCGACGTTAAGACCGTTACACAAGTGTAACACTCTGCAGAGCCGTACCCAGGAGGAGTGGGTGAAACACAAAATATGACTCAGGTTCCACGCGATAAGTACCGGTTACGTGTCCCTACTGAGCCCGAGCACAAGCAACCGAGGGGACCACAGGGACTTGATTTTCGACAGCGAGAGAGGGGGTGCACCGTTCCCGGAGATACTGCAATACCAGGTCGATGCGTGGAGTGGACGGAGCAAGCCCCTATTCCATCTCCCTGCTCCAAAAATCAATTTAATATATGGTCCCCGGGTAGGGGACGTATCAGATATTAAACTGATAAGAACAGATACTACACTTGATCTTAGCCAAAAGGCCGAGAAGCGATACCGACAAGGGGTCGGGGGCCAGCAGGTCACGCTCCGCCCCGGCACCCTCACTCACGGGTCCCACGGTGGATGACGTGTTTGGCGGCGCTCAGTTCACCAAGTGCTTTACCAAGTGCTTTTAAATGCTCGGGCTGAAAGGCTCTACAAGAACACAAAGTGTGAGACTTCAATTTGAAAATACGGTGTCAACACAGTGAATTCGCTGCCTGGGCCAAAGATTTTCTAGGTCAAAATAAGGCCCACTCCGCCACTGAAATCAAGCCGTCCCCTAAGTGGGCGTGGTCTCCTCACCCCCGATCCCCAAATCCCGTTGGTAAGTGCCGTGAAACGTCGCGTGGACGAACAAAGACTGTGCTTTACCGGAGACGCTAGGCGCCACTAAATCCGCTAAAGTTGGACAGCTTTTGCTTTGAGTTTTCCTTTGGCTTCATTTCCCAGCAGGGGGGTTGCCATGGAAACGCTAGAGATAAAAGGCTGTCTTAGGAGGCGTGTCTCATGTGATGTCACACATTCTAGAGTCTTTGATCTGGACTGTCTCTGTAACTGCACCAACACTGCTACAGAAAACTGACCAGATTCAAGGATCCCAGAGAAGGAAGACGACTCTTATCGATATAATGAACTCACCGATGACCATCACTGAGCCTGCAGCTCCTTCTGCTTCTGGTTGCGAGTCTCCAATGGAGACAGACATTCAGAAGCAGCTTCGTTTGTTTGTCACCGTGCCGACGTTAAGACCGTTACACAAGTGTAACACTCTGCAGAGCCGTACCCAGGAGGAGTGGGCGAAACACAAAATATGACTCAGGTTCCACGCGATAAGTACCGGTTACGTGTCCCTACTGAGCCCGAGCACAAGGGGACCACAGGGACTTGATTTTCGACAGCGAGAGAGGGGGTGCACCGTTCCCGGAGATACTGCAATACCAGGTCGATGCGTGGAGTGGACGGAGCAAGCCCCTATTCCATCTCCCTGCTCCAAAAATCAATTTAATATATGGTCCCCGGGTAGGGGACGTATCAGATATTAAACTGATAAGAACAGATACTACACTTGATCTTAGCCAAAAGGCCGAGAAGCGATACCGACAAGGGGTCGGGGGCCAGCAGGTCACGCTCCGCCCCGGCACCCTCACTCACGGGTCCCACGGTGGATGACGTGTTTGGCGGCGCTCAGTTCACCAAGTGCTTTACCAAGTGCTTTTAAATGCTCGGGCTGAAAGGCTCTACAAGAACACAAAGTGTGAGACTTCAATTTGAAAATACGGTGTCAACACAGTGAATTCGCTGCCTGGGCCAAAGATTTTCTAGGTCAAAATAAGGCCCACTCCGCCACTGAAATCAAGCCGTCCCCTAAGTGGGCGTGGTCTCCTCACCCCCGATCCCCAAATCCCGTTTGTAAGTGCCGTGAAACGTCGCGTGGACGAACAAAGACTGTGCTGTACCGGAGACGCTAGGCGCCACTAAATCCGCTAAAGTTGGACAGCTTTTGCTTTGAGTTTTCCTTTGACACGCTTGTAAGGGGAGAGCGCGAACGCAGTCCCCCACTACCAGAAATTATGCAGTCGAGATTCCCACATTTGGGGAATTCGCAGGGGTCAGCACAGCCGGAGTGCAATGGCTGAGCCTCGCCCTGGGTGAACCACCTTCTTGATCATGGTATCTCCCCTGCCAGGTAAGTATGAGTTGTACAGCTCAGAGGCAGAGGGCTCTTCCCCGGACATGCCGTGCTGACTGACGGTGCTGACAAAACACGCCTGGCCAAAACCAGGGACTGTGGAAGGCCCTGTGAATCTGCAGGGATCTAATCCAGAGGAAAGCGTTTTTGTACTCGGAATGGCAAAATATGACTCAGGTTGTACTTGATAAGTACCGGTTATATGTCCCTACTGACCCGGCGCACAAGCGACCGAGGGACCACGGGGACTTGATTTTCGACAGCGAGAGAGGTATGGTATGGTATCTCATGGTATCTCCCCTGCCAGGTAAGTATGAGTTGTACATCCGCAAAGACGTGGATCATCGGTGGACCTGAGGAGGATTGAATGACGGCTGGTTGCTCAAATAAGCCATCTTCAACGATGCCTACCTGTTTATCAAAGCATCCGCGCTGTTAATCCTGCATGACTTTAAGCCATAATATAATTTGGACAGGTGAGTTCCATAAAAATTCAGACTCAGTACAGTTGTCATGAACGGGGAAATTAGCTACAGAGACCAAAACTGTTTTTTTGTACCAGGCTGCAAACATGTTTATTTCTGCTGTGAAGCTGGACATTTTAACATGGGGACTTATGGAGATTGACTCACTTCTGGAGCCAGCCTCAAGTGGACGTTTGAGGAACTGCCGTTTGTTTTTGGCACTTCCATATTGGCTTCATTTCCCAGCAGGGGGGGTTGCCATGGAAACGCTAGAGATAAAAGGCTGTCTTAGGAGGCGTGTCTCATGTGATGTCACACATTCTAGAGTCTTTGATCTGGACTGTCTCTGTAACTGCACCAACACTGCTACAGAAAACTGACCAGATTCAAGGATCCCAGAGAAGGAAGACGACTCTTATCGATATAATGAACTCACCGATGACCATCACTGAGCCTGCAGCTCCTTCTGCTTCTGGTTGCGAGTCTCCAATGGAGACAGACATTCAGAAGCAGCTTCGTTTGTTTGTCACCGTGCCGACGTTAAGACCGTTACACAAGTGTAACACTCTGCAGAGCCGTACCCAGGAGGAGTGGGCGAAACACAAAATATGACTCAGGTTCCACGCGATAAGTACCGGTTACGTGTCCCTACTGAGCCCGAGCACAAGAGGGGGACCACAGGGACTTGATTTTCGACAGCGAGAGAGGGGGTGCACCGTTCCCGGAGATACTGCAATACCAGGTCGATGCGTGGAGTGGACGGAGCAAGCCCCTATTCCATCTCCCTGCTCCAAAAATCAATTTAATATATGGTCCCCGGGTAGGGGACGTATCAGATATTAAACTGATAAGAACAGATACTACACTTGATCTTAGCCAAAAGGCCGAGAAGCGATACCGACAAGGGGTCGGGGGCCAGCAGGTCACGCTCCGCCCCGGCACCCTCACTCACGGGTCCCACGGTGGATGACGTGTTTGGCGGCGCTCAGTTCACCAAGTGCTTTACCAAGTGCTTTTAAATGCTCGGGCTGAAAGGCTCTACAAGAACACAAAGTGTGAGACTTCAATTTGAAAATACGGTGTCAACACAGTGAATTCGCTGCCTGGGCCAAAGATTTTCTAGGTCAAAATAAGGCCCACTCCGCCACTGAAATCAAGCCGTCCCCTAAGTGGGCGTGGTCTCCTCACCCCCGATCCCCAAATCCCGTTGGTAAGTGCCGTGAAACGTCGCGTGGACGAACAAAGACTGTGCTTTACCGGAGACGCTAGGCGCCACTAAATCCGCTAAAGTTGGACAGCTTTTGCTTTGAGTTTTCCTTTGACACGCTTGTCAGGGGAGAGCGCGAACGCAGTCCCCCACTACCAGAAATTATGCAGTCGAGATTCCCACATTTGGGGAATTCGCAGGGGTCAGCACAGCCGGAGTGCAATGGCTGAGCCTCGCCCTGGGTGAACCACCTTCTTGATCATGGTATCTCCCCTGCCAGGTAAGTATGAGTTGTACAGCTCAGAGGCAGAGGGCTCTTCCCCGGACATGCCGTGCTGACTGACGGTGCTGACAAAACACGCCTGGCCAAAACCAGGGACTGTGGAAGGCCCTGTGAATCTGCAGGGATCTAATCCAGAGGAAAGCGTTTTTGTACTCGGAATGGCAAAATATGACTCAGGTTGTACTTGATAAGTACCGGTTATATGTCCCTACTGACCCGGCGCACAAGCGACCGAGGGACCACGGGGACTTGATTTTCGACAGCGAGAGAGGTATGGTATGGTATCTCATGGTATCTCCCCTGCCAGGTAAGTATGAGTTGTACATCCGCAAAGACGTGGATCATCGGTGGACCTGAGGAGGATTGAATGACGGCTGGTTGCTCAAATAAGCCATCTTCAACGATGCCTACCTGTTTATCAAAGCATCCGCGCTGTTAATCCTGCATGACTTTAAGCCATAATATAATTTGGACAGGTGAGTTCCATAAAAATTCAGACTCAGTACAGTTGTCATGAACGGGGAAATTAGCTACAGAGACCAAAACTGTTTTTTTGTACCAGGCTGCAAACATGTTTATTTCTGCTGTGAAGCTGGACATTTTAACATGGGGACTTATGGAGATTGACTCACTTCTGGAGCCAGCCTCAAGTGGACGTTTGAGGAACTGCCGTTTGTTTTTGGCACTTCCATATTGGCTTCATTTCCCAGCAGGGGGGTTGCCATGGAAACGCTAGAGATAAAAGGCTGTCTTAGGAGGCGTGTCTCATGTGATGTCACACATTCTAGAGTCTTTGATCTGGACTGTCTCTGTAACTGCACCAACACTGCTACAGAAAACTGACCAGATTCAAGGATCCCAGAGAAGGAAGACGACTCTTATCGATATAATGAACTCACCGATGACCATCACTGAGCCTGCAGCTCCTTCTGCTTCTGGTTGCGAGTCTCCAATGGAGACAGACATTCAGAAGCAGCTTCGTTTGTTTGTCACCGTGCCGACGTTAAGACCGTTACACAAGTGTAACACTCTGCAGAGCCGTACCCAGGAGGAGTGGGCGAAACACAAAATATGACTCAGGTTCCACGCGATAAGTACCGGTTACGTGTCCCTACTGAGCCCGAGCACAAGGGGACCACAGGGACTTGATTTTCGACAGCGAGAGAGGGGGTGCACCGTTCCCGGAGATACTGCAATACCAGGTCGATGCGTGGAGTGGACGGAGCAAGCCCCTATTCCATCTCCCTGCTCCAAAAATCAATTTAATATATGGTCCCCGGGTAGGGGACGTATCAGATATTAAACTGATAAGAACAGATACTACACTTGATCTTAGCCAAAAGGCCGAGAAGCGATACCGACAAGGGGTCGGGGGCCAGCAGGTCACGCTCCGCCCCGGCACCCTCACTCACGGGTCCCACGGTGGATGACGTGTTTGGCGGCGCTCAGTTCACCAAGTGCTTTACCAAGTGCTTTTAAATGCTCGGGCTGAAAGGCTCTACAAGAACACAAAGTGTGAGACTTCAATTTGAAAATACGGTGTCAACACAGTGAATTCGCTGCCTGGGCCAAAGATTTTCTAGGTCAAAATAAGGCCCACTCCGCCACTGAAATCAAGCCGTCCCCTAAGTGGGCGTGGTCTCCTCACCCCCGATCCCCAAATCCCGTTGGTAAGTGCCGTGAAACGTCGCGTGGACGAACAAAGACTGTGCTTTACCGGAGACGCTAGGCGCCACTAAATCCGCTAAAGTTGGACAGCTTTTGCTTTGAGTTTTCCTTTGACACGCTTGTCAGGGGAGAGCGCGAACGCAGTCCCCCACTACCAGAAATTATGCAGTCGAGATTCCCACATTTGGGGAATTCGCAGGGGTCAGCACAGCCGGAGTGCAATGGCTGAGCCTCGCCCTGGGTGAACCACCTTCTTGATCATGGTATCTCCCCTGCCAGGTAAGTATGAGTTGTACAGCTCAGAGGCAGAGGGCTCTTCCCCGGACATGCCGTGCTGACTGACGGTGCTGACAAAACACGCCTGGCCAAAACCAGGGACTGTGGAAGGCCCTGTGAATCTGCAGGGATCTAATCCAGAGGAAAGCGTTTTTGTACTCGGAATGGCAAAATATGACTCAGGTTGTACTTGATAAGTACCGGTTATATGTCCCTACTGACCCGGCGCACAAGCGACCGAGGGACCACGGGGACTTGATTTTCGACAGCGAGAGAGGTATGGTATGGTATCTCATGGTATCTCCCCTGCCAGGTAAGTATGAGTTGTACATCCGCAAAGACGTGGATCATCGGTGGACCTGAGGAGGATTGAATGACGGCTGGTTGCTCAAATAAGCCATCTTCAACGATGCCTACCTGTTTATCAAAGCATCCGCGCTGTTAATCCTGCATGACTTTAAGCCATAATATAATTTGGACAGGTGAGTTCCATAAAAATTCAGACTCAGTACAGTTGTCATGAACGGGGAAATTAGCTACAGAGACCAAAACTGTTTTTTTGTACCAGGCTGCAAACATGTTTATTTCTGCTGTGAAGCTGGACATTTTAACATGGGGACTTATGGAGATTGACTCACTTCTGGAGCCAGCCTCAAGTGGACGTTTGAGGAACTGCCGTTTGTTTTTGGCACTTCCATATTGGCTTCATTTCCCAGCAGGGGGGTTGCCATGGAAACGCTAGAGATAAAAGGCTGTCTTAGGAGGCGTGTCTCATGTGATGTCACACATTCTAGAGTCTTTGATCTGGACTGTCTCTGTAACTGCACCAACACTGCTACAGAAAACTGACCAGATTCAAGGATCCCAGAGAAGGAAGACGACTCTTATCGATATAATGAACTCACCGATGACCATCACTGAGCCTGCAGCTCCTTCTGCTTCTGGTTGCGAGTCTCCAATGGAGACAGACATTCAGAAGCAGCTTCGTTTGTTTGTCACCGTGCCGACGTTAAGACCGTTACACAAGTGTAACACTCTGCAGAGCCGTACCCAGGAGGAGTGGGCGAAACACAAAATATGACTCAGGTTCCACGCGATAAGTACCGGTTACGTGTCCCTACTGAGCCCGAGCACAAGCAACCGAGGGGACCACAGGGACTTGATTTTCGACAGCGAGAGAGGGGGTGCACCGTTCCCGGAGATACTGCAATACCAGGTCGATGCGTGGAGTGGACGGAGCAAGCCCCTATTCCATCTCCCTGCTCCAAAAATCAATTTAATATATGGTCCCCGGGTAGGGGACGTATCAGATATTAAACTGATAAGAACAGATACTACACTTGATCTTAGCCAAAAGGCCGAGAAGCGATACCGACAAGGGGTCGGGGGCCAGCAGGTCACGCTCCGCCCCGGCACCCTCACTCACGGGTCCCACGGTGGATGACGTGTTTGGCGGCGCTCAGTTCACCAAGTGCTTTACCAAGTGCTTTTAAATGCTCGGGCTGAAAGGCTCTACAAGAACACAAAGTGTGAGACTTCAATTTGAAAATACGGTGTCAACACAGTGAATTCGCTGCCTGGGCCAAAGATTTTCTAGGTCAAAATAAGGCCCACTCCGCCACTGAAATCAAGCCGTCCCCTAAGTGGGCGTGGTCTCCTCACCCCCGATCCCCAAATCCCGTTGGTAAGTGCCGTGAAACGTCGCGTGGACGAACAAAGACTGTGCTTTACCGGAGACGCTAGGCGCCACTAAATCCGCTAAAGTTGGACAGCTTTTGCTTTGAGTTTTCCTTTGGCTTCATTTCCCAGCAGGGGGGTTGCCATGGAAACGCTAGAGATAAAAGGCTGTCTTAGGAGGCGTGTCTCATGTGATGTCACACATTCTAGAGTCTTTGATCTGGACTGTCTCTGTAACTGCACCAACACTGCTACAGAAAACTGACCAGATTCAAGGATCCCAGAGAAGGAAGACGACTCTTATCGATATAATGAACTCACCGATGACCATCACTGAGCCTGCAGCTCCTTCTGCTTCTGGTTGCGAGTCTCCAATGGAGACAGACATTCAGAAGCAGCTTCGTTTGTTTGTCACCGTGCCGACGTTAAGACCGTTACACAAGTGTAACACTCTGCAGAGCCGTACCCAGGAGGAGTGGGCGAAACACAAAATATGACTCAGGTTCCACGCGATAAGTACCGGTTACGTGTCCCTACTGAGCCCGAGCACAAGGGGACCACAGGGACTTGATTTTCGACAGCGAGAGAGGGGGTGCACCGTTCCCGGAGATACTGCAATACCAGGTCGATGCGTGGAGTGGACGGAGCAAGCCCCTATTCCATCTCCCTGCTCCAAAAATCAATTTAATATATGGTCCCCGGGTAGGGGACGTATCAGATATTAAACTGATAAGAACAGATACTACACTTGATCTTAGCCAAAAGGCCGAGAAGCGATACCGACAAGGGGTCGGGGGCCAGCAGGTCACGCTCCGCCCCGGCACCCTCACTCACGGGTCCCACGGTGGATGACGTGTTTGGCGGCGCTCAGTTCACCAAGTGCTTTACCAAGTGCTTTTAAATGCTCGGGCTGAAAGGCTCTACAAGAACACAAAGTGTGAGACTTCAATTTGAAAATACGGTGTCAACACAGTGAATTCGCTGCCTGGGCCAAAGATTTTCTAGGTCAAAATAAGGCCCACTCCGCCACTGAAATCAAGCCGTCCCCTAAGTGGGCGTGGTCTCCTCACCCCCGATCCCCAAATCCCGTTGGTAAGTGCCGTGAAACGTCGCGTGGACGAACAAAGACTGTGCTTTACCGGAGACGCTAGGCGCCACTAAATCCGCTAAAGTTGGACAGCTTTTGCTTTGAGTTTTCCTTTGGCTTCATTTCCCAGCAGGGGGGTTGCCATGGAAACGCTAGAGATAAAAGGCTGTCTTAGGAGGCGTGTCTCATGTGATGTCACACATTCTAGAGTCTTTGATCTGGACTGTCTCTGTAACTGCACCAACACTGCTACAGAAAACTGACCAGATTCAAGGATCCCAGAGAAGGAAGACGACTCTTATCGATATAATGAACTCACCGATGACCATCACTGAGCCTGCAGCTCCTTCTGCTTCTGGTTGCGAGTCTCCAATGGAGACAGACATTCAGAAGCAGCTTCGTTTGTTTGTCACCGTGCCGACGTTAAGACCGTTACACAAGTGTAACACTCTGCAGAGCCGTACCCAGGAGGAGTGGGCGAAACACAAAATATGACTCAGGTTCCACGCGATAAGTACCGGTTACGTGTCCCTACTGAGCCCGAGCACAAGGGGACCACAGGGACTTGATTTTCGACAGCGAGAGAGGGGGTGCACCGTTCCCGGAGATACTGCAATACCAGGTCGATGCGTGGAGTGGACGGAGCAAGCCCCTATTCCATCTCCCTGCTCCAAAAATCAATTTAATATATGGTCCCCGGGTAGGGGACGTATCAGATATTAAACTGATAAGAACAGATACTACACTTGATCTTAGCCAAAAGGCCGAGAAGCGATACCGACAAGGGGTCGGGGGCCAGCAGGTCACGCTCCGCCCCGGCACCCTCACTCACGGGTCCCACGGTGGATGACGTGTTTGGCGGCGCTCAGTTCACCAAGTGCTTTACCAAGTGCTTTTAAATGCTCGGGCTGAAAGGCTCTACAAGAACACAAAGTGTGAGACTTCAATTTGAAAATACGGTGTCAACACAGTGAATTCGCTGCCTGGGCCAAAGATTTTCTAGGTCAAAATAAGGCCCACTCCGCCACTGAAATCAAGCCGTCCCCTAAGTGGGCGTGGTCTCCTCACCCCCGATCCCCAAATCCCGTTGGTAAGTGCCGTGAAACGTCGCGTGGACGAACAAAGACTGTGCTTTACCGGAGACGCTAGGCGCCACTAAATCCGCTAAAGTTGGACAGCTTTTGCTTTGAGTTTTCCTTTGACACGCTTGTCAGGGGAGAGCGCGAACGCAGTCCCCCACTACCAGAAATTATGCAGTCGAGATTCCCACATTTGGGGAATTCGCAGGGGTCAGCACAGCCGGAGTGCAATGGCTGAGCCTCGCCCTGGGTGAACCACCTTCTTGATCATGGTATCTCCCCTGCCAGGTAAGTATGAGTTGTACAGCTCAGAGGCAGAGGGCTCTTCCCCGGACATGCCGTGCTGACTGACGGTGCTGACAAAACACGCCTGGCCAAAACCAGGGACTGTGGAAGGCCCTGTGAATCTGCAGGGATCTAATCCAGAGGAAAGCGTTTTTGTACTCGGAATGGCAAAATATGACTCAGGTTGTACTTGATAAGTACCGGTTATATGTCCCTACTGACCCGGCGCACAAGCGACCGAGGGACCACGGGGACTTGATTTTCGACAGCGAGAGAGGTATGGTATGGTATGGTATCTCATGGTATCTCCCCTGCCAGGTAAGTATGAGTTGTACATCCGCAAAGACGTGGATCATCGGTGGACCTGAGGAGGATTGAATGACGGCTGGTTGCTCAAATAAGCCATCTTCAACGATGCCTACCTGTTTATCAAAGCATCCGCGCTGTTAATCCTGCATGACTTTAAGCCATAATATAATTTGGACAGGTGAGTTCCATAAAAATTCAGACTCAGTACAGTTGTCATGAACGGGGAAATTAGCTACAGAGACCAAAACTGTTTTTTTGTACCAGGCTGCAAACATGTTTATTTCTGCTGTGAAGCTGGACATTTTAACATGGGGACTTATGGAGATTGACTCACTTCTGGAGCCAGCCTCAAGTGGACGTTTGAGGAACTGCCGTTTGTTTTTGGCACTTCCATATTGGCTTCATTTCCCAGCAGGGGGGTTGCCATGGAAACGCTAGAGATAAAAGGCTGTCTTAGGAGGCGTGTCTCATGTGATGTCACACATTCTAGAGTCTTTGATCTGGACTGTCTCTGTAACTGCACCAACACTGCTACAGAAAACTGACCAGATTCAAGGATCCCAGAGAAGGAAGACGACTCTTATCGATATAATGAACTCACCGATGACCATCACTGAGCCTGCAGCTCCTTCTGCTTCTGGTTGCGAGTCTCCAATGGAGACAGACATTCAGAAGCAGCTTCGTTTGTTTGTCACCGTGCCGACGTTAAGACCGTTACACAAGTGTAACACTCTGCAGAGCCGTACCCAGGAGGAGTGGGCGAAACACAAAATATGACTCAGGTTCCACGCGATAAGTACCGGTTACGTGTCCCTACTGAGCCCGAGCACAAGGGGGGACCACAGGGACTTGATTTTCGACAGCGAGAGAGGGGGTGCACCGTTCCCGGAGATACTGCAATACCAGGTCGATGCGTGGAGTGGACGGAGCAAGCCCCTATTCCATCTCCCTGCTCCAAAAATCAATTTAATATATGGTCCCCGGGTAGGGGACGTATCAGATATTAAACTGATAAGAACAGATACTACACTTGATCTTAGCCAAAAGGCCGAGAAGCGATACCGACAAGGGGTCGGGGGCCAGCAGGTCACGCTCCGCCCCGGCACCCTCACTCACGGGTCCCACGGTGGATGACGTGTTTGGCGGCGCTCAGTTCACCAAGTGCTTTACCAAGTGCTTTTAAATGCTCGGGCTGAAAGGCTCTACAAGAACACAAAGTGTGAGACTTCAATTTGAAAATACGGTGTCAACACAGTGAATTCGCTGCCTGGGCCAAAGATTTTCTAGGTCAAAATAAGGCCCACTCCGCCACTGAAATCAAGCCGTCCCCTAAGTGGGCGTGGTCTCCTCACCCCCGATCCCCAAATCCCGTTGGTAAGTGCCGTGAAACGTCGCGTGGACGAACAAAGACTGTGCTTTACCGGAGACGCTAGGCGCCACTAAATCCGCTAAAGTTGGACAGCTTTTGCTTTGAGTTTTCCTTTGGCTTCATTTCCCAGCAGGGGGGGGTTGCCATGGAAACGCTAGAGATAAAAGGCTGTCTTAGGAGGCGTGTCTCATGTGATGTCACACATTCTAGAGTCTTTGATCTGGACTGTCTCTGTAACTGCACCAACACTGCTACAGAAAACTGACCAGATTCAAGGATCCCAGAGAAGGAAGACGACTCTTATCGATATAATGAACTCACCGATGACCATCACTGAGCCTGCAGCTCCTTCTGCTTCTGGTTGCGAGTCTCCAATGGAGACAGACATTCAGAAGCAGCTTCGTTTGTTTGTCACCGTGCCGACGTTAAGACCGTTACACAAGTGTAACACTCTGCAGAGCCGTACCCAGGAGGAGTGGGCGAAACACAAAATATGACTCAGGTTCCACGCGATAAGTACCGGTTACGTGTCCCTACTGAGCCCGAGCACAAGGGGACCACAGGGACTTGATTTTCGACAGCGAGAGAGGGGGTGCACCGTTCCCGGAGATACTGCAATACCAGGTCGATGCGTGGAGTGGACGGAGCAAGCCCCTATTCCATCTCCCTGCTCCAAAAATCAATTTAATATATGGTCCCCGGGTAGGGGACGTATCAGATATTAAACTGATAAGAACAGATACTACACTTGATCTTAGCCAAAAGGCCGAGAAGCGATACCGACAAGGGGTCGGGGGCCAGCAGGTCACGCTCCGCCCCGGCACCCTCACTCACGGGTCCCACGGTGGATGACGTGTTTGGCGGCGCTCAGTTCACCAAGTGCTTTACCAAGTGCTTTTAAATGCTCGGGCTGAAAGGCTCTACAAGAACACAAAGTGTGAGACTTCAATTTGAAAATACGGTGTCAACACAGTGAATTCGCTGCCTGGGCCAAAGATTTTCTAGGTCAAAATAAGGCCCACTCCGCCACTGAAATCAAGCCGTCCCCTAAGTGGGCGTGGTCTCCTCACCCCGATCCCCAAATCCCGTTGGTAAGTGCCGTGAAACGTCGCGTGGACGAACAAAGACTGTGCTTTACCGGAGACGCTAGGCGCCACTAAATCCGCTAAAGTTGGACAGCTTTTGCTTTGAGTTTTCCTTTGACACGCTTGTCAGGGGAGAGCGCGAACGCAGTCCCCCACTACCAGAAATTATGCAGTCGAGATTCCCACATTTGGGGAATTCGCAGGGGTCAGCACAGCCGGAGTGCAATGGCTGAGCCTCGCCCTGGGTGAACCACCTTCTTGATCATGGTATCTCCCCTGCCAGGTAAGTATGAGTTGTACAGCTCAGAGGCAGAGGGCTCTTCCCCGGACATGCCGTGCTGACTGACGGTGCTGACAAAACACGCCTGGCCAAAACATTCCAGAGTCTTTGATCTGGACTGTCTCTGTAACTGCACCAACACTGCTACAGAAAACTGACCAGATTCAAGGATCCCAGAGAAGGAAGACGACTCTTATCGATATAATGAACTCACCGATGACCATCACTGAGCCTGCAGCTCCTTCTGCTTCTGGTTGCGAGTCTCCAATGGAGACAGACATTCAGAAGCAGCTTCGTTTGTTTGTCACCGTGCCGACGTTAAGACCGTTACACAAGTGTAACACTCTGCAGAGCCGTACCCAGGAGGAGTGGGCGAAACACAAAATATGACTCAGGTTCCACGCGATAAGTACCGGTTACGTGTCCCTACTGAGCCCGAGCACAAGGGGACCACAGGGACTTGATTTTCGACAGCGAGAGAGGGGGTGCACCGTTCCCGGAGATACTGCAATACCAGGTCGATGCGTGGAGTGGACGGAGCAAGCCCCTATTCCATCTCCCTGCTCCAAAAATCAATTTAATATATGGTCCCCGGGTAGGGGACGTATCAGATATTAAACTGATAAGAACAGATACTACACTTGATCTTAGCCAAAAGGCCGAGAAGCGATACCGACAAGGGGTCGGGGGCCAGCAGGTCACGCTCCGCCCCGGCACCCTCACTCACGGGTCCCACGGTGGATGACGTGTTTGGCGGCGCTCAGTTCACCAAGTGCTTTACCAAGTGCTTTTAAATGCTCGGGCTGAAAGGCTCTACAAGAACACAAAGTGTGAGACTTCAATTTGAAAATACGGTGTCAACACAGTGAATTCGCTGCCTGGGCCAAAGATTTTCTAGGTCAAAATAAGGCCCACTCCGCCACTGAAATCAAGCCGTCCCCTAAGTGGGCGTGGTCTCCTCACCCCCGATCCCCAAATCCCGTTGGTAAGTGCCGTGAAACGTCGCGTGGACGAACAAAGACTGTGCTTTACCGGAGACGCTAGGCGCCACTAAATCCGCTAAAGTTGGACAGCTTTTGCTTTGAGTTTTCCTTTGGCTTCATTTCCCAGCAGGGGGGTTGCCATGGAAACGCTAGAGATAAAAGGCTGTCTTAGGAGGCGTGTCTCATGTGAATGTCACACATTCTAGAGTCTTTGATCTGGACTGTCTCTGTAACTGCACCAACACTGCTACAGAAAACTGACCAGATTCAAGGATCCCAGAGAAGGAAGACGACTCTTATCGATATAATGAACTCACCGATGACCATCACTGAGCCTGCAGCTCCTTCTGCTTCTGGTTGCGAGTCTCCAATGGAGACAGACATTCAGAAGCAGCTTCGTTTGTTTGTCACCGTGCCGACGTTAAGACCGTTACACAAGTGTAACACTCTGCAGAGCCGTACCCAGGAGGAGTGGGCGAAACACAAAATATGACTCAGGTTCCACGCGATAAGTACCGGTTACGTGTCCCTACTGAGCCCGAGCACAAGGGGACCACAGGGACTTGATTTTCGACAGCGAGAGAGGGGGTGCACCGTTCCCGGAGATACTGCAATACCAGGTCGATGCGTGGAGTGGACGGAGCAAGCCCCTATTCCATCTCCCTGCTCCAAAAATCAATTTAATATATGGTCCCCGGGTAGGGGACGTATCAGATATTAAACTGATAAGAACAGATACTACACTTGATCTTAGCCAAAAGGCCGAGAAGCGATACCGACAAGGGGTCGGGGGCCAGCAGGTCACGCTCCGCCCCGGCACCCTCACTCACGGGTCCCACGGTGGATGACGTGTTTGGCGGCGCTCAGTTCACCAAGTGCTTTACCAAGTGCTTTTAAATGCTCGGGCTGAAAGGCTCTACAAGAACACAAAGTGTGAGACTTCAATTTGAAAATACGGTGTCAACACAGTGAATTCGCTGCCTGGGCCAAAGATTTTCTAGGTCAAAATAAGGCCCACTCCGCCACTGAAATCAAGCCGTCCCCTAAGTGGGCGTGGTCTCCTCACCCCCGATCCCCAAATCCCGTTGGTAAGTGCCGTGAAACGTCGCGTGGACGAACAAAGACTGTGCTTTACCGGAGACGCTAGGCGCCACTAAATCCGCTAAAGTTGGACAGCTTTTGCTTTGAGTTTTCCTTTGGCTTCATTTCCCAGCAGGGGGGGTTGCCATGGAAACGCTAGAGATAAAAGGCTGTCTTAGGAGGCGTGTCTCATGTGATGTCACACATTCTAGAGTCTTTGATCTGGACTGTCTCTGTAACTGCACCAACACTGCTACAGAAAACTGACCAGATTCAAGGATCCCAGAGAAGGAAGACGACTCTTATCGATATAATGAACTCACCGATGACCATCACTGAGCCTGCAGCTCCTTCTGCTTCTGGTTGCGAGTCTCCAATGGAGACAGACATTCAGAAGCAGCTTCGTTTGTTTGTCACCGTGCCGACGTTAAGACCGTTACACAAGTGTAACACTCTGCAGAGCCGTACCCAGGAGGAGTGGGCGAAACACAAAATATGACTCAGGTTCCACGCGATAAGTACCGGTTACGTGTCCCTACTGAGCCCGAGCACAAGCAACCGAGGGGACCGCAGGGACTTGATTTTCGACAGCGAGAGAGGGGGTGCACCGTTCCCGGAGATACTGCAATACCAGGTCGATGCGTGGAGTGGACGGAGCAAGCCCCTATTCCATCTCCCTGCTCCAAAAATCAATTTAATATATGGTCCCCGGGTAGGGGACGTATCAGATATTAAACTGATAAGAACAGATACTACACTTGATCTTAGCCAAAAGGCCGAGAAGCGATACCGACAAGGGGTCGGGGGCCAGCAGGTCACGCTCCGCCCCGGCACCCTCACTCACGGGTCCCACGGTGGATGACGTGTTTGGCGGCGCTCAGTTCACCAAGTGCTTTACCAAGTGCTTTTAAATGCTCGGGCTGAAAGGCTCTACAAGAACACAAAGTGTGAGACTTCAATTTGAAAATACGGTGTCAACACAGTGAATTCGCTGCCTGGGCCAAAGATTTTCTAGGTCAAAATAAGGCCCACTCCGCCACTGAAATCAAGCCGTCCCCTAAGTGGG
Organism: Argyrosomus regius; assembly: GCA_946959425.1. NCBI lineage: Eukaryota > Metazoa > Chordata > Actinopteri > Sciaenidae > Argyrosomus > Argyrosomus regius. The sequence goes on from OX336895.1 coordinate 23,905,797, forward strand.
CGTGGTCTCCTCACCCCCGATCCCCAAATCCCGTTGGTAAGTGCCGTGAAACGTCGCGTGGACGAACAAAGACTGTGCTTTACCGGAGACGCTAGGCGCCACTAAATCCGCTAAAGTTGGACAGCTTTTGCTTTGAGTTTTCCTTTGACACGCTTGTCAGGGGAGAGCGCGAACGCAGTCCCCCACTACCAGAAATTATGCAGTCGAGATTCCCACATTTGGGGAATTCGCAGGGGTCAGCACAGCCGGAGTGCAATGGCTGAGCCTCGCCCTGGGTGAACCACCTTCTTGATCATGGTATCTCCCCTGCCAGGTAAGTATGAGTTGTACAGCTCAGAGGCAGAGGGCTCTTCCCCCGGACATGCCGTGCTGACTGACGGTGCTGACAAAACACGCCTGGCCAAAACCAGGGACTGTGGAAGGCCCTGTGAATCTGCAGGGATCTAATCCAGAGGAAAGCGTTTTTGTACTCGGAATGGCAAAATATGACTCAGGTTGTACTTGATAAGTACCGGTTATATGTCCCTACTGACCCGGCGCACAAGCGACCGAGGGACCACGGGGACTTGATTTTCGACAGCGAGAGAGGTATGGTATGGTATCTCATGGTATCTCCCCTGCCAGGTAAGTATGAGTTGTACATCCGCAAAGACGTGGATCATCAGTGGACCTGAGGAGGATTGAATGACGGCTGGTTGCTCAAATAAGCCATCTTCAACGATGCCTACCTGTTTATCAAAGCATCCGCGCTGTTAATCCTGCATGACTTTAAGCCATAATATAATTTGGACAGGTGAGTTCCATAAAAATTCAGACTCAGTACAGTTGTCATGAACGGGGAAATTAGCTACAGAGACCAAAACTGTTTTTTTGTACCAGGCTGCAAACATGTTTATTTCTGCTGTGAAGCTGGACATTTTAACATGGGGACTTATGGAGATTGACTCACTTCTGGAGCCAGCCTCAAGTGGACGTTTGAGGAACTGCCGTTTGTTTTTGGCACTTCCATATTGGCTTCATTTCCCAGCAGGGGGGTTGCCATGGAAACGCTAGAGATAAAAGGCTGTCTTAGGAGGCGTGTCTCATGTGATGTCACACATTCTAGAGTCTTTGATCTGGACTGTCTCTGTAACTGCACCAACACTGCTACAGAAAACTGACCAGATTCAAGGATCCCAGAGAAGGAAGACGACTCTTATCGATATAATGAACTCACCGATGACCATCACTGAGCCTGCAGCTCCTTCTGCTTCTGGTTGCGAGTCTCCAATGGAGACAGACATTCAGAAGCAGCTTCGTTTGTTTGTCACCGTGCCGACGTTAAGACCGTTACACAAGTGTAACACTCTGCAGAGCCGTACCCAGGAGGAGTGGGCGAAACACAAAATATGACTCAGGTTCCACGCGATAAGTACCGGTTACGTGTCCCTACTGAGCCCGAGCACAAGGGGACCACAGGGACTTGATTTTCGACAGCGAGAGAGGGGGTGCACCGTTCCCGGAGATACTGCAATACCAGGTCGATGCGTGGAGTGGACGGAGCAAGCCCCTATTCCATCTCCCTGCTCCAAAAATCAATTTAATATATGGTCCCCGGGTAGGGGACGTATCAGATATTAAACTGATAAGAACAGATACTACACTTGATCTTAGCCAAAAGGCCGAGAAGCGATACCGACAAGGGGTCGGGGGCCAGCAGGTCACGCTCCGCCCCGGCACCCTCACTCACGGGTCCCACGGTGGATGACGTGTTTGGCGGCGCTCAGTTCACCAAGTGCTTTACCAAGTGCTTTTAAATGCTCGGGCTGAAAGGCTCTACAAGAACACAAAGTGTGAGACTTCAATTTGAAAATACGGTGTCAACACAGTGAATTCGCTGCCTGGGCCAAAGATTTTCTAGGTCAAAATAAGGCCCACTCCGCCACTGAAATCAAGCCGTCCCCTAAGTGGGCGTGGTCTCCTCACCCCCGATCCCCAAATCCCGTTGGTAAGTGCCGTGAAACGTCGCGTGGACGAACAAAGACTGTGCTTTACCGGAGACGCTAGGCGCCACTAAATCCGCTAAAGTTGGACAGCTTTTGCTTTGAGTTTTCCTTTGGCTTCATTTCCCAGCAGGGGGTTGCCATGGAAACGCTAGAGATAAAAGGCTGTCTTAGGAGGCGTGTCTCATGTGATGTCACACATTCTAGAGTCTTTGATCTGGACTGTCTCTGTAACTGCACCAACACTGCTACAGAAAACTGACCAGATTCAAGGATCCCAGAGAAGGAAGACGACTCTTATCGATATAATGAACTCACAGATGACCATCACTGAGCCTGCAGCTCCTTCTGCTTCTGGTTGCGAGTCTCCAATGGAGACAGACATTCAGAAGCAGCTTCGTTTGTTTGTCACCGTGCCGACGTTAAGACCGTTACACAAGTGTAACACTCTGCAGAGCCGTACCCAGGAGGAGTGGGCGAAACACAAAATATGACTCAGGTTCCACGCGATAAGTACCGGTTACGTGTCCCTACTGAGCCCGAGCACAAGGAGGGACCACAGGGACTTGATTTTCGACAGCGAGAGAGGGGGTGCACCGTTCCCGGAGATACTGCAATACCAGGTCGATGCGTGGAGTGGACGGAGCAAGCCCCTATTCCATCTCCCTGCTCCAAAAATCAATTTAATATATGGTCCCCGGGTAGGGGACGTATCAGATATTAAACTGATAAGAACAGATACTACACTTGATCTTAGCCAAAAGGCCGAGAAGCGATACCGACAAGGGGTCGGGGGCCAGCAGGTCACGCTCCGCCCCGGCACCCTCACTCACGGGTCCCACGGTGGATGACGTGTTTGGCGGCGCTCAGTTCACCAAGTGCTTTACCAAGTGCTTTTAAATGCTCGGGCTGAAAGGCTCTACAAGAACACAAAGTGTGAGACTTCAATTTGAAAATACGGTGTCAACACAGTGAATTCGCTGCCTGGGCCAAAGATTTTCTAGGTCAAAATAAGGCCCACTCCGCCACCGAAATCAAGCCGTCCCCTAAGTGGGCGTGGTCTCCTCACCCCCGATCCCCAAATCCCGTTTGTAAGTGCCGTGAAACGTCACATGGACGAACAAAGACTGTGCTGTACCGGAGATGCTAGGCGCCACTAAATCCGCTAAAGTTGGACAGCTTTTGCTTTGAGTTTTCCTTTGACACGCTTGTCAGGGGAGAAGCAGCCCCAACTACCAGAAAATGCAGTGAGATTCACATTGGGGAATTCGCAGGGGTCAGCACAGCCGGAGTGCAATGGCTGAGCCTCGCCCTGGGTGAACCACCTTCTTGATCATGGTATCTCCCCTGCCAGGTAAGTATGAGTTGTACAGCTCAGAGGCAGAGGGCTCTTCCCCGGACATGCCGTGCTGACTGACGGTGCTGAGAAAACACGCCTGGCCAAAACCAGGGACTGTGGAAGGCCCTGTGAATCTGCAGGGATCTAATCCAGAGGAAAGCGTTTTTGTACTCGGAATGGCAAAATATGACTCAGGTTCTACTTGATAAGTACCGGTTATATGTCCCTACTGACCCGGCGCACAAGCGACCGAGGGACCACGGGGACTTGATTTTCGACAGCGAGAGAGGTATGGTATGGTATCTCATGGTATCTCCCCTGCCAGGTAAGTATGAGTTGTACATCCGCAAAGACGTGGATCATCGGTGGACCTGAGGAGGATTGAATGACGGCTGGTTGCTCAAATAAGCCATCTTCAACGATGCCTACCTGTTTATCAAAGCATCCGCGCTGTTAATCCTGCATAACTTTAACCCTCGTGCGGTCCTTCGGGTCGAGGTGACCCGGTGGCGGAAAATGTCCGTTTGTGCGTGCGTGCAGTAATATATGTCGTTGTGCATGACATTTCTGATTCTTGAAGCGGTTATCTTTTGTTTCTGAACAATAGGAAGAAAGTAAGAAAGAAAAAAAAAGAATAAAGGATAAAAAGATGACACAAACACTTGATATCACAGAGCCGCTACTTTATCGTAGCCCTCGCGTTGTCCTCTGGGTCGAGGTGACCCGGTGGTGAGAGAGTCCGGTCGGACAAACGGTGTCTGGTCGGACAAATGAAACAAAGTTAGTCCAACAAGTGAGAAAGTCTGGACGGAGAAGCGGTGTCTGGTCGGACGAACTGCAGCAGGATAATTCATACTCTCTCAGTGAGTCAGAGGAGGAGGAAGGGAGGGCGCGTGTGTGTGTGCGTGCGTATGTACGTGCGTGCGTGCAGTATGAGTTCTCTAATGGGAACAGAGTAAGAAACAGAATAAAGGAAATGATGACACAAACGCTTCGTATCACAGAGCCACTACTTTATTTCAGTTATCCACACACACACACACACACACACACACACAGAAACATATCGCTTTAGTCAGTCCTGTAAGTCCTGTAACTGTCGGGACCATCTCTGTATGGCGTCGCACGTGCCGACGAGGTGCGAGCAGACCCGGATCGTCTGAGCGTCCTCGGAGCCGTCGTCCCAGCAGAACTGTTCCGTACAGGGGATGAGGCCGCAGGTTTCCGTCACCCTCGTTCCTCCCCGGCAGCATCGGGTCTCTGTGACCCGACGAGGCGTCGCTCCTCTCCTTCCACTCGTTTTCTTCTTCTTCTTTGTCTTCTTCTCACCGTCTCTCTCATTACCTTCACACGGCCTCGTTCCTCCCAGTAAACATGGGGCCTCTTTGACCCGACGAGGCGTCGCTCCTCTCCTTCTACTCCTTCTTCTCCTTCTACTTCTTCTTCTTCTTCTTCTTCTTCTTCTTCTTCTTCTTCTTCTTCTCACCGTCTCTCTCATTACCTTCACGCGCCCTCGTTCCTCCCCGTCAGCATCGGGTCTCTGTGACCCGGCGAGGCGTCGCTCCTCTCCTTCTACTCCTTCTTCTCCTTCTACTCCTTCTTCTCCTTCTACTCCTTCTTCTTTTTCTTCTTCTTCTTCTTCTCACCGTCTCTCTCATTACCTTCACGCGCCCTCGTTCCTCCCCGTCAGCATCGGGTCTCTGTGACCCGGCGAGGCGTCGCTCCTCTCCTTCCACTCCTTCTTCTTCTTCCTTTTCCTTTTCTTCTCCTTCTTCTCTTCACTGTCTCTCTCATTACCTTCACGCGGCCTCATTCCTCCCAGTAAACACGGGGCCTCTTTGACCCGACGAGGCGTCGCACCTCTCCTTCTACTCCTTCTTCTCCTTCTACTCCTTCTTCTTCTTTGTCTTCTTCTCACCGTCTCTCTCATTACCTTCACGCGGCCTCGTTCCTCCCAGTAAACACAGGGCCTCTTTGACCCGACGAGGCGTCGCTCCTCTCCTTCCACTCCTTCTTCTTCTTCCTTTTCCTTTTCTTCTCCTTCTTCTCTTCACCGTCTCTCTTATTACCTTCACGCACCCTCGTTCCTCCCCGTCAGCATCGGGTCTCTGTGACCCGGCGAGGCGTCGCTCCTCTCCTTCTACTCCTTCTTCTCCTTCTACTCCTTCTTCTTCTTCTTCTTCTTCTTCTCACCGTCTCTCTCATTACCTTCACGCGCCCTCGTTCCTCCCCGTCAGCATCGGGTCTCTGTGACCCGGCGAGGCGTCGCTCCTCTCCTTCCACTCCTTCTTCTTCTTCCTTTTCCTTTTCTTCTCCTTCTTCTTCTCACCGTCTCTCTCATTACCTTCACGCGCCCTCGTTCCTCCCCGTCAGCATCGGGTCTCTGTGACCCGGCGAGGCGTCGCTCCTCTCCTTCTACTCCTTCTTGTCCTTCTACTCCTTCTTCTTCTTCTTCTTCTTCTTCTTCTTCTTCTTCTGCTTCTTCTTCTCACCGTCTCTCTCATTACCTTCACGCGCCCTCGTTCCTCCCCCGTCAGCATCGGGTCTCTGTGACCCTCTTCCTCCCAGTAAACACAGGGCCTCTTTGACCCGACGAGGCGTCGCTCCTCTCCTTCCACTCCTTCTTCTTCTTCCTTTTCCTTTTCTTCTCCTTCTTCTCTTCACCGTCTCTCTTATTACCTTCACGCACCCTCGTTCCTCCCAGTAAACACGGGGCCTCTTTGACCCGACGAGGCGTCGCACCTCTCCTTCTACTCCTTCTTCTCCTTCTACTCCTTCTTCTTCTTCTTCTTCTTTGTCTTCTTCTCACTGTCTCTCTCATTACCTTCACACGGCCTCGTTCCTCCCAGTAAACACGGGGCCTCTTTGACCCGACGAGGCGTCGCTCCTCTCCTTCCACTCCTTCTTCTTCTTCCTTTTCCTTTTCTTCTCCTTCTTCTCTTCACCGTCTCTCTTATTACCTTCACGCACCCTCGTTCCTCCCAGTAAACACGGGGCCTCTTTGACCCGACGAGGCGTCGCTCCTCTCCTTCCACTCCTTCTTCTTCTTCCTTTTCCTTTTCTTCTCCTTCTTCTCTTCACCGTCTCTCTTATTACCTTCACGCACCCACGTTCCTCCCAGTAAACACGGGGCCTCTTTGACCCGACGAGGCGTCGCACCTCTCCTTCTACTCCTTCTTCTCCTTCTACTCCTTCTTCTTCTTCTTCTTCTTTGTCTTCTTCTCACTGTCTCTCTCATTACCTTCACACGGCCTCGTTCCTCCCAGTAAACACGGGGCCTCTTTGACCCGACGAGGCGTAGCTCCTCTCCTTCCACTCCTTCTTCTTCTTCCTTTTCCTTTTCTTCTCCTTCTTCTCTTCACCGTCTCTCTTATTACCTTCACGCACCCTCGTTCCTCCCAGTAAACACGGGGCCTCTTTGACCCGACGAGGCGTCGCTCCTCTCCTTCCACTCCTTCTTCTTCTTCCTTTTCCTTTTCTTCTCCTTCTTCTCTTCACCGTCTCTCTTATTACCTTCACGCACCCTCGTTCCTCCCAGTAAACACGGGGCCTCTTTGACCCGACGAGGCGTCGCACCTCTCCTTCTACTCCTTCTACTCCTTCTTCTCCTTCTACTCCTTCTTCTTCTTTGTCTTCTTCTCACTGTCTCTCTCATTACCTTCACACGGCCTCGTTCCTCCCAGTAAACACGGGGCCTCTTTGACCCGACGAGGCGTCGCACCTCTCCTTCCACTCCTTCTTCTCCTTCTAGTGCAGCACTTTGGAAAACCTTGTGTTTGTTTAAATTGTGCTATATAAATAAAATTGGATTGGATTGGATTGGATTCTACTCCTTCTTCTTCTCACTGTCTCTCTCATTACCTTCACGCACCCTCGTTCCTCCCCGTCAGCATCGGGTCTCTGTGACCCGGCGAGGCTTCGCTCCTCTCCTTCCACTCCTTCTTCTTGTTCTTATTCTTCTTCTTCTTGTTCTTCTTCTTCTTCTCACTGTCTCTCTTATTACTTTAGCACGCCCTCGTTCCTCCCCGGCAGCATCAAGTCTCTGTGACCCGACGTGGCGTCGCTCCTTCCACTCCTCCTTCTTCCTCTTCTTCTTCTTCTTCTTCTCCTTCTCCTTTATCTCTGTGTTGAATGTGGAGGTGGAGGGCAAATATCTGTTTTGCACTGAGAGGGAGACGGCGTTTCACTGCTTTACTGGGTGTCGTCGGTTGTCTGCACTGTTTTTGTTCATGCGTTGTGCGTTCACTGCTTTCACTGAGGTTTTTTTTTTCTCTTTTTTTTTTTTACCAGAGACCCATTCTCCTGTCCATGTAGCTCTGATCAGGGCCAGGATCAGGCTGGACTTTATTTTTTTATTTTTTTTTTTGGGAATGTGCTGAAGATGTGATGTTTGTGTGACTGTGAAACTGATACATGTGAAACAGAAAGGGTTGGAAAAATGAAATGAAAATGTTGAAGCGACACAGAGCGTCTAACATACAGCATGGGCTCAGTAGAAACCAAACTGAGACTGTTATGTTTTGTTTTTTTTTATTGAATAAGAATTTCTTAAAAGGAAAAACACACAAAGTGAAGCTGTTTAGTTAGCTGCGAATAAAGTGTTCTAAAAGTCAAAATCTTCTTCTTCTTCTTCTTCTTCTTCTTCTCCTCACTCTCTCTCTCTCTCTCTCTCTCTCTCTCTCTCTCTCTCTCACAGGCCGTGGCTGTAAACGTCTTTATCTCTGTGTTGAATGTGGAGGTGGAGGACAAATGTCTGTTTTGCACTGAGAGGGAGACGGCGTTTCACTGCTTTACTGGGTGTCGTCGGTTGTCTGCACTGTTTTTGTTCCTGCGTTGTGTGTTCACTGCTTTCACTGAGTTTTTTACCAGAGAGGTTTTTATTTGTGGTTTTGAATACACTCGCATACTCCTTTTTTTCTTTCTTCTTCTTCTTCTTCGTCTCCTTCTGCTTCTTCTCCGTGACACACACACACACACACACACACACGCTCTGACTCACTGAGAGAGCATGAATTATCCTGCTGCAGTTCGTCCAACCAGACACCGTTTGTCCGACCAGACTTTCTCACTTGTCGGACTAAATTTGTTTTATTTGTCCGACCAGACACCGTTTGTCCGACCGGACTTTCTCACTTATCTCCCGTGCGCAGGGAAAGTCATCCCACCGGCCCGGACCCCCCTTCTTCCTCCCCTGACTCACTGAGAGAGAGAGAGAGAGAGAGAGAGAGCATGAATTACCCTACGAAGGGCCAAATGTCCAGCGCCCGGTGATTCATCCAGCGAGGGGCCGAACGTCCAGCGCCCGGTGACTCATCCAGCGAAGCGAGAAACATCCAGAGCCCGGTGATTCATCCAGCGAGGGGCCGAACGTCCAGTGACTCATCCAGATTCCTCCTCCTCTGACTCACTGAGAGAGAGCAGGAATTGCCCTACGAAGGGCCAAACATCCAGCAACTATGTCCCGCCTCTTGAACAAAATAGACCAGCTCACACATCAGCAAGCCAGAGGAGAGGCAGAAGGCTCTGGGAAAGGTAGGTAGGAAATGAAAGGAGGACGAAAGGACTTGTCTTTTTTTTTTTTTTTTTACATATTGTCTTCACTTTTTGAATTTATTTCTATATTTTTTTTTTTATCCTTTTCGCTTCTCTTTTTAAATTAAATTTAAAATTTATTTATGTATTTCTAGGCCTGGACTCAGACGCAGCACGGACGACGAGAGGAGGGCGAGGAGGAGGAGGATGAACAGGACGACGAACATGAACGACGTCTCGGCGCCGACAAGGAGGAGAACGGACGCGAACGAGGCGGTCGGTCGTCGCGAAGAACCTCTCCGCACCCAGACGTTTCGCAGTCGGGTAAAGGACGGAGCGAACGTGGTGCGAAGAACGACAGGTGAGTACGAAGCAAGAAGAGGAGGAGGAGAGGAGAGGAGAAGAGCGAGAGGCGACGACCGGCCGTCGGGAACGACGACGAGGGAGGAGGAGGAACGGGAACGCCACGAGTCCTCTCAGCGCCGGCGCAAGCGTTCAGCCGCCCGACGAACCTGGCTCGACTCCGAGGAGGGGGACGATGAGCAGGGGAAAGGGCGACGGGGACGCGAGAGGCGAAGAGGACGGCGAGGGACGAGGAAAGGACGACGAGGGACGGGAACACCACGAGTCCTCTCAGCACGCGTTCAGCCGCCCGACGAACCTGGCTCGACTCCGAGGAGGGGGACGATGAGCAGGGGAAAGGGCGATGGGGACGCGAGAGGCGAAGAGGACGGCGAGGGACGAGGAAAAGACGACGAGTCCTCTCAGGACGCGTTCAGCCGCTCGACGAACCTGGCTCGACTCCGAGGAGGGGGACGATGAGCAGGGGAAAGGGCGATGGGGACGCGAGAGGCGAAGAGGACGGCGAGGGACGAGGAAAAGACGACGAGGGACGGGAACACCACGAGTCCTCTCAGCACGCGTTCAGCCGCCCGACGAACCTGGCTCGACTCCGAGGAGGGGGACGATGAGCAGGGGAAAGGGCGATGGGGACGCGAGAGGCGAAGAGGACGGCGAGGGACGAGGAAAAGACGACGAGTCCCTCTCAGGACGCGTTCAGCCGCCCGACGAACCTGGCTCGACTCCGAGGAGGGGGACGATGAGCAGGGGAAAGGGCGATGGGGACGCGAGAGGCGAAGAGGACGGCGAGGGACGAGGAAAAGACGACGAGGGACGGGAACACCACGAGTCCTCTCAGCACGCGTTCAGCCGCCCGACGAACCTGGCTCGACTCCGAGGAGGGGGACGATGAGCAGGGGAAAGGGCGATGGGGACGCGAGAGGCGAAGAGGACGGCGAGGGACGAGGAAAAGACCACGAGTCCTCTCAGGACGCGTTCAGCCGCCCGACGAACCTGGCTCGACTCCGAGGAGGGGGACGATGAGCAGGGGAAAGGGCGATGGGGACGCGAGAGGCGAAGAGGACGGTGAGGGACGAGGAAAAGACGACGAGGGACGGGAACACCACGAGTCCTCTCAGCACGCGTTCAGCCGCCCGACGAACCTGGCTCGACTCCGAGGAGGGGGACGATGAGCAGGGGAAAGGGCGATGGGGACGCAAGAGGCGAAGAGGACGGCGAGGGACGAGGAAAAGATGACGACGAGGGACGGGAGAACGGACGCGAACGAGGCTGCACCAAGAGCCTCTCCGCACCCAGGCGTTTCGCTGTCGGGGAAAGGATAGAGCGAACGCGGTGCGAAGAACGACAGGTGAGTACGAAGCAAGAAGAGGAGGAGAGGAGAGGAGAGGAGAGGAGCGAGAGGCGACGACCGGCCGCCGCGAACGACCTCTCAGCGTACACGTACTAATATATCACCCCCTTCCGCCGTCTTTGCCGCCACACGCCGAGCACACAGCAAACAACCATGACAGCGCAACGTTCTACCACTCAAAGGTTCCTACAACAGCCTTTTTCCAGCTCGCCATGTGAAGAAGAAAACGAACGAAGATGAAGAAGAAGAAGAAGGTAAGTGGGTAGGTTGGTATTTAGGTAATTTATTACTGATGATGATAATAATAATAATAATAATAATAATAATAATAATAAAATAATATCTGTCTTCATCCTCCTCCTCCTCCTCAGCATCATCATCATCATCATCATCATCATCATCACCTTCCGAAGAAGAAAGAGGACGTAAAGGGGAACATCCCGCAAAAAAACAGCCGCAGCTGCGGGGCGAGGAGAGGAAGCGAGAGCGAGAGGAGAGCTCTACGCTAAGACGGGTCGCCTACGCTCTACGGCTAAGACAGCCGGAGCAAGAGCGAGGGGACGGGAGGACGAGGAGGTGGCGAAGGGAGGAAGAGGTGAGGAATCGAGAGTGAGAGGAGAGAATTTCTCAACAGCGAGAGGATAGGAAGACGAGGCAGCTGCGAAGGCAGCAGAGGAATTGTGATCGGGAGCTAGAGGAGAGAAGAGAGGAGGAGGAGGAGGGACAGGAGGAGAACACGAGGTGTTTCGCTGCCAAAAAGGCCCTAGGAGAGACACGGTCTCGCGAAACTCGCTCCGACTCCGAGGATGAGGATGAGGATGAGGATGAGGATGAGGAGGAGGAAAGGACAAAGCGAAAGCGGCGCGAAGAACGAGAGGAGGATGGGGAACGGGAGAACACGAGGCGGTCGGCGGCCGCGTACTCGATGCTACGGCGGGGGCGAGGGGACGGGAGGACGAAGGGATGGCGAAAGGAGGAAGAGGAGAGGAATCGAGAGCGAGAGGAGAGCATTTCTCAACAGCGAGAGCGAGAGCGAGAGGATAGGAAGACGAGGCAGCTGCAAAGGCAGCAGAGGAAGCTTGATCGGGAGCTAGAGGAGAGAAGAGAGGATGAGGATGAGGAGGAGGAGGAGGAGGAGGAGGGACAGGAGGAGAACACGAGGCGTTTCGCTGCCAAAAAGGCCCTAGGAGAGACACGGTCTCGCGAACGGGCGGAAAGGACAAAGCGAAAGCGGCGAGAAGAAGAACGAGAGGAGGACGGGGAACGGGAGAACACGAGGCGGTCGGCTGCCACGGACTCGCTACGGCGAGAGCGAGGGGACGGGGGGACGAGGGGATGGTGAAAGAAGGAAGAGGACAGGAATCGACAGCGAGAGGATAGGAAGACGAGGCAGCTGCGAAGGCAGCAGGAGAAGGGTGATCTAGAGGAGCTAGAGGAGAGAAGAGAGGAGGAGGAGGAGGAGGAGGAGGAGGGACAGGAGGAGAACACGAGGCGTTTCGCTGCCAAAAAGGCCCTAGGAGAGGGCTTGTCAGGCGAGCATTGCTTTGAAGAGGACCTGGACGTATCACAAGAAGAAGAAGAAGAAGAAGAAGAAGAAGAAGAAGAAGGGGAAGAATACACCCCATCAGATCAGGAAAATGTAACATCATCCTCGGAAGAAGAAGAAGAAGAAGAAGAAGAAGGAGAAGGAGGAGAAGGGGAAGGGGAAGGAGAAGAAGAAGGAGCAGGGGAAGGAGAGGAGGGAGAGGACGAAGAAGAAGAAGAAGAAGAAGAAAACCTTATTGTTGCACCAGAGACGTTCCTGTCAAGAAATGGGAAAATAACTTCCTCTACACCGTACCGAACGATACCCTCGCAGCAGCAGCAGCAGCAGCAGCAGCAGCCCTGGCCGCCGGGGCCCACGGCCTACGCGGCTTCCAACGTCCGAGATATCGTCTCGGCGTTCTGCCTCTTCCTCACGCCGGAAATAGACAAAAACATCCTGGAGGAGACTAATCGCGAGGGTCTTAGGAAATACGGAACAGACAGCTGGAAGCGGATGGATGAGATCGACCTGCACGCCTACATGGGGCTGCTCATCCTAGCCGGCGTGTACAGGTCCCGAGGCGAGGCCACAGCCAGCCTGTGGGACGCGGAGAGTGGACGTGCCATTTTCCGCGCCACAATGTCGCTCAAAGTCTTTCACGTTTACTCGAAGCTGGTGCGGTTCGATGACCGCGAAACGAGACCGGAGAGACGAGCCTCGGACAAACTGGCCGCTGTGAGAAAGGTCTGGGACGCGTGGGTCGAGCGGCTACCGACCCTCTACAACCCTGGGCATCACGTCACGGTGGATGAGCAACTGGTTCCGTTCAGAGGTGACGACACGAACGCTAAATCAATAAAAACTTTTCATTCATTTATTTATATATATATATATATATATATAGAGAGAGAGAGAGAGAGAGAGAGATACACAATAAAGTTTTTTTTTGTCTTTGTCTTTCTTTTGGTAGCGATAGGATGAAACACACACACACACACACACACAGACTACAGAATGTTCCAGAAAGTCCCAGAATCTTCTGGCTTGTTATCTGGCAGCATGCCAAGTTTCTGTTGGGACTGAGAAAGGGTATAACGGTGGTGGGATAAACCACAGAATGTTCCGGAAAGTCCAAGAATCTGTGTTATCTGGCAACATGCCAAGTTTTCTGTTGGGACTGAGAAAGGGTATAACAGAGGTGGTGGTGGTGGGATAAACCACAGAATGTTCCGGAAAGTCCCAGAATCTTCTGGGTTGTTATCTCGCAGCATGCCAAGTTTTCTGTTGGAACTGAAAAAAGATATGGCGGTGGTGGGGCAATAAACCGCACATGCAGATAAACGACAGAATGTTCCAGAAAGTCTCAGAACCCTCTGGTTTGTTACTTTCTGTTGGGACTGAGAAAAAAAAAACAGATACGGTGGTAGTGGAGTGATAAAATAGACAGTTCTGTAATCTCTCTCTCTCTCTCTCTCTCTCTCTCTCTCTCTCTCTCTCTCTCTCGATTCCATCAACGCCCAAGGCCGTTGCTCCTTTCGACAGTATATGCCGAACAAGCCTGCCAGGTATGGGATCAAGTCGTGGGTGGCCTGCGATGCCAGATCCAGCTACGCTTGGAAAATGCAACTTTACACGGGGAAGAAGCCCGCCGCCGCCGCTGCCGAAGAAGAAAAAGAAGAAGGTAGAAAGAAGGGAAAGGGACGAGGAGGAGGAGGAGGAGGAGGCTCAGAGAAGAATCAGGCAATGCGCGTGGTGCTCGACGTAACGGAGGGCCTGACGGGTCGCAACATCACCTGCGACAATTTCTTCACTTCCTACGAACTCACGCAGCGGCTCCTCCTCGAAAAGAACAACACCTTGCTCGGCACGATCAGAAAGAACAAACCCGAGCTACCGGACGCCCTGCTCGCGCTCCGAGGGAGACGGGTCCTCTCCTCCAAGTTCGCCTTCACGCGCGACACCGCGCTGGTCTCCTACCTGGCCAAGAAAAACAAGAACGTGCTGCTGCTCAGCACGTTCCACGCTCGGACCGCGGACGTCGTAGGCCAGCGACGGCGGCTGCGCGCGGACAAAAGCCCGCCGTCATCCTGGACTACAACGCCAACAAAAGCGGCGTGGACAACCTGGACAAAGTCGTCGGCACCTACAGCTGCAGGAGGATGACGGCTCGCTGGCCCCTCGCCATCTTCCACAACATTCTCGACGTGTCCTCCTACAACGCCTTCGTGATATGGAGAGAGCTCAACCCCGACTGGCTGCCCGGCAAGCGCAACAAGAGGAGGGTGTTTCTCGAGCAGCTAGGCAAGGCGCTCGTCGCTCCGCTCATCGAATGGAGGACTCGTCTGCCGAGAGCCGAAGCGGCCGTGGCGGTCGTGAAAACCTATCGGCTGGCGGCCGGCGGTGAAGGTGGTGGAGGTGGACGGATCGCTTCTTCTGTCGCTTCTTCGTCTTCTTCTTCTTCTTCTTCTGCATCTGCGTCTGCGTCTGCCCCTTCTCTGGGGGCTGAGCCTCCCGACTCGACCCAGGTCCAGGCCCAGGCCCGGGCCCTGTCAACCCACGCATCCCTGAGAGGAAGAGGAAGAGGTGTCAGGTCTGTCCCTCCAAGAAGGACTGTAAAACGCAAAACGTCTGCCGTGGCTGCGAGAAATACATATGCAGAGGCTGCGCGCTCCTCTACTGCCCCGCGTGTGCCGACTCCTCCTGCTCATCCTTGGAGCGCGGGTCAGTTTGACCCGGTTGCGTCTGCTCTATCCTTGGAGAGTGGGTCAGTTTGACCCGGTGTGCCTGCTCCATCCTTGGAGCGCGGGTCAGTTTGATCCGGTTGCGCCTGCTCTATCCTTGGAGAGCGGTGTAACTCCAGGAGAAGAACACTGCCACCTCTGGTTGTGAAACAAACAGAGAAGAACACTGCCACCTGGTTGTGAAACAAGAAAGAAGAATGCTGCCACCTGGTTGTGAAACAAGAAAGAAGAACATTGCCACCTGTATGCTGTGTCATGTATGTGAATAAAGAACACATATCACTCAAATAAATGCTCATTTGTTGCGTTTATTGGTATCACAAAAGTACAGAAAGAAATCAGCGTGTAATTCGAGATGAAGAACACTTTCACCTCAATGCAATCAGACATCAATCATCAGAGTCATCAGAGTTTATAAAGACAACTCCCCGACCCTGGCATCTCGTCGTTGTCGGCGTAGTTTTCTGTCTTTGGTTTCTTCCACCGGATACCGCCTTTTCATGTTTAACAGACCCCTCATCTTCGGGACTGGACTCTGGTCCGCTGACATGGGTTGCATCGGAATCGGCATCGTCAACATCCTCTTGCCCGTCAGAGTCATCATAGACATAAGGAATCGCAAAAAGGCCCAGGGGTCTTATTTTTCCTTTTCTTCTTTTTTGGTCTCTTCCTGATTGCATGACACACGTGCCAGAGGCTCCAGCGGCAGGGGTTACAGCTGACGCAGCGGCACCGGCTCCAGCAGCCAATTCTTCATCACAGATGCTGGTTGCATCGGAGTCAGCACCATCAACGTCCCCACGCCATGTCAGAGCCACATGTGGTGAGGGTACCGCTTTTTCACATTCAACGAACCTCATACCTCGTACCTCGTAAGTGTCGTCGTTGACCACACGGTATGATGTTCTTCCTTCTTGTTTGTTATATACAAAGAGATCCACGTGTACCCTTCCTTGTCCAGGTTCTGAGCTCTCTCATGGTCAGTAGGATTGGTTATTTTATAGGGATACGTTTTGTTTGTTCTGATTGAATTCTGGTCGGAGAAAAAAAATAAATAAAACTCCTGCCATGTACAAAAAAAAATACTAATGTTAAAGTGTATGGTATCTAGATATGAACCAAGATAGTAAGTCGCTTGTGACTGTTCTATCCTTTGAGCGTGGGTCAGTTTGACCCGCTGCGAGAGGACACCGGATGTATACGGAATGCGAAGGGCGACAGGAGGGTTAAGAAATCCTGACTTTGATGCTGTGACTTTGATGTCATGACTTTGATGTTGTGACTTTGAAGTTGTGACTTTGAAGTTTTACTGTGTCTGTGAAGTCGTGACTTTGAATTTGTGACTATGAATTTGTGACTTTGAAGTTGTGACTTTGAAGTCGTGACTTTGAAGTCTTACTGTCTGACTGTGAAGTCGTGACTTTGAATTTGTGCCTTTGAAGTCGTGACTTTGAAGTCGTGACTTTGAAGTCTTACTGTGTGATTGTGTGACTTTGAAGTCTTACTGTGTTATTGTGAATTGCTGTGACTTTGATGTCATGACTTTGATGTTCTGACTTTGAAGTTGTGACTTTGAAGTTTTACTGTGTCTGTGATGTCGTGACTTTGAAGTCTTACTGTGTGACTGTGAAGTCGTGACTTTGAATTTGTGCCTTTGAAGCCGTGACTTTGAAGTCTTACTGTGTGATTGTGAATTCCTAACTTTGATGCTGTGACTTTGATGTCATGACTTTGATGTTGTGACTTAGATGTCGTGACTTTGAAGTTTTACTGTGTGACTGTGAAGTCGTGACTTTGAAGTCTTACTGTGTGATTGTGAATTCCTAACTTTGATGCTGTGACTTTGATGTCATGACTTTGATGTCATGACTTTGATGTCATGACTTTGATGTTGTGACTCTGATGTCGTGACTTTGAAGTCTTACCATATGACTTTGAAGTTGTGACTTTGAAGTTGTGACTTTGAAGTTTTACTGTGTCTGTGAAGTCGTGACTTCGAAGTCTTACTGTGTGACTGTGAAGTCGTGACTTTGGATTCTTACTGTGTGACTGTTAAGTCATGACTGTGAATTTCTGACTTTGAATTCCTTACTTTGATGTCGTGACTTTGAAGTCTTACTGTGTGACTGTGAATTTGTGACTTTGAATTCCTCACTTTGATGTGACTTTGAAGTCTTACTGTGTGGTTGTGAATTCCTAACTTTGATGCTGTGACTTTGAAGTCTTACCATGTGACTTTGAAGTCTTACCATGTGACTTTGAAGTTGTGACTTTGAAGTTGTGACTTTGAAGTTTTACTGTGTGACTGTGAAGTCGTGACTTTGAAGTCTTACTGTGTGATTGTGAATTCCTAATTTTGATGCTGTGAGTTTGATGTCATGACGTTGATGTTGTGACTTTGAAGTTGTGACTTTGAAGTCTTAATGTGTGACTGTGAAGTTGTGACTTTGAATTTGTGACTTTGAATTTGTGACTTTGAAGTCGTGACTTTGAATTTGTGACTTTGAATTTGTGACTTTGAAGTCGTGACTTTGAAGTCTTACTGTCTGACTGTGAAGTCGTGACTTTATAGTCTTACTGTGTGATTGTGAATTCCTAACTTTGATGCTGTGACTTTGATGTTGTGACTTTGATGTCGTGACTTTGAAGACTTACCATGTGACTTTGAAGTTGTGACTTTGAAGTTTTACTGTGTCTGTGAAGTCGTGACTTTGAAGTCTTACTGTGTGACTGTGAAGTCGTGACTTTGAATTTGTGACTTTGAAGTCATGACTTTGAAGTCTTACTGTGTGACTGTGAAGTCGTGACTTTGAAGTCTTACTGTGTGACTGTGAATTTGTGACTTTGAAGTCTTACTGTGTGACTGTGAATTTGTGACTTTGAAGTCTTACTGTGTGACTTTGAAGTCTTACTGTGTGACTGTGAAGTCGTGACTTTGAAGTCTTACTGTGTGATTGTGAATTCCTAACTTTGATGCTGTGACTTTGATGTCGTGACTTTGATGTCATGACTTTGATGTTGTGACTTTGAAGTCTTACCATGTGACTTTGAAGTCGTGACTTTGAAGTCGTGACTTTGAAGTTGTGACTTTGAAGTTGTGACTTTGAAGTTTTACTGTGTGACTGTGAAGTCGTGACTTTGAAGTCTTACTGTGTGATTGTGAATTCCTAACTTTCATGCTGTGACTTTGATGTCATGACTTTGAAGTCGTGACTTTGATGTCGTGACTTTGAAGTCTTACCATGTGACTTTGAAGTAGTGACTTTGAAGTTTTACTGTGTCTGTGAAGTCGTGACTTTGGATTCTTACTGTGTGACTGTTAAGTCATGACTGTGAATTTGTGACTTTGAATTCCTTACTTTGATGTCGTGACTTTGAAGTCTTACTGTGTGATTGTGAATTCCTAACTTTGATGTTGTGACTTTGATGTCATGACTTTGATTTTGTGACTTTGATGTCATGACTTTGAAGTCTTTCCATGTGACTTTGAAGTCGTGACTTTGAAGTCGTGACTTTGAAGTTGTGACTTTGAAGTTGTGCCTTTGAAGTTTGACTGTGTGACTGTGAAGTCGTGACTTTGAATTTGTGCCTTTGAAGTCGTGACTTTGAAGTCTTACTGTGTGATTGTGAATTCCTAACTTTGATGTTGTGACTTTGATGTCGTGACTTTGAGGTCTTACTGTGTGACTTTGAAGTCGTCGCTTTGAAGTTGTGACTTTGAAGTCGTGACTTTGAATTTGTGACTTTGAAGTTGTGACTTTGAAGTCTTACTGTGTGACTTTGAAGTCGTCGCTTTGAAGTTGTGACTTTGAAGTCGTGACTTTGAAGTTTTACTGTGTGACTGTGAAGTCGTGACTTTGAAGTCTTACTGTGTGACTGTTAAGTTGTAACTGTGAATTTGTGACTTTGAATTCCTGACTTTGAAGTCGTGACTTTGAAGTCTTACCGTGAGACCGTGAAGTCGTGACTGTGAAGTCGTGACGTTGAAGTCTTACTGTGTGACTGTGAAGTCGTGACTTTGAATTTGTGCCTTTGAATTCGTGACTTTGAAGTCTTACTGTGTGATTGTGAATTCCTAACTTTGATGCTGTGACTTTGATGTCATGACTTTGATGTTGTGACTTTGATGTCATGACTTTGATGTCCTGACTTTGATGTCCTGACTTTGAAGTCTTACCATGTGACTTTGAAGTCGTGACTTTGAAGTTGTGCCTTTGAAGTTGTGACTTTGAAGTTGTGACTTTGAAGAGTTGTGACTTTGAAGTTTTACTGTGTGACTGTGAAGTCGTGACTTTGAAGTCTTACTGTGTGATTGTGAATTCCTAACTTTGATGCTGTGACTTTGATGTCATGACTTTGATGTCGTTACTTTGAAGTCTTACTGTGTGACTGTGAAGTCGTGACTTTGAATTTGTGCCTTTGAAGTCGTGACTTTGAAGTCTTACTGTGTGATTGTGAATTCCTAACTTTGATGCTGTGACTTTGATGTCATGACTTTGATATTGTGACTTTGATGTCGTGACTTTGAAGTCTTTCCATGTGACTTTGAAGTCATGACTTTGAAGTTGTGCCTTTGAAGTTTTACTGGGTGACTGTGAAGTCGTGACTTTGAAGTCTTACTGTGTGATTGTGAATTCCTAACTTTGATGCTGTGACTTTGATGTCGTGACTTTGAAGTCTTACCATGTGACTTTGAAGTTTTACTGTGTCTGTGATGTCGTGACTTTGAAGTCTTACTGTGTGACTGTGAGGTCGTGACTTTGAATTTGTGCCTTTGAAGTCGTGACTTTAAAGTCTTACTGTGTGATTGTGAATTCCTAACTTTGATGTTGTGACTTTGATGTCGTGACTTTGAGGTCTTACCATGTGACTTTGAAGTTGTGACTTTGAAGTTGTGACTTTGAAGTTGTGACTTTGAAGTTGTGCCTTTGAAGTTTTACTGTGTGACTGTGAAGTCGTGACTTTGAAGTCTTACTGTGTGATTGTGAATTCCTAAGTTTGATGCTGTGACTTTGATGTCATGACTTTGATGTTGTGACTTTGATGTCGTGACTTTGAAGTCTTACCATGTGACTTTGAAGTCGTGACTTTGAAGTCTTACTGTGTGATTGTGTATTCCTAACTTTCATGCTGTGACTTTGATGTCATGACTTTGATGTTGTGACTGCGAAGTCGTGACTTTGAAGTTGTGACTTTGAAGTTTTACTGTGTCTGTGATGTCGTGACTTTGAAGTCTTACTGTGTGACTGTGAAGTCGTGACTTTGGATTCTTACTGTGTGACTGTTAAGTCATGACTGTGAATTTCTGACTTTGAATTCCTTACTTTGATGTCGTGACTTTGAAGTCTTACTGTGTGACTGTGAATTTGTGACTTTGAATTCCTCACTTTGATGTGACTTTGAAGTCTTACTGTGTGGTTGTGAATTCCTAACTTTGATGCTGTGACTTTGAAGTCTTACCATGTGACTTTGAAGTCTTACCATGTGACTTTGAAGTTGTGACTTTGAAGTTGTGACTTTGAAGTTGTGACTTTGAAGTTTTACTGTGTGACTGTGAAGTCGTGACTTTGAAGTCTTACTGTGTGATTGTGAATTCCTAATTTTGATGCTGTGAGTTTGATGTCATGACGTTGATGTTGTGACTTTGAAGTTGTGACTTTGAAGTCTTAATGTGTGACTGTGAAGTTGTGACTTTGAATTTGTGACTTTGAATTTGTGACTTTGAAGTCGTGACTTTGAATTTGTGACTTTGAATTTGTGACTTTGAAGTCGTGACTTTGAAGTCTTACTGTCTGACTGTGAAGTCGTGACTTTATAGTCTTACTGTGTGATTGTGAATTCCTAACTTTGATGCTGTGACTTTGATGTTGTGACTTTGATGTCGTGACTTTGAAGACTTACCATGTGACTTTGAAGTTGTGACTTTGAAGTTTTACTGTGTCTGTGAAGTCGTGACTTTGAAGTCTTACTGTGTGACTGTGAAGTCGTGACTTTGAAGTCGTGACTTTGAATTTGTGACTTTGAAGTCATGACTTTGAAGTCTTACTGTGTGACTGTGAAGTCGTGACTTTGAAGTCTTACTGTGTGACTGTGAATTTGTGACTTTGAAGTCTTACTGTGTGACTGTGAATTTGTGACTTTGAAGTCTTACTGTGTGACTTTGAAGTCTTACTGTGTGACTGTGAAGTCGTGACTTTGAAGTCTTACTGTGTGATTGTGAATTCCTAACTTTGATGCTGTGACTTTGATGTCGTGACTTTGATGTCATGACTTTGATGTTGTGACTTTGAAGTCTTACCATGTGACTTTGAAGTCGTGACTTTGAAGTCGTGACTTTGAAGTCGTGACTTTGAAGTTGTGACTTTGAAGTTTTACTGTGTGACTGTGAAGTCGTGACTTTGAAGTCTTACTGTGTGATTGTGAATTCCTAACTTTCATGCTGTGACTTTGATGTCATGACTTTGAAGTCGTGACTTTGATGTCGTGACTTTGAAGTCTTACCATGTGACTTTGAAGTAGTGACTTTGAAGTTTTACTGTGTCTGTGAAGTCGTGACTTTGGATTCTTACTGTGTGACTGTTAAGTCATGACTGTGAATTTGTGACTTTGAATTCCTTACTTTGATGTCGTGACTTTGAAGTCTTACTGTGTGATTGTGAATTCCTAACTTTGATGTTGTGACTTTGATGTCATGACTTTGATTTTGTGACTTTGATGTCATGACTTTGAAGTCTTTCCATGTGACTTTGAAGTCGTGACTTTGAAGTCGTGACTTTGAAGTTGTGACTTTGAAGTTGTGCCTTTGAAGTTTGACTGTGTGACTGTGAAGTCGTGACTTTGAATTTGTGCCTTTGAAGTCGTGACTTTGAAGTCTTACTGTGTGATTGTGAATTCCTAACTTTGATGTTGTGACTTTGATGTCGTGACTTTGAGGTCTTACTGTGTGACTTTGAAGTCGTCGCTTTGAAGTTGTGACTTTGAAGTCGTGACTTTGAATTTGTGACTTTGAAGTTGTGACTTTGAAGTCTTACTGTGTGACTTTGAAGTCGTCGCTTTGAAGTTGTGACTTTGAAGTCGTGACTTTGAAGTTTTACTGTGTGACTGTGAAGTCGTGACTTTGAAGTCTTACTGTGTGACTGTTAAGTTGTAACTGTGAATTTGTGACTTTGAATTCCTGACTTTGAAGTCGTGACTTTGAAGTCTTACCGTGAGACCGTGAAGTCGTGACTGTGAAGTCGTGACGTTGAAGTCTTACTGTGTGACTGTGAAGTCGTGACTTTGAATTTGTGCCTTTGAATTCGTGACTTTGAAGGCTTACTGTGTGATTGTGAATTCCTAACTTTGATGCTGTGACTTTGATGTCATGACTTTGATGTTGTGACTTTGATGTCATGACTTTGATGTCCTGACTTTGATGTCCTGACTTTGAAGTCTTACCATGTGACTTTGAAGTCGTGACTTTGAAGTTGTGCCTTTGAAGTTGTGACTTTGAAGTTGTGACTTTGAAGTTGTGACTTTGAAGTTTTACTGTGTGACTGTGAAGTCGTGACTTTGAAGTCTTACTGTGTGATTGTGAATTCCTAACTTTGATGCTGTGACTTTGATGTCATGACTTTGATGTCGTTACTTTGAAGTCTTACTGTGTGACTGTGAATTTGTGCCTTTGAAGTCGTGACTTTGAAGTCTTACTGTGTGATTGTGAATTCCTAACTTTGATGCTGTGACTTTGATGTCATGACTTTGATATTGTGACTTTGATGTCGTGACTTTGAAGTCTTTCCATGTCACTTTGAAGTCATGACTTTGAAGTTGTGCCTTTGAAGTTTTACTGGGTGACTGTGAAGTCGTGACTTTGAAGTCTTACTGTGTGATTGTGAATTCCTAACTTTGATGCTGTGACTTTGATGTCGTGACTTTGAAGTCTTACCATGTGACTTTGAAGTTTTACTGTGTCTGTGATGTCGTGACTTTGAAGTCTTACTGTGTGACTGTGAGGTCGTGACTTTGAATTTGTGCCTTTGAAGTCGTGACTTTAAAGTCTTACTGTGTGATTGTGAATTCCTAACTTTGATGTTGTGACTTTGATGTCGTGACTTTGAGGTCTTACCATGTGACTTTGAAGTTGTGACTTTGAAGTTGTGACTTTGAAGTTGTGACTTTGAAGTTGTGCCTTTGAAGTTTTACTGTGTGACTGTGAAGTCGTGACTTTGAAGTCTTACTGTGTGATTGTGAATTCCTAAGTTTGATGCTGTGACTTTGATGTCATGACTTTGATGTTGTGACTTTGATGTCGTGACTTTGAAGTCTTACCATGTGACTTTGAAGTCGTGACTTTGAAGTCTTACTGTGTGATTGTGTATTCCTAACTTTCATGCTGTGATTTTGATGTCATGACTTTGATGTTGTGACTGTGAAGTCGTGACTTTGAAGTTGTGACTTTGAAGTTTTACTGTGTCTGTGATGTCGTGACTTTGAAGTCTTACTTTGTGACTGTGAAGTCGTGACTTTGAAGTCTTACTGTGTGACTGTTAAGTTGTAACTGTGAATTTGTGACGTTGAATTCCTGACTTTGAGGTCGTGACTTTGAAGTCTTACCGTGAGACCGTGAAGTCGTGACTGTGAAGTCGTGACGTTGAAGTCTTACTGTGTGATTGTGAAGTCGTGACTTTGAAGTCTTACTGTGTGATTGTGAATTCCTAACTTTGATGCTGTGACTTTGATGTCATGACTTTAATGTTGTGACTTTGATGTTGTGACTTTGATGTCGAGACTTTGAAGTCTTACCATGTGACTTTGAAGTTGTGACTTTGAAGTTGTGACTTTGAAGTTGTGACTTTGAAGTCTTACTGTGTGACTTTGAAGTCGTGACTTGAAGTTTTACTGTGTGACTGTGAAGTCGTGACTTTGAAGTCTTACTGTGTGACTGTTAAGTTGTGACTTTGAATTTGTGACTTTGAAGTCGTGACTTTGAAGTCATGATTTTGAAGTCTTACTGTGTGACTTTGAAGTTGTGACTTTGAAGTCATGACTTTGAATTTTTACTGTGTCTCTGAAGTCGTGACTTAGAAGTCTACTGTGTGATTGTGAATTCCTAACTTTGATGCTGTGACTTTGATGTTGTGACTTTGAAGTCTTATCATGTGACTTTGAAGTCGTGACTTTGAAGTTGTGACTTTGAAGTCTTACTGTGTGACTTTGAAGTTGTGAATTTGAAGTTGTGACTTTGAAGTTTTACTGTGTGACTGTGAAGTCGTGACTTTTAAGTCTTACTGTATGATTGTGAATTCCTAACTTTGATGCTGTGACTTTGATGTCATGACTTTGATGTTGTGACTTTGATGTCGTGACTTTGAAGTTGTGCCTTTGAAGTTGTGACTTTGAAGATGTGACTTTGAAGTTTTACTGTGTGACTGTGAAGTCGTGACTTTGAAGTCTTACTGTGTGATTGTGAATTCCTAACTTTGATGCTGTGACTTTGATGTCATGACTTTGATGTTTTGACTTTGAAGTTTTACTGTGTCTGTGATGTCGTGACTTTGAAGTCTTACTGTGTGACTGTGAAGTCGTGACTTTGAATTTGTGCCTTTGAAGCCGTGACTTTGAAGTCTTACTGTGTGACTGTGAAGTCGTGACTTTGAAGTCTTACTGTGTGATTGTGAATTCCTATCTTTGATGCTGTGACTTTGATGTCATGACTTTGATGTTGTGACTTTGATGTCGTGACTTTGAAGTCTTACCATGTGACTTTGAAGTTGTGACTTTGAAGTTTTACTGTGTGACTGTGAAGTCGTGACTTTGAAGTCTTACTGTGTGATTGTGAATTCCTAACTTTGATGCTGTGACTTTGATGTCATGACTTTGATGTTGTGACTTTGATGTCGTGACTTTGAAGTCTTACCATGTGACTTTGAAGTTGTGACTTTGAAGTTTTACTGTGTGACTGTGAAGTCGTGACTTTGAAGTCTTACTGTGTGATTGTGAATTCCTAACTTTCATGCTGTGACTTTGATGTCATGACTTTGAAGTCGTGACTTTGATGTCGTGACTTTGAAGTCTTACCATGTGACTTTGAAGTAGTGACTTTGAAGTTTTACTGTGTCTGTGAAGTCGTGACTTTGGATTCTTACTGTGTGACTGTTAAGTCATGACTGTGAATTTGTGACTTTGAATTCCTTACTTTAGTGTCCCGACTTTGAAGTCTTACTGTGTGATTGTGAATTCCTAACTTTGATGTTGTGACTTTGATGTCATGACTTTGATTTTGTGACTTTGATGTCATGACTTTGAAGTCTTTCCATGTGACTTTGAAGTCGTGATTTTGAAGTTGTGACTTTGAAGTTGTGCCTTTGAAGTTTGACTGTGTGACTGTGAAGTCGTGACTTTGAAGTCTTAATGTGTGATTGTGAATTCCTAACTTTGATGCTGTGACTTTGATGTCGTGACTTTGAAGTCTTACCATGTGACTTTGAAGTTTTACTGTGTGACTGTGAAGTCGTGACTTTGAATTTGTGCCTTTGAAGTCGTGACTTTGAAGTCTTACTGTGTGATTGTGAATTCCTAACTTTGATGTTGTGACTTTGAAGTCGTGACTTTGAAGTCTTACTGTGTGATTGTGTATTCCTAACTTTCATGCTGTGACTTTGATGTCATGACTTTGATGTTGTGACTGTGAAGTCGTGACTTTGAAGTTGTGACTTTGAAGTTTTACTGTGTCTGTGATGTCGTGACTTTGAAGTCTTACTTTGTGACTGTGAAGTCGTGACTTTGAAGTCTTACTGTGTGACTGTTAAGTTGTAACTGTGAATTTGTGACGTTGAATTCCTGACTTTGAGGTCGTGACTTTGAAGTCTTACCGTGAGACCGTGAAGTCGTGACTGTGAAGTCGTGACGTTGAAGTCTTACTGTGTGATTGTGAAGTCGTGACTTTGAAGTCTTACTGTGTGATTGTGAATTCCTAACTTTGATGCTGTGACTTTGATGTCATGACTTTAATGTTGTGACTTTGATGTTGTGACTTTGATGTCGAGACTTTGAAGTCTTACCATGTGACTTTGAAGTTGTGACTTTGAAGTTGTGACTTTGAAGTTGTGACTTTGAAGTCTTACTGTGTGACTTTGAAGTCGTGACTTGAAGTTTTACTGTGTGACTGTGAAGTCGTGACTTTGAAGTCTTACTGTGTGACTGTTAAGTTGTGACTTTGAATTTGTGACTTTGAAGTCGTGACTTTGAAGTCATGATTTTGAAGTCTTACTGTGTGACTTTGAAGTTGTGACTTTGAAGTCATGACTTTGAATTTTTACTGTGTCTCTGAAGTCGTGACTTGGAAGTCTACTGTGTGATTGTGAATTCCTAACTTTGATGCTGTGACTTTGATGTTGTGACTTTGAAGTCTTATCATGTGACTTTGAAGTCGTGACTTTGAAGTTGTGACTTTGAAGTCTTACTGTGTGACTTTGAAGTTGTGAATTTGAAGTTGTGACTTTGAAGTTTTACTGTGTGACTGTGAAGTCGTGACTTTGAAGTCTTACTGTATGATTGTGAATTCCTAACTTTGATGCTGTGACTTTGATGTCATGACTTTGATGTTGTGACTTTGATGTCGTGACTTTGAAGTTGTGCCTTTGAAGTTGTGACTTTGAAGTTGTGACTTTGAAGTTGTGACTTTGAAGTTTTACTGTGTGACTGTGAAGTCGTGACTTTGAAGTCTTACTGTGTGATTGTGAATTCCTAACTTTGATGCTGTGACTTTGATGTCATGACTTTGATGTTTTGACTTTGAAGTTTTACTGTGTCTGTGATGTCGTGACTTTGAAGTCTTACTGTGTGACTGTGAAGTCGTGACTTTGAATTTGTGCCTTTGAAGCCGTGACTTTGAAGTCTTACTGTGTGACTGTGAAGTCGTGACTTTGAAGTCTTACTGTGTGATTGTGAATTCCTATCTTTGATGCTGTGACTTTGATGTCATGACTTTGATGTTGTGACTTTGATGTCGTGACTTTGAAGTCTTACCATGTGACTTTGAAGTTGTGACTTTGAAGTTTTACTGTGTGACTGTGAAGTCGTGACTTTGAAGTCTTACTGTGTGATTGTGAATTCCTAACTTTGATGCTGTGACTTTGATGTCATGACTTTGATGTTGTGACTTTGATGTCGTGACTTTGAAGTCTTACCATGTGACTTTGAAGTTGTGACTTTGAAGTTTTACTGTGTGACTGTGAAGTCGTGACTTTGAAGTCTTACTGTGTGATTGTGAATTCCTAACTTTCATGCTGTGACTTTGATGTCATGACTTTGAAGTCGTGACTTTGATGTCGTGACTTTGAAGTCTTACCATGTGACTTTGAAGTAGTGACTTTGAAGATTTACTGTGTCTGTGAAGTCGTGACTTTGGATTCTTACTGTGTGACTGTTAAGTCATGACTGTGAATTTGTGACTTTGAATTCCTTACTTTGATGTCGTGACTTTGAAGTCTTACTGTGTGATTGTGAATTCCTAACTTTGATGTTGTGACTTTGATGTCATGACTTTGATTTTGTGACTTTGATGTCATGACTTTGAAGTCTTTCCATGTGACTTTGAAGTCGTGACTTTGAAGTCGTGACTTTGAAGTTGTGACTTTGAAGTTGTGCCTTTGAAGTTTGACTGTGTGACTGTGAAGTCGTGACTTTGAAGTCTTAATGTGTGATTGTGAATTCCTAACTGATGCTGTGACTTTGATGTCGTGACTTTGAAGTCTTACCATATGACTTTGAAGTTTTACTGTGTGACTGTGAAGTCGTGACTTTGAATTTGTGCCTTTGAAGTCGTGACTTTGAAGTCTTACTGTGTGATTGTGAATTCCTAACTTTGATGTTGTGACTTTGATGTCGTGACTTTGAGGTCTTACCATGTGACTTTGAAGTTGTGACTTTGAAGTCTTACTGTGTGACTTTGAAGTCGTCGCTTTGAAGTTGTGACTTTGAAGTCGTGACTTTGAAGTTTTACTGTGTGACTGTGAAGTCGTGACTTTGAAGTCTTACTGTGTGATTGTGAATTCCTAACTTTGATGCTGTGACTTTGATGTTGTGACTTTGATGTCGTGACTTTGAAGTCTTACCATGTGATTGTGAATTCCTAACTTTGATGCTGTGACTTTGATGTCATGACTTTGATGTTGTGACTTTGATGTCATGACTTTGATGTTGTGACTTTGATGTCGTGACTTTGAAGTCTTACCATGTGACTTTGAAGTTGTGACTTTGAAGTTGTGACTTTGAAGTTGTGACTTTGAAGTTGTGCCTTTGAAGTTTTACTGTGTGACTGTGAAATCTTACTGTGTGATTGTGAATTCCTAACTTTGATGCTGTGACTTTGATGTCGTGACTTTGAAGTCTTACCATGTGACTTTGAAGTCGTGACTTTGAAGTCTTACCGTGAGACCGTGAAGTCGTGACTGTGAAGTCTTGACGTTGAAGTCTTACTGTGTGACTGTGAATTTGTGACTTTGAAGTCGTGTCTTTGAAGTCGTGACTTAGAAGTCTTACTGTGTGATTGTGAATTCCTAACTTTGATGCTGTGACTTTGATGTTGTGACTTTGAAGTCTTACCATGTGACTTTTAAGTCGTGACTTTGAAGTTGTGACTTTGAAGTTGTGACTTTGAAGTCTTACTGTGTGACTTTGAAGTCGTGACTTTGAAGTTGTGACTTTGAAGTTGTGACTTTGAAGTTGTGACTTTGAAGTTTTACTGTGTGACTGTGAAGTCGTGACTTTGAAGTCTTCCTGTGTGATTGTGAATTCCTAACTTTGATGCTGTGACTTTGATGTTGTGACTTTGATGTCGTGACTTTGAAGTCTTACCATGTGATTGTGAATTCCTAACTTTGATGCTGTGACTTTGATGTCATGACTTTGATGTTGTGACTTTGATGTCGTGACTTTGAAGTCTTACCATGTGACTTTGAAGTCGTGACTTTGAAGTTGTGACTTTGAAGTTGTGACTTTGAAGTTGTGCCTTTGAAGTTTTACTGTGTGACTGTGAAGTCGTGACTTTGAAGTCTTTCTGTGTGATTGTGAATTCCTAACTTTGATGCTGTGACTTTGATGTCGTGACTTTGAAGTCTTACCATGTGACTTTGACGTCGTGACTTTGACGTCGTGACTTTGAAGTCGTGACTTTGAAGTTGTAACTTTGAAGTCTTACCGTGAAGTCGTGACTGTGAAGTCTTGACGTTGAAGTCTTACTGCGTGACTGTGAATTTGTGACTTTGAAGTCGTGTCTTTGAAGTCGTGACTTAGAAGTCTTAATGTGTGATTGTGAATTCCTAACTTTGATGCTGTGACTTTGATGTTGTGACTTTGAAGTCTTACCATGTGACTTTTAAGTCGTGACTTTGAAGTTGTGACTTTGAAGTTGTGACTTTGAAGTCTTACTGTGTGACTTTGAAGTTGTGACTTTGAAGTTGTGACTTTGAAGTTGTGACTTTGAAGTTGTGACTTTGAAGTTTTACTGTGTGACTGTGAAGTCGTGACTTTGAAGTCTTACTGTGTGATTGTGAATTCCTAACTTTGATGCTGTGACTTTGATGTTGTGACTTTGATGTCGTGACTTTGAAGTCTTACCATGTGATTGTGAATTCCTAACTTTGATGCTGTGACTTTGATGTCATGACTTTGATGTTGTTACTTTGATGTCATGACCTTGATGTTGTGACTTTGATGTCGTGACTTTGAAGTCTTACCATGTGACTTTGAAGTCGTGACTTTGAAGTCGTGACTTTGAAGTTGTGACTTTGAAGTCTTACTGTGTGACTTTGAAGTTGTGACTTTGAAGTTGTGACTTTGAAGTTTTACTGTGTGACTGTGAAGTCGTGACTTTGAAGTCTTACTGTGTGATTGTGAATTCCTAACTTTGATGCTGTGACTTTGATGTTGTGACTTTGATGTCGTGACTTTGAAGTCTTACCATGTGACTTTTAAGTCGTGACTTTGAAGTTGTGACTTTGAAGTTGTGACTTTGAAGTCTTACTGTGTGACTTTGAAGTCGTGACTTTGAAGTTGTGACTTTGAAGTTGTGACTTTGAAGTTGTGACTTTGAAGTTGTGACTTTGAAGTTTTACTGTGTGACTGTGAAGTCGTGACTTTGAAGTCTTACTGTGTGATTGTGAATTCCTAACTTTGATGCTGTGACTTTGATGTTGTGACTTTGATGTCGTGACTTTGAAGTCTTACCATGTGATTGTGAATTCCTAACTTTGATGCTGTGACTTTGATGTTGTGACTTTGATGTCGTGACTTTGAAGTCTTACCATGTGACTTTGAAGTCGTGACTTTGAAGTTGTGACTTTGAAGTTGTGACTTTGAAGTTGTGCCTTTGAAGTTTTACTGTGTGACTGTGAAGTCGTGACTTTGAAGTCTTTCTGTGTGATTGTGAATTCCTAACTTTGATGCTGTGACTTTGATGTCGTGACTTTGAAGTCTTACCATGTGACTTTGACGTCGTGACTTTGACGTCGTGACTTTGAAGTCGTGACTTTGAAGTTGTAACTTTGAAGTCTTACCGTGAAGTCGTGACTGTGAAGTCTTGACGTTGAAGTCTTACTGTGTGACTGTGAATTTGTGACTTTGAAGTCGTGTCTTTGAAGTCGTGACTTAGAAGTCTTAATGTGTGATTGTGAATTCCTAACTTTGATGCTGTGACTTTGATGTTGTGACTTTGAAGTCTTACCATGTGACTTTTAAGTCGTGACTTTGAAGTTGTGACTTTGAAGTTGTGACTTTGAAGTCTTACTGTGTGACTTTGAAGTTGTGACTTTGAAGTTGTGACTTTGAAGTTTTACTGTGTGACTGTGAAGTCGTGACTTTGAAGTCTTACTGTGTGATTGTGAATTCCTAACTTTGATGCTGTGACTTTGATGTTGTGACTTTGATGTCGTGACTTTGAAGTCTTACCATGTGATTGTGAATTCCTAACTTTGATGCTGTGACTTTGATGTCATGACTTTGATGTTGTTACTTTGATGTCATGACCTTGATGTTGTGACTTTGATGTCGTGACTTTGAAGTCTTACCATGTGACTTTGAAGTCGTGACTTTGAAGTCGTGACTTTGAAGTCGTGACTTTGAAGTCTTACTGTGTGACTTTGAAGTTGTGACTTTGAAGTTGTGACTTTGAAGTTTTACTGTGTGACTGTGAAGTCGTGACTTTGAAGTCTTACTGTGTGATTGTGAATTCCTAACTTTGATGCTGTGACTTTGATGTTGTGACTTTGATGTCGTGACTTTGAAGTCTTACCATGTGACTTTGACGTCGTGACTTTGAAGTTGTAACTTTGAAGTCTTACGGTGAGACCGTGAAGTCGTGACTGTGAAGTCTTGACGTTGAAGTCTTACTGTGTGACTGTGAATTTGTGACTTTGAAGTCGTGTCTTTGAAGTCGTGACTTAGAAGTCTTAATGTGTGATTGTGAATTCCTAACTTTGATGCTGTGACTTTGATGTTGTGACTTTGAAGTCTTACCATGTGACTTTTAAGTCGTGACTTTGAAGTTGTGACTTTGAACTTGTGACTTTGAAGTTGTGACTTTGAAGTTGTGACTTTGAAGTTTTACTGTGTGACTGTGAAGTCGTGACTTTGAAGTCTTACTGTGTGATTGTGAATTCCTAACTTTGATGCTGTGACTTTGATGTTGTGACTTTGATGTCGTGACTTTGAAGTCTTACCATGTGATTGTGAATTCCTAACTTTGATGCTGTGACTTTGATGTCATGACTTTGATGTTGTGACTTTGATGTCATGACTTTGATGTTGTGACTTTGATGTCGTGACTTTGAAGTCTTACCATGTGACTTTGAAGTCGTGACTTTGAAGTTGTGACTTTGAAGTTGTGACTTTGAAGTTGTGCCTTTGAAGTTTTACTGTGTGACTGTGAAGTCTTACTGTGTGATTGTGAATTCCTAACTTTGATGCTGTGACTTTGATGTCGTGACTTTGAAGTCTTACCATGTGACTTTGAAGTCGTGACTTTGAAGTCTTACCGTGAGACCGTGAAGTCGTGACTGTGAAGTCTTGACGTTGAAGTCTTACTGTGTGACTGTGAATTTGTGACTTTGAAGTCGTGTCTTTGAAGTCGTGACTTAGAAGTCTTACTGTGTGATTGTGAATTCCTAACTTTGATGCTGTGACTTTGATGTTGTGACTTTGATGCTGTGACTTTGATGTCATGACTTTGATGTTGTGACTTTGATGTTGTGACTTTGAAGTCTTACCATGTGACTTTGAAGTCGTGACTTTGAAGTTGTGACTTTGAAGTTGTGACTTTGAAGTTGTGCCTTTGAAGTTTTACTGTGTGACTGTGAAGTCGTGACTTTGAAGTCTTTCTGTGTGATTGTGAATTCCTAACTTTGATGCTGTGACTTTGATGTCGTGACTTTGAAGTCTTACCATGTGACTTTGACGTCGTGACTTTGACGTCGTGACTTTGAAGTCGTGACTTTGAAGTCTTACCGTGAGACCGTGAATTTGTGACTTTGAAGTCGTGTCTCTGAAGTCGTGACTTTGGAGTCTTACTGTGTGACTTTGAAGTTGTGACTTTGAAGTCTTACCATGTGACTTTGAAGTCGTGACTTTGAAGTTGTGACTTTGAAGTTTTACTGTGACTGTGAAGTCGTGACGTTGAAGTCTTACTGTGTGACTTTGACGTCGTGACTTTGAAGTTGTGACATTGAATTCCTCACTTTGATGTCGTGACTTTGAAGTCTTACTGTGTGACTGTGAATTTGTGACTTTGAATTCCTCACTTTGATGTTGTGACTTTGAAGTCTTACTGTGTGATTGTGAATTTCTAACTTTGATGCTGTGACTTTGAGGTCGTGACTTTGAAGTCTTACCATGTGACTTTGAAGTTGTGACTTTGAAGTTGTGACTTTGAAGTTTTACTGTGTCTGTGAAGTCGTGACTTTGAAGTCTTACTGTGTGACTGTGAATTTGTGACTTTGAATTCCTCACTTTGATGTCGTGACTTTGAAGTCTTACTGTATGATTGTGAATTCCTAACTTTGATGCTGTGACTTTGAAGTTGTGACTTTGATGTCCTGACCTTGAAGTCTTACTGTGTGACTGTGAAGTCGTGACTTTGAAGTCTTACTGTGTGATTGTGAATTCCTAACTTTGATGCTGTGATTTTGATATCGTGACTTTGATGTCATGACTTTGATGTTGTGACTTTGAAGTCTTACCATGTGACTTTGAAGTTGTGACTTTGAAGTTGTGACTCTGAAGTTGTGACTTTGAAGTCTTACTGTGTGATTGTGAATTCCTAACTTTGATGTCGTGACTTTGAAGTCGTGACTTTGAAGTCTTACTGTGTGACTGTGACGTCGTGACTTTGAATTTGTGACTTTGAAATCGTGAGTTTGAAGTCTTACTGTGTGATTGTGAATTCCTAACTTTGATGCTGTGAATTTGATGTCATGACTTTGATGTTGTGACTTTGAAGTTTTACTGTGTCTGTGAAGTCGTGACTTTGGAGTCTTACTGTGTGACTGTTAAGTCATGATTTTGAAGTTGTGACTTTGAATTCCTCACTTTGATGTCGTGACTTTGAAGTCTTACTGTGTGACTGTGAATTTGTGACTTTGAATTCCTCACTTTGATGTCGTGACTTTGAAGTCTTACTGTGTGATTGTGAATTCCTAACTTTGATGCTGTGACTTTGATGTCATGACTTTGATGTCGTGACTTTGAAGTCTTACCATGTGACTTTGAAGTCGTGACTTTGAAGTTGTGACTTTGAAGTTTTACTGTGTCTGTGAAGTCGTGACTTTGAAGTCTTACTGTGTGACTGTGAATTTGTGACTTTGAATTCCTCACTTTGATGTCGTGACTTTGAAGTCTTACTGTGTGATTGTGAATTCCTAACTTTGATGCTGTGACTTTAATGTCCTGACCTTGAAGTCTTACTGTGTGACTGTGAAGTCGTGACTTTGAAGTCTTACTGTGTGATTGTGAATTCCTAACTTTGATGCTGTGATTTTGATGTCGTGACTTTGATGTCATGACTTTGATGTTGTGACTTTGAAGTCTTACCATGTGACTTTGAAGTTGTGACTTTGAAGTTGTGACTTTGAAGTCTTACTGTGTGATTGTGAATTCCTAATTTTGATGTCGTGACTTTGAAGTCGTGACTTTGAAGTTGTGACTTTGAAGTCTTACTGTGTCTGTGAAGTCGTGACTTTGAAGTCTTACTGTGTGACTGTGAAGTCGTGACTTTGAAGTCTTACTGTGTGACTGTGAAGTCGTGACTTTGAAGTCTTACTGTGTGACTGTGAAGTCGTGACTTTGAAGTCTTACTGTGTGATTGTGAATTCCTAACTTTGATGCTGTGACTTTGATGTCGTGACTTTGATGTCATGACTTTGATGTTGTGACTTTGAAGTGTTAACATGTGACTGTGAAGCCGTGACTTTGAAGTTGTGACTTTGAAGTTTTACTGTGTCTGTGATGTCGTGACTTTGAAGTCTTACTTTGTGACTGTGAAGTCGTGACTTTGAAGTCTTACTGTGTGACTGTTAAGTTGTAACTGTGAATTTGTGACGTTGAATTCCTGACTTTGAGGTCGTGACTTTGAAGTCTTACCGTGAGACCGTGAAGTCGTGACTGTGAAGTCGTGACGTTGAAGTCTTACTGTGTGATTGTGAAGTCGTGACTTTGAAGTCTTACTGTGTGATTGTGAATTCCTAACTTTGATGCTGTGACTTTGATGTCATGACTTTAATGTTGTGACTTTGATGTTGTGACTTTGATGTCGAGACTTTGAAGTCTTACCATGTGACTTTGAAGTTGTGACTTTGAAGTTGTGACTTTGAAGTTGTGACTTTGAAGTCTTACTGTGTGACTTTGAAGTCGTGACTTGAAGTTTTACTGTGTGACTGTGAAGTCGTGACTTTGAAGTCTTACTGTGTGACTGTTAAGTTGTAACTTTGAATTTGTGACTTTGAAGTCGTGACTTTGAAGTCATGATTTTGAAGTCTTACTGTGTGACTTTGAAGTTGTGACTTTGAAGTCATGACTTTGAATTTTTACTGTGTCTCTGAAGTCGTGACTTGGAAGTCTACTGTGTGATTGTGAATTCCTAACTTTGATGCTGTGACTTTGATGTTGTGACTTTGAAGTCTTATCATGTGACTTTGAAGTTGTGACTTTGAAGTCTTACTGTGTGACTTTGAAGTTGTGAATTTGAAGTTGTGACTTTGAAGTTTTACTGTGTGACTGTGAAGTCGTGACTTTGAAGTCTTACTGTATGATTGTGAATTCCTAACTTTGATGCTGTGACTTTGATGTTGTGACTTTGATGTCGTGACTTTGAAGTTGTGCCTTTGAAGTTGTGACTTTGAAGTTGTGACTTTGAAGTTGTGACTTTGAAGTTTTACTGTGTGACTGTGAAGTCGTGACTTTGAAGTCTTACTGTGTGATTGTGAATTCCTAACTTTGATGCTGTGACTTTGATGTCATGACTTTGATGTTTTGACTTTGAAGTTTTACTGTGTCTGTGATGTCGTGACTTTGAAGTCTTACTGTGTGACTGTGAAGTCGTGACTTTGAATTTGTGACTTTGAAGCCGTGACTTTGAAGTCTTACTGTGTGACTGTGAAGTCGTGACTTTGAAGTCTTACTGTGTGATTGTGAATTCCTATCTTTGATGCTGTGACTTTGATGTCATGACTTTGATGTTGTGACTTTGATGTCGTGACTTTGAAGTCTTACCATGTGACTTTGAAGTTGTGACTTTGAAGTTTTACTGTGTGACTGTGAAGTCGTGACTTTGAAGTCTTACTGTGTGATTGTGAATTCCTAACTTTGATGCTGTGACTTTGATGTCATGACTTTGATGTTGTGACTTTGATGTCGTGACTTTGAAGTCTTACCATGTGACTTTGAAGTTGTGACTTTGAAGTTTTACTGTGTGACTGTGAAGTCGTGACTTTGAAGTCTTACTGTGTGATTGTGAATTCCTAACTTTCATGCTGTGACTTTGATGTCATGACTTTGAAGTCGTGACTTTGATGTCGTGACTTTGAAGTCTTACCATGTGACTTTGAAGTAGTGACTTTGAAGTTTTACTGTGTCTGTGAAGTCGTGACTTTGGATTC
This sequence comes from Argyrosomus regius, assembly GCA_946959425.1. Lineage (NCBI taxonomy): Eukaryota > Metazoa > Chordata > Actinopteri > Sciaenidae > Argyrosomus > Argyrosomus regius. The sequence continues at coordinate 23,941,755 of OX336895.1, forward strand.
TTACTGTGTGACTGTTAAGTCATGACTGTGAATTTGTGACTTTGAATTCCTTACTTTGATGTCGTGACTTTGAAGTCTTACTGTGTGATTGTGAATTCCTAACTTTGATGTTGTGACTTTGATGTCATGACTTTGATTTTGTGACTTTGATGTCATGACTTTGAAGTCTTTCCATGTGACTTTGAAGTCGTGACTTTGAAGTCGTGACTTTGAAGTCGTGACTTTGAAGTTGTGACTTTGAAGTTGTGCCTTTGAAATTTGACTGTGTGACTGTGAAGTCGTGACTTTGAAGTCTTAATGTGTGATTGTGAATTCCTAACTTTGATGCTGTGACTTTGATGTCGTGACTTTGAAGTCTTACCATGTGACTTTGAAGTTTTACTGTGTGACTGTGAAGTCGTGACTTTGAATTTGTGCCTTTGAAGTGGTGACTTTGAAGTCTTAATGTGTGATTGTGAATTCCTAACTTTGATGCTGTGACTTTGATGTCGTGACTTTGAAGTCTTACCATGTGACTTTGAAGTCTTACTGTGTGACTTTGAAGTCGTCGCTTTGAAGTTGTGACTTTGAAGTTTTACTGTGTGACTGTGAAGTCGTGACTTTGAAGTCTTACTGTGTGATTGTGAATTCCTAACTTTGATGCTGTGACTTTGATGTTGTGACTTTGATGTCGTGACTTTGAAGTCTTACCATGTGATTGTGAATTCCTAACTTTGATGCTGTGACTTTGATGTCATGACTTTGATGTTGTGACTTTGATGTCATGACTTTGATGTTGTGACTTTGATGTCGTGACTTTGAAGTCTTACCATGTGACTTTGAAGTCGTGACTTTGAAGTTGTGACTTTGAAGTTGTGACTTTGAAGTTGTGCCTTTGAAGTTTTACTGTGTGACTGTGAAATCTTACTGTGTGATTGTGAATTCCTAACTTTGATGCTGTGACTTTGATGTCGTGACTTTGAAGTCTTACCATGTGACTTTGAAGTCGTGACTTTGAAGTCTTACCGTGAGACCGTGAAGTCGTGACTGTGAAGTCTTGACGTTGAAGTCTTACTGTGTGACTGTGAATTTGTGACTTTGAAGTTGTGACTTTGAAGTTGTGACTTTGAAGTCTTACCATGTGACTTTTAAGTCGTGACTTTGAAGTTGTGACTTTGAAGTTGTGACTTTGAAGTCTTACTGTGTGACTTTGAAGTCGTGACTTTGAAGTTGTGACTTTGAAGTTGTGACTTTGAAGTTGTGACTTTGAAGTTTTACTGTGTGACTGTGAAGTCGTGACTTTGAAGTCTTACTGTGTGATTGTGAATTCCTAACTTTGATGCTGTGACTTTGATGTTGTGACTTTGATGTCGTGACTTTGAAGTCTTACCATGTGATTGTGAATTCCTAACTTTGATGTTGTGACTTTGATGTCATGACTTTGATGTTGTGACTTTGATGTCGTGACTTTGAAGTCTTACCATGTGACTTTGAAGTCGTGACTTTGAAGTTGTGACTTTGAAGTTGTGACTTTGAAGTTGTGCCTTTGAAGTTTTACTGTGTGACTGTGAAGTCGTGACTTTGAAGTCTTTCTGTGTGATTGTGAATTCCTAACTTTGATGCTGTGACTTTGATGTCGTGACTTTGAAGTCTTACCATGTGACTTTGACGTCGTGACTTTGACGTCGTGACTTTGAAGTCGTGACTTTGAAGTTGTAACTTTGAAGTCTTACCGTGAAGTCGTGACTGTGAAGTCTTGACGTTGAAGTCTTACTGTGTGACTGTGAATTTGTGACTTTGAAGTCGTGTCTTTGAAGTCGTGACTTAGAAGTCTTAATGTGTGATTGTGAATTCCTAACTTTGATGCTGTGACTTTGATGTTGTGACTTTGAAGTCTTACCATGTGACTTTTAAGTCGTGACTTTGAAGTTGTGACTTTGAAGTTGTGACTTTGAGGTCTTACTGTGTGACTTTGAAGTTGTGACTTTGAAGTTGTGACTTTGAAGTTGTGACTTTGAAGTTGTGACTTTGAAGTTTTACTGTGTGACTGTGAAGTCGTGACTTTGAAGTCTTACTGTGTGATTGTGAATTCCTAACTTTGATGCTGTGACTTTGATGTTGTGACTTTGATGTCGTGACTTTGAAGTCTTACCATGTGATTGTGAATTCCTAACTTTGATGCTGTGACTTTGATGTTGTTACTTTGATGTCATGACCTTGATGTTGTGACTTTGATGTCGTGACTTTGAAGTCTTACCATGTGACTTTGAAGTCGTGACTTTGAAGTCGTGACTTTGAAGTTGTGACTTTGAAGTCTTACTGTGTGACTTTGAAGTTGTGACTTTGAAGTTGTGACTTTGAAGTTTTACTGTGTGACTGTGAAGTCGTGACTTTGAAGTCTTACTGTGTGATTGTGAATTCCTAACTTTGATGCTGTGACTTTGATGTTGTGACTTTGATGTCGTGACTTTGAAGTCTTACCATATGACTTTGACGTCGTGACTTTGAAGTTGTAACTTTGAAGTCTTACCGTGGGACCGTGAAGTCGTGACTGTGAAGTCTTGACGTTGAAGTCTTACTGTGTGACTGTGAATTTGTGACTTTGAAGTCGTGTCTTTGAAGTCGTGACTTAGAAGTCTTAATGTGTGATTGTGAATTCCTAACTTTGATGCTGTGACTTTGATGTTGTGACTTTGAAGTCTTACCATGTGACTTTTAAGTCGTGACTTTGAAGTTGTGACTTTGAAGTTGTGACTTTGAAGTTGTGACTTTGAGGTCTTACTGTGTGACTTTGAAGTTGTGACTTTGAAGTTGTGACTTTGAAGTTGTGACTTTGAAGTTTTACTGTGTGACTGTGAAGTCGTGACTTTGAAGTCTTACTGTGTGATTGTGAATTCCTAACTTTGATGCTGTGACTTTGATGTTGTGACTTTGATGTCGTGACTTTGAAGTCTTACCATGTGATTGTGAATTCCTAACTTTGATGCTGTGACTTTGATGTTGTTACTTTGATGTCATGACCTTGATGTTGTGACTTTGATGTCGTGACTTTGAAGTCTTACCATGTGACTTTGAAGTCGTGACTTTGAAGTTGTGACTTTGAAGTCTTACTGTGTGACTTTGAAGTTGTGACTTTGAAGTTGTGACTTTGAAGTTTTACTGTGTGACTGTGAAGTCGTGACTTTGAAGTCTTACTGTGTGATTGTGAATTCCTAACTTTGATGCTGTGACTTTGATGTTGTGACTTTGATGTCGTGACTTTGAAGTCTTACCATATGACTTTGACGTCGTGACTTTGAAGTTGTAACTTTGAAGTCTTACCGTGGGACCGTGAAGTCGTGACTGTGAAGTCTTGACGTTGAAGTCTTACTGTGTGACTGTGAATTTGTGACTTTGAAGTCGTGTCTTTGAAGTCGTGACTTAGAAGTCTTAATGTGTGATTGTGAATTCCTAACTTTGATGCTGTGACTTTGAAGTCTTACCATGTGACTTTTAAGTCGTGACTTTGAAGTTGTGACTTTGAAGTTGTGACTTTGAAGTTGTGACTTTGAAGTTTTACTGTGTGACTGTGAAGTCGTGACTTTGAAGTCTTACTGTGTGATTGCGAATTCCTAACTTTGATGCTGTGACTTTGATGTTGTGACTTTGATGTCGTGACTTTGAAGTCTTACCATGTGATTGTGAATTCCTAACTTTGATGCTGTGACTTTGATGTCATGACTTTGATGTTGTGACTTTGATGTCATGACTTTGATGTTGTGACTTTGATGTCGTGACTTTGAAGTCTTACCATGTGACTTTGAAGTCGTGACTTTGAAGTTGTGACTTTGAAGTTGTGACTTTGAAGTTGTGCCTTTGAAGTTTTACTGTGTGACTGTGAAGTCTTACTGTGTGATTGTGAATTCCTAACTTTGATGCTGTGACTTTGATGTCGTGACTTTGAAGTCTTACCATGTGACTTTGAAGTCGTGACTTTGAAGTCTTACCGTGAGACCGTGAAGTCGTGACTGTGAAGTCTTGACGTTGAAGTCTTACTGTGTGACTGTGAATTTGTGACTTTGAAGTCGTGTCTTTGAAGTCGTGACTTAGAAGTCTTACTGTGTGATTGTGAATTCCTAACTTTGATGCTGTGACTTTGATGTTGTGACTTTGATGCTGTGACTTTGATGTCATGACTTTGATGTTGTGACTTTGATGTTGTGACTTTGAAGTCTTACCATGTGACTTTGAAGTTGTGACTTTGAAGTTGTGCCTTTGAAGTTTTACTGTGTGACTGTGAAGTCGTGACTTTGAAGTCTTTCTGTGTGATTGTGAATTCCTAACTTTGATGCTGTGACTTTGATGTCGTGACTTTGAAGTCTTACCATGTGACTTTGACGTCGTGACTTTGACGTCGTGACTTTGAAGTCGTGACTTTGAAGTCTTACCGTGAGACCGTGAATTTGTGACTTTGAAGTCGTGTCTCTGAAGTCGTGACTTTGGAGTCTTACTGTGTGACTTTGAAGTTGTGACTTTGAAGTCGTGACTTTGAAGTCATGACTTTGAATTTTTACTGTGTCTGTGAAGTCGTGACTTTGAAGTCTTACTGTGTGACTTTGAAGTCGTGACTTTGAAGTTGTGACTTTGAAGTTGTGACTTTGAAGTTGTGACTTTGAAGTTTTACTGTGTGACTGTGAAGTCGTGACTTTGAAGTCTTACTGTGTGATAGTGAATTCCTAACTTTGATGCTGTGACTTTGATGCTGTGACTTTGATGTCATGACTTTGATGATGTGACTTTGATGTCGTGACTTTGAAGTTGTGACTTTGAAGTTGTGCCTTTGAAGTCTTACCGTGAGACCGTGAAGTCGTGACTGTGAAGTCTTGACGTTGAAGTCTTACTGTGTGACTGTGAATTTGTGACTTTGAAGTCGTGTCTTTGAAGTCGTGACTTACAAGTCTTACTGTGTGATTGTGAATTCCTAACTTTGATGCTGTGACTTTGATGTTGTGACTTTGAAGTCTTACCATGTGACTTTTAAGTCGTGACTTTGAAGTAGTGACTTTGAAGTTGTGACTTAGAAGTCTTACTGTGTGACTTTGAAGTCGTGACTTTGAAGTTGTGACTTTGAAGTTTTACTATGCTGTGACTTTGATGTTGTGACTTTGATGTCGTGACTTTGAAGTCTTACCATGTGATTGTGAATTCCTAACTTTGATGCTGTGACTTTGATGTCATGACTTTGATGTTGTGACTTTGATGTCATGACTTTGATGTTGTGACTTTGATGTCATGACTTTGATGTTGTGACTTTGATGTTGTGACTTTGATGTCGTGACTTTGAAGTCTTACCATGTGACTTTGAAGTCGTGACTTTGAAGTTGTGCCTTTGAAGTTTTACTGTGTGACTGTGAAGTCGTGACTTTGAAGTCTTACTGTGTGATTGTGAATTCCTAACTTTGATGCTGTGACTTTGATGTCGTGACTTTGAAGTCTTACCATGTGACTTTGACGTCGTGACTTTGAAGCCGTGACTTTGAAGTCTTACCGTGAGACCGTGAAGTCGTGACTGTGAAGTCTTGACGTTGAAGTCTTACTGTGTGACTGTGAATTTGTGACTTTGAAGTCGTGACTTTGAAGTCTTACTGTGTGACTTTGAAGTTGTGACTTTGAAGTCGTGACTTTGAAGTCATGACTTTGAATTTTTACTGTGTCTGTGAAGTCGTGACTTAGAAGTCTTACTATGTGATTGTGAATTCCTAACTTTGATGCTGTGACTTTGATGTTGTGACTTTGAAGTCTTACCATGTGACTTTGAAGTTGTGACTTTGAAGTTGTGACTTTGAAGTCTTACTGTGTGACTTTGAAGTTGTGACTTTGAAGTTGTGACTTTGAAGTTGTGACTTTGAAGTTTTACTGTGTGACTGTGAAGTGGTGACTTTGAAGTCTTACTGTGTGATTGTGAATTCCTAACTTTGATGTCGTGACTTTGAAGTCTTACCATGTGACTTTGACGTCATGACTTTGAAGTTGTAACTTTGAAGTCTTACCGTGAAGTCGTGACTGTGAAGTCTTGACGTTGAAGTCTTACTGTGTGACTGTGAATTTGTGACTTTGAAGTCGTGTTTTTGAAGTCGTGACTTAGAAGTCTTAATGTGTGATTGTGAATTCCTAACTTTGATGCTGTGACTTTGATGTTGTGACTTTGAAGTCTTACCATGTGACTTTTAAGTCGTGACTTTGAAGTTGTGACTTTGAAGTTGTGACTTTGAAGTTGTGACTTTGAAGTCTTACTGTGTGACTTTGAAGTTGTGACTTTGAAGTTGTGACTTTGAAGTTGTGACTTTGACGTTTTACTGTGTGACTGTGAAGTCGTGACTTTGAAGTCTTACTGTGTGATTGTGAATTCCTAACTTTGATGCTGTGACTTTGATGTTGTGACTTTGATGTCGTGACTTTGAAGTCTTACCATGTGATTGTGAATTCCTAACTTTGATGCTGTGACTTTGATGTCATGACTTTGATGTTGTGACTTTGATGTCATGACTTTGATGTTGTGACTTTGATGTCGTGACTTTGAAGTCTTACCATGTGACTTGGAAGTCGTGACTTTGAAGTTGTGACTTTGAAGTCTTACTGTGTGACTTTGAAGTTGTGACTTTGAAGTTGTGACTTTGAAGTTGTGACTTTGATGCTGTGACTTTGATGTCGTGACTTTGAAGTCTTACCATGTGACTTTGACGTCGTGACTTTGACGTCGTGACTTTGAAGTCGTGACTTTGAAGTCTTACCGTGAGACCGTGAATTTGTGACTTTGAAGTCGTGTCTCTGAAGTCGTGACTTTGGAGTCTTACTGTGTGACTTTGAAGTTGTGACTTTGAAGTCGTGACTTTGAAGTCATGACTTTGAATTTTTACTGTGTCTGTGAAGTCGTGACTTTGAAGTCTTACTGTGTGACTTTGAAGTTGTGACTTTGAAGTTGTGACTTTGAAGTTGTGACTTTGAAGTTTTACTGTGTGACTGTGAAGTCGTGACTTTGAAGTCTTACTGTGTGATAGTGAATTCCTAACTTTGATGCTGTGACTTTGATGCTGTGACTTTGATGTCATGACTTTGATGATGTGACTTTGATGTCGTGACTTTGAAGTTGTGACTTTGAAGTTGTGCCTTTGAAGTCTTACCCTGAGACCGTGAAGTCGTGACTGTGAAGTCTTGACGTTGAAGTCTTACTGTGTGACTGTGAATTTGTGACTTTGAAGTCGTGTCTTTGAAGTCGTGACTTACAAGTCTTACTGTGTGATTGTGAATTCCTAACTTTGATGCTGTGACTTTGATGTTGTGACTTTGAAGTCTTACCATGTGACTTTTAAGTCGTGACTTTGAAGTAGTGACTTTGAAGTTGTGACTTTGAAGTCTTACTGTGTGACTTTGAAGTCGTGACTTTGAAGTTGTGACTTTGAAGTTTTACTATGCTGTGACTTTGATGTTGTGACTTTGATGTCGTGACTTTGAAGTCTTACCATGTGATTGTGAATTCCTAACTTTGATGCTGTGACTTTGATGTCATGACTTTGATGTTGTGACTTTGATGTCATGACTTTGATGTTGTGACTTTGATGTCATGACTTTGATGTTGTGACTTTGATGTTGTGACTTTGATGTCGTGACTTTGAAGTCTTACCATGTGACTTTGAAGTCGTGACTTTGAAGTTGTGACTTTCAAGTTGTGCCTTTGAAGTTTTACTGTGTGACTGTGAAGTCGTGACTTTGAAGTCTTACTGTGTGATTGTGAATTCCTAACTTTGATGCTGTGACTTTGATGTCGTGACTTTGAAGTCTTACCATGTGACTTTGACGTCGTGACTTTGAAGCCGTGACTTTGAAGTCTTACCGTGAGACCGTGAAGTCGTGACTGTGAAGTCTTGACGTTGAAGTCTTACTGTGTGACTGTGAATTTGTGACTTTGAAGTCGTGACTTTGAAGTCTTACTGTGTGACTTTGAAGTTGTGACTTTGAAGTCGTGACTTTGAAGTCATGACTTTGAATTTTTACTGTGTCTGTGAAGTCGTGACTTAGAAGTCTTACTATGTGATTGTGAATTCCTAACTTTGATGCTGTGACTTTGATGTTGTGACTTTGAAGTCTTACCATGTGACTTTGAAGTTGTGACTTTGAAGTTGTGACTTTGAAGTCTTACTGTGTGACTTTGAATTTGTGACTTTGAAGTTGTGACTTTGAAGTTGTGACTTTGAAGTTTTACTGTGTGACTGTGAAGTCGTGACTTTGAAGTCTTACTGTGTGATTGTGAATTCCTAACTTTGATGTCGTGACTTTGAAGTCTTACCATGTGACTTTGACGTCGTGACTTTGAAGTTGTAACTTTGAAGTCTTACCGTGAAGTCGTGACTGTGAAGTCTTGACGTTGAAGTCTTACTGTGTGACTGTGAATTTGTGACTTTGAAGTCGTGTTTTTGAAGTCGTGACTTAGAAGTCTTAATGTGTGATTGTGAATTCCTAACTTTGATGCTGTGACTTTGATGTTGTGACTTTGAAGTCTTACCATGTGACTTTTAAGTCGTGACTTTGAAGTTGTGACTTTGAAGTTGTGACTTTGAAGTTGTGACTTTGAAGTCTTACTGTGTGACTTTGAAGTTGTGACTTTGAAGTTGTGACTTTGAAGTTGTGACTTTGAAGTTGTGACTTTGAAGTTGTGACTTTGACGTTTTACTGTGTGACTGTGAAGTCGTGACTTTGAAGTCTTACTGTGTGATTGTGAATTCCTAACTTTGATGCTGTGACTTTGATGTTGTGACTTTGATGTCGTGACTTTGAAGTCTTACCATGTGATTGTGAATTCCTAACTTTGATGCTGTGACTTTGATGTCATGACTTTGATGTTGTGACTTTGATGTCATGACTTTGATGTTGTGACTTTGATGTCGTGACTTTGAAGTCTTACCATGTGACTTGGAAGTCGTGACTTTGAAGTTGTGACTTTGAAGTCTTACTGTGTGACTTTGAAGTTGTGACTTTGAAGTTGTGACTTTGAAGTTGTGACTTTGAAGTTTTACTGTGTGACTGTGAAGTCGTGACTTTGAAGTCTTACTGTGTGATTGTGAATTCCTAACTTTGATGCTGTGACTTTGATGTTGTGACTTTGATGTTGTGACTTTGAAGTCTTACCATGTGACTTTGACGTCGTGACTTTGAAGTTGTAACTTTGAAGTCTTACCGTGAGACCGTGAAGTCGTGACTGTGAAGTCTTGACGTTGAAGTCTTACTGTGTGACTGTGAATTTGTGACTTTGAAGTCGTGTCTTTGAAGTCGTGACTTTGAAGTTGTGACTTTGAAGTTGTGACTTTGAAGTTTTACTGTGTGACTGTGAAGTCGTGACTTTGAAGTCTTACTGTGTGATTGTGAATTCCTAACTTTGATGCTGTGACTTTGATGTTGTGACTTTGATGTCGTGACTTTGAAGTCTTACCATGTGATTGTGAATTCCTAACTTTGATGCTGTGACTTTGATGTCATGACTTTGATGTTGTGACTTTGATGTCGTGACTTTGAAGTCTTACCATGTGACTTTGAAGTCGTGACTTTGAAGTTGTGACTTTGAAGTTGTGACTTTGAAGTTGTGCCTTTGAAGTTTTACTGTGTGACTGTGAAGTCGTGACTTTGAAGTCTTTCTGTGTGATTGTGAATTCCTAACTTTGATGCTGTGACTTTGATGTCGTGACTTTGAAGTCTTACCATGTGACTTTGACGTCGTGACTTTGACGTCGTGACTTTGAAGTCGTGACTTTGAAGTCTTACCGTGAGACCGTGAATTTGTGACTTTGAAGTCGTGTCTCTGAAGTCGTGACTTTGGAGTCTTACTGTGTGACTTTGAAGTTGTGACTTTGAAGTCGTGACTTTGAAGTCATGACTTTGAATTTTTACTGTGTCTGTGAAGTCGTGACTTTGAAGTCTTACTGTGTGACTTTGAAGTCGTGACTTTGAAGTTGTGACTTTGAAGTTGTGACTTTGAAGTTTTACTGTGTGACTGTGAAGTCGTGACTTTGAAGTCTTACTGTGTGATAGTGAATTCCTAACTTTGATGCTGTGACTTTGATGCTGTGACTTTGATGTCATGACTTTGATGATGTGACTTTGATGTCGTGACTTTGAAGTTGTGACTTTGAAGTTGTGCCTTTGAAGTTTTACTGTGTGACTGTGAAGTCGTGACTTTGTAGTCTTACTGTGTGATTGTGAATTCCTAATTTTGATGTTGTGACTTTGATGTCGTGACTTTGAAGTCTTACCATGTGACTTTGACGTCGTGACTTTGACGTCGTGACTTTGAAGTCGTGACTTTGAAGTCTTACCGTGAGACCGTGAAGTCGTGACTGTGAAGTCTTGACGTTGAAGTCTTACTGTGTGACTGTGAATTTGTGACTTTGAAGTCGTGTCTTTGAAGTCGTGACTTAGAAGTCTTACTGTGTGATTGTGAATTCCTAACTTTGATGCTGTGACTTTGATGTTGTGACTTTGAAGTCTTACCATGTGACTTTTAAGTCGTGACTTTGAAGTAGTGACTTTGAAGTTGTGACTTTGAAGTCTTACTGTGTGACTTTGAAGTCGTGACTTTGAAGTTGTGACTTTGAAGTTTTACTATGTGACTGTGAAGTCGTGACTTTGAAGTCTTACTGTGTGATTGTGAATTCCTAACTTTGATGCTGTGACTTTGATGTCGTGACTTTGAAGTCTTACCATGTGATTGTGAATTCCTAACTTTGATGCTGTGACTTTGAAGTTGTGACTTTGAAGTTGTGACTTTGAAGTTGTGCCTTTGAAGTTTTACTGTGTGATTGTGAATTCCTAACTTTGATGCTGTGACTTTGAAGTCTTACCATGTGACTTTGACGTCGTGACTTTGAAGTCGTGACTTTGAAGTCTTACCGTGAGACCGTGAAGTCGTAACTGTGAAGTCTTGACGTTGAAGTCTTACTGTGTGACTGTGAATTTGTGACTTTGAAGTCGTGTCTTTGAAGTCGTGACTTAGAAGTCTTACTGTGTGATTGTGAATTCCTAACTTTGATGCTGTGACTTTGATGTTGTGACTTTGAAGTCTTACCATGTGACTTTTAAGTCGTGACTTTGAAGTTGTGACTTTGAAGTCTTACTGTGTGACTTTGAAGTCGTGACTTTGAAGTTGTGACTTTGAAGTTGTGACTTTGAAGTTTTACTGTGTGACTGTGAAGTCGTGACTTTGAAGTCTTACTGTGTGATTGTGAATTCCTAACTTTGATGCTGTGACTTTGATGTTGTGACTTTGATGTCGTGACTTTGAAGTCTTACCATGTGATTGTGAATTCCTAACTTTGATGCTGTGACTTTGATGTCATGACTTTGATGTTGTGACTTTGATGTCATGACTTTGATGTTGTGACTTTGATGTCGTGACTTTGAAGTCTTACCATGTGACTTTGAAGTCGTGACTTTGAAGTTGTGACTTTGAAGTTGTGACTTTGAAGTTGTGACTTTGAAGTTGTGACTTTGAAGTTGTGCCTTTGAAGTTTTACTGTGTGACTGTGAAGTCGTGACTTTGAAGTCTTACTGTGTGATTGTGAATTCCTAACTTTGATGCTGTGACTTTGATGTCGTGACTTTGAAGTCTTACCATGTGATTGTGAATTCCTAACTTTGATGCTGTGACTTTGATGTTGTGACTTTGATGTCATGACTTTGATGTTGTGACTTTGATGTCGTGACTTTGAAGTCTTACCATGTGACTTTGAAGTTGTGACTTTGAAGTTGTGACTTTGAAGTTGTGACTTTGAAGTTGTGCCTTTGAAGTTTTACTGTGTGATTGTGAATTCCTAACTTTGATGCTGTGACTTTGAAGTCTTACCATGTGACTTTGACGTCGTGACTTTGAAGTCGTGACTTTGAAGTCTTACCGTGAGACCGTGAAGTCGTAACTGTGAAGTCTTGACGTTGAAGTCTTACTGTGTGACTGTGAATTTGTGACTTTGAAGTCGTGTCTTTGAAGTCGTGACTTAGAAGTCTTACTGTGTGATTGTGAATTCCTAACTTTGATGCTGTGACTTTGATGTTGTGACTTTGAAGTCTTACCATGTGACTTTTAAGTCGTGACTTTGAAGTTGTGACTTTGAAGTTGTGACTTTGAAGTCTTACTGTGTGACTTTGAAGTCGTGACTTTGAAGTTGTGACTTTGAAGTTGTGACTTTGAAGTTGTGCCTTTGAAGTTTTACTGTGTGACTGTGAAGTCGTGACTTTGAAGTCTTACTGTGTGATTGTGAATTCCTAACTTTGATGCTGTGACTTTGATGTCGTGACTTTGAAGTCTGACCATGTGACTTTGACGTCGTGACTTTGAAGTCTTACCGTGAGACCGTGAAGTCGTGACTGTGAAGTCTTGACGTTGAAGTCTTACTGTGTGACTGTGAATTTGTGACTTTGAAGTCGTGTCTTTGAAGTCGTGACTTTGAAGTCTTACTGTGTGACTTTGAAGTTGTGACTTTGAAGTCGTGACTTTGAAGTCATGACTTTGAATTTTTACTGTGTCTGTGAAGTCGTGACTTAGAAGTCTTACTATGTGATTGTGAATTCCTAACTTTGATGCTGTGACTTTGATGTTGTGACTTTGAAGTCTTACCATGTGACTTTGAAGTTGTGACTTTGAAGTTGTGACTTTGAAGTCTTACTGTGTGACTTTGAAGTTGTGACTTTGAAGTTGTGACTTTGAAGTTGTGACTTTGAAGTTTTACTGTGTGACTGTGAAGTCGTGACTTTGAAGTCTTACTGTGTGATTGTGAATTCCTAACTTTGATGCTGTGACTTTGATGTTGTGACTTTGATGTCGTGACTTTGAAGTCTTACCATGTGACTTTGACGTCGTGACTTTGAAGTTGTAACTTTAAGTCTTACCGTGAGACCGTGAAGTCGTGACTGTGAAGTCCTGACGTTGAAGTCTTACTGTGTGACTGTGAATTTGTGACTTTGAAGTCGTGTCTTTGAAGTCGTGACTTAGAAGTCTTAATGTGTGATTGTGAATTCCTAACTTTGATGCTGTGACTTTGATGTTGTGACTTTGAAGTCTTACCATGTGACTTTTAAGTTGTGACTTTGAAGTTGTGACTTTGAAGTCTTACTGTGTGACTTTGAAGTCGTGACTTTGAAGTTGTGACTTTGAAGTTGTGACTTTGAAGTTGTGACTTTGAAGTTGTGACTTTGAAGTTTTACTGTGACTGTGAAGTCGTGACTTTGAAGTCTTACTGTGTGATTGTGAATTCCTAACTTTGATGCTGTGACTTTGATGTTGTGACTTTGATGTCGTGACTTTGAAGTCTTACCATGTGATTGTGAATTCCTAACTTTGATGCTGTGACTTTGATGTCATGACTTTGATGTTGTGACTTTGATGTCATGACTTTGATGTTGTGACTTTGATGTCGTGACTTTGAAGTCTTACCATGTGACTTTGAAGTCGTGACTTTGAAGTTGTGACTTTGAAGTTGTGACTTTGAAGTTGTGACTTTGAAGTCTTACTGTGTGACTTTGAAGTTGTGACTTTGAAGTTGTGACTTTGAAGTTTTACTGTGTGACTGTGAAGTCGTGACTTTGAAGTCTTACTGTGTGATTGTGAATTCCTAACTTTGATGCTGTGACTTTGATGTTGTGACTTTGATGTCGTGACTTTGAAGTCTTACCATGTGACTTTGACGTCGTGACTTTGAAGTTGTAACTTTGAAGTCTTACCGTGAGACCGTGAAGTCGTGACTGTGAAGTCTTGACGTTGAAGTCTTACTGTGTGACTGTGAATTTGTGACTTTGAAGTCGTGTCTTTGAAGTCGTGACTTAGAAGTCTTAATGTGTGATTGTGAATTCCTAACTTTGATGCTGTGACTTTGATGTTGTGACTTTGAAGTCTTACCATGTGACTTTTAAGTCGTGACTTTGAAGTTGTGACTTTGAAGTCTTACTGTGTGACTTTGAAGTCGTGACTTTGAAGTCGTGACTTTGAAGTCGTGACTTTGAAGTTGTGACTTTGAAGTTTTACTGTGTGACTGTGAAGTCGTGACTTTGAAGTCTTACTGTGTGATTGTGAATTCCTAACTTTGATGCTGTGACTTTGATGTTGTGACTTTGATGTTGTGACTTTGAAGTCTTACCATGTGATTGTGAATTCCTAACTTTGATGCTGTGACTTTGATGTCATGACTTTGATGTTGTGACTTTGATGTCATGACTTTGATGTTGTGACTTTGATGTCGTGACTTTGAAGTCTTACCATGTGACTTTGAAGTCGTGACTTTGAAGTTGTGACTTTGAAGTTGTGACTTTGAAGTTGTGACTTTGAAGTTTTACTGTGTGACTGTGAAGTCGTGATTTTGAAGTCTTACTGTGTGATTGTGAATTCCTAACTTTGATGCTGTGACTTTGATGTCGTGACTTTGAAGTCTTACCATGTGACTTTGACATCGTGACTTTGAAGTCGTGACTTTGAAGTCTTACCGTGAGACTGTGAAGTCGTGACTGTGAAGTCTTGACGTTGAAGTCTTACTGTGTGACTGTGAATTTGTGAATTTGAAGTCGTGTCTTTGAAGTCGTGACTTAGAAGTCTTACTGTGTGATTGTGAATTCCTAACTTTGATGCTGTGACTTTGATGTTGTGACTTTGAAGTCTTACCATGTGACTTTTAAGTCGTGACTTTGAAGTTGTGACTTTGAAGTCTTACTGTGTGACTTTGAAGTCGTGACTTTGAAGTTGTGACTTTGAAGTTGTGACTTTGAAGTTTTACTGTGTGACTGTGAAGTCGTGACTTTGAAGTCTTACTGTGTGATTGTGAATTCCTAACTTTGATGCTGTGACTTTGATGTTGTGACTTTGATGTCGTGACTTTGAAGTCTTACCATGTGATTGTGAATTCCTAACTTTGATGCTGTGACTTTGATGTCATGACTTTGATGTTGTGACTTTGATGTCATGACTTTGATGTTGTGACTTTGATGTCGTGACTTTGAAGTCTTACCATGTGACTTTGAAGTCGTGACTTTGAAGTTGTGACTTTGAAGTTGTGACTTTGAAGTTGTGCCTTTGAAGTTTTACTGTGTGACTGTGAAGTCGTGACTTTGAAGTCTTACTGTGTGATTGTGAATTCCTAACTTTGATGCTGTGACTTTGATGTCGTGACTTTGAAGTCTTACCATGTGACTTTGACGTCGTGACTTTGAAGTCTTACCGTGAGACCGTGAAGTCGTGACTGTGAAGTCTTGACGTTGAAGTCTTACTGTGTGACTGTGAATTTGTGACTTTGAAGTCGTGTCTTTGAAGTCGTGACTTTGAAGTCTTACTGTGTGACTTTGAAGTTGTGACTTTGAAGTCGTGACTTTGAAGTCATGACTTTGAATTTTTACTGTGTCTGTGAAGTCGTGACTTAGAAGTCTTACTATGTGATTGTGAATTCCTAACTTTGATGCTGTGACTTTGATGTTGTGACTTTGAAGTCTTACCATGTGACTTTGAAGTTGTGACTTTGAAGTTGTGACTTTGAAGTTGTGACTTTGAAGTCTTACTGTGTGACTTTGAAGTTGTGACTTTGAAGTTGTGACTTTGAAGTTGTGACTTTGAAGTTTTACTGTGTGACTGTGAAGTCGTGATTTTGAAGTCTTACTGTGTGATTGTGAATTCCTAACTTTGATGCTGTGACTTTGATGTTGTGACTTTGATGTCGTGACTTTGAAGTCTTACCATGTGACTTTGAGGTCGTGACTTTGAAGTTGTAACTTTGAAGTCTTACCGTGAGACCGTGAAGTCGTGACTGTGAAGTCTTGACGTTGAAGTCTTACTGTGTGACTGTGAATTTGTGACTTTGAAGTCGTGTCTTTGAAGTCGTGACTTAGAAGTCTTAATGTGTGATTGTGAATTCCTAACTTTGATGCTGTGACTTTGATGTTGTGACTTTGAAGTCTTACCATGTGACTTTTAAGTCGTGACTTTGAAGTTGTGACTTTGAAGTTGTGACTTTGAAGTTGTGACTTTGAAGTCTTACTGTGTGACTTTGAAGTCGTGACTTTGAAGTCGTGACTTTGAAGTCGTGACTTTGAAGTTGTGACTTTGAAGTTTTACTGTGTGACTGTGAAGTCGTGACTTTGAAGTCTTACTGTGTGATTGTGAATTCCTAACTTTGATGCTGTGACTTTGATGTTGTGACTTTGATGTCGTGACTTTGAAGTCTTACCATGTGATTGTGAATTCCTAACTTTGATGCTGTGACTTTGATGTCATGACTTTGATGTTGTGACTTTGATGTCATGACTTTGATGTTGTGACTTTGATGTCGTGACTTTGAAGTCTTACCATGTGACTTTGAAGTCGTGACTTTGAAGTTGTGACTTTGAAGTCTTACTGTGTGACTTTGAAGTTGTGACTTTGAAGTTGTGACTTTGAAGTTGTGACTTTGAAGTTTTACTGTGTGACTGTGAAGTCGTGACTTTGAAGTCTTACTGTGTGATTGTGAATTCCTAACTTTGATGCTGTGACTTTGATGTTGTGACTTTGATGTCGTGACTTTGAAGTCTTACCATGTGACTTTGACGTCGTGACTTTGAAGTTGTAACTTTGAAGTCTTACCGTGAGACCGTGAAGTCCTGACTGTGAAGTCTTGACGTTGAAGTCTTACTGTGTGACTGTGAATTTGTGACTTTGAAGTCGTGTCTTTGAAGTCGTGACTTAGAAGTCTTAATGTGTGATTGTGAATTCCTAACTTTGATGCTGTGACTTTGATGTTGTGACTTTGAAGTCTTACCATGTGACTTTTAAGTTGTGACTTTGAAGTTGTGACTTTTAATTCGTGACTTTGAAGTTGTGACTTTGAAGTCTTACTGTGTGACTTTGAAGTCGTGACTTTGAAGTCGTGACTTTGAAGTCGTGACTTTGAAGTTGTGACTTTGAAGTTTTACTGTGTGACTGTGAAGTCGTGACTTTGAAGTCTTACTGTGTGATTGTGAATTCCTAACTTTGATGCTGTGACTTTGATGTTGTGACTTTGATGTCGTGACTTTGAAGTCTTACCATGTGATTGTGAATTCCTAACTTTGATGCTGTGACTTTGATGTCATGACTTTGATGTTGTGACTTTGATTTCATGACTTTGATGTTGTGACTTTGATGTCGTGACTTT
Organism: Argyrosomus regius; assembly: GCA_946959425.1. NCBI lineage: Eukaryota > Metazoa > Chordata > Actinopteri > Sciaenidae > Argyrosomus > Argyrosomus regius. The sequence goes on from OX336895.1 coordinate 23,958,899, forward strand.
GAAGTCTTACCATGTGACTTTGAAGTCGTGACTTTGAAGTTGTGACTTTGAAGTCTTACTGTGTGACTTTGAAGTTGTGACTTTGAAGTTGTGACTTTGAAGTTGTGACTTTGAAGTTTTACTGTGTGACTGTGAAGTCGTGACTTTGAAGTCTTACTGTGTGATTGTGAATTCCTAACTTTGATGCTGTGACTTTGATGTTGTGACTTTGATGTCGTGACTTTGAAGTCTTACCATGTGACTTTGACGTCGTGACTTTGAAGTTGTAACTTTGAAGTCTTACCGTGAGACCGTGAAGTCCTGACTGTGAAGTCTTGACGTTGAAGTCTTACTGTGTGACTGTGAATTTGTGACTTTGAAGTCGTGTCTTTGAAGTCGTGACTTAGAAGTCTTAATGTGTGATTGTGAATTCCTAACTTTGATGCTGTGACTTTGATGTTGTGACTTTGAAGTCTTACCATGTGACTTTTAAGTCGTGACTTTGAAGTTGTGACTTTGAAGTTGTGACTTTGAAGTTGTGACTTTGAAGTTGTGACTTTGAAGTCTTACTGTGTGACTTTGAAGTCGTGACTTTGAAGTTGTGACTTTGAAGTTGTGACTTTGAAGTTGTGACTTTGAAGTTTTACTGTGTGACTGTGAAGTCGTGACTTTGAAGTCTTACTGTGTGATTGTGAATTCCTAACTTTGATGCTGTGACTTTGATGTTGTGACTTTGATGTCGTGACTTTGAAGTCTTACCATGTGATTGTGAATTCCTAACTTTGATGCTGTGACTTTGATGTCATGACTTTGATGTTGTGACTTTGATGTCATGACTTTGATGTTGTGACTTTGATGTCGTGACTTTGAAGTCTTACCATGTGACTTTGAAGTCGTGACTTTGAAGTCGTGACTTTGAAGTCGTGACTTTGAAGTTGTGACTTTGAAGTTGTGCCTTTGAAGTTTTACTGTGTGACTGTGAAGTCGTGACTTTGAAGTCTTACTGTGTGATTGTGAATTCCTAACTTTGATGCTGTGACTTTGATGTCGTGACTTTGAAGTCTTACCATGTGACTTTGACATCGTGACTTTGAAGTCGTGACTTTGAAGTCTTACCGTGAGACCGTGAAGTCGTGACTGTGAAGTCTTGACGTTGAAGTCTTACTGTGTGACTGTGAATTTGTGAATTTGAAGTCGTGTCTTTGAAGTCGTGACTTAGAAGTCTTACTTTGTGATTGTGAATTCCTAACTTTGATGCTGTGACTTTGATGTTGTGACTTTGAAGTCTTACCATGTGACTTTTAAGTCGTGACTTTGAAGTTGTGACTTTGAAGTCTTACTGTGTGACTTTGAAGTCGTGACTTTGAAGTTGTGACTTTGAAGTTGTGACTTTGAAATTTTACTGTGTGACTGTGAAGTCGTGACTTTGAAGTCTTACTGTGTGATTGTGAATTCCTAACTTTGATGCTGTGACTTTGATGTTGTGACTTTGATGTCGTGACTTTGAAGTCTTACCATGTGATTGTGAATTCCTAACTTTGATGCTGTGACTTTGATGTCATGACTTTGATGTTGTGACTTTGATGTCATGACTTTGATGTTGTGACTTTGATGTCGTGACTTTGAAGTCTTACCATGTGACTTTGAAGTCGTGACTTTGAAGTTGTGACTTTGAAGTCTTACTGTGTGACTTTGAAGTTGTGACTTTGAAGTTGTGACTTTGAAGTTGTGACTTTGAAGTTTTACTGTGTGACTGTGAAGTCGTGACTTTGAAGTCTTACTGTGTGATTGTGAATTCCTAACTTTGATGCTGTGACTTTGATGTTGTGACTTTGATGTCGTGACTTTGAAGTCTTACCATGTGACTTTGACGTCGTGACTTTGAAGTTGTAACTTTGAAGTCGTGACTTTGAAGTCGTGACTTTGAAGTTGTGACTTTGAAGTTTTACTGTGTGACTGTGAAGTCGTGACTTTGAAGTCTTACTGTGTGATTGTGAATTCCTAACTTTGATGCTGTGACTTTGATGTTGTGACTTTGATGTCGTGACTTTGAAGTCTTACCATGTGATTGTGAATTCCTAACTTTGATGCTGTGACTTTGATGTCATGACTTTGATGTTGTGACTTTGATGTCATGACTTTGATGTTGTGACTTTGATGTCGTGACTTTGAAGTCTTACCATGTGACTTTGAAGTCGTGACTTTGAAGTTGTGACTTTGAAGTCTTACTGTGTGACTTTAAAGTTGTGACTTTGAAGTTGTGACTTTGAAGTTGTGACTTTGAAGTTTTACTGTGTGACTGTGAAGTCGTGACTTTGAAGTCTTACTGTGTGATTGTGAATTCCTAACTTTGATGCTGTGACTTTGATGTTGTGACTTTGATGTCGTGACTTTGAAGTCTTACCATGTGACTTTGACGTCGTGACTTTGAAGTTGTAACTTTGAAGTCTTACCGTGAGACCGTGAAGTCCTGACTGTGAAGTCTTGACGTTGAAGTCTTACTGTGTGACTGTGAATTTGTGACTTTGAAGTCGTGTCTTTGAAGTCGTGACTTAGAAGTCTTAATGTGTGATTGTGAATTCCTAACTTTGATGCTGTGACTTTGATGTTGTGACTTTGAAGTCTTACCATGTGACTTTTAAGTCGTGACTTTGAAGTTGTGACTTTGAAGTTGTGACTTTGAAGTTGTGACTTTGAAGTTGTGACTTTGAAGTCGTGACTTTGAAGTTTTACTGTGTGACTGTGAAGTCGTGACTTTGAAGTCTTACTGTGTGATTGTGAATTCCTAACTTTGATGCTGTGACTTTGATGTTGTGACTTTGATGTCGTGACTTTGAAGTCTTACCATGTGATTGTGAATTCCTAACTTTGATGCTGTGACTTTGATGTCATGACTTTGATGTTGTGACTTTGATGTCATGACTTTGATGTTGTGACTTTGATGTCGTGACTTTGAAGTCTTACCATGTGACTTTGAAGTCGTGACTTTGAAGTCGTGACTTTGAAGTCGTGACTTTGAAGTTGTGACTTTGAAGTTGTGCCTTTGAAGTTTTACTGTGTGACTGTGAAGTCGTGACTTTGAAGTCTTACTGTGTGATTGTGAATTCCTAACTTTGATGCTGTGACTTTGATGTCGTGACTTTGAAGTCTTACCATGTGACTTTGACATCGTGACTTTGAAGTCGTGACTTTGAAGTCTTACCGTGAGACCGTGAAGTCGTGACTGTGAAGTCTTGACGTTGAAGTCTTACTGTGTGACTGTGAATTTGTGAATTTGAAGTCGTGTCTTTGAAGTCGTGACTTAGAAGTCTTACTGTGTGATTGTGAATTCCTAACTTTGATGCTGTGACTTTGATGTTGTGACTTTGAAGTCTTACCATGTGACTTTTAAGTCGTGACTTTGAAGTTGTGACTTTGAAGTCTTACTGTGTGACTTTGAAGTCGTGACTTTGAAGTTGTGACTTTGAAGTTGTGACTTTGAAATTTTACTGTGTGACTGTGAAGTCGTGACTTTGAAGTCTTACTGTGTGATTGTGAATTCCTAACTTTGATGCTGTGACTTTGATGTTGTGACTTTGATGTCGTGACTTTGAAGTCTTACCATGTGATTGTGAATTCCTAACTTTGATGCTGTGACTTTGATGTCATGACTTTGATGTTGTGACTTTGATGTCATGACTTTGATGTTGTGACTTTGATGTCGTGACTTTGAAGTCTTACCATGTGACTTTGAAGTCGTGACTTTGAAGTTGTGACTTTGAAGTCTTACTGTGTGACTTTGAAGTTGTGACTTTGAAGTTGTGACTTTGAAGTTGTGACTTTGAAGTTTTACTGTGTGACTGTGAAGTCGTGACTTTGAAGTCTTACTGTGTGATTGTGAATTCCTAACTTTGATGCTGTGACTTTGATGTTGTGACTTTGATGTCGTGACTTTGAAGTCTTACCATGTGATTGTGAATTCCTAACTTTGATGCTGTGACTTTGATGTCATGACTTTGATGTTGTGACTTTGATGTCATGACTTTGATGTTGTGACTTTGATGTCGTGACTTTGAAGTCTTACCATGTGACTTTGAAGTCGTGACTTTGAAGTTGTGACTTTGAAGTCTTACTGTGTGACTTTGAAGTTGTGACTTTGAAGTTGTGACTTTGAAGTTGTGACTTTGAAGTTTTACTGTGTGACTGTGAAGTCGTGACTTTGAAGTCTTACTGTGTGATTGTGAATTCCTAACTTTGATGCTGTGACTTTGATGTTGTGACTTTGATGTCGTGACTTTGAAGTCTTACCATGTGACTTTGAGGTCGTGACTTTGAAGTTGTAACTTTGAAGTCTTACCGTGAGACCGTGAAGTCGTGACTGTGAAGTCTTGACGTTGAAGTCTTACTGTGTGACTGTGAATTTGTGACTTTGAAGTCGTGTCTTTGAAGTCGTGACTTAGAAGTCTTAATGTGTGATTGTGAATTCCTAACTTTGATGCTGTGACTTTGATGTTGTGACTTTGAAGTCTTACCATGTGACTTTTAAGTCGTGACTTTGAAGTTGTGACTTTGAAGTTGTGACTTTGAAGTCTTACTGTGTGACTTTGAAGTCGTGACTTTGAAGTCGTGACTTTGAAGTCGTGACTTTGAAGTTGTGACTTTGAAGTTTTACTGTGTGACTGTGAAGTCGTGACTTTGAAGTCTTACTGTGTGATTGTGAATTCCTAACTTTGATGCTGTGACTTTGATGTTGTGACTTTGATGTCGTGACTTTGAAGTCTTACCATGTGATTGTGAATTCCTAACTTTGATGCTGTGACTTTGATGTCATGACTTTGATGTTGTGACTTTGATGTCATGACTTTGATGTTGTGACTTTGATGTCGTGACTTTGAAGTCTTACCATGTGACTTTGAAGTCGTGACTTTGAAGTTGTGATTTTGAAGTCTTACTGTGTGACTTTGAAGTTGTGACTTTGAAGTTGTGACTTTGAAGTTGTGACTTTGAAGTTTTACTGTGTGACTGTGAAGTCGTGACTTTGAAGTCTTACTGTGTGATTGTGAATTCCTAACTTTGATGCTGTGACTTTGATGTTGTGACTTTGATGTCGTGACTTTGAAGTCTTACCATGTGACTTTGACGTCGTGACTTTGAAGTTGTAACTTTGAAGTCTTACCGTGAGACCGTGAAGTCCTGACTGTGAAGTCTTGACGTTGAAGTCTTACTGTGTGACTGTGAATTTGTGACTTTGAAGTCGTGTCTTTGAAGTCGTGACTTAGAAGTCTTAATGTGTGATTGTGAATTCCTAACTTTGATGCTGTGACTTTGATGTTGTGACTTTGAAGTCTTACCATGTGACTTTTAAGTTGTGACTTTGAAGTTGTGACTTTTAAGTCGTGACTTTGAAGTTGTGACTTTGAAGTTGTGACTTTGAAGTCTTACTGTGTGACTTTGAAGTCGTGACTTTGAAGTCGTGACTTTGAAGTTGTGACTTTGAAGTTTTACTGTGTGACTGTGAAGTCGTGACTTTGAAGTCTTACTGTGTGATTGTGAATTCCTAACTTTGATGCTGTGACTTTGATGTTGTGACTTTGATGTCGTGACTTTGAAGTCTTACCATGTGATTGTGAATTCCTAACTTTGATGCTGTGACTTTGATGTCATGACTTTGATGTTGTGACTTTGATGTCATGACTTTGATGTTGTGACTTTGATGTCGTGACTTTGAAGTCTTACCATGTGACTTTGAAGTCGTGACTTTGAAGTTGTGACTTTGAAGTCTTACTGTGTGACTTTGAAGTTGTGACTTTGAAGTTGTGACTTTGAAGTTGTGACTTTGAAGTTTTACTGTGTGACTGTGAAGTCGTGACTTTGAAGTCTTACTGTGTGATTGTGAATTCCTAACTTTGATGCTGTGACTTTGATGTTGTGACTTTGATGTCGTGACTTTGAAGTCTTACCATGTGACTTTGACGTCGTGACTTTGAAGTTGTAACTTTGAAGTCTTACCGTGAGACCGTGAAGTCCTGACTGTGAAGTCTTGACGTTGAAGTCTTACTGTGTGACTGTGAATTTGTGACTTTGAAGTCGTGTCTTTGAAGTCGTGACTTAGAAGTCTTAATGTGTGATTGTGAATTCCTAACTTTGATGCTGTGACTTTGATGTCGTGACTTTGTAGTCTTACTGTGTGACTGTGAAGTCGTGACTTTGAAGTCTTACTGTGTGATTGTGAATTCCTAACTTTGATGCTGTGACTTTGATGTTGTGACTTTGATGTCGTGACTTTGAAGTCTTACCATGTGATTGTGAATTCCTAACTTTGATGCTGTGACTTTGATGTCATGACTTTGATGTTGTGACTTTGATGTCATGACTTTGATGTTGTGACTTTGATGTCGTGACTTTGAAGTCTTACCATGTGACTTTGAAGTCGTGACTTTGAAGTCGTGACTTTGAAGTTGTGACTTTGAAGTTGTGACTTTGAAGTTGTGCCTTTGAAGTTTTACTGTGTGACTGTGAAGTCGTGACTTTGAAGTCTTACTGTGTGATTGTGAATTCCTAACTTTGATGCTGTGACTTTGATGTCGTGACTTTGAAGTCTTACCATGTGACTTTGACATCGTGACTTTGAAGTCGTGACTTTGAAGTCTTACCGTGAGACCGTGAAGTCGTGACTGTGAAGTCTTGACGTTGAAGTCTTACTGTGTGACTGTGAATTTGTGAATTTGAAGTCGTGTCTTTGAAGTCGTGACTTAGAAGTCTTACTTTGTGATTGTGAATTCCTAACTTTGATGCTGTGACTTTGATGTTGTGACTTTGAAGTCTTACCATGTGACTTTTAAGTCGTGACTTTGAAGTTGTGACTTTGAAGTCTTACTGTGTGACTTTGAAGTCGTGACTTTGAAGTTGTGACTTTGAAGTTGTGACTTTGAAATTTTACTGTGTGACTGTGAAGTCGTGACTTTGAAGTCTTACTGTGTGATTGTGAATTCCTAACTTTGATGCTGTGACTTTGATGTTGTGACTTTGATGTCGTGACTTTGAAGTCTTACCATGTGATTGTGAATTCCTAACTTTGATGCTGTGACTTTGATGTCATGACTTTGATGTTGTGACTTTGATGTCATGACTTTGATGTTGTGACTTTGATGTCGTGACTTTGAAGTCTTACCATGTGACTTTGAAGTCGTGACTTTGAAGTTGTGACTTTGAAGTCTTACTGTGTGACTTTGAAGTTGTGACTTTGAAGTTGTGACTTTGAAGTTGTGACTTTGAAGTTTTACTGTGTGACTGTGAAGTCGTGACTTTGAAGTCTTACTGTGTGATTGTGAATTCCTAACTTTGATGCTGTGACTTTGATGTTGTGACTTTGATGTCGTGACTTTGAAGTCTTACCATGTGACTTTGACGTCGTGACTTTGAAGTTGTAACTTTGAAGTCGTGACTTTGAAGTTGTGACTTTGAAGTTTTACTGTGTGACTGTGAAGTCGTGACTTTGAAGTCTTACTGTGTGATTGTGAATTCCTAACTTTGATGCTGTGACTTTGATGTTGTGACTTTGATGTCGTGACTTTGAAGTCTTACCATGTGATTGTGAATTCCTAACTTTGATGCTGTGACTTTGATGTCATGACTTTGATGTTGTGACTTTGATGTCATGACTTTGATGTTGTGACTTTGATGTCGTGACTTTGAAGTCTTACCATGTGACTTTGAAGTCGTGACTTTGAAGTTGTGACTTTGAAGTCTTACTGTGTGACTTTAAAGTTGTGACTTTGAAGTTGTGACTTTGAAGTTGTGACTTTGAAGTTTTACTGTGTGACTGTGAAGTCGTGACTTTGAAGTCTTACTGTGTGATTGTGAATTCCTAACTTTGATGCTGTGACTTTGATGTTGTGACTTTGATGTCGTGACTTTGAAGTCTTACCATGTGACTTTGACGTCGTGACTTTGAAGTTGTAACTTTGAAGTCTTACCGTGAGACCGTGAAGTCCTGACTGTGAAGTCTTGACGTTGAAGTCTTACTGTGTGACTGTGAATTTGTGACTTTGAAGTCGTGTCTTTGAAGTCGTGACTTAGAAGTCTTAATGTGTGATTGTGAATTCCTAACTTTGATGCTGTGACTTTGATGTTGTGACTTTGAAGTCTTACCATGTGACTTTTAAGTCGTGACTTTGAAGTTGTGACTTTGAAGTTGTGACTTTGAAGTTGTGACTTTGAAGTTGTGACTTTGAAGTCGTGACTTTGAAGTTTTACTGTGTGACTGTGAAGTCGTGACTTTGAAGTCTTACTGTGTGATTGTGAATTCCTAACTTTGATGCTGTGACTTTGATGTTGTGACTTTGATGTCGTGACTTTGAAGTCTTACCATGTGATTGTGAATTCCTAACTTTGATGCTGTGACTTTGATGTCATGACTTTGATGTTGTGACTTTGATGTCATGACTTTGATGTTGTGACTTTGATGTCGTGACTTTGAAGTCTTACCATGTGACTTTGAAGTCGTGACTTTGAAGTCGTGACTTTGAAGTCGTGACTTTGAAGTTGTGACTTTGAAGTTGTGCCTTTGAAGTTTTACTGTGTGACTGTGAAGTCGTGACTTTGAAGTCTTACTGTGTGATTGTGAATTCCTAACTTTGATGCTGTGACTTTGATGTCGTGACTTTGAAGTCTTACCATGTGACTTTGACATCGTGACTTTGAAGTCGTGACTTTGAAGTCTTACCGTGAGACCGTGAAGTCGTGACTGTGAAGTCTTGACGTTGAAGTCTTACTGTGTGACTGTGAATTTGTGAATTTGAAGTCGTGTCTTTGAAGTCGTGACTTAGAAGTCTTACTGTGTGATTGTGAATTCCTAACTTTGATGCTGTGACTTTGATGTTGTGACTTTGAAGTCTTACCATGTGACTTTTAAGTCGTGACTTTGAAGTTGTGACTTTGAAGTCTTACTGTGTGACTTTGAAGTCGTGACTTTGAAGTTGTGACTTTGAAGTTGTGACTTTGAAATTTTACTGTGTGACTGTGAAGTCGTGACTTTGAAGTCTTACTGTGTGATTGTGAATTCCTAACTTTGATGCTGTGACTTTGATGTTGTGACTTTGATGTCGTGACTTTGAAGTCTTACCATGTGATTGTGAATTCCTAACTTTGATGCTGTGACTTTGATGTCATGACTTTGATGTTGTGACTTTGATGTCATGACTTTGATGTTGTGACTTTGATGTCGTGACTTTGAAGTCTTACCATGTGACTTTGAAGTTGTGACTTTGAAGTCTTACTGTGTGACTTTGAAGTTGTGACTTTGAAGTTGTGACTTTGAAGTTGTGACTTTGAAGTTTTACTGTGTGACTGTGAAGTCGTGACTTTGAAGTCTTACTGTGTGATTGTGAATTCCTAACTTTGATGCTGTGACTTTGATGTTGTGACTTTGATGTCGTGACTTTGAAGTCTTACCATGTGATTGTGAATTCCTAACTTTGATGCTGTGACTTTGATGTCATGACTTTGATGTTGTGACTTTGATGTCATGACTTTGATGTTGTGACTTTGATGTCGTGACTTTGAAGTCTTACCATGTGACTTTGAAGTCGTGACTTTGAAGTTGTGACTTTGAAGTCTTACTGTGTGACTTTGAAGTTGTGACTTTGAAGTTGTGACTTTGAAGTTGTGACTTTGAAGTTTTACTGTGTGACTGTGAAGTCGTGACTTTGAAGTCTTACTGTGTGATTGTGAATTCCTAACTTTGATGCTGTGACTTTGATGTTGTGACTTTGATGTCGTGACTTTGAAGTCTTACCATGTGACTTTGACGTCGTGACTTTGAAGTTGTAACTTTGAAGTCTTACCGTGAGACCGTGAACTCCTGACTGTGAAGTCTTGACGTTGAAGTCTTACTGTGTGACTGTGAATTTGTGACTTTGAAGTCGTGTCTTTGAAGTCGTGACTTAGAAGTCTTAATGTGTGATTGTGAATTCCTAACTTTGATGCTGTGACTTTGATGTTGTGACTTTGAAGTCTTACCATGTGACTTTTAAGTTGTGACTTTGAAGTTGTGACTTTTAAGTCGTGACTTTGAAGTTGTGACTTTGAAGTTGTGACTTTGAAGTTGTGACTTTGAAGTCTTACTGTGTGACTTTGAAGTCGTGACTTTGAAGTCGTGACTTTGAAGTCGTGACTTTGAAGTTGTGACTTTGAAGTTTTACTGTGTGACTGTGAAGTCGTGACTTTGAAGTCTTACTGTGTGATTGTGAATTCCTAACTTTGATGCTGTGACTTTGATGTTGTGACTTTGATGTCGTGACTTTGAAGTCTTACCATGTGATTGTGAATTCCTAACTTTGATGCTGTGACTTTGATGTCATGACTTTGATGTTGTGACTTTGATGTCATGACTTTGATGTTGTGACTTTGATGTCGTGACTTTGAAGTCTTACCATGTGACTTTGAAGTCGTGACTTTGAAGTTGTGACTTTGAAGTCTTACTGTGTGACTTTGAAGTTGTGACTTTGAAGTTGTGACTTTGAAGTTGTGACTTTGAAGTTTTACTGTGTGACTGTGAAGTCGTGACTTTGAAGTCTTACTGTGTGATTGTGAATTCCTAACTTTGATGCTGTGACTTTGATGTTGTGACTTTGATGTCGTGACTTTGAAGTCTTACCATGTGACTTTGACGTCGTGACTTTGAAGTTGTAACTTTGAAGTCTTACCGTGAGACCGTGAAGTCCTGACTGTGAAGTCTTGACGTTGAAGTCTTACTGTGTGACTGTGAATTTGTGACTTTGAAGTCGTGTCTTTGAAGTCGTGACTTAGAAGTCTTAATGTGTGATTGTGAATTCCTAACTTTGATGCTGTGACTTTGATGTTGTGACTTTGAAGTCTTACCATGTGACTTTTAAGTCGTGACTTTGAAGTTGTGACTTTGAAGTTGTGACTTTGAAGTTGTGACTTTGAAGTTGTGACTTTGAAGTCTTACTGTGTGACTTTGAAGTCGTGACTTTGAAGTTGTGACTTTGAAGTTGTGACTTTGAAGTTGTGACTTTGAAGTTGTGACTTTGAAGTTTTACTGTGTGACTGTGAAGTCGTGACTTTGAAGTCTTACTGTGTGATTGTGAATTCCTAACTTTGATGCTGTGACTTTGATGTTGTGACTTTGATGTCGTGACTTTGAAGTCTTACCATGTGATTGTGAATTCCTAACTTTGATGCTGTGACTTTGATGTCATGACTTTGATGTTGTGACTTTGATGTCATGACTTTGATGTTGTGACTTTGATGTCGTGACTTTGAAGTCTTACCATGTGACTTTGAAGTCGTGACTTTGAAGTTGTGACTTTGAAGTCTTACTGTGTGACTTTGAAGTTGTGACTTTGAAGTTGTGACTTTGAAGTTGTGACTTTGAAGTTTTACTGTGTGACTGTGAAGTCGTGACTTTGAAGTCTTACTGTGTGATTGTGAATTCCTAACTTTGATGCTGTGACTTTGATGTTGTGACTTTGATGTCGTGACTTTGAAGTCTTACCATGTGACTTTGACGTCGTGACTTTGAAGTTGTAACTTTGAAGTCGTGACTTTGAAGTCGTGACTTTGAAGTTGTGACTTTGAAGTTTTACTGTGTGACTGTGAAGTCGTGACTTTGAAGTCTTACTGTGTGATTGTGAATTCCTAACTTTGATGCTGTGACTTTGATGTTGTGACTTTGATGTCGTGACTTTGAAGTCTTACCATGTGATTGTGAATTCCTAACTTTGATGCTGTGACTTTGATGTCATGACTTTGATGTTGTGACTTTGATGTCATGACTTTGATGTTGTGACTTTGATGTCGTGACTTTGAAGTCTTACCATGTGACTTTGAAGTCGTGACTTTGAAGTTGTGACTTTGAAGTCTTACTGTGTGACTTTAAAGTTGTGACTTTGAAGTTGTGACTTTGAAGTTGTGACTTTGAAGTTTTACTGTGTGACTGTGAAGTCGTGACTTTGAAGTCTTACTGTGTGATTGTGAATTCCTAACTTTGATGCTGTGACTTTGATGTTGTGACTTTGATGTCGTGACTTTGAAGTCTTACCATGTGACTTTGACGTCGTGACTTTGAAGTTGTAACTTTGAAGTCTTACCGTGAGACCGTGAAGTCCTGACTGTGAAGTCTTGACGTTGAAGTCTTACTGTGTGACTGTGAATTTGTGACTTTGAAGTCGTGTCTTTGAAGTCGTGACTTAGAAGTCTTAATGTGTGATTGTGAATTCCTAACTTTGATGCTGTGACTTTGATGTTGTGACTTTGAAGTCTTACCATGTGACTTTTAAGTCGTGACTTTGAAGTTGTGACTTTGAAGTTGTGACTTTGAAGTTGTGACTTTGAAGTTGTGACTTTGAAGTCGTGACTTTGAAGTTTTACTGTGTGACTGTGAAGTCGTGACTTTGAAGTCTTACTGTGTGATTGTGAATTCCTAACTTTGATGCTGTGACTTTGATGTTGTGACTTTGATGTCGTGACTTTGAAGTCTTACCATGTGATTGTGAATTCCTAACTTTGATGCTGTGACTTTGATGTCATGACTTTGATGTTGTGACTTTGATGTCATGACTTTGATGTTGTGACTTTGATGTCGTGACTTTGAAGTCTTACCATGTGACTTTGAAGTCGTGACTTTGAAGTCGTGACTTTGAAGTCGTGACTTTGAAGTTGTGACTTTGAAGTTGTGCCTTTGAAGTTTTACTGTGTGACTGTGAAGTCGTGACTTTGAAGTCTTACTGTGTGATTGTGAATTCCTAACTTTGATGCTGTGACTTTGATGTCGTGACTTTGAAGTCTTACCATGTGACTTTGACATCGTGACTTTGAAGTCGTGACTTTGAAGTCTTACCGTGAGACCGTGAAGTCGTGACTGTGAAGTCTTGACGTTGAAGTCTTACTGTGTGACTGTGAATTTGTGAATTTGAAGTCGTGTCTTTGAAGTCGTGACTTAGAAGTCTTACTGTGTGATTGTGAATTCCTAACTTTGATGCTGTGACTTTGATGTTGTGACTTTGAAGTCTTACCATGTGACTTTTAAGTCGTGACTTTGAAGTTGTGACTTTGAAGTCTTACTGTGTGACTTTGAAGTCGTGACTTTGAAGTTGTGACTTTGAAGTTGTGACTTTGAAATTTTACTGTGTGACTGTGAAGTCGTGACTTTGAAGTCTTACTGTGTGATTGTGAATTCCTAACTTTGATGCTGTGACTTTGATGTTGTGACTTTGATGTCGTGACTTTGAAGTCTTACCATGTGATTGTGAATTCCTAACTTTGATGCTGTGACTTTGATGTCATGACTTTGATGTTGTGACTTTGATGTCATGACTTTGATGTTGTGACTTTGATGTCGTGACTTTGAAGTCTTACCATGTGACTTTGAAGTTGTGACTTTGAAGTCTTACTGTGTGACTTTGAAGTTGTGACTTTGAAGTTGTGACTTTGAAGTTGTGACTTTGAAGTTTTACTGTGTGACTGTGAAGTCGTGACTTTGAAGTCTTACTGTGTGATTGTGAATTCCTAACTTTGATGCTGTGACTTTGATGTTGTGACTTTGATGTCGTGACTTTGAAGTCTTACCATGTGATTGTGAATTCCTAACTTTGATGCTGTGACTTTGATGTCATGACTTTGATGTTGTGACTTTGATGTCATGACTTTGATGTTGTGACTTTGATGTCGTGACTTTGAAGTCTTACCATGTGACTTTGAAGTCGTGACTTTGAAGTTGTGACTTTGAAGTCTTACTGTGTGACTTTGAAGTTGTGACTTTGAAGTTGTGACTTTGAAGTTGTGACTTTGAAGTTTTACTGTGTGACTGTGAAGTCGTGACTTTGAAGTCTTACTGTGTGATTGTGAATTCCTAACTTTGATGCTGTGACTTTGATGTTGTGACTTTGATGTCGTGACTTTGAAGTCTTACCATGTGACTTTGACGTCGTGACTTTGAAGTTGTAACTTTGAAGTCTTACCGTGAGACCGTGAACTCCTGACTGTGAAGTCTTGACGTTGAAGTCTTACTGTGTGACTGTGAATTTGTGACTTTGAAGTCGTGTCTTTGAAGTCGTGACTTAGAAGTCTTAATGTGTGATTGTGAATTCCTAACTTTGATGCTGTGACTTTGATGTTGTGACTTTGAAGTCTTACCATGTGACTTTTAAGTTGTGACTTTGAAGTTGTGACTTTTAAGTCGTGACTTTGAAGTTGTGACTTTGAAGTTGTGACTTTGAAGTTGTGACTTTGAAGTCTTACTGTGTGACTTTGAAGTCGTGACTTTGAAGTCGTGACTTTGAAGTCGTGACTTTGAAGTTGTGACTTTGAAGTTTTACTGTGTGACTGTGAAGTCGTGACTTTGAAGTCTTACTGTGTGATTGTGAATTCCTAACTTTGATGCTGTGACTTTGATGTTGTGACTTTGATGTCGTGACTTTGAAGTCTTACCATGTGATTGTGAATTCCTAACTTTGATGCTGTGACTTTGATGTCATGACTTTGATGTTGTGACTTTGATGTCATGACTTTGATGTTGTGACTTTGATGTCGTGACTTTGAAGTCTTACCATGTGACTTTGAAGTCGTGACTTTGAAGTTGTGACTTTGAAGTCTTACTGTGTGACTTTGAAGTTGTGACTTTGAAGTTGTGACTTTGAAGTTGTGACTTTGAAGTTTTACTGTGTGACTGTGAAGTCGTGACTTTGAAGTCTTACTGTGTGATTGTGAATTCCTAACTTTGATGCTGTGACTTTGATGTTGTGACTTTGATGTCGTGACTTTGAAGTCTTACCATGTGACTTTGACGTCGTGACTTTGAAGTTGTAACTTTGAAGTCTTACCGTGAGACCGTGAAGTCCTGACTGTGAAGTCTTGACGTTGAAGTCTTACTGTGTGACTGTGAATTTGTGACTTTGAAGTCGTGTCTTTGAAGTCGTGACTTAGAAGTCTTAATGTGTGATTGTGAATTCCTAACTTTGATGCTGTGACTTTGATGTTGTGACTTTGAAGTCTTACCATGTGACTTTTAAGTCGTGACTTTGAAGTTGTGACTTTGAAGTTGTGACTTTGAAGTTGTGACTTTGAAGTTGTGACTTTGAAGTCTTACTGTGTGACTTTGAAGTCGTGACTTTGAAGTTGTGACTTTGAAGTTGTGACTTTGAAGTTGTGACTTTGAAGTTTTACTGTGTGACTGTGAAGTCGTGACTTTGAAGTCTTACTGTGTGATTGTGAATTCCTAACTTTGATGCTGTGACTTTGATGTTGTGACTTTGATGTCGTGACTTTGAAGTCTTACCATGTGATTGTGAATTCCTAACTTTGATGCTGTGACTTTGATGTCATGACTTTGATGTTGTGACTTTGATGTCATGACTTTGATGTTGTGACTTTGATGTCGTGACTTTGAAGTCTTACCATGTGACTTTGAAGTCGTGACTTTGAAGTCGTGACTTTGAAGTCGTGACTTTGAAGTTGTGACTTTGAAGTTGTGCCTTTGAAGTTTTACTGTGTGACTGTGAAGTCGTGACTTTGAAGTCTTACTGTGTGATTGTGAATTCCTAACTTTGATGCTGTGACTTTGATGTCGTGACTTTGAAGTCTTACCATGTGACTTTGACATCGTGACTTTGAAGTCGTGACTTTGAAGTCTTACCGTGAGACCGTGAAGTCGTGACTGTGAAGTCTTGACGTTGAAGTCTTACTGTGTGACTGTGAATTTGTGAATTTGAAGTCGTGTCTTTGAAGTCGTGACTTAGAAGTCTTACTGTGTGATTGTGAATTCCTAACTTTGATGCTGTGACTTTGATGTTGTGACTTTGAAGTCTTACCATGTGACTTTTAAGTCGTGACTTTGAAGTTGTGACTTTGAAGTCTTACTGTGTGACTTTGAAGTCGTGACTTTGAAGTTGTGACTTTGAAGTTGTGACTTTGAAATTTTACTGTGTGACTGTGAAGTCGTGACTTTGAAGTCTTACTGTGTGATTGTGAATTCCTAACTTTGATGCTGTGACTTTGATGTTGTGACTTTGATGTCGTGACTTTGAAGTCTTACCATGTGATTGTGAATTCCTAACTTTGATGCTGTGACTTTGATGTCATGACTTTGATGTTGTGACTTTGATGTCGTGACTTTGAAGTCTTACCATGTGACTTTGAAGTCGTGACTTTGAAGTTGTGACTTTGAAGTTGTGACTTTGAAGTTGTGCCTTTGAAATTTTACTGTGTGACTGTGAAGTCGTGACTTTGAAGTCTTTCTGTGTGATTGTGAATTCCTAACTTTGATGCTGTGACTTTGATGTCGTGACTTTGAAGTCTTACCATGTGACTTTGACGTCGTGACTTTGAAGTTGTGACTTTGAAGTCTTACCGTGAGACCGTGAAGTCGTGACTGTGAAGTCTTGACGTTGAAGTCTTACTGTGTGACTGTGAATTTGTGACTTTGAAGTCGTGTCTTTGAAGTCGTGACTTTGAAGTCTTACTGTGTGACTTTGAAGTTGTGACTTTGAAGTTGTGACTTTGAAGTCGTGACTTTGAAGTCATGACTTTGAATTTTTACTGTGTCTGTGAAGTCGTGACTTAGAAGTCTTACTATGTGATTGTGAATTCCTAACTTTGATGCTGTGACTTTGATGTTGTGACTTTGAAGTCTTACCATGTGACTTTGAAGTTGTGACTTTGAAGTCGTACTGTGTGACTTTGAAGTTGTGACTTTGAAGTTGTGACTTTGAAGTTGTGACTTTGAAGTTTTACTGTGTGACTGTGAAGTTGTGACTTTGGATTCTTACTGTGTGACTGTTAAGTCATGACTGTGAATTTGTGACTTTGAATTCCTTACTTTGACGTCGTGACTTTGAAGTTGTGACTTTGAAGTTTTACTGTGTCTGTGAAGTCGTGACTTTGAAGTCTTACTGTGTGACATAGAAGTCGTGGCTTTGAAGTTGTGACTTTGAAGTTTTACTGTGTGACTGTGAAGTCGTGACTTTGAAGTCTTACTGTGTGACTGTTAAGTTGTAACTGTGAATTTGTGACTTTGAATTCCTGACTTTGAAGTCGTGACTTTGAAGTCTTACCGTGATACCGTGAAGTCGTGACTGTGAAGTCGTGACGTTGAAGTCTTACTGTGTGACTGTGAAATTGTGACTTTGAAGTCGTGACTTTGAAGTTGTGACTTTGAAGTTTTGACTTTGAAGTTTTACTTTGTGACTGTGAAGTGGTGACTTTGAAGTCTTACTGTGTGATTGTGAATTCCTAACTTTGATGCTGTGACTTTGATGTCATGACTTTGATGTCATGACTTTGATGTTGTGACTCTGATGTCGTGACTTTGAAGTCTTACCATGTGACTGTGAAGTCGTGACGTTGAAGTCTTACTGTGTGACTGTGAATTTGTGACTTTGAAGTCGTGACTTTGAAGTCTTACTTTGTGACTTTGAAGTTGTGACTTTGAAGTAGTGACTTTGAAGTCATGACTTTGGATTTTTACTGTCTGTGAAGTCGTGACTTGGAAGTCTTACTGTGTGATTGTGAATTCCTAACTGTGATGCTGTGACTTTGATGTTGTGACTTTGAAGCCTTACCATGTGACTTTGAAGTCGTGACTTTGAAGTTGTGACTTTGAAGTCTTACTGTGTGACTTTGAAGTCTTACTGTGTGACTTTGAAGTCGTGACTTTGATGTTGTGACTTTGAAGTCGTGACTTTGAAGTTGTGCTGTGCCTGTGATGTTGTGACTTTGAAGTCTTACTGTGTGACTGTGAAGTCGTGACTTTGAATTTGTGACTTTGAAGTCGCGACTTTGAAGTCTTACTGTGTGATTGTGAATTCCTAACTTTGATGCTGTGACTTTGATGTTGTGACTTTGATGTCGTGACTTTGAAGTCTTACCATGTGACTTTGAAGTTGTGACTTTGAAGTCTTACCATGTGACTTTGAAGTTGTGACTTTGAAGTTTTACTGTGTCTGTGAAGTTGTGACTTTGGAGTCTTACTGTGCGACTGTTAAGTCATGACTGTGAATTTGTGACTTTGAATTCCTTACTTTGACGTCGTGACTTTGAAGTTGTGACTTTGAAGTTTTACTGTGTCTGTGAAGTCGTGACTTTGAAGTCATACTGTGTGACTGTGACTTTGAAGTTGTGACTTTGAAGTTGTGACTCTGAAGTTGTGACTTTGAAGTCTTACTGTGTGATTGTGAATTCCTAACTTTGATGTCGTGACTTTGAAGTCGTGACTTTGAAGTCTTACTGTGTGACTGTGACGTCGTGACTTTGAATTTGTGACTTTGAAATCGTGAGTTTGAAGTCTTACTGTGTGATTGTGAATTCCTAACTTTGATGCTGTGAATTTGATGTCATGACCTTGATGTTGTGACTTTGAAGTTTTACTGTGTCTGTGAAGTCGTGACTTTGGAGTCTTACTGTGTGACTGTTAAGTCATGATTTTGAAGTTGTGACTTTGAATTCCTCACTTTGATGTCGTGACTTTGAAGTCTTACTGTGTGACTGTGAATTTGTGACTTTGAATTCCTCACTTTGATGTCGTGACTTTGAAGTCTTACTGTGTGATTGTGAATTCCTAACTTTGATGCTGTGACTTTGATGTCATGACTTTGATGTCGTGACTTTGAAGTCTTACCATGTGACTTTGAAGTCGTGACTTTGAAGTTGTGACTTTGAAGTTTTACTGTGTCTGTGAAGTCGTGACTTTGAAGTCTTACTGTGTGACTGTGAATTTGTGACTTTGAATTCCTCACTTTGATGTCGTGACTTTGAAGTCTTACTGTGTGATTGTGAATTCCTAACTTTGATGCTGTGACTTTGAAGTTGTGACTTTAATGTCCTGACCTTGAAGTCTTACTGTGTGACTGTGAAGTCGTGACTTTGAAGTCTTACTATGTGATTGTGAATTCCTAACTTTGATGCTGTGATTTTGATGTCGTGACTTTGATGTCATGACTTTGATGTTGTGACTTTGAAGTCTTACCATGTGACTTTGAAGTTGTGACTTTGAAGTCGTGACTTTGAAGTCTTACTGTGTGATTGTGAATTCCTAATTTTGATGTCGTGACTTTGAAGTCGTGACTTTGAAGTTGTGACTTTGAAGTCTTACTGTGTCTGTGAAGTCGTGACTTTGAAGTCTTACTGTGTGACTGTGAAGTCGTGACTTTGAAGTCTTACTGTGTGACTGTGAAGTCGTGACTTTGAAGTCTTACTGTGTGATTGTGAATTCCTAACTTTGATGCTGTGACTTTGATGTCGTGACTTTGATGTCATGACTTTGATGTTGTGACTTTGAAGTGTTAACATGTGACTGTGAAGCCGTGACTTTGAAGTTGTGATTTTGAAATCGTGACTTTGAAGTTGTGACTTTGAAATCGTGACTTTGAAGTTTTACTGTGTCTGTGAAGTCGTGACTTTGAAGTCTTACTGTTTGATTGTGAATTCCTAACTTTGATGCTGTGACTTTGTTGTCAAGACTTTGATGTTGTCACTTTCATGTCGTGACTTTGAAGTCTTACTGTGTGACTGTGAATTTGTCACTTTGAAGTCGTGACTTTGAAGTCTTACTGTGTGACTTTGAAGTCGTGGCTTTGAAGTCGTGACTTTGAAGCTTTACTGTGTCTGTGAAGTCGTGACTTTGAAGTCTTACTGTGTGACTGTGAAGTCGTGACTTTGAAGTCTTACTGTGTGATTGTGAATTCCTAACTTTGATGCTGTGACTTTGATGTCATGACTTTGATGTTGTGACTTTGATGTCGTGACTTTGAAGTCTTACCATGCGACCTTGAAGTTGTGACTCTGAAGTCGTGACTTTTAAGTTTTACTGTGTCTGTGAAGTCGTGACTTTGAAGTCTTACTGTGTGACTGTGAAGTTGTGACTTTGGATTCTTACTGTGTGACTGTTAAGTCATGACTGTGAATTTGTGACTTTGAATTCCTTACTTTGATGTCGTGACTTTGAAGTCTTACTGTGTGACTGTGAATTTGTGACTTTGAATTCCTCACTTTGATGTTGTGACTTTGAAGTCTTACTGTGTGATTGTGAATTCCTAACTTTGATGCTGTGACTTTGATGCTGTGACTTTGATGTTGTGACTTTGATGTCATGACTTTGATGTTGTGACTTTGATGTCGTGACTTTGAAGTCTTTCCATGTGACTTTGAAGTTGTGACTTTGAAGTTGTGCCTTTGAAGTTTTACTGTGTGACTGTGAAGTCGTGACTTTGAAGTCTTACTGTGTGATTGTGAATTCCTAACTTTGATGCTGTGACTTTGATGTCGTGACTTTGAAGTCTAACTGTGTGACTGTGAAGTCGTGACTTTGAATTTGTGCCTTTGAAGTCGTGACTTTGAAGTCTTACTGTGTGATTGTGAATTCCTAACTTTGATGTCGTGACTTTGAGGTCTTACTATGTGACTTTGAAGTTGTGACTTTGAAGTCTTACTGTGTGACTTTGAAGTCGTCGCTTTGAATTTGTGACTTTGAAGTCGTGACTTTGAAGTTTTACTGTGTGACTGTGAAGTCGTGACTTTGAAGTCTTACTGTGTGACTGTCAAGTTGTTACTGTGAATTTGTGACTTTGAATTCCTGACTTTGAAGTCGTGACTTTGAAGTCTTACTGTGAGACCGTGAAGTCGTGACGTTGAAGTCTTACTGTGTGACTGTAAAATTGTGACTTTGAAGTCGTGACTTTGAAGTCGTGACTTTGAAGTCGTTACTTTGAAGTCGTGACTTTGAAGTCTTACTGTGTGACTTTGAAGTCATGACTTTGAATTTTTACTGTGTCTGTGAAGTCGTGACTTAGAAGTCTTACTGTGTTGATCGGTGTGTGTTTTGTTTTGGATACTCTTCCATTATTGTTAAATACACCTGACTAATAAAATGCTTTGGGCCTTTATTATTGTGAAATATTTCTTCCATCTTCGTCAGGTTAGGCAGTGTCATTTGTCCCCCCAACTTTTTTTCAGGAATGTTCTCAGTTGTAAATAACAAAAGAAGTGTTTGTTGGACAAATCATATTTAGCTTTTAATTGTTCAAAGGACATAAGAGTCCCATTGCTGTAGCATTGCTCAAAATACATTATTCCTTTATCATGCCAGAGCTTAAAAATTTTGTTATCAGAGAACATTGGTATGAGTTTATTTTTCCATAAGGGTGTTTTGGGTGACAAATCGGCCTTCACTCCAATAATTTTATGAACCTCATACCATGATCTGATCAGGTGGATAGTAAGTGGGTTTTGGGTTTTACTAATAATACTTTTGGGATTCCATTTATAAATAAGATCGCTTTTCACTTCTTCATCAAGGTCATACATTTCAATTTGTGTCCAAGAGGGGGTTGAGTCTCGTTCAAATAAGGGTAAGAGAAATCTCATTTGTGCTGCCCAATAGTAGAATTTGAAGTTGGGGAGTCGGAGGCCACCCATCTTGTAATCCCATGATAGTTTCTCTATACTCATTCTAGGGACTTTATGATTCCAGATAAATTCACTTATGCTTTTATTAAGGGTTTTAAAGATGTTATTGGGGATTGGGATAGGAAGTGACTGAAATAAATATAGTATCTTGGGCAAAATATTCATCTTTATACAACTGACTCTGCCATATAGGGTGAGGGGTAGGTCTGTCCATCTGTTGAGGTCTCTTTCTATTTTTTGGATCAATACAGGGATGTTCAGTTTAAACAGGTTTTTCAAGTTATTATCCACCTGGATACCCAAGTATGTAAACCCATTTGGAGCCCATTTAAAGGAGTTTGTTTGGCATAGTTCACTCCGGTCAACTTTAGTCAGAGGGAGCATTTCACTTTTTTCATAGTTTACCTTGTAGCCTGATATTATGCTATAACTGTTCAGGAGAGCTTGTAACTTAATAAGAGATTGATTTGGGTCCGTGAGAAATAAAATTACATCATCAGCAAATAGACTAATTTTGTGAATTTGTTGACCAACCTGGACACCTTTTATGTCTGGATCCTGTCTCACTGCTTGTGCCAGTGGTTCTAATGCCAAGACAAAAAGCCCGGCTGAAAGCGGGCAGCCCTGTCTGCTGCTTCTTTGCAGTGTGATAGGAGTTGAAATTGTGCTATTCGTGACTATCTTTGCCTGTGGTTTGTGATATAGGGTTTTCACCCAATTAATAAAAGATGTGCCAAACCCAAAACAGTCAAGAACCTTTAGGAGGTATGGCCATTAAAGGCGGTCAAAGGCCTTTTCGGCGTCTAATGATAGTGCAATAGTGGGGTCACTTCTGGTGTTTGCTATGTTGAAGAGTCTGCGAAGATTATCGGTTGCCAGTCGTTTTTTTATAAAACCTGTCTGGTCTATATTGATAAGTTTCGGGAGGAACCTGTTTAACCTATTGGTCAAAGCCTTAGAAATAATCTTAAAATCTGCGTTAAGGAGGCTAATCGGCCTATATGAGGAGCATTTTTTGGGGTTCTTATTTTTCTTATGAATAACTGTTATCAAGGCCATTGAGAAAGATTCAGGCAGAGTCTGAGTTTCAGTTGCCAAATTTACAACATCCATAAAAAGGGGGACAAGCAGATCTTTAAACTGCTTATAAAATTCAGGGGGGAAACCGTCTTCACCAGGCGATTTATTAGAATTTAAAGAGGAGATGGCTTTTTCGATTTCTTTTTGTGTGAGGGGGCAACTTATCTCCTCCTGTTCCTCCTCTGATAATTTTGGTAGGTCTATGTTTGTTAAAAATGAATCGATCATGCTAAGATCATCTGGGGGTTCCGTTGTATATAATGAGGAGTAGTAGTTCTTAAAGCAGTCATTAATTTCTTTTGGGTTTCCTGTCACATTCCCATTTTCGGTTTCTATGGAATTGATGGCTCGTGAGGCCTCTTCTGCCTTCAGCTGCCAGGCCAGAACTTTCTGTGCTTTCTCCCCCAATTCATAATATCTCTGCTTGGTTCTAAGGATGTTTTTTTCTATTCTGTAAGTGTTCAGCAGATTATATTTAAGCTTTTTGTTTACTAATGATCGATATATTTCTCTGGAGCGTGACATTTGATGTTCTTTCTCTAAATGTGAGATTTCCTTCTCCAACTCATTAATTTCAGCCATGTGTTTTTTCTTTAAGCCATTGGTGTAAGAGATAATCTGTCCTCTCAGGTAGGCTTTCATTGTGTCCCATATTAAAAAGCTGTTGGAGGTGGAGGGGCAGTTTGTTTCACAAAAGAACTTAATTTGGTCCCTAATGAATTGACAAAAATCTGGTTTCTTGAGCAGAGTTGGGTTCAGCCGCCATCTATATGGTCCCTGTATTTTCTCTGGTATTGACAACGAAAGTGTCAGTGGAGAGTGGTCTGAAATAATCCTAGGTTGATATTCTGATTCCAGGATTCTATGGGTTAATTGGTTAGATATAAGAAAAAAATCTATCCTTGTATGGGAATTATGTGGGCATGAATAAAAGGAGTAATCCCTAGTTGTGGGGTGAAGGTGTCTCCAGGCGTCACAAAGGTTTAGGTCTTTCATAAAGGCCAGTGTGGATTTGGCTGCTTTAGTCCTTGTCACTACAGTGTTTGAGGACCTATCCATAATTGGGTCAAGGCAAAAGTTGAAATCTCCTCCTATCAATACATTCCCAGAACATTCAGACACTTTAAGAAATAATTCTTGAATAAAGGAGTGATCATCATAATTTGGGGCATACACATTTAGGAGTGTCCAAGTTTCAGAGTACATATTGCCTTGAATCAGTACATATCGTCCAGCTGGATCAGAAATATTTTTTTCCATAGAGAAGGGTAAATTCTTATGTAATAATATTGCAGCTCCTCTTGCTTTTGAGTTAAACGAAGATGCATATACTTGCCCTACCCATTCCCTCTTTAACTTTTGATGTTCAGTTTTAGTAAGATGGCTTTCCTGTATAAATGCTATTTCAGTTTTCAACTTTTTCAAATAATCATATACTCTTTTCCTTTTAACTGGTCCATTCAACCCATTTATATTAAATGATGTGAATTTCACTACCTTAGTCATGTTGTTACTTTATGGTGAAACTTGATAGATCGTGGTAGCTTAGGCTTGGATGTGTTCATAAAGTAGATATTTGAGTTGAGGTATTCAAAAATTGCGCCAGGTAACACATTGATAATAGTCAAAACAAGAAGACATGAAAGAAAAGAAAAAGGTAAGGCCCATCCCACAAAAATTAGAACAATACTTATTCCTACCCATAACAGCACTGATATTGAACAAAAACAGTGCAAGTCCCCATCTGTATAGAGTTGCGTGTCTGATATTCCCAAGTGCAGATCTAACACACCCCCATAGCTACATCGACAAACACCCAGTTCAGGGGTTAACTCCTTCACTCTCTCTGTAAGAGGTGGCTGATGACCAGTCATTTTGGAACTCACTACTAGCGATTTAAGATAGAGCTAGACCAAAGGTAAAAACAGAGGTGATAACACTGAGAAGAAATGGTCAAAAATAATGGTCAAGTACAAGCAGTGTTGTAGTAAAATAAGATGGATCAGGTTAAATTAAGTTGCAGCATCTATATTCTTAGCTGTAGTATCCAAAATACTCTCAATGACCATAATGAAACGAAATTATAAGGGAAGTTATGACTGTATAAAGATAGGTTACACTAACCAATCAAAAGTGTCCTGTGAAGATTCAATGTCCCATGTGTCAGTGAACGCATCGTCAGCAGTAAACTTTTACTCAGGCTCGTCCTCACCTTCAGGATGCAGTTTATGAATGAATGACATGGCTTCTTTGGGTGTTTTGAAGAATCGTCGTCGGCCGTCGTGGAGGATTCTCAACGTTGCAGGATGGAGCAGAGCAAACGGTATCTTCCTGGCCGCGAGCTCTTTCTTCACCTGATCGTATTCCTTCCGACGTCTGGCGACAGCAGGGCTCATGTCAGGAAAAAGCATGACAGGTGTGCCATCATGTTGAATGGTGTTCCTCTCCTCTGAAGCAGCGGCGCGCAGGACCCTCTCTCTGTCTTGGTACTTCAGAAATCTGATTATGATGGGTCTCGGTTTTTTATCGGGGGGTGGTCTGGGAAAGAGTGCTCTGTGGGCCCGCTCTATGATGATGGGATCGGGAAAGTTGTCAGAGCCCAGAGTGGAGGGGAGCCAGTCAGTGAAAAACTTGACTGGGTTCGTGCCTTCACAACCCTCCGGTAGATTTATGATTCGGATGTTGTTGCGCCTGCTGTAATTTTCGAGTTGGTCAACTTTTTCAAGCAGGTATTCATTCTGTCTACGTAGCTGAAGCACTGTTTTGTCCAGACCCACTAGCGTATCTTCCGCGTCGCTGATGCGGTTTTCTGCCTGCGTAACTCTCGTGACCAGACAGTTCATTGTTTTATCCAGATTCGTGATAGCATTATTAATCTCCGTCAGCTTGGAATCAAGTTGGGTAGCGAGTTTTTGGTTTCCTTCCCGTATCTCTCTAAGAATGTGAGTCGAGTTCTCACCTGGGTTCCCTCCCTCTTCGCCATGCTCGTCACGTCGGATGTTAGCATGTGAATGGCTAAAGCTAGCTTTAGCAACTTTCGCATCCATCATAAGTGCAGGACCAGCGAGGTAGTTTAGCTTCCCTTTGGATCTGGTATTCATGCATTTACTTAAAGTCGACTTTAGTTCAGAGTTTGGGTGGGATAAGTTAGTCAAAGGATAATTTTAACTGGGTGTTGTCGGGAGCTCTCGGAGGCACGTCCGTCTATCCTCGCTGCATCACGTGACTCCGACTTTGAAGTCTTACTGTGTGATTGTGAATTCCTAACTTTGATGCTGTGACTTTGATGTCATGACTTTGATGTTGTGACTTTGAAGTCGTGACTTTGAAGTTGTGACTTTGAAGTTTTACTATGTCTGTGATGTCGTGACTTTGAAGTCTTACTGTGTGACTGTGAAGTCGTGACTTTGAATTTGTGCCTTTGAAGTCTTACTGTGTGATTGTGAATTCCTAACTTTGATGCTGTGACTTTGATGTCATGACTTTGATGTTGTGACTTTGATGTCGTGACTTTGAAGTCTTACCATGTGACTTTGAAGTCGTGACTTTGAAGTCGTGACTTTGAAGTTTTACTGTGTGATTGTGAATTCCTAACTTTGATGCTGTGACTTTGAAGTTGTGACTTTGATGTCGTGACTTTGTAGTCTTACTGTGTGACTGTGAATTTGTGACTTTGAATTCCTCTTTGATGTCGTGACTTTGAAGTCTTACTGTGTGATTGTGAATTCCTAACTTTGATGCTGTGACTTTGAAGTTGTGACTTTGATGTCGTGACTTTGTAGTCTTACTGTGTGACTGTGAAGTCGTGACTTTGAAGTCTTACTGTGTGATTGTGAATTCCTAACTTTGATGCTGTGATTTTGATGTCGTGACTTTGATGTCATGACTTTGATGTTGTGACTTTGAAGTCTTACCATGTGACTTTGAAGTTGTGACTTTGAAGTTGTGACTTTGAAGTCGTGACTTTGAAGTTTTACTGTGTGATTGTGAATTCCTAACTTTGATGCTGTGACTTTGAAGTTGTGACTTTGATGTCGTGACTTTGTAGTCTTACTGTGTGACTGTGAATTTGTGACTTTGAATTCCTCACTTTGATGTCGTGACTTTGAAGTCTTACTGTGTGATTGTGAATTCCTAACTTTGATGCTGTGACTTTGAAGTTGTGACTTTGATGTCGTGACTTTGTAGTCTTACTGTGTGACTGTGAAGTCGTGACTTTGAAGTCTTACTGTGTGATTGTGAATTCCTAACTTTGATGCTGTGATTTTGATGTCGTGACTTTGATGTCATGACTTTGATGTTGTGACTTTGAAGTCTTACCATGTGACTTTGAAGTTGTGACTTTGAAGTTGTGACTTTGAAGTTGTGACTTTGAAGTTTTACTGTGTCTGTGAAGTCGTGACTTTGAAGTCTTACTGTGTGACTGTGAAGTCGTGACTTTGAATTTGTGACTTTGAATTTGTGACTTTGAAGTCTTACTGTGTGATTGTGAATTCCTAACTTTGATGCTGTGAATTTGATGTCATGACTTTGATGTTGTGACTTTGAAGTTTTACTGTGTCTGTGAAGTCGTGACTTCGAAGTCTTACTGTGTGACTGTGAAGTCGTGACTTTGGAGTCTTACTGTGTGACTGTTAAGTCATGATTTTAAGTTGTGACTTTGAATTCCTCACTTTGATGTCGTGACTTTGAAGTCTTACTGTGTGACTGTGAATTTGTGACTTTGAATAAATCACTTTGATGTCGTGACTTCGAAGTCTTACTGTGTGATTGTGAATTCCTAACTTTGATGCTGTGACTTTGATGTCATGACTTTGATGTCGTGACTTTGAAGTCTTACCATGTGACTTTGAAGTCGTGACTTTCAAGTTGTGACTTTGAAGTTTTACTGTGTCTGTGAAGTCGTGACTTTGAAGTCTGACTGTGTGACTGTGAAGTCGTGACTTTGAATTTGTGACTTTGAAGTCGTGACTTTGAAGTCTTACTGTGTGATTTTGAATTCCTAACTTTGATGCTGTGACTTTGATGTCATGACTTTGATGTTGTGACTTTGATGTCGTGACTTTGAAGTCTTACCATGTGACTTTGAAGTTGTGACTTTGAAGTTGTGACTTTGATTTTGTGACTTTGAAGTCTTACTGTGTGACTGTGAAGTCGTGACTTTGAATTTGTGACTTTGAAGTCATGACTTTGAAGTCTTACTGTGTGACTGTGAAGTTGTGACTTTGAAGTCGTGACTTTGAAGTCTTACTGTGTGACTTTGAAGTCGTGACTTTGACGTCTTACTGTGTGATTGTGAATTCCTAACTTTGATGCTGTGACTTTGAAGTTGTGACTTTGTTGTCGTGACTTTGAAGTCTTACTGTGTGACTGTGAAGTCGTGACTTTGAAGTCTTACTGTGTGATTGTGAATTCCTAACTTTGATGCTGTGACTTTGATGTCGTGACTTTGATGTCATGACTTTGATGTTGTGACTTTGAAGTGTTACCATGTGACTTTGAAGTCGTGACTTTGAAGTTGTGACTTTGAAGTTGTGACTTTGAAGTCTTACTCTGTGACTTTGAAGTCGTGACTTTGAAGTTTTGACTTTGAAGTTTTGACTTTGAAGTTTTGACTTTGAAGTTTTACTGTGTGACTGTGAAGTCGTGACTTTGAAGTCTTACTGTGTGATTGTGAATTCCTAACTTTGATGCTGTGACTTTGATGTCGTGACTTTGATGTTGTGACTTTGAAGTTGTGGCTTTGAAGTTGTTGTAACTGTCCTAGAGACAGTTTTATAGGATTGTTTACATTATTTGTTGAAAGGATAATATTTAACAGTAATATGTACTATTTGAATTGTTAATTAGATATTTAGAGCCTCAGTAGCCACAGTAATAGTAATAGAGTAATTGGTCACATGATCAGAGTTTGTTTGCATAACACCCCAGCTGTAGCAATTCTTACTCTGTTTCCCAGCATGCACTGGTTGTTGGTTGCCATGGTTGCAATTAAACTAGCGACGCGGAGCGGCTGAAACTGCGTTAAAAAGAGATAAACGTATTTTCTAGGGGCATAACCTTTTATTTATTTATTCTGCATGTGGTCCAGGAGGTGCACACGGTTATTATATTTCAGTTAGTTATAATATTAAGTTTTATTTGTTTGATATTTAACGATGTAAATGTTTCTGTGATTTTGTGTGAGATTACTTTCTGTTATGTTAACATGTTTGAGCAACGGACACTAGCACATTAATCTGAAACTGTTTGTATTTATATTTCTTTGTAGTTTTCACGGTGTTTGATGATCAGAGAGGGAGAGAGGGTGAGAAATAAAACATCAAAAGACATCTGTATGATTCGTGGCCATCCTTGCATTGGACCAGTGTAGTTACAGTGAAAACGTGTCTCCTAAAAGGCCGAAGATTCAAAGTGAAAACGTTTCGCCAAGGTTGAAAGTGGAAACGTTAACATCTAAACGGCTGAAGGTTGAAAGTGAAAACGTTAACATCTAAACGGCTGAAGGTTGAAAGTGAAAACGTTCACATCTAAACGGCTGAAGGTTGAAAATGGAAACGTTAACATCTAAACGGCCGCAAGTTCAGAGTGACAGCGTAACGTCTAAAAACGCGAATTCAGAGTGAGGAGCAGCGCTGTCCGTGAAGGAAAGAGGAGAAAGTACGACCGCTTGGAAGTGTGTGGCCGAGAATACGTTGGAGACTTGCAGACAGACGGGAAAAGACGGGAGTGATTGCTGCTGACACTGCCGTGTAGTAACGCTATTTCGCCAACAGAGGGCAACGTTCACCAGCGTAGGCTACAGTCTTGCAAATATTGCTGTCTTCAGGCAGAAGAGTGCAGTGCCAGCTATTCCAATTAGCAACAGCTCTAAAACTGTACTATGTCAGTTCATGAAGAAAAATTGAATTTAGTGAAAAGTGAATTTAGTGAACAAATTGAGTCCCTCCAGGTAGAATTGACCAGGTTAAGAAAACAATTAAAATCACAAATTGATGATGCTGAAAAGGAAAAATTAGAGATACTCATAGGTGATATTATTGCTAAAATAGAAATACAGAAAATAACAGTGATAGAGCCTACCTCAGAGACAAAGAAAGTAGAACCCAGAAAATCCTCAAGAGAACGAAAGTTAACTCCAAAAATGCTAGAGTTAAAACAACAAGAAGCCTCTCAGAAAGACAGCAAATTCATCAAGACATATGAAAGATGGAAGGAACAAGTTAAAACTACACGCACTAAACTTAAAGATGAGTGCTCTGACCAAGATTTGTGTTACATGATGGATGCCGTTGAAGATCTAGAGACACAAGTGAGAGATGCCTATGAAAGTGTACGATCTCATTCAGCACCTTCTACAGAAATTAGAAGAAAGATGGATTCCTGCATGGCAGTAACAACAGATTTGATGGGGCTAATGAAAGTACGCATGAGTGAAGTGGGACTAGAGGAGTTTGATGCTAAGGCAGAAAACGCAAGACTTCATATGGTGCTAGACAGAGAGTACGCTCAGTCAATATTTGGAACTACTGTCCGCAACTCCCACTCAAGCTGTTCATCAGAGCAACAAAGCATCACAGCAAAAAGAGCAGAGTGCGCTGCAGAGTTCGCTGCAAAGAAGGCTGAAATTAAAATGGAAGAGGAAATCACTGTACAAAAACAAGAACTGAAAAGACTAGAAAACCAAAGAGATCTTCAAGTAATAGAAGCAAAGCTTAAAGTGTACTCTGAAGCTGACTCAGGTGAATCATGGGGCAAAGGTAAAACAGCACACAGTGAGGTAGTAAATTGTCTTCCAGTGTCTCGTAAGGAAATCAAAAGTGAGAAAACATGTAACAACAATAACTGTGAAGAAACAAAGAGTGCTAATAATGAAGCATTGTTAGTACAAGCCCTACATGACACAATGGTTCTCACCAGACTCTCCGCACCGGAACCCTCAGTCTTCTTCGGAGATCCACTCAAATTCTTAGAGTGGAGCACAAGTTTTAAAGCATTGATAGAGCGACGTTGCACAAATTCAGCGGATAGGTTGTTCTACCTACAAAGGTACATCAGTGGTGAGGCACAATCTGTATTGGAAGGAAGCTTCTACAGAAAAGCAGTGAAGCGTACGACCAAGCATGGAAAGCATTGAATGCCAGGTATGGTCATCCCTTTGTAGTGCAGCGTGCATTTAAAGAAAAACTGAATAACTGGCCAAAGATTGGTACGAAAGAATCTGTCAAGCTGAGACAATTTAGTGATTTCTTGACAGCCTGCAGCAATGCCATGCCACACATTAAGGGCCTTCAAGGGTTAAATAACTGCGAAGAGAATCAAAGGATGCTTCAAAAGCTGCCTGACTGGGTAACTTCTCGTTGGAATCGCCATGTTACAAAACAGCTGCAACAAACAGAGGAATTCCCTAGTTTCAAAGAGTTTGCTGATTTTGTGGCACAAGAAGCAGAAATTGCATGCAACCCTGTAACATCCTTGCAAGCCTTGAAATCCACTGAAGACAGGCCATCACAAGATGTAAGACGTACAAAGGCTAATGTGTTCATTACAAATGTGAATGCATCAGATGAATCTAGTACAGTAAACAGTTCAT
Organism: Argyrosomus regius; assembly: GCA_946959425.1. Lineage (NCBI taxonomy): Eukaryota > Metazoa > Chordata > Actinopteri > Sciaenidae > Argyrosomus > Argyrosomus regius. Next base: position 23,989,950 of record OX336895.1, read on the forward strand.
CTTCAAACCCAGTTACATGCATGTGCTGCGGGGAAAGTCACTCCATCTACAAATGCCAGACATTCATCAATAGACCTGTGGAGGACAAAAGAAAGTTCATATTTGACAACAACCTGTGCTTTGGCTGTCTTAGAAGAGGACACAATTCAAAGGACTGCAAGAATAAAGCTACTTGTGGCATATGTAAGAAACGTCATCCAACGCCACTTCATGAAGACCGTCCTCATACAGATGCAGACACATCTTTTCATGTTGTGCAGACAGAAGAAAACACATCATCCCTTTCTTGCTATGTGGAGAGAGGCAATGGTGGGAGCACATCCATGATAGTACCTGTGTGGATTTCTACAACCACCAACCCTGAAACAGAGACCTTAGTGTATGCACTACTAGATACACAGAGTAGCAGCACCTTTGTAGATCAAGGGGTATCTGAGAAGCTAGGGGCAGATGTAGAGCCAGTCAAGTTAAAGCTGACCACTATGATGGGAAAAGATTCCATTGTGCAGAGCAAAAGAGCTAGTGGACTTAGAGTTAGAGGGTTTTCCTCACAAAGTTATATCAACTTGCCACCAGCCTACACCAGAGATTTCATCCCACTTGAACGTTCACACATCCCTACCCCTGAAACTGCCAAAAGGTGGAAACACTTGAACAGCATAACACAAGAAATACCAGAGCTGATGGAATGTGATGTTGGACTCCTGATAGGATATAACTGTCCCCGGGCATTGGCACCACGACAAGTCATTACAGGAGGTGATGATGAGCCATATGGCATCAAGACTGACTTGGGTTGGAGCATTGTTGGCAGCGCACCACAAGTCGAGAGGTTGACAGAGGTAACAGGTCTGTGCCATCAAGTATCTGCCAAAGAGCTTCCACCATTGACACCAGCCACTGTCATCAGAGCTCTCAAATCAGACTTCAGAGATACAAACCCTGAGGAAAAGAGCATATCACAAGACGACATACAGTTCACGCAACTACTAAATGAGAGAGTCCAGAGACCAGAGACCAGAGAGATCAGAAAGAAAACCAGAGACCAGAGAGATCAGAGAGACCACCAAGACCAGAGAGACCAGAGCGATCAGAGAGACCACCAAGACCAGAGAGATCAGAAAGACCACCAAGACCAGAGAGACCAGAGACCAGAGTCCAAAGAGACCTTCAGAGACCTTCAGAGACTTACAGAGACCTTCAGAGACCAACAGAGACCTTCAGAGACCAACAGAGACCAACAGAGACCAACAGAGACTTACAGAGACCTTCAGAGACCAACAGAGTACAATACTTGACAGAGCAATTCTGGAGTAGATGGAGGAAGGAATATCTGGCAAACATCACTCTAAGACAATGCTGGCAAGAAGAAATGTGAAGATTGACAATATTGTCATTGTCAAAGAGGAAGAGATTTCCCGCAATGAGTGGACTTGGAAGAGTACTTGATGTTTGCAAAGATGAAGATGGAGGCCACAGTACAAATAGGAAATAGAAAGCTAGGGAAGGAAGGTCAACAACTTACCCACCCATCTATTCTTAAACGTCCTATTCATAAATTAGTTGTGCTTGTGGAAAACAACTAAAATGAGTTCTACAGAGCTAATATCTAAACACTCGATAACTTTGGTTTTTGAAATTACTAGATTTATTTCCATAAAGGTCATCGTAAATCATAGTAATTTGGTGGGAGTGTAACTGTCCTAGAGACAGTTTTATTAACATTTTTTCCATACAGTTTACAGCATTAGTAACAGCAGTATAACTTCAAATGCCACCCAAACCCACCCCCCTCCCAAATAGGCCCATGGGCCAACTCTTGCCTTAATCCCTAATAATAAAAATAATGAAAAATAAATAAATAAAATAATAACAGTAGTAATAAAGTAGATGATAGATAAATACAGTACTTAAGTAAATAATAGAAAAATAAATTAAAACCATAAAAAATATAAAGAAAGTACAAAGCACAGTAAGTTACATTCAACAAAGGTCATGATATTGGCTTGGACTTACAGGTGTGATAACAACCAACAACAGCCAACAACTACCACTACACCATTGACAGTACTCACAGTTAACTGTGAGAAGTTATCCAGATATGTCTTAAAGTCACTCCAGCTTTTTTCAAAAAGATGGGGTTTCTTTTTCACATTGAACATAATTTTTTCAGAGGCCATGTATGATGCAACTTCTTTAAGCCACATTGAGACAGTGGGTGGGTTTTCACTTTTCCACAGTATGGCAATACATTTATTTCCAGCAATTAGGGATAGCCTAATAAAACGTATTTTCCTTACCCTGTTAGCAGGTAAAACAGATAAATCCCCTAGCAAAATCAATCTTGGTGAGTGAGGAATCTCAATCCCTGTGATGCCCTTGAGTGCATCCAGAATATGATCCCAAAATTGTTTCAAATTTACACAGTCCCAGAACATATGAATAAGACTTCCTGTTGCGACCTTACACCTAGGACAAAGTTCAGAAATAGTACCGTACATTTTATGGAGTCTCTCTGGTGTGAAATAAATTCTATGAATGAGATTAATCTGTAGAAGCCTATGGCGGCTATTATACGAAAACTTCTGAGCTGAGCTACACAGCGCTTCCCAATCACAGTCTTTAAAGGTGAGACCAAGATCTTGCTCCCATTTAGCCCTAGATTTCAGAGTTTTATTTGTCAGGAGATCTAGTATTCTGCTGTATATCACGGACACCATGCCCTTAGAGTGTTGAATGCCCTTCAGAATGTTATCAGTTACAGGAGATTCTAGAGGGGTTGGATGCCCACCCTGTTGAGAGCAAATAAAGTGCCTGACCTGCAGATATTTAAAGAAATGCGCAGCAGGAAGATTGAAGGATTCTTTTAATTGTACAAAGGATTTGAGTATATTATTATCATAGAGGTCGCCAAATGTTTTAATCCCCATGCTGTGCCATCTCTTAGTGAGACCATCTCTTAGTACAGGTGGGAGTGCTGGGTTATTATGAAAGGGGGTGTTACTATGCAGTAGTTTCACACTACGGGTACGTAATTGTATAATTGACCATAATTTTGACGTATGGTTGATAAATGGATTAGCTGTGCCATCCTTCAAAGTATGATAGGATTTAATAAAGGGGATACCAGCCAGTGGCACATCCGCTGCATGGAATTGCTCTATTTGCCTCCAAGCTGGAGGGTTGGGCATCTCTGTCTGCCAGAACCAGATAGCTCTTAGCTGAGCAGCCCAGTAAAAAAATTCGAAATTGGGGAGTTTCAAACCACCGTAATGGGAGGTGTTATACAGCGTTTTGATTTTAATTCTGGGTACTCTCCCCCTCCATATAAACCTGGATATCGCACCTTCTAGTTTCTTGAAAAAATTTGTTGGGATTGATATGGGAAGGGTTTGAAACAGGTAGAGAAATCGCGGCAGCAGGTTCATCTTTATACAATTCACACGCCCTATCAGAGAGATTGGTAATTGCATCCATCTGTCCAGGTCCTTCTCCACCTTCCTTAACAGTGTGTCATAGTTAAGTAAGAAAGCCTTATCTAACTGGGTAGGAATCTCTAAGCCCAGATATGTGACACTCTGAGTATTCCATTGAAAAGGGAAATTTTCCCGTGGAATTTGTTCAGCTGGCAGGTTAAGGGGCAAGGCCACACTTTTTTGCATATTCACTTTATATCCTGATATTCCACTATATGTATCGAGCAGATCTATAAGGGCCGGCAGGGTGGTGGATAAATTCGTTAAAAATAGGATTATATCGTCTGCATATAAAGAGATTACATGGTTTGCATCGGCAACCGTGACCCCTGAGATCGAGGGGTGGGTCCTTATTGCAATGGCTAAGGGCTCCACTGCTAGCGCGAAAAGCAGGGGTGATAGTGGGCACCCCTGCCGGGTACCTCTTGAGAGAGAAAATGGAGGCGACACGTCTGAGTTTGTCTGTATCATGGCTGTGGGGTTAAGGTATAACAATTGAATCATACTTAACATATTTGGGCCAAGGTTCATTTTATGTAAAACCGCAAAGAGAAAATGCCACTCGACGCGGTCGAAAGCTTTCTCCGCGTCGAGTGAGATTGCCAGAACTGGGTCATTCAGGGACTTAGCACAGTGCACTATGTTAAGGAACCTCCTGACATTGTCTATTGATGATCGATTTTGAATAAATCCAGTCTGGTCCATATTAACCAGCTGGGGAACTATTTTTTCAAGTCGAGTGGCTATAACTTTAGTAAGCAGTTTATATTCAGTTGACAAAAGAGAACTAGAGACAGTTTTATAGGATTGTTTACATTATTTGTTGAAAGGATAATATTTAACAGTAATATGTACTATTTGAATTGTTAATTGGATATTTAGAGCCTCAGTAGCCACAGTAATAGTAATAGAGTAATTGGTCACATGATCAGAGTTTGTTTGCCTAACACCCCAGCTGTAGCAATTCTTACTTTGTTTCCCAGCAGGCACTGGTTGTTGGTTGCTATGGTTGCAATTAAACTAGCGACGCGGAGCGGCTGAAACTGCGTTAAAAAGAGATAAACGTATTTTCTAGGGGCATAACCTTTTATTTATTTATTCTGCATGTGGTCCAGGAGGCGCACACGGTAATTATATTTCAGTTAGTTACAATATGAAGTTTTATTTGTTTGATATTTAACGATGTAAATGTTTCTGTGATTTTGTGTGAGATTACTTTCTGTTATGTTAACATGTTTGAGCAACGGACACTAGCACATTAATCTGAAACTGTTTGTATTTATATTTCTTTGTAGTTTTCACGGTGTTTGATGATCAGAGAGGGAGAGAGGGAGAGAAATAAAACATCAAAAGACATCTGTATAATTCGTGGCCATCCTTGCATTGGACCAGTGTAGTTACAGTTGTGACTTTGAAGTCTTACTGTGTGACTGTGAAGTCGTGACTTTGAAGTTGTGACTTTGAAGTTTTACTGTGTCTTTGATGTTGTGACTTTAAAGTTTTACTGTGTCTGTGAAGTCGTGACTTTGAAGTCTTACTGGGTGACTGTAAATTTGTGACTGTGAATTTGTGACTTTGAATTCCTGACTTTGATTTCGTGACTTTGAAGTCTTACTGTGTGACTGTGAAGTCGTGACTGTGAAGTCTTACTGTGTGATTGTGAATTCCTAACTTTGATACTGTGACTTTGATGTCATGACTTTGATATCGTGACTTTGAAGTCTTACCATGTGACTTTGAAGTCGTGACTATGAATTTTTACTGTGACTTTGATGTCGTGACTTTGAAGTCTTAGTGTGACTGTGAAGCCGTGACTTTGAAGTTGTGACTTTGAAGTTTTACTGTGTCTGTGAAGTCGTTACTTTGAAGTCTTACCCTGAGACCGTGAAGTCGTGACTGTGAAGACATGACGTTGAAGTCTTACTGTGTGACTGTGAATTTGTGACTTTGAAGTCGTGACTTTGAAGTCTTACTGTGTGACTTTGAAGTCGTGACTTTGAAGTTGTGACTTTGAAGTCGTGACTTTGAAGTCATGACTTTGAAGTTTTACTGTGTCTGTGAAGTCGTGACTTGGAAGTCTTACTGTGTGATTGTGAATTCCTAACTTTGATGCGGTGACTTTGATGTTGTGACTTTGAAGTCTTACCATGTAACTTTGAAGTCGTGACTTTGAAGTTGTGACTTTGAAATCGTACTGTGTGACTTTGAAGTCGTGACTTTGAAGTTGTGACTTTGAAGTTTTACTGTGTGACTGTGAAGTCGTGACTTTGAAGTCTTGCTGTGTGATTGTGAATTCCTAACTTTGATGCTGTGACTTTGATGTTGTGACTTTGAAGTCGTGACTTTGAAGTTGTGACTTTGAAGTTTTACTGTGTCTGTGATGTTGTGACTTTGAAGTCTTACTGTGTGATTGTGAAGTCGTGACTTTGAATTTGTGACTTTGAAGTCGTGACTTTGAAGTCTTACTGTGTGATTGTGAATTCCTGACTTTGATGCTGTGACTTTGATGTCATGACTTTGATGTTGTGACTTTGATGTCGTGACTTTGAAGTCTTACCATGTGACTTTGAAGTCGTGACTTTGAAGTTATGACTTTGAAGTTTTACTGTGTCTGTGAAGTCGTGACTTCGAAGTCTTACTGTGTGAATGTGAAGTCGTGACTTTGAGGTCTTACTGTGTGACTTTGAAGTCGTGACTTTCAAGTTGTGACTTTGAAGTCGTGACTTTGAAGTCTTACTGTGTGACTGTGAAGTCGTGACTTTGAAGTCTTACTGTGTGATTGTGAATTCCTAACTTTGATGCTGTGACTTTGATGTCATGACTTTGATGTTGTGACTTTGATGTTGTGACTTTGAAATCTTACCATGTGACTTTGAAGTCTTACCATGTGACTTTGAAGTCGTGACTTTGAAGTCGTGACTTTGAAGTTTTACTGTGTGACTGTGAATTTGTGACTTTGAATTCCTCACTTTGATGTCGTGACTTTGAAGTCTTACTGTGTGACTGTGAATTTGTGACTTTGAATTCCTCACTTTGATGTCGTGACTTTGAAAACTTACTGTGTGATTGTGAATTCTTTACTTTGATACTGTGACTTTGATGTCACAACTTTGATGTTGTGACTTTGAAGCTTTACTGTGTCTGTGAAGTCGTGACTTTGAAGTCTTACTGTGTGACTGTTAAGTTTTAACTGTGAATTTGTGACTTTGAATTCCTGACTTTGATGTTGTGACTTTGAAGTCTTACCGTGAGACTGTGAAGTCGTGACTGTGAAGTCGTGACGTTGAAGTCTTACTGTGTGACTGTGAAGTCGTGACTTTGAAGTCTTACTGTGTGATTGTGAATTCCTAACTTTGATGCTGTGACTTTGATGTTATGACTTTGATGTTATGACTTTGATGTCGTGACTTTGAAGTCTTACCATGTGATTTTGAAGTTGTGACTTTGAAGTCGTGACTTTGAAGTCTTACTGTGTGACTGTGAAGTTGTGACTTTGAAGTCGTGACTTTGAAGTCGTGACTTTGATGTCGTGACTTTGAAGTCATGACTTTGAAGTCTTACTGTGCGACTGTGAAGTCGTGACTTTGAAGTCTTACTGTGTGACTTTGAAGTCGTGACTTTGAAGCTGTGATTTTGAAGTCATGACTTTGAAGTTTTACTGTGTCTGTGAAGTCGTGACTTTGAAGTCTTACTGTGTGACTGTGAATTTGTGACTTTGAATTCCTCACTTTGATGTCATGACTTTGAAGTCTTACTGTGTGACTGTTAAGTTTCAACTATGAATTTGTGACTTTGAATTCCTGTGTGATTGTGAATTCCTAACTTTGATGCTGTGAGTTTGATGTTATGACTTTGATGTTATGACTTTGAAGTTGTGACTTTGATGTCGTGACTTTGAAGTCTTACCATGTGACTTTGAAGTTGTGACTTTGAAGTCGTGACTTTGAAGTCTTACTGTGTGACTGTGAAGTTGTGACTTTGAAGTCGTGACTTTGATGTCGTGACTTTGAAGTCGTGACTTTGAAGTCTTACTGTGTGACTGTGAATTTGTGACTTTGAATTCCTGACTTTGAAGTTGTGAGTTTGAAGTCTTACCGTGAGACCGTGAAGTCGTGACTGTGAAGTTGTGACGTTGAAGTCTTACTGTGTGACTGTGAAGTCGTGAATTTGAAGTCTTACTGTGTGATTGTGAATTCCTAACTTTGATGCTGTGACTTTGATGTCGTGACTTTGATGTCTTGACTTTGAAGTCTTACCATGTGACTTTGAAGTTGTGACTTTGAAGTCGTGACTTTTAAGTTTTACTGTGTCTTTGAAGCCGTGACTTTGAAGTCTTACTGTGTGACTGTGAAGTCGTGACTCTGAAGTCTTACTGTGTGACTGTTAAGTTTTAACTGTGAATTTGTGACTTTGAATTCCTGACTTTGAAGTTGTGACTTTGAAGTCTTACCGTGAGACCGTGAAGTCGTGACTGTGAAGTCGTGACGTTGAACTCTTACTGTGTGACTGTGAAGTCGTGAATTTGAAGTCTTACTGTGTGATTGTGAATTCCTAACTTTGATGCTGTGACTTTGATGTCATGACTTTGATGTTGTGACTTTGATGTCGTGACTTTGATTTCGTGACTTTGAAGTCTTACCATGTGACTTTGAAGTTGTGACTTTGAAGTCGTGACTTTTAAGTTTTACTGTGTCTGTGAAGTCGTGACTTTGAAGTCTTACTGTGTGACTGTGAAGTCGTGATTTTGAAGTCTTACTGTGTGACTGTTAAGTTTTAACTGTGAATTTGTGACTTTGAATTCCTGACTTTGAAGTCGTGACTTTGAAGTTTTACCGCGAGACCGTGAAGTCGTGACTGTGAAGTCGTGACGCTGAAGTCTTACTGTGTGACTGTGAAGTCGTGACTTTGAAGTCTTACCGTGAGACCATGAAGTCGTGACTGTGAAGTCGTGACGTTGAAGTCTTACTGTGTGACTGTGAAGTCGTGAATTTGAAGTCTTACTGTGTGATTGTGAATTCCTATCTTTGATGCTGTGACTTTGATGTTGTGACTTTGATGTCATGACTTTGATGTTGTGACTTTGATGTCGTGACTTTGAAGTTTTACTGTGTCTGTGAATTCGTGACTTTGAAGTCTTACTGTGTGACTGTGAAGTTGTGACTTTGATGTCATGACTTTGATGTCGTGACTTTGAAGTCGTGACTTTGAAGTCGTGACTTTGAAGTTTTACTGTGTCTGTGAAGTCGTGACTTTGAAGTCTTACTGTGTGACTGTTAAGTTTTAACTGTGAATTTGTGACTTTGAATTCCTGACTTTGATGTCGTGACTTTGAAGTCATGACTTTGAAGTCTTACTGTGTGACTTTGAAGTCGTGACTTTGAAGTTGTGACGTTGAAGTCATGACTTTGCAGTCGTGACTTTGAAGTTTTACTGTGTCTGTGAAATCGGGAGTTTGAAGTCTTACTGTGTGACTGTGAAGTCGTGACGTTGAAGTCTTACTCTGTGACTGTGAATTTGTGACTTTGAATTCCTCACTTTGATGTCGTGACTTTGAAGTCTTACTGTGTGATTGTGAATTCCTAACTTTGATGCTGTGACTTTGATGTCATGACTTTGATGTCGTGACTTTGATGTCGTGACTATGAAGTCTTACCATGTGACTTTGAAGTTGTGACTTTGAAGTCGTGACTTTTAAATTTTACTGTGTCTGTGAAGTCGTGACTTTGAAGTCTTACTGTGTGACTGTTAAGTTTTAACTGTGAATTTGTGACTTTGAATTCCTGACTTTGAAGTCGTGACTTTGAAGTCGTGACTTTGAAGTCGTGACTTTGAAGTCTTACCGTGAGACCGTGAAGTCGTGACTGTGAAGTTGTGACTTTTAAATTTTACTGTGTCTGTGAAGTCGTGACTTTGAAGTCTTGCTGTGTGACTGTTAAGTTTTAACTGTGAATTTGTGACTTTGAATTCCTGACTTTGAAGTCGTGACTTTGAAGTCGTGACTTTGAAGTCTTACCGCGAGACCGTGAAGTCGTGACTGTGAAGTCGTGACGCTGAAGTGTTACTGTGTGACTGTGAAGTCGTGACTTTGAAGTCTTACCGTGAGACCGTGAAGTCGTGACTGTGAAGTCGTGACGTTGAAGTCTTACTGTGTGACTGTGAAGTCGTGAATTTGAAGTCTTACTGTGTGATTGTGAATTCCTAACTTTGATGCTGTGACTTTGATGTTGTGACTTTGATGTCATGACTTTGATGTTGTGACTTTGATGTCGTGACTTTGAAGTCTTACCATGTGACTTTGAAGTTGTGACTTTGAAGTCGTGACTTTGAAGTCTTACTGTGTGACTGTGAAGTTGTGACTTTGAAGTCGTGACTTTGATGTCGTGACTTTGAAGTCGTGACTTTGAAGTCTTACTGTGTGACTGTGAATTTGTGACTTTGAATTCCTGACTTTGAAGTTGTGAGTTTGAAGTCTTACCGTGAGACCGTGAAGTCGTGACTGTGAAGTTGTGACGTTGAAGTCTTACTGTGTGACTGTGAAGTCGTGAATTTGAAGTCTTACTGTGTGATTGTGAATTCCTAACTTTGATGCTGTGACTTTGATGTCGTGACTTTGATGTCTTGACTTTGAAGTCTTACCATGTGACTTTGAAGTTGTGACTTTGAAGTCGTGACTTTTAAGTTTTACTGTGTCTTTGAAGCCGTGACTTTGAAGTCTTACTGTGTGACTGTGAAGTCGTGACTCTGAAGTCTTACTGTGTGACTGTTAAGTTTTAACTGTGAATTTGTGACTTTGAATTCCTGACTTTGAAGTTGTGACTTTGAAGTCTTACCGTGAGACCGTGAAGTCGTGACTGTGAAGTCGTGACGTTGAACTCTTACTGTGTGACTGTGAAGTCGTGAATTTGAAGTCTTACTGTGTGATTGTGAATTCCTAACTTTGATGCTGTGACTTTGATGTCATGACTTTGATGTTGTGACTTTGATGTCGTGACTTTGATTTCGTGACTTTGAAGTCTTACCATGTGACTTTGAAGTTGTGACTTTGAAGTCGTGACTTTTAAGTTTTACTGTGTCTGTGAAGTCGTGACTTTGAAGTCTTACTGTGTGACTGTGAAGTCGTGATTTTGAAGTCTTACTGTGTGACTGTTAAGTTTTAACTGTGAATTTGTGACTTTGAATTCCTGACTTTGAAGTCGTGACTTTGAAGTTTTACCGCGAGACCGTGAAGTCGTGACTGTGAAGTCGTGACGCTGAAGTCTTACTGTGTGACTGTGAAGTCGTGACTTTGAAGTCTTACCGTGAGACCATGAAGTCGTGACTGTGAAGTCGTGACGTTGAAGTCTTACTGTGTGACTGTGAAGTCGTGAATTTGAAGTCTTACTGTGTGATTGTGAATTCCTATCTTTGATGCTGTGACTTTGATGTTGTGACTTTGATGTCATGACTTTGATGTTGTGACTTTGATGTCGTGACTTTGAAGTTTTACTGTGTCTGTGAATTCGTGACTTTGAAGTCTTACTGTGTGACTGTGAAGTTGTGACTTTGATGTCATGACTTTGATGTCGTGACTTTGAAGTCGTGACTTTGAAGTCGTGACTTTGAAGTTTTACTGTGTCTGTGAAGTCGTGACTTTGAAGTCTTACTGTGTGACTGTTAAGTTTTAACTGTGAATTTGTGACTTTGAATTCCTGACTTTGATGTCGTGACTTTGAAGTCATGACTTTGAAGTCTTACTGTGTGACTTTGAAGTCGTGACTTTGAAGTTGTGACGTTGAAGTCATGACTTTGCAGTCGTGACTTTGAAGTTTTACTGTGTCTGTGAAATCGGGAGTTTGAAGTCTTACTGTGTGACTGTGAAGTCGTGACGTTGAAGTCTTACTCTGTGACTGTGAATTTGTGACTTTGAATTCCTCACTTTGATGTCGTGACTTTGAAGTCTTACTGTGTGATTGTGAATTCCTAACTTTGATGCTGTGACTTTGATGTCATGACTTTGATGTCGTGACTTTGATGTCGTGACTATGAAGTCTTACCATGTGACTTTGAAGTTGTGACTTTGAAGTCGTGACTTTTAAATTTTACTGTGTCTGTGAAGTCGTGACTTTGAAGTCTTACTGTGTGACTGTTAAGTTTTAACTGTGAATTTGTGACTTTGAATTCCTGACTTTGAAGTCGTGACTTTGAAGTCGTGACTTTGAAGTCGTGACTTTGAAGTCTTACCGTGAGACCGTGAAGTCGTGACTGTGAAGTTGTGACTTTTAAATTTTACTGTGTCTGTGAAGTCGTGACTTTGAAGTCTTGCTGTGTGACTGTTAAGTTTTAACTGTGAATTTGTGACTTTGAATTCCTGACTTTGAAGTCGTGACTTTGAAGTCGTGACTTTGAAGTCTTACCGCGAGACCGTGAAGTCGTGACTGTGAAGTCGTGACGCTGAAGTGTTACTGTGTGACTGTGAAGTCGTGACTTTGAAGTCTTACCGTGAGACCGTGAAGTCGTGACTGTGAAGTCGTGACGTTGAAGTCTTACTGTGTGACTGTGAAGTCGTGAATTTGAAGTCTTACTGTGTGATTGTGAATTCCTAACTTTGATGCTGTGACTTTGATGTTGTGACTTTGATGTCATGACTTTGATGTTGTGACTTTGATGTCGTGACTTTGAAGTCTTACCATGTGACTTTGAAGTTGTGACTTTGAAGTCGTGACTTTGAAGTCGTGACTTTGAAGTTTTACTGTGTCTGTGAATTCGTGACTTTGAAGTCTTACCCTGAGACCGTGAAGTCGTGACTGTGAAGTCGTGACCGTAAAGTCTGTACGGGGTGCCAGAGGGAGCGGAGTTGGGATCACAATCTATGATCCAGTTTGTGGAGAAGCTACTTCGGGAGAATTTAAACATCCCCTCGTCAACAGCACTACAGATCGTTGAACGTTGAAGTCTGTACGGGGTGCCGGAGGGAGCGGAGTTGGGATCACAATCTATGATCCAGTTTGTGGAGAAGCTACTTCGGGAGAATTTAAACATCCCCTCGTCAACAGCAATACAGATCCAGAGGGCGCATAGAGCGCTATCACCCCCCCCCCACCAAACGGCTCCCAGCCCAGATCGATCCTGGCAAAGTTTCTGTGCTTTGCCATTAAAGAAGAATTGCTTAGGCTGGCTTGGCAGAAGAAGGGTTTTTTGTGGAACAACAACAAGATTAACCCCGACCATGACTATCCTCCGGAGATCATGGCCATGAGGAAGGAGTACGCGGAGGTGCGGAAGATCCTGAAAGACAAGAACCTGCGGTTCCGAACCCTCTACCCAGCCCGCCTTAAAGTGTTTTATGAGGAAGGTGTGAAAATCTACAATACGGTGGAGGAGGCGTCAGCGGACCTGGCGAGCCGGGGATTCCCGGTGAGAGTGATCAAACAACCGGCAACTCCCAGAGAGAAATTACAAAGAATGACTTCGTGGCGGGGGGCTGGGGGACGGCGCCCGCGGCAGAACCGAGGAGCTGCAGGATACAAGGAGAGGCTGCAAGTATTTAGACGGGAAGAGAACTAACATTAAGATATGCTTGTGATATGGACGACACGGTAAAAATGTAATTAGTGTCGAGCCAAAATGGGTGGGGATTCTCTTTTCTGAGGGCATCATCACAACGGAAGGCCCCCTAAGTGTGTAAGTAGGGGGTACTCCTTCAAAGACTAAGGGAAGCAGTGGAAATGATTCATTGCTGGAAGTTTGGTTAGATGTTTATTAGCAGCAGACAGCTGATGCTGCTGCTGTCTGCTGCTATTGGGGGAATGCGGTGCTGTCAGTTGATACAAATCCATGCAAATTGAGCCAGTGAAATATGTATGAATATGATCAAGATGAATAAGATATTATCTAAACTAAAGAAAGAAAGAGCCCAGATTGCCTTACTTCAGGAGACACACATGAACCAACTGATCATTTGAGATTGAAGAGAAAGGGTTTTAAATATGTATTTTCCTCATCTATCAAATCCAAACATAAGAGGGGTGTGGCTATACTTATTTCTGGTGCACTTAATTATGAACATATCTCAGAAATCAGTGATGAGGAAGGCAGATTTGTCAGGGTAACAGGAAGGATAGAGGGTTCTGAAAGTACAATATTAAATGTGTATGCCCCACCTGGGAGTGATTGGGGATTCTATAGGAATATTTTTGATTTAATGATGGACTCTCAGGGCACGGTTGTCTGTGGGGGGACTTCAATTTTAGACTTGATCCCAAACTAGACTCATCCAATCCGACTAATCAAATTAACCCACTCATAAGGAAAATCAACTCCTATATGGTAGAAATGGGGATAATAGATGTGTGGTGAGAGCGGTATCCGTCTGCCAGAGATTACACACATTATTCTGGTTTATTTAAAGTTTATGCTAGGTTGGATTATTTCTTCATGTTTAAGGTGGATAGGTTCAAGATTAAAGACTGTGATATACTAACGAGGGACTTATCTGATCATAGTCCTATCTCGATGTCTCTGCAGGTGGACAGAAAAAAGCGAAACTCCCTATGGAAATTTAATTCACATATATTTAATGATCCTGCCATTACGACACAGGAGAGGTATCAGCAATTACTATCTGGGACACAGTTAAAGCGGTAATGAGAGGTAAATTAATTTCTATTACTTCTCACCTAAAAAGAACCAAAGGACAGAAACTAGCAGACCTACAGATGAGGCTAAAGCTGAAACAACAGGAAGATATTAATAACCCTAACCCTACTGTAAAGCAAGAAATTAGGAAACTACAGGGAGAAATCAATGATATTTACACACAGGAGGTCCAGAAGAATTTAACTTTCCTGAGACAGAAATATTATGAGATAGGAGGGAAATCAGCAAAATATCTGACATACAAACTACGGAAGCAACAGGAGGAAAGTACTATTTACAAAATTAAGAACCCTAAAACTAATATACTAGAAACTAAATTGGATAGGATTCAGGAATGTTTTGAGGTCTTTTATAGGGATCTTTACACACAACCTGATGCCCCTGGGGAAGGTTGTTTCGATACCTTCCTCAGCTACCTGAACCTACCCTCACTATCAGACTTTGAAAATGAGAATTTATTAAAACCAATTTCAATACAGGAAATTAATGCGGCTATCAACAGACTAAAATCAGGAAAGGCAGTGGGGCCGGACGGGTACAACTCTCAATGGTATCGCATCCTAAGGACAGAACTAGTCCCATTATTGGAGAAGACATTTAATTACGTTCTGCAGGAGGGAGAAATCCTTCCTTCGTGGAGGAAGGCTACAATCTCAGTTATCCCAAAAGAGGGGAAAGATAGACAAGAATGTGGGAATTATCGACCAATTAGTGTTCTCAACTTAGACAACAAATTATTCACCTCTATTCTTGCCCGCAGATTGGAGATCTTGTTGCTTGACCTCATTAATTTAGACCAGACTGGCTTTATACACCATAGACAAACAACCGTTAACATCAGAAGAGTATTACACATCCTAGGACAAATACAAAATGACAAAACTCAAGCAATTATAGGGAGTCTAGATGCTGAGAAAGCTTTTGATTCTGTCAGATGGGCATTTCTGTATAAGGTGCTGTGGAAGTTTGAATTTCAGGATAGGTTTATCAGAATAATCCAGGCATTATATGACAGACCCTCAGCCCGAATGAAGGTCAATGGTGATTTATCAGAGGCTTTTATTGTGAAACGAGGGTGTAGACAGGGTTGCGCAATCTCGCCCCTCCTCTTCAATTTATTTATAGAGGTACTAGACCAATCAATTAATCAAAATATTAAGGGCATCATACTATCAGGAGTTGAACATAAAGTAGCAATATTCACTGATGATGTGCTGGTTTGCCTGGGGGAACCAGAGAGCTCATTTAGTGAATTGATGTCCACTTTGAGAGATTTTGGTAAGCTATCTGGTTATAAAGTTAACATCTCAAAAACCCAGGTGATGACACTCAACTATACTGCCCCCGTGACTTTACGTAAGAAATTCAAGGTAAATTGGGAAAATGAAAATATTAAGTATTTAGGGATACATCTGACTAAAGATCTCGCAGGGCTCTTCCGAGCAAATTATGAGCCAATATCTTTAAGTATAAAAGCAGACTTACATAGATGGAACCTGGTCCCCTTCCTGAGTCTTACCCCGAAAATCCACCGGGCCCGTCCGCGGCGCGTTGCGTGAGCCTCGCGTCATCGCGAGTAATACGCGGCCATTCTAGTCAATGTATCAATGTATCTGGGACGCGCCTCGACGCTCGGTTACGCGTGATTTACGCGTCAGTTCTATTTTTGACGGACGACGCGAGCAGCACGCGTCAATTTACACAGACCACCTCGAGCGGGTGGAAGCCAAACACAGAAAAAGCAAAGAGAATCCGGTGGATTTTCAAAATAAAATACCCCGTGTAAACTGCCGGTCATAAAAACAGACAAAAACAAAACTAATTAACTACGTAACATATTTACACATGTAGAAGCATGTTTCGAAGAACATACACCGGGAAAATGGCCAAATCTGAGCAAGTAAACAAAGTCTGGCGGGCTAAACGCTCGCTTCTGAAACGCTCCCGGTAGGGTTTGAAGTCGTGTGCAGGACGGACCAAATACGCTACGCTCACGCAACGCGCTGCGGACGGGCCCGGTGGATTTTCGGGGTTAGTGCGAGGATAAGTGCAATCAGGACAAATGTGTTGCCACGCCTACTTTACCTTTTTTAGGAATTTACCTATAGAGGTGGGTGAAAAGCAATTTAGGGAGTGGGACAAATGGATCTCCAGATTTATCTGGCAGGGCCGGAAACCAAGGATTAAATATGCCACCCTTCAACTTACCAAGGAAAATGGAGGGCTGGGTCTCCCCTGCCTAAGGAATTATTACAAGGCTGCACAGATAGCCCCCCTTTTATACTGGTGTAATGAAACATATATTGCCAAATGGAAGGAGCTGGAGTCCAATTTATCAACTCAGTTCCCCATCCAAGCTGTAATAGAGGGATAAGGGCTTAATATGCCAGTTGGAAAAGCAGGGGAACCCCTGGTTGAACCACACTCTTTAAGTCTGGCAGAAGGTGATTAATACTTGTGGGATACATAGAATGTTGAGAATATTTAGATGGTTTGCTTTTGACTCAGATTTTACTCCCAATAGACATGACTCCAGCTTTAAATCATGGACAATGTATGGTCTCACGACATTCATTGCACTTACACAAAAAAACACTGTGTGCAGCTTTGATACCCTGCGGGACAAGCATGGCTTAGCATGGATCAAATTCCATAGATACCTGCAACTACGTTCTTATATTGACCATGAATGTAAATTAACTAACTTTTCAAAGGTCGAATCAGAATTTTACCACATCCTGAAAAACGCCATGACCATGATCCCTTCTAAATCCATCTCAAAGCTGTACAAAGCCCTTTCCAATGCCAATAAAAATAACACCCTTTATATTAAAGAGAAATGGGAAGGGGAATCGGGGATTGAGATTTCTGAGGAGGCTTGGAACAATATCTGGTCCTTCCAGTGGACAACTTCCTGCTCTATGGACTGGAGAGAACATTGCTGGAAGAACATTATTAGGTTCTTTAGGACTCCGTACCAGGAAAGGTATAAAGGCGCTACTATGGCATGCTGGAGGCAATGTGACTCGACTGCTGCTAACCACTACCATATCTTTTGGGATTGTCCCAAGTTAAAAACCTTCTGGAGAAATATCCAGGCTTCCTTAAACACAGTCTTTAACACTCAAATACCCCTTAGTTTTGATGTCATGTACCTGAGTCATGTTCCTCCTTTTGAATGTAGGAGAGAGATAAAGCTGCTGCAAATTCTCTTGGTGGCAAGTAAGAAAACAATTACGAGAAGGTGGTTAAGCCTGTCCCAGCCTACCCTAGACGACTGGATTGGAACTACTTTGGAGATCTTTAGGATGGAAAAACTGACCTATCAAATGAGACTTGAAAAGGACAAATTTTACCAAATCTGGAATAACTGGATTTCTTTCATTGCCCCCACGAGAGCAGACTTTATTTGATCTCACTGGTAATATTGCTCTATAATTCTCTCATTTAATTTAGGACTGGTTATGGATGTTTATTTCTGTGACAGCGGCAGCAGGGACATCCACACATGGGGAAACATCAGGATTCCAGAATTCAAACACACTGTATCAAAATATGGAATCAGACAAATTTGACCAGAGAAGTGGTACCAGGCCAATTCAGATGGCCTGAAATGTCCCAATTCTTTCTGTAGGGACCATGTGGGCATCCCCACTCATGGCTGAAGCTGTGTGTGCATCCACACCTGGGGAAACATCAGGATTCTAGAATTCAAACACACTGTACCAAAATATGGAATCAGACAAATTTGCCAATTCAGATTGCCTGAATGTCCCAATTCTTTCTGTAGGGACCACGTGGGCATCCACACTCATGGAAATACATTGATGTCACAATGATATGATGAGTTAATAATAACTCATCATTACTTGTGCCTATAGTGATATATCCACCTGTCCTTGATGTAGCAGTCTACAAACTGCCATTTGATCTTAGAAAATACACATGGTCATGATTCCCCAATTCACATCCTTTGTATAAATACATGAAATGGGACAAATTAACCCACAGTACTGGCGTTAGGGGTCATTAAAAATCTTAATGACCCCTAACGCTTCCCTCCCTCATTGTGTCCCTCCTGGCCATATCCCCCTGCATCCTGCATTCCACTCCGCAATGCTAAATGTACTTGTACTCATGGAGAATAAACATGAGAATGAGGTACATCAAAATAATTCCAGCTAGAATTAGAATGAGTACGAACATATCCCACAGGTCCCATGCTTGTTCACATAGCACTCCCAATCTAAAAGGGAAACAAAACCACTTTATTGTAATATCGTACAAACATCACTAGATTCATCATCAATAATAATTATATATATTTAAAGTACAAACTGCACCTGCCTATATGCCTATATGGTGCATCTTGTGGAGATCCTTGTTGTTGTTGGATCTCAAGTCGGGTGGAGGGACCTTCATTTGGCATCTCAATCCTCATTTCTATTGCATGATCTATCCATGTGTCAGTTCCTGACCTCCTCGGGCGGGAGGATGTTGTAAATATTTTTTCTCTGACAATAGATGAATAATAATAATAGGTTACAATAATGTAACCCACACTGCCTCTGCACGTCCGCTGCCAGAC
Organism: Argyrosomus regius; assembly: GCA_946959425.1. Classification (NCBI taxonomy): domain Eukaryota; kingdom Metazoa; phylum Chordata; class Actinopteri; family Sciaenidae; genus Argyrosomus; species Argyrosomus regius. The sequence goes on from OX336895.1 coordinate 24,008,649, forward strand.
CCTCCACACCTCCCCCGGACTCTGCGTTGTGATTTGGTGTTGTTGTAGTTGTAGAGGAGTGTCATGCGGAGGGAAGGAGACACCAGACACAGGGTTCTGGATTGTGGCTGAAACCTCGACTTTATTTCACTCACACCTGGCTTCATGCACCTTCGGGGCGAAGGAAAGTAAACTCTCATAAAGACATAAATCTCCCACTCCAACGATAATCAACATCAACAAAATAACATAAATCACAAAAAAATGAACATCACTACCAAACCAGACCAAATACAGCATCTCCAAAATGAATAAACCAACACAAAAACATACCCTCCCAAATAAAGCTCACGGTCAACAAAAAAAGCGGCCCACACTGAACCAACCCACCACTCGTTCCCCAGTATGCTAGCCACATTAATAGCCACATCCCGCTAACATCATGAAACAGTAAAAAAACACAGTTAATTAACGCTCCCACCTATTTCCAACTTTAGCCTGACAGGTGAATAAACACTAAGCGTGAACTAACTAACAGAATGGGCAGTTTTACCACTAATATTTGAATATAATGCAGGACGCCGTTACGATGCTTACCTTCAGGGCGAAGGAAAGTAAACTCTAAAAAAACATGGCATCGCACACGGAGCTAATCCCAAACTCATGCAACCGCTGCGGCATAGACAGCGCCACAGCGCCGCCTTGTGGACCCAGACAGGCAACTGCCTTACATCCGCCCCTTCTTTAATTGATGGCGTCCCAGCCATCAGACCAAACCAAATATGTAAGTATAAATACAACTAACACCACCCACTTAACATATGTGGAGCTCAAACAATGAAAACTTCAATAGAGGTAATAAATGCGTGGTGAATAAATGATTGGGTTGTGTCATGACTGTGTGTATGTAGCTGCCACACAGGTGTATGTACTACAACTTCTGTGTTACACATGGCCTGCTGCTCGTCTTGCTTTAACCCTCTGCCACAACTTCCACCCTCTTCTTATCTTCTCCTGGTCACTCTCTGACTTTATGACTTGTGACTCACAGCATAGTTTCTTTGGGAGACGTCGATTCCTTGGTGGGTTTCTCCTAGGAGAACTGGGACCCTGAGATGTGTTGTCGCCAACGACAGCTCCATTTGTCTCCCCTCCGTCACTCATTTGTCCTGCGTCCATGTCCATGTTCCCTGCGCTTGTGTGCTCATCCTGTCTGTTTGTTGTCTCAGGTAACACCCTCTACACACTTTCCTCTGTATCCTCCAGTACCCAGTCCTCTGTGCTCGTGTGTTCATTGTGCCTGTTTGTTCTCTCAGTTCTGGTTCTCTCCACATTTTCCTCTGCATCCTCCGTCATCCAGTCCTCAGCTGTATCCGACTCAGGGCCTGCATCTCTCACATCCAAATCCAGCTCAGCCTTCTCTCTCACTACTCCTCCGACCTGCTCGACTGGGAGAAACATACATTGTGTAAGGAGGTTGCGGTGAATCACTCTTTCTGTCCCTCCTTCCTCTGGTTGCACCACATACACAGGGATGCCAGGTTGCTTTTTCACCACAATGTATGGACGAGACTCCCACCTGTCTCCCAGTTTCTGCCGCCCCTCCACATGACACACTTTGACCAAGACTCTATCCCCTGGACTGAAGACTTGACTCTTTGCTTTTTTGTCATAGTACTTCTTCTGCTGCTCCTTAGCATGCCTTGACATCTGGTTGGCCTGGGCGTAAGCCTGTGACAGGCAGTCGTGGAGAGTTTGGACATAGTCACTGTACCCGCCTGGCTGATTTTTGGTGGGGAGCCCAAAGATCAAGTCAACTGGGAGTCTGGGATGCCTACCGAACATCAGGTAATGTGGTGTAAATCCGGTCGAGTCATGCCGGGTGCAGTTGTATGCGTGTGTCATAGCATCCAAATGCTCATGCCAGCGGGGCTTCAAGTGAGGTTCTAACGTCCCCAGCATGTTTAACAGGGTCCTATTGAATCTTTCGGTGGTCCCGTTGCCCTGGGGGTGGTAAGGTGTGGTGTGGGTCTTAGTGATGCCAGTACACTTGCACAGCTCTCTCGCAACAGCACTTTCAAAATTGCGCCCTTGGTCTGCATGCAATTTTGCTGGGAAGCCAAACCTGCAGAAGAAGTTCCTCCATAGCACCTTAGCCACTGTGCGGGCTTTTTGGTCTTTGGTGGGGTAGGCTTGTGCGTAGCGGGAGAAGTGGTCTGTCACAATTAGCACATTTTCAATACCACCTTTGGATTTCTCCAGGGTCAAAAAGTCCACACAAACAAGCTCCATGGGTGTGCTGCTGTGGATGCTGACCAGGGGAGCTCTGAGACCTGCAGTAGGAGTCTTTCTGAGACAGCACCTCTCACACTGCTCACACCATGCCTTGATTTCCTGGAACATTCTTGGCCAGTAAAATCTTTCTCTTATCATCTGCAATGTCCTCTCAAATCCCAAGTGCCCTGGGTCGTCATGAAGAGCAGTCTTAACTGATGTGCGGAGACTCTCTGGCAGTAGAAGCTGCTCCACTGCCCCTCTCTGACAGTCTTGAATGCAGCGGTACATGATTCCATCCTTTACCACTAACCTCCTCCACTCCTTTAAGAGAAGGCACACTTGCCCACCACCTTCAACCCTCTCGCTGCGGCGTGGTTTCTGGTTCCGGCTCCTGAAGTGCAAGACTGGGCCAATGACAGGGTCTCCCTTCTGCGCTGTGCGAATCTCCTGCCTTGTCATGGCAGGGAGTGACTCTGTCCCCACGTCCCCATAAGGCTCACTTGATTCTGGGAGTTGACTGGGCACAGGCCCTGTAGAGGCAGCAGCACCCTCACCTGGAGGGCTTTCCGGTTGTGGCCTGGTTTGTGTCTCCCCCTGCTCGCTAGTACTCACCCGCTGAGGGCAAGTTTGTAGGACCTGGGTTACTTCCTGGTTGGACAACCGAGAGAGAGCATCTGCATTTGAGTTACTCTGGCCCCGTCTGTACTGGATGTCGAAGTCGAATGCAGACAGCCGCGACACCCACCGCTGGCCCGTAGCATCCAGCTTCGCTGTGGTCATCACATACTTGAGGGGGTTGTTGTCTGTTTGAACAGAGAACTTGCGCCCGTAAAGATGGTCATAGAACTTATCTGTCACCGCCCACTTTAGAGCGAGGAACTCGAGTTTGTGTGCAGGATACCTCGTCTCCGCTGGGCTCAAGCCTCTGCTGGCGTAGGCTATGACCCTCTCAGCCCCATCCTGCACCTGTGCCAAAACAGCGCCAAGCCCCTCCCCAGAGGCGTCGGTCTGAAGGAGAAACGGCAGGCTGTAGTCTGGGTAGCCCAGTACTGGAGCAGTCATCAGCTTTCCTTTTAGGGACTGAAACACCTCCTCACACTCGTTAGTCCACAAGAAGGGGGGGTTAGGACCCGCGCTTTTCTTTCCACCTCTTTTTTTCTTTCTGGGGTCACCAGAGGTGAGGCGGTACAAGGGAGCAGCTAAAGTGGAGTAGCCCTGCACATACCGCCTGTAGTATCCAGCAAATCCCAAAAACTGCAACACTTCTCTCCGGTTGGTAGGCCTCACCCACTCCTTGACCCTGCTGATCTTCTCTGGGTCCGTCCTGATGCCCTCCGCAGACACCAAGTGACCCAAATACTGCACTTCTTTCCTCACCAGCCAGCACTTGGAGGGCTTTAACTTCAACCCATGCACCCGAAGCCGATCAAACACCAGCTGCAACCTCTCTAGATGCTCATCAAAGGTTTTGGAGAAAATAATGAGGTCATCAAGATAAATCAGGAGATGAGTGAAGTTGAGATCACCAAAGCAGCAGGTCATGAGTCTCTGAAAGGTGGACGGAGCGTTCTGTAGCCCAAACGGCATTCTGTTGGCCTCAAACAGCCCCATGGGAGTACTGAACGCCGTCTTGTGCCTGTCCTGCTCTGCTACTTCCACCTGCCAATAACCAGACGTGAGGTCGAGGGTGGAGAAGTATTTTGCTTGACCCAGCGCCTCCAGGGCCTCCTCTATTCGTGGCAGAGGGAATGCATCTCTTGTGCTGCAGGAGTTGAGCTTCCTATAGTCGATGCACAGCCTCAGTGACACGTCTTTCTTAATTACGATCACTACAGGTGATGCATATGGACTCTTACTAGGCCGGATGACTCCCGCATCCACCATCTCACTCAACAATCGTCTAACGTCCTGCCACTGGGAAGGGGGGATCTTGCGATATGGAAGCTGAAAGGGCTTAGAGTCAACCAGGGGGATTTCATGCTGCACAGTTTTTGTGTGGCCGTAGTCTGTGGGATGCTGTGAGAACACACCTGCATTCCTCTCCACCAGCTCTTTAAGGAGGGAGCGCTGGTGTTCATCCTCCACCGCCGCTTCACTAAGATCCACCGCACAGCCCACCACCACCTGATCGAAACTCAGACAGGCCTCATTGTCCCCTTCATTTTCACCGCCTCTCTGCTCTTTATAAGGAAACTCCACAACGTTGTCCACCAGGAAAGCATTGGCCAGGTGTGTATGCGGTTTGATTGTAATGGCACGCTGGGACAGGTTCATTACTCTGACAGGGGCACAGCCTCTTTTCACATCAGCAAGCACTTTGGCAACCTTTCCTCCATCACTGGTCTCTTTTTCCTGCAGTAGGGGACCTTGTTTCTCGCCCATGGTTTCCCCGGCTACCATGGGCTCTAGGCGTTTAAAGGCCGAGGGGGCCGAGGCATGTTCCCCTCCGCAGGGCTCACTGGTTGAGGTTGCTGAGCCCATGCTGGACTGGGATTGGGAAAGACTTCTCTGCAGACACGGGCTATATGTCCCTGCTTCCCACACTGATAGCATGTGACACTTGCACTGGGGATGGGGTTCACCAGAGGTGGTTGGGGTCTTGGTGGGGGGATGGGGAGTGGAGCAGTGATTCTTGCTTCAAGGTGAGACAACTTAGCCATGTGCTCCTGTTGGTTTAGGGCTAACTTTTGGACCATCTCTGTCAGTTCTGATAACTCTGAGGCATGTTTTGTTCTCTCTGTCTTCACATTTGCACTACACTCAGATGCAGCATGCACTTGTGCATATGTTTTCTTTGATTTGTGTTGTGACTGGAACTTTTTAGTCTCTCTTGCTAGATTTCGTAGTTCAACTTGCAGCTCTCTGAAGCTTAAAAGCCTGGGCTTCATTGGTACAATCCTTGCATACACCTCATCATCATTAAGTCCTCTCAGAAACTGCCGGGTGAGTTTACTGTCACGATCAGGAAAGGGTCTGCCTCCTCTTTGATTTTCTTCTACGGCCCGCAATGTAGACTCCAGCGCAATAGCATAGGAGCAGGCAGACTCCCCTGGCCGTTGGCTGCACTCATAGAAGTCGGCTAGTGGGTCCAAGGAACCCTGCGTGTCACCGTACTCTGCTCTTAATTCCTCAAATGCCTTTTCTGGGGTCTGTTCCTGGGAGGGAAGATTCAGAACCAGTTTTCTGGCCTCACCACTCAAGTGTCGCACTACAGTAGCAAAGCGGAGGTGTGTAGGCAGCTCTATTGCCTCCAGAAGATACTGCATATCACGTACCCAGTCATCGACAAGTATCTTGCTATCTGCATTACCTGTGAACACTTGGACATTCTTGACCTGATGAGTCTGCATGAACCCGCCATAGGTCATCTGTGAGACACCTGGGTTAGCTGTGGTTATGGCAGGAGTCTTTAGAGGTGGGTCAGACGGGTATGAGTGCATGAATGGGTTCGAGGGTTGAGGTAGGGGCATGGTATTTGAGAAGGCACCAGGATACATGATGGCGTGAGGGCTGACTGCCGGTGTCTGTAGCTGCACTGGGGTGGGGGCCTGAAGAGGGGCTGTGTGGCTAAAAGCTGCATTTACCATATACAGAGGGTTGGGCATTGTTGTGTTTGGGTCCCATGCACTGGTGGCAGGCGCGGGTATGGGGGCTACAGGGTCTTGAGGGTAGTGAGCAGGGGCTGGTGCTGTATGCACCTGGGGGGCAGGAGTAGAGTGTGAGTAGCCAGTGTACCTTTGAGGGCTAGGCTTAATGGGCTGGGTGGGGTAATGAGAGGCGGCTGGGTGCTTCATGGAAGGTTGTGGCACAATTTGCATTTCTGGTTGGATGGAATGTGGGGGGCTGTGAAGAGGCAGGGAGGCTTGGGATCCATATGGGTTAGCTGTCGGTGGGATAGCAGAGCCCATAATAGTCTGCACTGCTGGCTGGGGCACAGGAGCATCCCCTGGAGACATGACACTTGGCAGGCTGTAATCTGACCTGTTTGTCTGACGTCTTGGCCTGGTGGCTGGTGTGACATCAAAACTGGGCAAGGGGGCCTGCATTGTAGTTCCAAAGGTGGGTGCTTTGGCTGGATTAATCCAATCAGGTGACAGCACTGAGGGCGGTGGGGTTAGCTGTGAGCCTACTTCAGGCCCTGGGGGGTGCCCGTGGATGCGGGAGTCTTGGACTTGGTGCTGTGGGCTCACTGTGCCAGGGTCCGCCATTGCCCCATCACTCAAAGGGTGGATTTGGGTTCCATCTGTGCCATGGTAGTGGCTTGTTGCAGGACCATGGGAGGATTGAATGTCTGAGGCCGCTGCAGAGGGTGCCTCCAGCCGTAATGGGGAATCTGCGTAACCACTCCACATTTTCTTTTATTTCTCAATATACACTAGCTGGGGCTGAATATGTATGCTGTGAGATTATTTCAGTATGTTAATGTTGTATGTGAGACTGTGTGTATGTGAAATTATTATATCTTGTTTGATAAAGTGTAATGAAATATGTGCAACACAATTATCAAATTTTAACCATCACTTGCAACAAACATGAATTAACCACCATTTGTCAGTACCCAACTTTCTTTCACTTCAAGAATAGTAATTAACCACTAGCAATACCAGTTTGAATACTGTTAGCAAATGAAATTTCTATAAAAAAAAACACACACCAGTTTTGTCTTACTATCATTCAACCAACAGTCAAGTTTTGTTTTTTTGTTTGTTTTTTTTTTTCCACACAAAAGTCAAAAATGAAGACACTGCAAACACTTTAATGTCCCACTCTATATTTGGAAGGAAAGGATACGCTGTTGAAGGTGGACGTTCTTCCACTGCACAGTCTCAAGAAGCAGGAATGCAGCAGGAAAGCAACTGTCCCTTATGACGAGCCGGCTTCCTCACACACAGCTTATCAGGATGTCCATAGAGTTGAAGCTGGGCGCACAGTTCACTCACTGATGATAAGGCAGACCGGGTGTCCAGCGTCGTTTGGGTTGTAGAGCACTGCCAGTCTCAGTCGCTCTCAGTCTTCGGTCTCGGAGCGTCACAATCCGGGTCACGGCACCAAAGATGTAACCCACACTGCCTCTGCACGTCCGCTGCCAGACCCTCCACACCTCCCCCGGACTCTGCGTTGTGATTTGGTGTTGTTGTAGTTGTAGAGGAGTGTCATGCGGAGGGAAGGAGACACCAGACACAGGGTTCTGGATTGTGGCTGAGACCTCGACTTTATTTCACTCACACCTGGCTTCATGCATCTTCGGGGCGAAGGAAAGTAAACTCTCATAAAGACATAAATCTCCCACTCCAACGATAATCAACATCAACAAAATAACATAAATCACAAAAAAATGAACATCACTACCAAACCAGACCAAATACAGCATCTCCAAAATGAATAAACCAACACAAAAACATACCCTCCGAAATAAAGCTCACGGTCAACAAAAAAAGCGGCCCACACTGAACCAACCCACCACTCGTTCCCCAGTATGCTAGCCACATTAATAGCCACATCCCGCTAACATCATGAAACAGTAAAAAAACACAGTTAATTAACGCTCCCACCTATTTCCAACTTTAGCCTGACAGGTGAATAAACACTAAGCGTGAACTAACTAACAGAATGGGCAGTTTTACCACTAATATTTGAATATAATGCAGGACGCTGTTACGATGCTTACCTTCTGGGCGAAGGAAAGTAAACTCTAAAAAAACATGGCATCGCACACGGAGCTAATCCCAAACTCATGCAACCGCTGCGGCATAGACAGCGCCACAGCGCCGCCTTGTGGACCCAGACAGGCAACTGCCTTACAATAACAAATGCTTTTATTTTGAAATAGAAATGTGTTGTGTTGTCTTCTGTTAGTGTAACGTTTAGACGTTAAGTTGCTTAAAAAGAATCTATTTGGTTGCTAGGTAATGGATCTGTCTCTCTTTTCCTCCTCGTTTCTTTTATGTCGCCGTTGTCGTTTTTTTCTTCTTTGTAACAGTGTTTTACGTGTTTTTTAGTAAATATTATCGGTTTGAATGAGAAGCAGTCGTGATCGTCGTTTTTTGTAGAAGCTCCAACAATTTAAACAACACAGTGCGCTGATAAGTTTCGTTTTGATGATGTCATCGGAGCTGCTGTGACGCGAGCCACTGCAGTTGGTCTTTCGTTCTACAGCCGTTGATATACACAAACGTTCACAAACGGTTTTGTTTCTTTCGTTTCCTTACCCTTTCTCTAGTAGTTTAATCATTTTTACTGCTATGTGTAAATGACAAAAGATCACAGCAGGATTAAATCAGCTAACTAACTGTTAAAGTTGAAAAGTGAAAAAAACTGAAAAGTCTGTATCCGTGTCTTTTAATGGGGACACACACCATATCTTGAGCCAACTCTAAACCACCTTATTCCCTGGAGACAACCCCTTCTATCTCTCCCTATCATCCCCCCTTTTTTATAACATGAGTAATTAATATGTTATTGGAAACTAGTAGTCATTTCTATTCAGTAATTGAATTTTTTAGTGCTTTGGATACTGAATCTGGATGAACTAGTAATTAGAATTCAAATCAAATCTGCAAGCTTTTATTATTTTTTATTTAATTTTATGAATTAAGTGGAAGGTAGATTGAAAGTTGGAAATAAAATTGATATTCCACATTTACATCTATCTCATAACATTCTCGCTTTAAAGAAAAATGCAATAAAAACAACTTTTTAAAAGTTAAAAAATGCATAAAAACATGACATTGGGATGTTACTCACTACAATACGACAAAATCAACCAAGTATCAACAGTTTTGTATGAAAAAAATCTATAAATGACAGAGCTAACACTTACTCACCATGTGTTCAATGCTTCTTCTGTAGCTCCTACTTCTGTCGCTCCTACTTCATGTTGACAGAGGAAGTCTATGTTTTCATCTACAGGCATTCATTATACAATAGAATGAAACATGGAAGGTAAGAACATTATTGATTGAATTCAAACTTGGAAATTATGTTTTCTTGTTTTTCTTTTTTTTCTACTTCCTATGACATAGGAAGTAGAATTTTTTAATCTATTTTTATCCAACATGTTTATGGTTATGAAATTATTAAATACACTACACCTGCACATTCTGTATGACTTTTATTCAATTACTGTACAGTGTTACATTCATTCCAGGCATTCAAAGTGGACCATTTCCTATAAATAAGTCCACTTGTGTTGAAACGTTTGTTCCAAAACGATGCCAGCTACATGTTCCTTGTCCCTCATCACTCTCAGGTAGTTACAACACTTCATGAGGTGGAAAATCTCAATGTTGGTGCCTCTCAGCCTTCCAAGATAACCCCCTTGTCTACTCATTTATTTGTCCATCTCCAAAACTTCTCAAACTGACGAACAAGGCCACACTCTGCCATGACAAAAAAGTGACAGTTAAATTAACAATGATGCTGATTGCTATTTGACTAGCTTGAATGATGAAGCTGTCTAGCTTGTTCTGGTTTTAAAGTTTATTAATAATTTAATATTGTAAACAATATTAAATCCTGGTGTGCTTTTTGTGCTGAAATTGTGTTCATCAATTGAGTTCAGTTTTTAATGCACTCAGGTGCCCTGCCTGCATTAAAAAATCCATCAGAGGTCAAACAATAGAATTCGAGATACAGGCATAATTCTGACATATGTTATACAGATGCCTGAGAGCATTGGAGAACACCTAAGAGGTCACCCCTAACACAGCACCCAGTATTTTGGGGGCCTATTCGGCCATACAATGGGATAGATACTTGGAACCACTTGTGGCTTAAACCTGGCTTCCCATCGATGAATTGTGTCCGTTTTGGTCACACAGACCCCCCAGGAATGTGCCCTAAAGTCAGGGGGGTCACCTGCTTTAAACAGATTGCAATTGGGAACAATAGATGTAAATAGGACGGAAGTTATTCCCTCTCAAAATCTTTTGGAGGCGTATTCGGCCATACAGTCTACAAGCTTCCATTTGATCTTGGAAAATACACAAAGGTCATGATTCCCCAATTCACATCCTGTGTATAAATACATGAAATGGGAAAAATTAACCCACAGTACTGGTGCCAGGCAACTCCATATGGGCTGAATTTTGACCATACTTTATGCTGTGACCATGAGAACATCCCACATAGGCAAATGTGATGCCACAATCAACATTCCCAATATGAAAGTTTGGAATGAGTCACATTTACCCACACGGAACCAGGTAAGAACAAATGGCCTTAAATGTTGCCCGAATTTCTGCAGAAACCATGTAGGCATCCTCATTTAGGTACTTGGAATCAGACCACTCTCTTCCTCTGTCTTTAAAGTGCTAACCTTTAATGTATTTCCAGATTTGCATATTTAGCCCACTCAAAAGATGACAATTTGGAATCCCTTTGTCCCTTAAAAACTCGTCGATACTTGTACCTAGAGTGATGCAGCCACCTGTATCAATCAAACCATCAATCAAACTTTATTTGTATAGCACTTTTCATACACAACAAAATGTAACACAAAGTGCTTCACATAAAAACATAAAAAAATAAAAAAAAAACATAAAACACAAAAAACAAGTAAATACCCTCCGCCCATCCCCAACCCTCCACCCCAACCCCAGTTCTCCACCCCTGACCCTCCCTTCTACCCATCCCATTATGAACAGAGCACAAACTGAGGAAGCACCATCTCATCGTCAAGCAGTGAGGAAACACTGGAGGCAGGTTAGAAATGAATTAGGTAAAAATAAATAAAATAGAATAATATAAAACAAAATAATAATAAATAATAATAAGTAAAGTAAATAAATACATAATTAGAAAGTAAAGCATAATAAAATATATAGATTAAATAATTAAATAACTTAAATAATGGATAAGATATATATAAAAATAGACAGATAAATAATAGCAAATAAAGAAAGAAAGAAATAAAAGAGAAAATATTGTAACATTAAAATGCATGAGTAGAAAATTATTTAAAAATAATAATAATAAAATTCAAGTAAAAGCCAAATTAAAAAGATGGGTCTTAAGTTTGCTCTTAAAAACATGAACATTCTCTGATGCCCTCAGGTCTTCGGGGAGGCTGTTCCACAGACGTGGACCACAGTGAGTGAATGACGCCTCACCGTGGGTCTTTGTTCTGACTTTTGGTATTATTAAAAGGCCACTCCCAGAAGACCTGAGGGTCCTCGAGGGTTCATAGGGTAAAAGTAAATCAGATAAATAGGGTGGACTAAGACCATTAAGAGATTTATAAACCAGTAAAAGAATCTTAAAATCGATTCTGAAGCGCACAGGCAGCCAATGCAGAGACTTTAAAATGGGTGTAATGTGTGCTCTCTTTCTGGTCTTCGTCAACAGACGAGCAGCTGAATTTTGTAATAACTGTAATTGATCTAATTTTTTGTTAGGTAGACCAGAAAGTAGAGCGTTACAATAGTCAATTCTACAAGTAATAAAAGCATGCATTAATGTCTCTGTATTGGCTTGAGAGAGAAATGGTCGTACTTTGGCAATGTTCTTCAGATGATAAAAGGCAGTTTTAGTAATATTTTTAATATGGGGCTCAAAGCTAAGATCACAATCAATGATAACTCCCAGGTTTTTCACTTGTTGACAAGGGTTTAAATTCAGTGCTTGGAGTTTCATAGTTAGTTTCTCTCTCTGTGCTTCAGTGCCGATAATTAAAACTTCAGTTTTGTCCTGGTTGAGCTGTAAAAAATTCTCTGCCATCCATAGTTTTATATCTAAAATACAATTAAAAAGGGCATCTATTGGCCCTGAGTCATCTGGAGACGCGGCAATGTAAAGCTGTGTGTCATCAGCATAGCTATGAAAATTAATGCCGTGTCTCCTGATGACATCCCCAACCGGCAGCATGTAAAGGTTAAAAAGAGTAGGTCCTAAAATTGAGCCTTGGGGAACACCACAATTCATTTTATAACTATTTGATGAACAGTCACCTATACTTACAAAAAATTCTCTGTCATTGAGGTAAGATTTGAACCAGTTAAAAACAGTACCAGAAATGCCAATCAAATGATGAAGTCTACCTAAAAGAATTGAATGATCTACTGTATCAAAGGCTGCAGTTAAATCAAGTAACACTAAGATACAGGGTTTTTTCACATCCATATTGCATCTGAGATCATTTACAACCTTCACTAGTGCTGTCTCAGTGCTGTGATTGGCCCTAAAACCAGATTGAAACTTTTCAAAAATGTGATTGGAGTTAATAAAATCGTTTAACTGATTAAAAACAAGCTTCTCTAAAATTTTGCTTAAAAATGGCAAGTTTGATACTGGTCTGTAATTACAAATAACTGAGGAATCTAGATTGTTTTTCTTCAGAAGAGGTTTAACTATGGCGGTCTTTAGGCTAGTAGGAAAAGTACCGGTCTGAAGAGAATAATTGACAATTGTGAGCATCTGTTCTTCTAAAACACCATATGTTGTAAATATTTTTTCTCTGACAATAGATGAATAATAATAATAGGTTACAATAACAAATGCTTTTATTTTGAAATAGAAATGTGTTGTGTTGTCTTCTGTTAGTGTAACGTTTAGACGTTAAGTTGCTTAAAAAGAATCTATTGGTTGCTAGGTAACGGATCTGTCTCTTTTCCTCCTCGTTTCTTTTTATGTCGCTGTTGTCATTTTTTCTTCTTTGTAACCGTGTTTTGCGTGTTTTTAGTAAATATAATCGGTTTGAATGAGAAGCAGTCGTGATCGTCGTTTTTTTGTAGAAGCTCCAACAATTTAAACAACATTTTTTGGTGCCGAAACCCGGGATTTCAAGACTGAAAGACTGTGAACGTTGTCGAAGTTGGAAGCTACCGTTAACTACCGATAGCAGCGGAGATGGCTGAGCACTACGAACGGATGAAACGGAAACGAAAGACGATCCGCACCTCCACAACGAAACTGTTGACTCGTATGGAAGAGGAGGTGAGGAAGGATGGACCCGACTGTGAGAAACTCCGTGAAATGCTGTCAGGTTTGGCGATCAAGGAGGAAACTTTAACGGAATTGGACAACGGCATCGAGGATGAAACGCCGACGGACGAACTGGAGGCAGAGATCGCGACCACTCAGGACTACCAGGACCGCATCATCACACTGAAAGCCCGTGTCGATAGGCTTATTAGGACGACGCGGGACCCCGTGAATGAGCGGATGAGTGATGCAATCCCTGGCTCAGTAAGATCAGAAAGCAGACAGACTGTTAAACTGCCAAAGCTGGTGATAGAAAAATATGACGGAGAAGTAAGCCAGTGGCAAGAATTCTGGTCCCAGTATGAAACGGCTATTCATGAGAATGATGCACTGTGTAAGAGGGAAAAGTTCACCTACCTGAGATCCTATCTGACTGGAACAGCAGCAAGAGCTGTTGCAGGACTAAGCATGACTGATGGGAATTATGATGCAGCAGTGGAATTACTTCAGAACCGTTTTGGAAGAAAAGACATTGTAATTAGTGCACATATGTCCAAACTGTTGAACCTTGCCCCTGTTAAAAGATCATCAGATGTTGCAGCACTCAGACAACTGTATGATGAATGTGAAATTCAGATCCGCAGTCTAGAATCCATGGGTGTTCACAATGACACATATGGCTGCCTGCTATGCCCAGTATTATTACAGCTGATACCAGAGGACATAGCACTAGCCTACATACGCAAGTCAGACCCAAATGGTGAATGGAAAGTGCCTGAGCTCATTAATTTCCTTCGGAATGAGGTTCAAAGTAGAGAAAGAGCACTTCAGCTGACCAGACCAGGTAACACACAAAGGGACATTCTGCCAAATAATAGACCTGTCTGTAAGCCAGCACCTAAAAGTTGGAGTATGCCCTCAGCTACTGCACTGCACACAGCGAGCACAGCACCACAGACCTGTATATATTGTGATAGTCCCAACCACAAACCAGAACATTGCCCTGACAGTTCTGTGCCAGCTCGCAAAGAAAAATTAAGGAAGCTGGGAAGATGCTACGTGTGTCTGGGTCCAAAACATATAGCGAAATTCTGTAGAGTTAAAAGTGTTTGCACTTTATGTGGACGCAGACATCACCAGTCAGTGTGTGACCAAAATAATAACCCCCAGACAAGTGTGAACAGTGGTAGTACGGAGGCTTTTGTATCCTCTGTGTCCAACACAGTAAAACCAAAGGTTAGCACGCAGAATACAGTGCTGCTCCAGACAGTGAAAGCATGGACAGAGGGCCCAGCAGGGAGAAAAATAGTACGCTGTCTGTTGGATGGAGGCAGCCAAAGAAGCTTCATTCATGAAGGTGTGGTGAAAACCTTGGGATTACCAGTGCTAGGGAAAGAAACACTGCATCTGCACACCTTTGGATCTGCTGCTCCCGTGACAGTACAGCGCAACATCGTGAAAGTATCACTGCAAAACACGTGGAATACAGAACAGAAAATTGAGATTGAGGCGGTGGAAACACCTCAAGTGTGCACAGCGGTGATAAAGGTCCCCAGCGAACCCATCCAAGAGGAGCTAAAGAGAAAGGGTCTGCAGCTGGCTGATTTTCCACTGGAGGGTCCTGATGATCCAGAACTGTCACTGCTAATAGGAGCTGACTATTACTGGCAAGTGGTATCTGGCAAGGTCCAGAGAATCTCAGAATCACTTGTGGCCATAGAAAGCAGCTTTGGGTGGGCTCTGCAGGGGCCTATTTCGTCATCCAGTGTAACTGGCACCACTTGCATGCACATCAGCCTAGAAGAGGAGACAAAAATCTCAGAACAGTTACATGCCTTCTGGGAGGTGGAGTCACTGGGCATTGTCAACGAAAATACCCAAAGCCCAGCAGAAACCGAGGCTCTACAGAACTTTGAACAGACTGTAACTTACAAAAGTGGTCACTATCAAGTTGAGTTACCATGGCGACATGACAAACCAGTGCTCCCAGACAACTTCAGAGTTGCAAAAAGACGGTTTGAAAGCCTCAAGAAGAGACTAAAGATAGATGCAACTTTGTACTCCAGATACAATGATGTCATCACAGATTATCTACAGCAAGGCATCTGTGAGGATGTAACTGAGAACATCTCAGCAGAAGAACATCCAGAGACTGTGAAATACTACATGCCACATCATGCTGTTCTCCGAGAAGATAAAGCGACAACAAAACTGAGAGTAGTGTTTGATGCATCATCACATGAGGAAGGTTGCCCCTCCCTAAATGACTGTTTACTGACTGGGCCAAACCTTAATCCCAATCTGCTAGATGTGCTAATCAAATTCAGATTACACCAGATAGCCTTCACTGCAGACATCACTAAGGCATTCTTGCAGATAGCTCTAGCAGAGAAAGATAAAGATGCTGTTAGATTCCTGTGGCTTCATGGACCTCCAGACAAGAACTGTGAAGATGAGTTGCGCATTATGAGAATGAGTAGAGTAGTATTTGGAGTGTCACCCAGCCTGTTCCTGCTAGCTGCCACCATGAGAAAACACTTAACACAGTATGAAAGTCAGCAGCCCAGGGTGGTGGAGGCACTAAGAGAGTCTCTCTACGTTGATGATTTCATCTCCAGCTCAAGTGATGTTGATGAAGCCCTTTCAGTTTCCACCGCAGCAAAAGAGATCCTGTCCCACGCTGGCATGAACCTGTGCAAATGGGTGACAAATTCACCAGATTTGAGAGCCAAGTGGACACAACGTGCAGTGGAGCACACAACAGAGACAGACGCTGGTGGAAATGTGCTGAAAGTGCTGGGATTAGTGTGGAGACCAGAGAAAGATGAGTTTGTGTTTGACTTGAAGGGACTACTGGACATTGTAAAGGGCAAAGAAAACACAAAGAGAAGCGTGTTACAGACATCAGCTCGTATCTTTGACCCTATAGGATTCCTCACTCTATTTACCATATGGGTAAAATGCCTGTTTCAAGAACTATGGGAGAGAGGAATCAGTTGGGATGAACAGTTACCCACAGATTTGGCTGAAAAATGGGATCAGTGGTGTGCAGAGCTACCAAGGCTACATCTTGTGGCCATTCCGAGATGGTACCACATTGAAATCCAGCCAAAGTCACTGAGACTAAACATCTTTTGCGATGCCAGTGAGAAGGCATACAGTGCTGTTGCCTACCTGCAAGGACCAAACAAAGATGGAGACATTGTAACAAGTTTTGTGGCATCCAAGTCAAAAGTAGTACCATTAAAGAAAATTACTTTACCACGTCTGGAGCTTATGGGTGCACTGATTGGAGCAAGGTTAGCAAATAACCTACTCAAGCCACTAAACATGGAGAAGAATCACCTGCACATGTGGACAGATTCAATGATTGTCTTCCATTGGATACGCAGTACAGCACAAAAATGGAAACCATTTGTGTCAAACCGAGTGACTGAGATACAGAGTCTGACAAACCCAGAGCAATGGTCCCACTGCAGTGGGAAAAACAACCCTGCTGATTTACCCACCAGAGGCCAGAATGTCGACAACCTCATCCAGAGTCAGCTGTGGTGGAGAGGCCCTCCCTCACTGTTGCCAACTGATGAAACAGCAAGTATAGATGAAGACTTTGTTGCAGATGAGGTGAGCTCTGAGCTTAGGTCCAAGTTTAAGACAACAGTACAGCTCACCAGCACTGAACCAGCTGAACCACTGTTAGACCTAGACAAGTACAGCAGATTAAAGAAAGTGCTGAGAATAACTGCATGGGTAAAAAGGTTCATAGCTAATGCTAGATCCAGTCAAAAGATTCAAGGAGAGCTAACTTCTAAGGAGCTCACTGCAGCAGAAGTGTACTGGGTGAAGATGACACAAGAGCAGAGTTTTAGCCAAGAAATCAGTCAGCTAGCATCAGGACAGGACATCAGCAGAGATTCTAAAATCAAAGACTTGAAGCCATTTTTAGATGAAAATGGGCTCATTAGTGTAGGTGGCAGGTTACAGCACTCTGATTTCAGCTTCAGGGAGCAACACCCATATGTGCTACCTGCAAACCACAGATACTCTGAGCTACTAGTTCAGCACTGCCATGAGAGAGTTATGCATTCTGGAGTCAGGGATACTCTAGTTCAGATGAGGGAGAGATACTGGGTTTTAAAAGGGAGACAGCTAGTTAAGCGGGTGGTATCACGTTGTTACATCTGTAGGAGGTTAAAGGTGAAACCAGCTCAGCAAGTGACAGCTCCATTACCCAGAGACAGAGTCACAGAGTCACCGCCCTTTGAAGTAACTGGTGTAGATTTTGCAGGTCCACTGTATGTAAGGTCTAGTGGACAGCCTAAGAAAGCATGCATTGCACTTTTCACTTGTGCAGTCACTAGAGCAGTGCATTTAGAGTTAGTGTCAGACCAGACTACTGAAAATTTTCTCTTAGCTTTAAAGAGATTTATTGCTAGACGAGGGCTGTGTAAGATCATTTACTCAGACAATGCCAAAACATTTAAAAGAGCAGACCAAGACTTAAGAGAACTTTGGAAGTCATTGAAAGGATCAGAGCTCACAGAGTTTTTCACTGATAGAGGAATCACGTGGAAGTTCATCACTGAGAGAGCTGCTTGGTGGGGTGGCTTCTGGGAGAGACTTGTGAGGTCTGTAAAAACATGTTTAAGGAAGATCCTGGGGAAAGCATCTTTAAGTTTTGAGGAGTTAACAGCCATGCTCACAGAGGTGGAAGCTGTGTTGAACTCCAGGCCCCTCTCATATGTTCATGAAGATGCCTCAGAACCCCAGCCACTCACACCTGCCCATTTCCTGGTTGGTAAAAGACTGACCTCTCTACCACCAAAGACTCTGCTTCCCCCCTCTCAGATAACAACAGTGAGTAGAGAGGACATGGGCAAGAGATGGAGATACCGGCAGAGACTCATAACCAGCTTTTGGAACAGCTGGCGAAAGGATTACTTGATGGACTTGAAATCAGCTCACAAATGTGAGACACCTACACCCACTGAGCTGAAAGTGGGAGATGTCACCCTGGTCGGTGAGGACAACACACGCCGACAGACCTGGAAAATAGGCAGGATAACTCAACTGTTTCCAGGGAGAGATGGACTCGTTCGCTCCTGTATAGTTCATACATCCACAGGCAGTTTATTAAGAAGACCCGTTCAGCTAATTTATCCGTTAGAGATTAATTAATTAAGGTGATTGCATTGTGATGTGATGAACATGATAGTGATGAACAACTGTTCATCGGGCGGGAGGATGTTGTAAATATTTTTTCTCTGACAATAGATGAATAATAATAATAGGTTACAATAACAAATGCTTTTATTTTGAAATAGAAATGTGTTGTGTTGTCTTCTGTTAGTGTAACGTTTAGACGTTAAGTTGCTTAAAAAGAATCTATTGGTTGCTAGGTAACGGATCCGTCTCTTCTCCTCCTCGTTTCTTTTTATGTCGCCGTTGTCGTTTTTTCTTCTTTGTAACAGTGTTTTACGTGTTTTTAGTAAATATAATCGGTTTGAATGAGAAGCAGGTGATCGTCGTTTTTTTGTAGAAGCTCCAACAATTTAAACAACACCATAAACTGTTTTTAAAAAGGAGGTGGGAATCGGATCTAAAATACATGTTGAAGTTTGTAGCTGGGACATAACCTTACCAAGCATTTCAGCATCAACCAGGACAAATTTCTCCAGTGTTTCCTCACATAAAAGCAAAGGTTCTTGGGCGTTCTTATTCGTAGGCTGAAATTGACATAAATCCAATCTAATGGTGTCTATTTTGTTTCTGAAGTGGACTGCAAATTCCTCACATCTGATGTTTGTAGACAAAGTGCTCGGCCTCATAAAAACAGGATTGGTTAAACGATCAATAGTTGAAAAAAGGATTTTGGGGTTATTGTGGTTGTCGGATATCAATTTTGAAAAGTGTGCTTGTCTTGCGTGTTTAATTTCCTTGTTGTAGATGGTCAATTGTTCACGCAGTATTTCATAGTTTACTATCAATTTGTTCTTTCTCCAATTTCTTTCTGCTTTGCGACAGTTTCTCTTTAGTTGTTTAATTTTCTCATTTTTCCACGGAGGTATTGGTTTGCTGGTAACCTTTCTTAATCTTAGAGGAGCCACTTTGTCAATTGCTAGCCTCAGTTTGCTGTTAAAACTTTCTACAATAAAATCGCAAGAGGAAGGTAAAATTTCTGCAGTAGTTTTGCTTAAAAGATCAATAAAATTTGCAGCCACTTCAGTGTTAAGATGGTGCTTCCTCACAGTCTGTTCTGAAAAGTCCTGCTGAATAAAACCAGTGATAGTAAAAAAGACACAAAAATGGTCAGATATCCCTACATCAACAACAGAAGTGATATTTGCAGATAGACCATATGTAATGACGAGATCTAAAGTGTGACCTCTGTTGTGAGTTGGTTGATTAATGTGTTGATTAAAATTCATACAGTACAACATGTTCATAAAATCCAAAGTAACAGAGTCTGATTGATTGTCCACATGTAGGTTAAAATCGCCTAAAACTAGAATTCGGTCATATTTGGTGTGGATAATTGACAGTAGTTCTGAAAAATCTGAGACAAATGAAGAGCAGCGTTTGGGTGGCCTGTAAACTGTCATGCACAGTATGGGAGGACTGCTAAAAAAGATGGAATGATATTCAAAAGATGTGTAGTCACCAAATGTAATGTCTTTAGGAGCCAATGAGTGTGAGAAGATAGATGCTGTACCACCACCTCTTTTGTTTTTCCTGTATGAATGTGTGAAATGGTAGCTGGGTGGTGAGGCTTCAATGAGTGTTGCTGGTCCATCAGTGCTAAGCCATGTCTCAGTTAAAAACATACAGTCCAATACTATTGTCTAAAATAAGGTCATTAATTAAAAATGTCTTGTTTTGGAGAGATCTAACGTTTAAAAGTGCCATGTTCAGAGACACAAGTGAAGTGACCTTAGGTGACGGGGTAGTGGATGGTGGTTTATGTGTGTGCAGAGATATGAGATTGTCAAAGTTGACACCATGAGTGTGTTTGTGGTTGTACCTGGCAGTGATTATGACCGGGATTGCTGTGTAGGGGGAGCTAGTCGTGGAGCGTGTACCTGATTCATGAGGGGTCAGTCAGTCACGTGAGCAGGTGTATGATGACTCCAGCTGATCAGCAGCAAGTTGATTGCTCATGTGGTGCAGGATGGTGTGGGAAATGTTTGAAGACAGCAAGCGTGATCCCCGAAAGTTGAGATGGATCCCATCATGCCTAAAAGAGTCACGGCGCTCCCATAAGAGATCAAAATTGTCGATAAAAACAGCACCGTGCTCCTGGCAAGCGGTGGAAAGCCAGGTGTGGAGGCTCAGTAGCCTGGAGAAACGCCCCATCCCGCTGCCAAGCGAGGGTACCGGTCCGGAGATGAAGGTCCGCACTCTTGCTTCTTTTAAAATGTTAAGGAGCTGGATAAAATAATGCTTTAAAATTTCCGACTGCTGCCGCGGAATATCATTCGTGCCCACATGGACTACCATGGTGTTCACCGACGGATGAGCTTCCAGCACATTACGTACTTTTTCAGTGATGTCGTTGACGGTGGCACTGGGAAAACAGAGGGTTTTACCGGACTTTGTTTTGACATGTCTGATGATGGAGTCCCTGATGATGATCGTCGTGGGACCAGACCGAGGACCCGAGCCGCCGACAGGTGGAATTCCAGGGCTCCCTTCGGACCGAGAGTCTCCGGCGCTGGGTCTTGCTGAGCCTGACCCGGTAGAAGCCCTGATGGATGGAGGAGACACCCGGGGTCTGGAAGCCTGGTGGGTGAATGCATCAGCGGTGTGGAGGCTTGAACGTGGAGTGAACGACAGGGCTGCGGCCTTACGGAGAGTGGTGGGCCGGACAGGTGGTCTGGAGCCTGCCGGGATGGCACAGCCTGTGGAGGAGACGGGCCGCTTGCGTCTCGGGCTGCAGTGAGAGGATCCCGTGAGCGGCGGAAACTCTTTATCATCCAGCACAGTGAACCTGTTGTGTTGACAGAGGTCCGGGGTAGGTGGAGAGGATGGAGGTGACTCACAACCCCCTTTTCCCTGATAAAGAGGGTGAAAGGAGAGTCTTCCTCTTTTCTTGGTGTTGCCGACCACAACCCAAGGCTGATGCGCCGCCGTGTGTGAGGGAGTGGAGCAGACCGGGGCCTTTGGCTTAGCCCCGCGCCGGAGCCACGAGCCCTCAGGGATAGCGTCTGGAGCAGGAGCAGGAACCGGAGGAGCGGCCGGGGCCGCTACAGCAGGTGGAGTGGAGGCTGTGGCCGGAGAAGAGTCGGCATCTGCGTGGTAGGGAGCAGTAGTGGCCAGCTCCCCAGGACTGTTAGCAGACGCCTGCACAGGGCCAAAAATAATTGTGTCCAAGTGCCTCTCGGCCTCCTGGATTTTGTATAGTGTGGCAATTCTTTGCTCCAGCACCGAAATCTTCTGGCTGAGATTGACACAGCTCTTGCAGCCTGATGGTGAGGTAAGCAAAGTCATGGCTTCTCGAGCCTGTGCTCAGCTGGTTTCTTCTCGGTGTTAGCTGTTTTTGGTAATATATGCTTAAAATGAATAATCTAAAAGGTGTACTTTAAAAGAGCGTTGTATGTGATACAGCAATCTACAAGCTTCCTCGGGTACTTGGAATCAGGCTGCTCTCTCCTTCTGTCTTTAAAATAAAGGCCTTCAAAGTGATTCCAGAATTGAATCTATGGCCCACTTAAGGGACCAAATGATTCCAGATTCTCATCTATTAATAACTCAATGATACGTGTACCTAGAGTGATGCAGCCACCTGTCCTTGATACAGAAGTCTTCAAGCTTTTATTGGTACTTGGAATCAACCCCTTCCTTTAATCAGTTTTTGAAAAATCAGCCTTTGAAGTGCACCCAAAGTGTCATCCATATAATGCAAGAGATGAGAATCTGGAATCGTTTGTTCCCTTAATAACTCATCAATACTTGTACCTAGAGTCGGCAGGCACCTGTAAGTGATACAGCAATCTACAAGCTTCCTTGGGTACTTGGAATCAGGCTGTTCTCTCCTTCTGTCTTTAAAATATAGGCCTTCAAAGTGATTCCAGGATTGAAACTATGGCCCACTTAATAGATGAGAATCTGGAATCATTTGGTCCCTTAATAACTCAATGATACGTGTACCTAGAGTGATGCAGCGACCTGTCCTTGATACAGCAGTCTTAAAGCTTTTATTGGTACTTGAAATCAACCCGTTCCTTCAAACAGTCTTCAAGCTTTTGAAGACTGGTGTATCAACCTGTTCCTTCAAACAGTTTTTGAAATGTCAGCCTTTGAAGTGCACCAAAAATGTTCTCCATATAATGCAAGAGATGAGAATCTGGAATCATTTGGTCCCTTAATAACTCATCGATACTTGTACCTAGAGTTGTGCAGCCACCTGTTCTTGATACAGCAGTCTTCAAGCTTTTATTGGAATCAACCCGTTCCTTTTATAGAGTATATGCTAGAGTGATGCAGCCACCTGTATGTGATACAGCAATCTACATGGCTGCATCACTCTAGCTTCATGTAATCATAAATGATAAATACTTTGCCCATGTGTTCAGAGATTTTTCACCTCATGAAGTGTTGCAACTACCTGAGAGTGATGAGGGACAAGGAACATGTAGCTGGCATCGTTTTGGAACAAACTTTTCAACACAAGTCGACAGAATCATTGGTCCACTTTGAATGCCTGGAATGAATGCAACACTGTAAAGTAATTCAATAAAAGTCATACATAGTATATTTAATATTTTCATAACCATTAACAGGATAAAAGCATAACATTTATTTATTTAAAAAATTTTTTAAAAAGAATGCATAATTTCCAAGTTTAAATTTAACCAATAATGTTCTTACCTTCCATGTTTCAATCTATTGTATAATGAATGCCTGTAGATGAAAACAAGGACTTCCTTTGTCAACAGGAAGTAGAAAAAAATAAAAAAGAATACATAATTTTCACGTTTGAATTTAATCAATAATGTTCTTACCTTCCATGTTTCAATCTATTTTATAATGAATGCCTGTAGATGAAAACATGAACTTCCTATGTCAACAGGAAATAGGAGCTGCAGAAGGAGCATTGAGCACGTGGGAGCACATGGTGAGTAAGTGTTTATGTTGTGTTGTCTGTAATTTATAGATTTTTCTGAAACAAAAGTGTTGATACTTGGTTGATTTTGTTGTATTGTAGTGAGTAGCATCCCAATGTCATGTTTTTATGCATTTTTTAACTTTTAAAAAGTCGTTTTTATTGCATTTTCTTTTAAAAACAAAAATGTTATGACATAGATGTAAATGTGGAATATCAATTTTATTTCCAAATTTCAATCTACCTCCCACTTAATTTTTAGATTGAAATATGAAAATAAAATCGATATTCAACATTTTCTACTACTAAAACTACTTAGATTGCTGCATAATACATGTTATGCTAATTTATTGTGGTAGGTTTCTGCCCTTGCCACTTTTGCAATTAAAGTACCGTAATTTTCGGACTATAAGCCGCTACTTTTTTCACACGCTTTGAACCCTGCGGCCTATACAACGGTGCGGCTTATTTATTATTTTTACTGCCACCGGGGGGCACTCTCTAGCAGTAAACGCAAAAGTGAGACAGACGTGGGGAAAGATTATGCGCCGAAGAAGACACTATCGTAATTTTCGGACTATAAACCGATTTTCTAACCATGCAGGCATGTTCATCCCGTGTTGGTGCTGTGTTTTATTTTCTAACCATGCAGGCATGTTCATCCCATGTTGGTGCTGTCTTGATGCCGTGTTGGTGCTGTGTCGATGCCGTGTTGATGGTGTGTTGGTGCCGTACTGCCGATTTTCAGGCACAGTTTGAAAAAAAGCGTGTCTTAAATTAAAACTAAAAAAAAATCTTCCGTGTACCGTCTTTCTGTGTAAATGTCTCATGTTACAACATGAAAACCTGCGGCTTATATTCAGGTGCGGCCTATATATGTACAAAATGTATTTTCTTTTAAAATTTAGCTGGTGCGGCTTATATTCAGGTGCGCTCAATAGTCCGAAATTTACGGTAAATTAATTATTCACTTTAATTTTAAAGTAAATTAAAGTGAAATTAATAGAAGGAACAAGATCCTAGAGAAGCTCTGAAAGGACAGCCAGAAAGAAGTGTCCAGGGCCCAGAAGAAGCAGGGAAGAAGTCTAGAGATCTCCACAGATGAAGGTAACAGAAAGAAAGCTGTTGAAAGCTATTGATGACATAATGGTAAGGGAGTGTAAAAATGATGAACCTGTTGGATGTGATTTGTTAGAAATTAAGTTCATGAATCATGTCATTAAAAGAAAGCTGTTAAAATATCAAAACAGATGGCAAAGCATGTCAATAAACAACTGGCAAGTAAGCATCAAGAAGATATAGTATTGTCATAAAGCAGGACACGTATTTCAGGTCTGTACTGCTGCTATTTGCCTTCTTTAAAAACTTAACAAAAGAATATTTATTTTCCTGGGTTTGAAAGTTACGTTCAAGTTCAAGTTACCTTGAAAGTTATTTTAGCAGTGCACCTGAAAAAGTTTTTATTGTTTAAATGTGCTCCGTTTTCCCCTGCGTTAACATTTTTTAACACTTGTCTTTATTACCCACTCTATATGCACTGGTCTAACAGGAGATCTTCATTACCTGGATGGCAGGATGGTAAGTGTGTATCAGTAGGAAGTGTACTTTATGATAGTTTGCTGAGGATACAGCACTTTAATTATGTGCTATTTGAAATCATCCACAGAGTGAGACACTGTGCGGATTGTGTTTCCACAACTTTAGTAATCTAAAGCAACACGTTAAAGTGTCCCACACCATTCCAAACAAAGAGGAGTTCGAGCTTCTCATGAGATATGGGAATTCACGGTTAGATCAAGATAAATATATTTTTCATATTTATGCCTGCATACCCCATTATGTTATGTTATATGCACCAATTTCCTGAACACTGTTTTTCCATTTCCCACCACAGAACAACCAAATCCTTGGGATGTGAACTATGTGGGAAAGGAAATCTCGTTCGCCTTGACAAGCATTTGCAAGCAGTACACAGAATTTGTTTAGCAGAGGTAGGCATAGTCAATTTGAGGCAATAATGTCTGCAAAATCTGTTGTAAATGTAATGTTTTGTCCATCTAATGCTACTTGAATGCTATCTTTATAAAATTGTTAACAAGGAGCGAGAACCGATCATAAGGCAGGCCAAGAGAGCAGCCATAGTTCAACAGCTGGCTGAACTGCGTGAGTCCGGCCCGGGTGTGCCCATGCTATCCAGCTTGGACTTGGGAATTACCATTGAAAATGGTGATTTTAAGTTTTGTTAATATTACTTATTATAGGGGCACTGAAAAGAAGGCTTACATCATCATATCCTATCCAAAATGTAGTTAACTATACACAAATTAAACATCAGCTTCTGCTGTGTATTTTGTTATGGCTTTCTGTGTAACAACCAAAAATAATACATATAGACTGAAATTTGAAACTTCTTTTACACTTTATTATAGAGAAATATGTTCTGCCTATTGGAGACATCATTGAGGAAGCTGTTTCCAAGGAACTGAGGGAGGACCCAGAGGGATTGGAGTACATAGAGGAGGAGGAGGTGGAGGAGGAGGAGGAGGAAGCCTTGATTGGCAATTCATCCTTCAACAATCATTCTCCAACTGGAATCCACTCCGCCTTCCAATGTTCCACCCCCATACCACAAGGACAGGATCACAATTACACCGTGTCCTCCTCCAGTGTCCTTCCTCAAAATACTGGTCAGCCACTTCCTTCCACCTCTGTTTCTGAGGCCCAAAACTTCTCTCCCAGTCACCAAATCCTTTCCACCGCCCCGTGTGGGTCCATGCCTCCCCCGTCATGTGAGAGTGTGCTTTCTTCGGTAAACCTACCGGGGCACTTGAGCGGTAACAGTCCACACTCGACTGGTTCAATGTCAAGGGACTGCAAATGCATCTGTGAGAAGTTGGATTCCAGGTTAGGGCAGCTGGGAAAAAAGGTGGACTGTTTGATGGCATTGCAGCAACAGACACCCACCCTGCTAAAAGCACCTCTGTCTGCTCAAAAGAGGGAGCACGTCGTCAAGGTAAAGAAGGGCACTTGTTTTTATGGTAAGTTATTCTTTCCTTTCCAATTACAATTTGGGGGAGAGAGGAGAAAGAGTTATAGTTAGTTGTTTCCTTCCCTTTCCCCTTTGTTTTTTGGGGATTGTACAACTAGTTTTACTGTTTTTATAATGCAGAAAAGACTGTTGAAGACTTTTTCAAGTTTCCCTTGGGGCCACGGACGGGAAGGAAGGACAGAGACAATGCAAAGCAGTCATCCAGCCATGCTCTCCGTTTTTGCCTCTACATGGCCACTGGCCTACCCTCCAAGATGGTCTCCAGTGACCTAAGGTTCCTGAACCAAATGGACAAGTTGCGTGGGTAAGTATTTTTCTTTCATATTTGTCTTGGCCCAGAAATATTAGATTTTTTTGTAAGTAGGCCCAAATTACTCCCCAAATCTTATCTATGGATGTTGATGTTGTTAAATAGATGTAAATTTGGAATATGGAATGTCAAATATGGTGGTGGAATTGGAAGTAAGAGTGGCTTGTAACTGCTTACCTTTTTCCATAGTTGGCCAACATACCTGGTCCAGAAGGGCTACGCACCCTCAACAATGAAAAATATGATGACCAACGTGATTATGTTTTTCAAGCACATTGAAGACTCCTTCCTGGGTCAAAGTAAGCTTAAACAGAATGAACTTCGAAAGATTCTGTATGAGCTGAAGAGGATCCAGGCAGAGGTTCAAAGAACACTGGTCGTCCACCGGCAAAAAGTGTTGCGTCAAATCAGGTAAATTTTATCAAGGTCTTCTTCATCATGCTATCTAAAGAAATTTGAAATTGGATACTCATTGACTGTAGTGCATGTCACACTGTTTTCTCAGATGATCAGCTTCATGCAGCTCAAGAAGCCGCTTTCATGACTGTTATGGAATTTTCTATCCTTAGGTTACACAAGGTCACGTGTGGGCCTTGAGGTCCTCGGCAGTACTAATTGTTTGGCTTTGACTGGGAGCAGTAGGTGCCAGTCTATCTCAACACTGTGGTGGCCAGGGTCAAAGAGACTCTTGCTGCCTGCTTAGACATAATAGAAAGCTTGCCGTTGACGTAAACAGACATCTGTGTCTCCAGACTAGAATATGTTGACTATAACACCGTCCTTGGTAGAAACATTCTCTTTGTCTCATTTGGGGCGTATAGTGTTGGTGTTATCTCGAGGTTTAAAGTCTATCCACCAGCACGAGTTGGGCAGAATGTGAGACTGACTCAGGCACTTCTGATGTACTTTGAGAGTGTCTCTAATTCTCCTTGGCCAAGCGTCAATAAATATTACAGCATAAGACATCAGAGACTCCTGAACACTTTCTGAACTCTTGACCTCACCATTGACCTTTGACTTCAGCAATTTCTCCACAACAATTGGCGTCACGAACACGATTTCAACAGAACAAAGACGTGGTAAGTGCAAAAGTTTTATTACTATGCCTTACCATGTCTGTGTTTGACGAAATCATAAAAAACTATGTGCTCATTTAATTTGCCTGGAATATAGAAACATCTAAGACCCACCAGGGGGGTCAGGAGCTTCAGTGTCTTGGGGACAATGTCCTGGCTGAAACCTCTGGGAGCACTGGCGGAACGTATGTGTCATACAAACCTCCCAGTTAGATGTTCAATTGGCATATTGACTTAAAGTGAGAAATCAAGAAAGCTTACAATGGTGTAAAAAAAAAAAAAAAAAAAAACTTAAAAAAATAGAAGGAGCTGTAACAGAAAAATTCATTACAGAACAGTGTACAGTGTGTGGATCTGAAGGGGGAGCGGGTTGGGTTTATGACCCCCGCGTTGCCACTACGTGTTTTGGTTTCTGGGGCAGTTTCGGGCTGCACTCGGCACAGAGAGACCCACCTGAGATTTAAACTATAGAAAAGACATTTTCGGGGGAGTTTAAAATTGCTCCTTCGTTTAAATCAAGATCGGGGATCATCTGCTCTGTGTCCTGTGGGAAACGTTGATGCAAATGTGTATACACTGGGGGTGAAAAAGAACTGAGTTTTCGTCCTTTTACCTCAGACCACCACTGCTGTAGTTAGAAAGGTGTGGAGACAGACCTCTGATGCTGCTGTACTGTGGATTGAAATCTGTTGTCTGTATGTGTAAAGTCTAAATGTGCAAGCGAACATGGGTAACAATCCGTCCAAAACATTAGACAAATCTGAAAACATGCAAACTGACTCAGCAAAAGGCTAAGTCAATATTTTTCTGTAAAAGATCAAAGAACCAATGTGAAATTAGATGGTCAACCTGTCATTGATAAGCAGTATGCTAAAACAAACACACACACATCTGACCAGACATCACAATTTAAGGCGATGTTTTCTCCACAAATACCAGCTGGAATCGTCGGTAGACTGATAGGATGGGATTTCGTGTTTCCGTTCACTTCTCTTTTGTGTGAATGGATGAATGGCATGTGGCCGTATGAGGGAACATTTGAGAAAGAAAAGCTGCAAAGGCTGAGATAAATGTTAACTCTAATGTTGGAAATCCATCCTGGGATTCCAGATACATCCAAGAATATATGCAAGTGTGGTTGACTGTGGCCTGTAAAAAGATGTGGTGTGAGAGTGAGTGACAAAAGCTGCGAGTTTGAATCCAGTGACTTAAAAAAAAAAGGTAATTGATCTGAGTGCCAAATGTGTCACTGCCTGTCATGTCTGTACTGGAAGCTAAGTTATAAACTAGAGCTTTAAAAATGACACCAAATTAGTGTTAAGGTACCAACACTGCAAAAAGAGTTAAATTAACACTCGTAGACCCTATAGACACTTTAAAAGTGTTGAAATCAACTCTGGCAGTGTTAATTTGGGTATACTGATTTTACTGTGTATGTTGATAATTTGGAAGAAATGTGCAAAAAAACTATGATGTATGGCTGGGCCAAGCGCCAAGCTAAGATTCCCTCTCCCCACAATCTACTGAACAGTTTAGCTAAGGTCGATGTAACACTGCTAGAACAAAAAAAGTAGAAAAGTGCTCTCTGTCTGTCCACAACTGTCAAGTACAAATCCTTTTTTTGCAATGCTAACATAGCCGAGCAAGTAAGCTCATCACAAGCAACAAATTAAGAAGAATTTCTCCTACTAACAGCTACAGTAGTGAATTAGAAAGGAAAGTCAAGATTATGCACAGACAGGAGAAGGAAGACAGCAGACAGTCTAATGAGTCAGATTTAGAAGGAGAAGGAGCCAGACCCAGAGAGGAGGAGCCTTACACAGACCTTAGTGACGAGGAAGTGCAGATAGTAAAGCCAAAAACCAAACACACCTCTGCTCTCCCTCTTCAAGGATTATACCGTTAAAGTTAGCTCTGTTCAACTCCATTTTTTTTTTTAAAGTAACCTTTTTACTTAAATTGTCATAAGATATAGGTTCTTTCTACTGCAAAGAAAAAAAAATGTTATAAGTGTTTTAAATAAGTACTGTAATAATCATCACATACTATTTTGGTGTAGTACAATCTTCATCAAACTTGATTAACACATGTTTCAACTTGATTAATATGTGTCACACACTTTAAATCAACTCAGAATAAACTTCAATTCCAGTGCTCATTACGAATTGATTATGTTAAACCGTACCATAATTGTGCAGTTTGTGCTCAAATCATAATAGTAATAACCATATATGTCAAGCTAAAAATCAAACATGCGCTACTTAAAAGAACACTTTGTTTACGCTACTACATAAATGCCTAAATTTGATGTTACACTCCAATTAGGCAGACCAGAAACACAGAGGCACATAGGAAAACAACTTTGCCCCTGCCTCTGAACTGTAACAAACATCTTCAATAAATGCTCGTAAAAATAATGATTGACGACACAGCAGTTTGTAAACCATGGACTTCTGAATTCATGGAAGAATACCAGAAAAAACACCTAATCCAGTTCACTTGCAGAACTGAGTGGATCTTGTGTTAAGATGAGTTTGTTTTCCCTGAGCAGCTGAGGGTGGGCAATGGCCTCACCCAAAACTTTGATTTATTGGTTAAACGTTGAAGTAAAAAACGCCATAACCAAATGTGTACAAAACGTACTAACTTCTCAAAAGTAGTTTGCTGCGTCCAGGAAGCAAAACAGTCTGCACCTGAATTCATAAAGAGATTCACACAAATGTGGGATGTTAATGCTGGAATAAAACAAGATGAACATGAATTTTCGCTGTGGAGATTTTCTGTAAAATATAAAACCAAATGTGGCAGCTGCTTATAAACTGTCAGTCACTGACCGACACACCAAAGACTGGAAGGCAACTATGAACAAAGCAATGGCTTTGCACAGGAATGAGGTTTTCACTCTCTATAAACCTGCCTCCAGCCCAAAACAGATGATGCAGTATGCGCCACGGAAAGGTGGTCAGAAACAGAGACAGAAACAAAGACAGACCAAAACACGGTAGTTGTCAATAGGAACGGTCATCGTCGGAACAGACCCAATAACCAAAGCCAGGAACGAATAGTTACATCTCTTCCTGCGCTTCCAGCCCCACCTCCACTAGCTGCTGTCATGCAGCCCACATATTATGACCAAGCATAGGGAAGACATGGAGGGGTGGGACCAGAGCAGCCATTTCATATTCAAGCTGCAACTATTCAACTTTCTAATAATCCCACCGATGATCCAGTAATGCACGTTCAGGTTAATGGGAGTACCGTTGAAATTTTGGTAGATAGTGGAGCAAATATCTCTACTGTAAAAACTACAGAGCATGTGTGCACACCTACATACAATTTTATTACTGCTGGATTCGTTTCCAGTATTCCCATAGAAGAACCATGAAGACAGAAAACTTATTTATTTATAAATAAATAAATAAATAAATAATAAAACTTTGAAGGCTCTGATGTGATGCATTCTTTTTTTTGATACCTGTTTAAACCTGATACCTGGTACCTTGTCCCTTTCTGTGTTTTTATGTTTATTCTATTGTATTTTTATTGTATTCAAATATACCAGATTGCAATGACGACCTAATTTCCCTTCGGGGATTGATAAAGTCATCTATTTATCTATCTATCTATAGAAAAAATACAAATAATAAAAAAGCTGTTCAGTCTAACCACTACAGACTGTTCGTACTGTTGATTATGTCCAGGTTTCAATTTGCTTTCCAGTTTAACTTTCAAACAATCAGAAAAGTAAACTAAAACTAAAACTTCCCCAGCATGTGCAACAATGAGGCCTCTCCTACATTTTCATTGAACTGCAGCATTTAACCCTTCTGAGCAGTATACACTTTTGATTGCTGAGTTTTTAGTTACACAAGAGGGGTTGAAGTGTGAACAATGTTTGTTTGTTGGTTCACCAGAGATGTGCCATACCAGTCCAGCTATCCGACACACAGCAGGGATTGTTTAATGCTAAAGATTCATATCCACACATCACTGTGGCCGTTACTCATGGCTGTGAGCTGTAACACCTTGGACATGTTGGCTCAGTGCCAGGCCTTGAGAGAAGCTGCACCAGCTTCTCAACACTAAAGAGTAACACACTTAGGTGAGGAACTGTACATGTTATCTTTAAGTGAACACATTCAGTTATCACCGTCTACATTTGCCGCCTCTTTCCACACAGTATGGGCCTCCTTCTGAAGCTGTCTGAGGTTCCATCCATTTTGTGAGCTAAACATGAATTTCATGTGCGTTTTGTAAATCTGGCTCCGTCACATAAAGTCACACTCAAGCCTAATGCTAAGCTACCAATGATAAACAATGCAATTTGCCTCACAAAGATATTGCAGGAATTGACAGTGTCATTCAATCGCTATTGGATCAGGATGTGCTGGTTCAAACCACCAGCCCATGTAACACTGCCATTTTTACCAATTTCCAAAGCAAATCCCCCCGATGAATGGCGGTTCATGCAAAACCTGCAAGCAATTAATACTCTTGTGGTGCCTGCAGCTCCAAATTATGCCTGGCACCAATTCAATTTTAGCTTCTTTACCATCTAACTCCACACACTACACAGTCATTGATTGAAGTTCTGCATTTTTCTGATACCATTGCATCCAGATAGCCAGTATCTGTTTGCATGCACATTCAAAAGTAAACAATACACTTGGTGACGTTTGTCGCAGGGTTGTGTCGAGAGTCCCACGGTGTATGCAGCGGTGGTAAAAAGAGACCTGCATGGGCTCCACCTGCCAGGGGTCTCCACTCTCTTGCAGTACGCAGATGACCTCCTAATAGCTTCGCCATCAAAAGAAGCTAGCCACACAGACTCTATCTTGCTGCTACAGAGACTGGCCGAGTGTGGTCACAGAGCGTTGCTGGCTAAGTTGCAATCCTGTCGACCTGAGGTGACATGTTTGGGTCATGTTTTGAAGGATGGACAGTGCCTTTTGTCACCGGAGAGGGTGAAACTGCTAGCTAACATGCCTCCCCCCACAACCAAGAAACAGATGCTCTCTTTTCTGGGGATGGCTAATTACTGCAGACACTGGATTTTTGAATATGCAACTATGGACTTTTGCGAGCCGCCACACTGCAATCAGCTCCATCGGTGGTACAGTGGACTGAGGAACACAGAACACAAAGCCTTTCAAGATCTGAAACATGCTCTCAACATGGCTCCAGTGTTGAGTTTGCCTGACTATCATCAGCCGTTCCATCTACATGTGCATGAGAGAGATGGCTTCGCCACTGGCATTCTGGTACAGAAACATGGTTCTCATTACCGTCCCGTTGCGTATTACTCCTCTCGACTGACCCCTGTGGCTGTTAGTATGCCAAGTTGTCTAAGAGCAGTGGCCGCTGTTGCCATTTTAATTGACAAATCTTCCCATATTGTACTGGCTCATGACTGTGTTGTGCACATTCCACATGCAGTATTACACGTTTTGAACATCCGCAACTCGAAACATGACGGCAGCACGTTGTTCAGGTTAGGAGGCAATAATTCTTTCCAGTACCAACGTAACTTTAAAGTGCTCACCTCCATTGGTTGACACTGATGATGAGCATGATTGCATTGCCACTATCGACATGTACATCTACTGCAAACACCGATACCAAATTCCGATATGGTTCTTAATACTGATGGTTCAGCTAGCAGACTATATGACAACATACACCTGGCTGGTTATGCAGTAGTAAATTAAAGTGTTTTAAATAAACTGGGAAGTTGTAGAAGCAGACTGAAATTTTTCAGAGCTGTAGCCAAGTCATATTTCCCAATTGCAATTTGTGAATCTCCTGAAGACCCAGCTCTTCAGAGATTACCTTCTCTCCTAGCACTACCTACAACTGGACATGAGAAAGCTACCCCTTTAAGAATTGTCATAGCACTTATTGTTGCAATGCTTTCTTATCGCACTGTACCTTGATTGCTCCCTTCTCTGTAAGACGCTTTGGATAAAAGCGTCTGCTAAATGACTAAATGTAAATGAAACATGTTACAGGTTACGTTACGTGACACCTGCTAAACAAAAAAAAAAAAAAATAAGATAACATTTCAGCTCCACTCATAATCATGTTTTCTAATGAATCTATCTATCAAGTTTAAATATTTGACCAATACTGTTTTACGGGAGGATCCTTTAAACAGCTGTTCTATGGATAGTTTTTGTCTTTTCAATATAATTCTCAACCTATGAAATCAAACTGATACTTTTGCCAAGTTTGTTTCAAGTTTTACTCTTTCAAATATCTACCATCTACAGAACTTTTCAGTATGTTATTTTTCTACTCCTTATCATTATCAATAATAATTATTATTGATATTGTTTTAAGTGAGCCTCTTATCATTTAACAGAAAAATACTTCATACAAACAGCACCAGGACTAAATAACAATAAGAGCTAATAGAGTTAGTAGAGAGTGAATAATCAAAATAAAGCTCTGAGGCTTTAGATTTGTCACATACACTTATTTTATAAGATTTCAGCATTGAGGTACAATCACGCTACATTCATGATTTTGTACAGTCAAAAACAAACTAACAAACAAAAAAGGTATTGATCATTACAAAGTTTCTGGCGTTCCTGTAACTATAGTGACTCACGGTCCTAGAGGGGAGGGAGAGACGCTAAATACAGCCGTTTACACAGATATAGGCTACTTCGGACTATAGTTGTTATTTCACACATGTAGCACAAAACAGGAGAGAGACTCTGTGTTAGACGAGTTCTCACATGTTGACTAAACTTTACCGAGTCTCAAAATGAAAACACAGCTCGGTGACACAGTCAAAAAAACTGATTGATAATGTTGCAGCGTGACAAGTCCACGGTAGCTAAGCAGCTAAATGTTAGCACAGATGCTCCATGTTTTGATCCCACGGCGGGTGGGTCATTATACTGTCATTGGTCATGCGGGCGCATGCTGTAAATAGTACTATTGGCTGTGTAGAGCATGACAATCTGTCAATAAAAAATCAGCTTTCAGCCAACACTTTTTCTCCTCCGATCTACATTGATCTCATAAGTGACCTCAGTGAACTCTGAAAGACAGAAATCCGTCGTAACAACTGAGAACTTTAATCCATGCATTTTGTGCCATGTAGTTTGCCTACGAGCTCTCCTACATGTGCTGGCACGTGTTGCACACGGACCAACACATGTCGGAAGAGGGGTGATAAATGATATTTGCTCAAAATGGTTTGCGCATTACACTAGTTTCACAAACGTTTGTTGAGAGTTGTATGACGTGCCAACAGACCAGATAGAAGAAGAGCACAGTGAAGCATGACCATCTGGAACCTCTGTCAGGTTCTTTTTGTACATTTGCAAATAGACTTTGTACATATGCAAAGTTGTCAAGGCTACAAATATTTGTTAGTCATAACTGATCATTTCTCAAAGTGAGTCGAGGGTTTCGTGACAAGAAAAGAAGACACTAGAACAGTTCTTAAGTGTTCTAAAGAGGTGATCCCCAGGTTTGGGGTACCACAGAATATAGATAGCGACAAAAATCCAGTTTTTGTATAAAAAAATCATGCAGGATCTGTCAGAAATTTTATGGTTCAAGTTGCAGTTGCATGTTTCGTATCACCCACAAAGTTCTGGTTAAGTTAAAAGAATGAACGCAACTATCAAAGAACGGTTGACCAAAACAGTACTAACAAAAGGTCTGAAACGGCCTGATGCACTGCCTATTGTGTTGTACTCCATCCAGAGTGCACCAAGTGCAACAACAGGACTGAGTCCTCATGAGGTGTTAATGGGGAGACTAATGTCCACAGGGACAAGTCAACCTCTGACACTACACTTCACCAAACTTCTCTGCTTTTGGACGGATGAGTTTATGACTGAATATGTAAAAAGATTAACTGACATTTTGAATTTTATCATTACAGGTGCCTGAACGGCTCCCGAAACCATCCGAGGAACCAATTCATACTTCTAATGAAGGAAATGTTGTATTCATCAAATGTCTAAAAGAAAAAATGTCTTTGTCTCCCAGGTGGAACTAGGTGTTGGTGACAACTAGGACTTGTATTTCCTGCGCTTTAACCAACTGCCTATTAACCAAACTAACTGTTAACCCTGTTATGTTTGACTGTCCAATTGACAGATGTGATGAAAATGACTGTTATATTGCTCACCCCCTGACTTTCTCTCGAGGTAAATGGTCGTGGACAACGCATGATAAAGCTCTGATTAAGACGGTGCTGAGTGCACCCAGGTAATGAAGGTAACATTCACAGCTGCTGTAGCTTTGACTGAACCTCTGGAGCTGTTGTGTTTCACTAAACAGCATTTGAAAAGTTAGCCTGATTTTAAACTGTGGGGTGTTGATTACCAAGGTGTTCCAGGGGAGGTGCAGAGCGGTAAGATCTGTACTATGGTGAAACTGATAAGGATGATAGTTTTCTATATATTGGTCAGTTTTCTTCCATAAATTCACTCAATGTAGCCAAAGCTAAACCAAAGGTGCCTAATAGAGTTACAGGTAGTGTTTCTTAACCTGTAGTGAAAAGAAAAAACTAATTCGGCCCTCAGTCTAATGATTGATTATGCGAGTGATAGTAATCACAGTAACTGATAAAAGTGCCAAAATATGCCTTCTTCTATACACTCTCCAATGACCAACCTGATTCCATTCACCAGAGCTGACTGTGAAATGTTTGTGCAAAATAAAGTTGAAGAAACATACTTTTCTATTTTCAGACAAAAATACCAACCTTCTAATATCTCTGAGTTCAAGTTTAGTTTAGCTTTATTGTGATGTCTCTAGCTTTGCTTGTGTATATGATTGTTGTTCTGAATAAAATGTGTGACCTTTGATAATTTAGGGATTGCAATGTTAAGAATCAATTTAAAATCTACCTCAATGATAGTTTTCACAGTAATATGATATTATGATTAAACTGAAATGTTACGATTATGTTATGATGATATGCAACTGATGGATATCGACTGTTCATGGGATTATTCTACGAAGATGGATTCCACGCCACCATGTATCGTATGTGCTAGTAACCTCTCCATGGTGGTGACCCTCGACTGTACATAATGTACATGGGTTGAAGACTTTACAATACCTTGATCGCAACAATGATCGTTGTGATTGATTTTTATTTTTAAATGGAAAAAGGAAAGAAATTTTGATCTACAATATTAAATCAACTGTTTTATGGAACCCCTTCTAATTGCTAGGGTTTTATCTACTAGGTGATAGAATAAATTTGATCTTTCTCCTCTCCCAGTGGTATATTTGCACGTGATCTGTGATCTCCCTGATGACCTCCTTTAACACCTTGGTGTTATAGGGGATCTTCACTCGCTTAAATGCCCTTGTTGACCTGAAAGTGGAAATCACACATGGGGATGGGATGATGGAGTACATAAGAGGGGTTCTTAAAGTTTCTCACTGATTGTATGAATTAATTTTAACTGACTGTTTTGTTTGACAAATAATGTCTATTGATGTTCTTTTAGAATAATTTTGATTTCAAATACTCCTGAT
Source organism: Argyrosomus regius (assembly GCA_946959425.1). NCBI lineage: Eukaryota > Metazoa > Chordata > Actinopteri > Sciaenidae > Argyrosomus > Argyrosomus regius. Next base: position 24,045,878 of record OX336895.1, read on the forward strand.
TTCTGTGTGATTAAGAATGTTTTGTAATGTTTGTGTCGATCCCATTCTGACTGTACTCCCTGGTGGTCTCTAAATTTGGTAATTATTAGTATTCGGTAGTTAGTATTGATCTTATGATCAATAAGAGGGGATTGTTATGGAATTTTCTGAGTTCAAGTTTAGTTTAGCTTTATTGTGATGTCTCTAGCTTTGCTTGTGTATATGATTGTTGTTCTGAATAAAATGTGTGACCTTTGATAATTTAGGGATTGCAATGTTAAGAATCAATTTAAAATCTACCTCAATGATAGTTTTCACAGTAATATGATATTATGATTAAACTGAAATGTTACGATTATGTTATGATGATATGCAACTGATGGATATCGACTGTTCATGGGATTATTCTACGAAGATGGATTCCACGCCACCATGTATCGTATGTGCTAGTAACCTCTCCATGGTGGTGACCCTCGACTGTACATAATGTACATGGGTTGAAGACTTTACAATACCTTGATCGCAACAATGATCGTTGTGATTGATTTTTATTTTTAAATGGAAAAAGGAAAGAAATTTTGATCTACAATATTAAATCAACTGTTTTATGGAACCCCTTCTAATTGCTAGGGTTTTATCTACTAGGTGATAGAATAAATTTGATCTTTCTCCTCTCCCAGTGGTATATTTGCACGTGTTTTGTTATCCCCCTGATGACCTCCTTTAACACCTTTGGGTTATAGGGGATCTTCACTCGCTTAAATGCCCTTGTTGACCTGAAAGTGGAAATCACACATGGGGATGGGATGATGGAGTACATAAGAGGGGTTCTTAAAGTTTCTCACTGATTGTATGAATTAATTTTAACTTTAAATAACAAATTTAACTGACTGTTTTGTTTGACAAATAATGTCTATTGATGTTCTTTTAGAATAATTTTGATTTCAAATACTCCTGATTTCTGTGTGATTAAGAATGTTTTGTAATGTTTGTGTCGATCCCATTCTGACTGTACTCCCTGGTGGTCTCTAAATTTGGTAATTATTAGTATTCGGTAGTTAGTATTGATCTTATGATCAATAAGAGGGGATTGTTATGGAATTTTCTATCCTTAGGTTACACAAGGTCACGTGTGGGCCTTGAGGTCCTCGGCAGTACTAATTGTTTGGCTTTGACTGGGAGCAGTAGGTGCCAGTCTATCTCAACACTGGTGGCCAGGGTCGAAGAGACCTATTGCTGCCTTCCGAGACATAATAGATAGCTTGCCGTTGACGTAAACAGACATCTGTGTCTCCAGACTAGAATATGTTGACGATAACACCGCTCTTGGTAAAAACATTCTCTTTGTCTCATTTGGGGCGTATAGTATTTGTGGTGTTATCTTGAGGTTTAAAGTCTATCCACCAGCACGAGTTCGGCAGAATGTGAGACCGACTCAGGCACTTCTGAGACGGTCTCACATTCGACCCTGGCCACCACAGTGTTGAGATAGACTGGCACCTACTGCTCCCAGTCAAAGCCAAACAATTAGTACTGCCGAGGACCTCAAGGCCCACATGTGACCTCGTGTAACCTAAGGATAGAAAATTCCATAACAGTAAGTAAGTATGACCTCTATGTAAATGTTGCTTCTCTTCTGTCATGTTGTGAGTTCTAAAAAGGCTGTTGTGATCTTTATCTTTAAGGCAGGTGAATTTCATCAGAGAATTCCTGTATGCTTCAGATGGCATTGGTCTACAGTAGGAAGGATGGCCATCGATGTGAAACGTCCTATATACGTCAAATAAAAGGATTTGATTATCAAGGTAATTAACTTTTATATATGCATTGTAGATATATATCACAAAACAGTCACATTCACCTTGCATGAGTGGAGAAGGAAAATGACTTTTCTATCTCTGTCATGAATTCTAGGAACACCTCATGATGTTTGGATCCAGTTCTGCAAATGTGAAATGGAAGTTGCAACAATGCTGCGTTACAGCCCTTTGGCCAGCAACTGCAAAGCAACCCCAAAGTGCCATTTCAGTGAAGCTCATGGACATGATCTGCCGGTTGCAGCTTGAATGTGGTGCATCACTGAAGGCCATATGTGCAGCAATGCAGCATTCCCTAGTGTCTTCCAAGGTTTGCTTAATAGTAGCTTCTATTCAAATGATTCCCGTTTGACCATCACCTTTACCTGAAAGCTTTCAATTTGTAACATACACATTTTAATGACAGTCCTATTGTGAATATGATTATTTGTAATACAGTGCCAAGACCTCTATGGCATTCTAATAAATGAGTCCTATGAGGAATACAGACACCTGCGGTATCAGTTATCTACATTGCGTCATCTCGGGCCTGAGATCCCTTACGAATGTATATATACATACATATATATATATATATATATATATATATATATATACATATGTATATATACATACATATATATATATATATATATATATATACATATGTATATATACATACACACATATATATATATATATATATATATATATATATATATATATATATATTATATATATATATACAGACCACATTCACCCTTTACTGTAAATTAGAAAGATTAAAAAGATATTAATAGATTTTTTTCTTGACAATTGTAATGTACTTTGTCCTTAAATGTTCAATCCTCCACACTGGATCTTGGAGGTATACATGCGTAGAGGTTTGCATATTGTGGCAGATCAATTAGCATACCTTTTCTTTTGAACAGTGTCACATCAAATATCTGTTTCTTGCCCCGGAATTCCCTTTTCAGACCAACTACATTTTCAACATTAATCAGTGTATTATGTGATCTATCATACTATCTTCCAAAAGCAAAGCATTTTTTGTCACCATGTTGCTCTACTACAATGTAGTAGTATACAGTGATTATTTGTCCATTTTGCAACAGCACAGTGAAGCTGTTCCTTTTCACTACCCTTGTGAACTCCTGCGAGTAATACAGCTCTCCGTTGACAAGAAGTCGGCTGAATATTTTCACAACTGTATCCGTGGTGAAAGTTGTTCTCTCATGACCAGTGTCTCTTCACTAGAAAGTTTTCGAGAATAATGCAAACCAAGGGTAACAAGTTGATCGCAGACTCTTTCAAACTGCTTCAGTCTTTTTCGGCCAGTTAAGTTACTAAATACCTGGATGCATTCAGGAACAGCATTTCTCAGTGCAGCATTCCTCAAAAGAGGCAATATTTGTGTATATGTGAATTGTTTCATTATCTGTAAAGAAACAAACTGAGTGCCATGAAACATTTTCAGTATTTCACCATTAAATGACTCAAAAATATACCCAGAATGAGCCCACAAAGGTCCCCAATTCCTGACAGATTCTGGCAAATGAAGACATAAATGTACATTAAATGACACATGGGTCTTTCCATAGTGTTTCAAATTGTTTGACAAAATCTACAACAAGCTTTTCACATTTTTTTTACGTCTTCTGTTGTAATAATGTCCTTGCAAAGTAAGTACATAAATGTGACAAGGACTAACCAGTGCTGGTAAAATACCCGGGGCAGAATTCCTTTTAGCACAAATATACTATAAAACAGTAACCAGTTCTGCCATTCACAAGCCTTCCAAAACTTCCTTTGCTGAAGAGATCGGGGCACTCTTGTGATATTGCAAGGAGGCTTAATTAGCAAGAGCTGTTCATCAAGTTCATTCACTCTATTGCCAATGTAATATGGGTTCTCATGGTTATCACTGTCCAGCCACATGCAACCACACCAAGATGTATATTATGCATATGGTCAGGAGGCATGCCAGATATGATGTCAAAGTGTGGAATATTTATCAGACATGTGGACCTTTTAACACCCCTCACAGATTTTTTGGTATGTAAAGCCTCTCTTGCATCACTTATGGTTGAAACGTGGTCCCTCTTTGGAACATCTTTGTATGGGTATACCCTGACAGTGCCATGACCCGTTTCAACTTGTTCACCGGGATGTAAACAGAGGCTGCATCCATACCGACCATTAAATTGGGTCATGTTTTGAAGTATAGGCCTAGCTACTGAATCGCACTCAATCATAAGAGCTGCCACAACTCTACATTATTCCAAAATGCTGTTTCTTTTTATCTTAAAGCCCACAGTTGACAACTTCTGACACTCTAAAGTGAATGGCTTCAAAAATGTATTAACATTTGGCTTTTTATCACCAAACCACAAGCCAAAAAGTAGAACATTTTCTTTGTGCACAGGGTAAGGAAGCTCGTTTACCATCCCATATAATGGCCAAATACCATAGAGTGATGATTTGAATACAGGCACTCCATCACAGTTGAGTGTTAAGGACTATCCATGAGTACAGTGAAGCGGGCCTCCAATTTTGTGCAGATTATGGTACATTTTACCACGTCCAATATCCTCATAAGTTTCAGAATTACATGTGCTATCTCGTGACTTGAAACAATGTGCAATATCTTCCCTTTGAAGAAGATATTCCAACTGTGTTTGGATTGGTAAGTATATAAAGAAGTTTCCATTTTTCATCGAGCTGTTTTTATCCCATGTTGTGTGGCATACAACACATTGTCCTTCACTATCCTGGTCACCGATGTAGTACACAGTTTGGACAATATGTGACATTGTAGGTGACCTTCTACTGGCTTAAGCTCCTTTAAGAACAGATGCTTTGAGGTTAACTGTGTGTTTTCTGGACAGTGAATATTGATCAAATCTAGGAGATCAGAGAGAGCCATGCCTGTGAGTCCGTGTCTCAAAACAAATAAAAGTATAAGTAAAAAACTCTGAGCTTGGGTTAATCGTGAACCAGTGTAAAGTCAAATCAAATTTTATTTGTATAGCCCAAAGTCACAAAATACATTTTGCCTCGGAAGGCTTTACAATCTGTACAGGGAGTGACACCCTCTGTCCTTAGACCCTCGGTTCGAGTGAGGGAAAACTTGCCCACAAAAAACCCTTTTAACAGGGAAAAAAGGTGGAAGAAACCTCACTTCTTTCTGAGGTGGAAGAAACCTCAGAAAGAAACGCCACAGAGGAGGGATCCCTCTCCCAGGACGGACAGACGTGCAATAGATGTCACGTGCACAGAACAAATCAACACAAACATATTGTACACTTACAATGAATGTGTTAGGTTGCTGCAGAACAGACCCAAAAGCAGATTCGGATGAGGTTCAAACAGAGTTTATTGAACAGAGGACGGGAACTGGGAATGGCCGACGAGGAGGAAATGGCCGAGCTGAAGCAGGGGAATGATGAGATGGCAGAGGGCAGGTAATCTGGGCTGGCTGGGGAGAAGTTGGTGGAGAGAGCAGGCAGGCAGATCTCTGGCAGGAGGTGGTGGTAATGGTCCTGAGCACAAAGAGACTGGTTAAAGCAAAGAACAACAGACTTGCAAACATCTGAGATTTCAGAGTTGAAACTATTTTCAAAGAGGCCTGAACGTATACCACTGTAGGCAAAACAACAATCTGGCGAAGACTGGATGTATAGCCGGGGAAGATATACTGCTAGAGTTGATTAGTGGATTGGTTGCAGGTGAGACAGATTGGCAGCTGGTGATGATGGCCACTCCCAGGGAGAGAAGACAAACAAGACACACAAGGGGAGGGGAAAACAGTGAAAGGACAAGAAAGGAGGAGGCGGAACCACTAGACTATGACAGAATGATAGAATGACAATGAATTACAATGAATGATAAAATGATTACAGTAGCAGTGGAACCTGTGATAGAGATAGAGAGACACAGATGCACAGCAGCAGTAAATCATTAACTAGCTATAAACTATAATGGAGATTACATTATGGAGATATGGTAGCAGTAATGACAGTAATACAGTAATATATGTAGTGGACGTCATGCAGGACCACAGCAGCAGCCACGTTCCACGAGAACCTGCTGGGCGAGAAAGCACAGAAACTCCGGGGAAGAAGTTTAGTTAGTAAGATGCATTAACATGCATTAATGAGACATGTATGTTTATAGATGGAAATAATAATAATAATTCTTTTTATCTTGTATTACCAACTGGCCTCCTTTATCCGCACTCTTAATAATAATAAATAATACAGATTTTTACTCAACTCCCTTAAAGACAACCTTTCTTCTCTATTAAGATTACTTTTATATTTGTAATTCGACTTTAAATTAAACTGGCGATACTAATTTAAATCTTTCTTAATGAGATTTTGAATATAAGGTGAGACATCCTGAGTATGTGGCTCCCAGTTAGATCGGCCAGTAAAAGTTTTAGATTGTTGATCCTTAGGATGATTTGCAAAATAATCCAATAATTTGAGTTTACGATGATACCAATAAATGTCATGGCGTGGTTACCCCTTTGTGGTGTCTTAGGTGTTGGAATAAAAGTCAAGCCCCGCTCCAATAAGGAATAATCAAAATAATTAAGACATAAAGCGCTAGACAGATTAGTAACATTAGAAAGGGGGGGTGATGTAATCAAATCATTCTCCCCTCTTACAAGTTTAATTGATTATGCCACATTTTCAAAATCTGGTCTGCCGTTTCCTTAGTCCAATGTACAGGATCGGATGGATTAACTTTAAAATTAGTTTTATCCATGCATTTGAGGTACGGTAATCTCTGAAAGATTTTCTTGTTCAGATCTGAAATCAAACGTTGTTGGTTCTCTGGTAAGAGACTAGAATAATGTAGCAGCGGGATGTAAATACTGGCTTTAGGAGAGATTGCCTGAGCCGTGGAGTACAACAATTGCATGTTCCTCCAAATAGTAGTTGGTATCTGTTCACGCAAACAAACAAAACCATGGATCTATAAGACAGATGTGCCAGTTTAGATTCCATAGGAACAGATGTAATTTTCTCCAAGACAACCGAGCAAGATTTATTCAGAATGTCATTCGAATATCTAATTACCTCCTCCGACTCCCTTCAACCCTCTACTGATATCTCCGATATTTGTGGCGGTGCAAATGGTCCTGCCGGTCCCCTTGTGATTCATTAGCAGATGGAGCAATAGCACCATAACCGAGGGAACAACACTCACACCAGGTAATTGATCAGCTGACGCTATTATGTTAGAGAACTGTGTCCTTAAACGATTAGAATTAGCTGCTTGGGGAAGAGGAGGAAAATCTGATAGAGTGAGGCATGTTTATATTTATGGAGTCTCATTTGGTGCTTGAAGGAGTAAATTTCAGCACGTATCTATGGATGATTGGGTGAGTTTACGACGATACCTGCTTTTTTCAAAACTGTTTTTTGAAAACCTTGATGGTCAAAAGGGTTCAGCTCCACCAATTCTGATGCTAAGATCGAGTCATAGTGTTCTTGTAGAATCAGAATATTTGACGACATCCACTGATGAGTGTTTTCTCGTATTTTCATGATCACGTCATTATTGTCACAAGCTGGCTTAATAGACAAACTAATTCTACTGGACTGTTTTTAGCATTCCTTGTGGAATCCTCTCCTTATTTCTTGCTTCTGTCATTATTTTGGCATGGTGAACCACTTGTATGATCCTAAAGTATTTCTTAGTATTAGTTGTGTAATTTGCATCAGACAGGGGCTGGCGTTCATAACGTGGAGTGGAATGTGGAGTGGCTTCCTCTAAGTGCTCTGCTTGTAAGGCTTGAAATCGATTCTGAGTCGGGATCGAATAATGGCGTTTAAAGCCCTTTGTGTGTTCTGTTGTACATGGGACGTGGCATGACTTAATAATTCTAACTAGCACAATATCACAAATGTTTGAAAAAAAAATATTAAAGTGGGAGGAAGGGGAAGGGAAAATGGGGTTGGGAAAAGAAAATAGTAAAAAAGGAGGGGAAAAAAGGATTATAAAATGAACAAATCAAACAAAAGAAACAGAAATTTCCTTGTAGTGTAAATGGGGATATTTTAGTGGGTAAAAGGAACAGGGCAAAATGGGGGAAAAAATTATAGTAAACTATGAAAAACAACAAAAAACCTCTCCCCTAGTTCAAAGTAGAACTATTGCTATTTAAATAAAAGAAAAAAGAAAAGGGGTGCTTGAAAAAAAGAACACAAGTGTATTCGGACTACAAAGTCAACTAGTTATGACGTCATCCACAGAGGACTGGCGAGTAATGTCAGATTATCGATGGCATGTAAAAGAACATATTCTGTCCACTTCACAACAATATCTTACATGCAACAAAAACGCTTGTGTTGTGTAATACTAAATGCCATACATACAACACAAATAAGTGTTAAAAACTTTTGCCAAATAAACACCGGTTGGTTTAAGATGATGTCATTCACAAACGCCTGATACGCCGTTTTTCCAATAGAAACTCTCAGAAAATAAAAATGAGTTAACAAATATATATTTAAATAATAAGTTTAAAAGAAAAGAATGTGTAATAATATGAACTCTAAAAATAATAAATTTATAAATACATGCAGAAAAATATTAAGAAAACAATACAATAACCAAATTCTAAAATAGTTTAATTATTTTATTTTATTTTTTCTAACACAAATCTGTATTAAACCTGGCGCAATGTGTAGGTTAATTTTAGATGTAATTCATAAGTGGTCTCAATATAAATTGATTTTAACCATTACATTAAGCAACCCACAATACACATTACACGGCACGTGAGCTCACATTTTGCATAGAAATTAAGGTAGTACAGATTTCTGAAAATTGTTTGAGCTAAACCCAAAAAATTTTAGAGTTCCCAATAAAAGTTGAGGGGTACTCCGGAGGGCACGGGCTCACAGAGCGTCTGGGAGAGTGGCTAGTATTAAAAAATATTCAGTCATCTTAAATTAGTTTTATAAAAAAAGGGGTTAGGGAAGGGGACATTCTCCCTCTGGAAAGGGAAGGAGGGTGCGTGGTCCACCCAACCCTCGGACCTCCCGTATCCCCAGTCCCATGTCTGTTAGCGGGGCCGTCGGCGGCGTCGGCCATAACGGACCTCCGTCCAGTCATCCATGGTGCTTGCAAATATATATATATATTTGAAACAAAAAACACTTCCAAGGGAAGGAAAAAAATCAGGTAAGTATTTTCAAAAAATGAAATGAGAGAGTCTCTTCTTAATTAAAGAGGTATATATTTTTTTTTTTTTAAAAATTCAATAAACAAAAGGTAAATAAAAAACGTTTCGACCAGTTGTGATCTTCTTCAGGCTTAACACACCACTAAAACTCTCCTCTCTCTCACAGGAACTACCTGTTGAAGGATCAAGGGAGAAATGAGCTCTCCCTCGACCTTCTGCCTTATATACTAGACCAGACTCCGTCCCCTTTGGCCACCATCTGGTCTCCGGTAAGTTCCCGGAACATATGAAATTGACTATATTTAACACTTTTTAACTATTTACAATGAATTTTTACACATATTTAACTTAAAACATGTACAAAAAATCATAAACCTATTTTTAAATACACATTAAATAATAAACGTATTATTAAATGTACATATTTAACTTGAAACATGTTCCATAAATAATAAAATTATTTTTACATACAGAATAACAAACTTATTTTTAAATGTACAAACATCAATGAAAAACACTGTTACACCATTTTTGAACTATTTACAATGGTATTTTGCACAAACTGAACTTAAATATATCCAATATGTAAATTAAATTATTCTCAAATACAGAATAAATCATAAAATTATTTTTAAATGTACAAACATCATTAAAAAAATCAGGTAGGTATATTTTTGACTATGTTACACCATTTTTCAAATTATTTTTACACAATAAAAGGTAAGTATGAAATTCGGAAAAGGGTAAATATATGAGTTATGGAATGGTTAGGGTTAGGAAAAAGGTGAGTATAGGGGTTACGGAATTGTGGGTCTTGATAAATCATTATTATATTTACTTAGAATGATCAGAACAATTTTGAAAAAAGTTGGGAGGCAGACACAAGCACGTAAATTGGTCTTTAAACATTTACTTTGAACAATTCTGCTGAGATATTTTACATTTTTTAAGTTAAATAAAGTATGATCAAAAGTAAAAATGTTTGTCCGTATCTGTGCGTGTGTGCTTGTGCATGTGTATATATGTGTGTGCATGTGTGTGTGAGCATGTGTGTGTGAATCAGTCTATCTGAGTGAGTACTTGCTGTCTAACATTAAGACAAACAGACAAAAAAATAAAATGATTAACAGCACTCTCACTCTCTCTCACTCTCTCTCTCTCTTTTAAATAAATAAATAAGATGACCAAAAACGTCGTGAACTTAGGATTGCAACCTACGTTGCCTGTCACACTTCCATCAATGCTGTTCAGGACTTGTCAGATATACTCCAAGAGGAGATGGGAGCGTTCAAAATGCACAGGACAAAGTGTACAGCTGTTATCACATCTGTTCTGGCACCACATTTCAGAGAGGAATTAAAGGAAGATGTTGGTGAGTCTCCATATTCTCTCTATCTGGACGAAACTACCGATATATCAGTTAACAAGCTCCTCTGCATATGTGTGAAGTACCGATCACAGAAACACAACAGGTTTGTCAGTACTTACCTGGGGCTTGTTGATCTTCTCAGCGCTGATGCTCAAGGCATATCAGATGCGATTGTTACTTTCCTGAGTGAATGTGGCCTGGACATTAAACATATGGTGGGGATTGCTACGGATGGGGCAAGTGTTATGGTCGGAAAAAATCATTACGTTTTCACACTCCTCAAACAAAAGCAGCCTAGTTTACATCTTATTCGCTGCGTTTGCCACTCATTGGATATAGTGGCTCATAAAGCAATGCAACTTCTTCCAAGCAATCTAGACTATATGATAAGAGAAACCTACAACTGGTTCGCACACTCAGCAAAGCGCCAGAGTCACTATAACAGTGTCTACAAGGCCATCAATGACGGTGGCTGTCCTCTGAAATTCATATCCCCCAGCTCAACCCATTGGTTCGTGATCTCAGACTGTATCGAAAGAATTTTAGAGCAGGAAGATGCCCTCAAGCTACACTTCAGTTTGGTTTCAAGTGCCGAACACTGCTATGCAGCCAGGCTTTTGAATGAAATGTACAGTGACAAATCAAACAGTCTGTACATGGACTTCCTCCGGCCTGTGTTGATGGAAATCAAAACTGTGAACAAATATTTCCGTCTGGAAACGGGAGATACGCTGGGTGTTTTTAGGGATCTTGACAGGCTGTACATGTCGACATTGAGGAGAGTTGTGAAGCCCAGCGTATTACGCATGAATAACGACAGTCGTCTCAGGGAACTTGACCTTAAATCATCCAGCCTCTACCTCTCACACCAGGACGCGGACCTGGGCTCCTCATTCCAACAGCAGCTGGAAGCCAGCACATTAGCGTCGGAGCTGAAGGATAGAATTTCTCTCAATCAGTTTTTCAAATATCAGCCTTTGAAGTACACCCAAAATGTCATACATATAATGAAATAGATGAGAATTTGGAATCAATTGGTCCCTTTAGAACCCGTCATTGCTTTTACCTAAAGTCATGCAGCCACCTGTATGTGATACGGAAATCTACAAGCTTCCATTGGTGAAATAAAAAGGTTAGTTGTTTTTGATATGTTTACAACCCAAATCCCATCCTCAGTAATAAAAAAAACATTTCAAATGAAAAGTGTCACTATTATTTTACCACCAGAATTCATCTTTAGTTTAATATAAAATGTTTGCAGACATTTTTATTTTTGAACTTTGAAAACTTTGATGTAGAACAATTCTTTGATGAGAAACTGCTCTTCTAACCCCTCAACTTTCACTGGATATGTCCACTAAAAATGGGGTCACTCCTTGAGAAGAAACTAACCAGGAAGGGACTACATATATTCCAGGTTCCAAAGTCCAGCCTATGGTAAATAATAACCCCAAAACAATAGAGGTACTTACCAGAACTAGGAATCTCTTGCCATGATTCCAACTCTCACAGCTGATCACATTTTCCTTTGTCATGTTGGTGAAGACAATTGATCTGTGTCCGGTGAGGATGCACAGGTAGCCCATGATGTACCCCATTATCCCGTGTTCCACTGTCGTCCAATCATTCTACAAAACACCACGAAAAAAAACTGATAGTTATGAATGTAAGCTATTGAAAAACAAGGAATACAGCATGAATAACTAAGTCTACTTACCAAACAGTTTAGGAATATTTTCCCTCGCAGCTGTCATTGTTGTGGAGAAATTGCTGAAGTCAAAGGTCAATGGTGAGGTCAAGAGTTCAGAAAGTGTTCAGGAGTCTCTGATGTCTTGATGATGCTGTAATATTTATTGACGCTTGGCCAAAGAGAATTAGAGACACTCTCAAAGTACATCAGAAGTGCCTGAGTCAGTCTCACATTCTGCCCAACTCGTACTGGTGGATAGATAGATAGATAGATACTTTATTGTCCTTTGCAGGAAATTTGTTTTCGCGGCCTGTACATGACTGACGTCCATACATAGATACACACACATACATACATAGATACACATACATACATACATAGATACACAGTGCATAGGGACATCACAACATAGCGACAGGAATATACGTACAGTGCAGCACATTTCACATTTAACACATCACCAAGCCCATCCAGCCCTCCCTGCCCTGTGTGTAGCACCCCCTACAGTGGTTACCGGGGTGCCTTGTTTAACCCTTAGAAGCCGAAGATCACGCCGGCGTGATCAAATCATGTGACCACCTCATTACGTCACTGCACAGTGTATAGCGCACGTAGAGCGATGCATGCACATTTATATGAAAGTGCAGGCTTCAAACTCTTTCCTAGTTTTGGTTTGATGTCGATAGACCAAGTAAAACAGGAGATATGATCGTTTAAAGTTTTAAAAAAAAAAATCATACATCGTATCGCGGACGTGCGTAAGGTCCGCGATACGGGATGGCACAGACGCTGCATTTATTTCAATATCTTCGCCATTTTTCGTTATATCAGAAAACGGTAAAAAATGCCAGAATGTGCTGGCTGTCCTCTACAGCATAGATATACTCTACAGGCTGTGTGTCGGGGCGGGGGGAGACTGCGTATGATCGGAAGTCAACCGCGGGAGAAATTTGAAAAAAATGCGGGAGGAGTTTGGCGAGCAGAGAGAGAGACACGGAGAAAGTAGGTTAGTGATATTTAGTGAGTTTTTTAGCAGTTTAGAGAGTTTGTGGATGAGTAGGAGGCAGTGAAATAGAGAGGTGGAGATAGGGAGAGATATTTAGGGCTGTGACGTGGCTCTCTGTCTCATCATGGACAGAAACTGTTTCAAGGAGTGGCACAGATAAAAAACAAACACCTGCCTTGATTGTATATAGTTGTATATTGTTTGATGTATCTCAGTTTTACCTGTTGTATTTGACATTTGCATTATTTGGAACTAAGTAAGTCAAAGCATTGATGTAGCTCTCAAATTTTGTACATAAACTATTTCAGTGTCATTACTAAAAAGGAAAAGAAAAAAACGCCTAAAGTCACACCTGCTTTTTATTGTATATAGCTGTATTTTGTTTGATTTTATCTCAATTTTACCTTTTGTATTTTACATTTGTACTATTTGGAACTCTGGGAAGTCAAAACTTTGATGTGGCTCTGTCAAATTTGTACATGAACTATTTCAGAGTTTCATTACTAAAAAAGGAGGGGAAAAACGCCTATAGCCACACCTGCTCTTATTGGTAAATAATTGTATATTGTTAATTTTTTTCTCAATTTTACCTTTGTATGTTCACCTTTGCAACCTCTATTGACATTTTCAAGATTTCAAATGCTTCATTAAGCATGTTTGTGTTGTTTATTGCAAAAATTAATATAATTTTTCAAATCGGATTTTATGTGTTTTATGTGTTTTTTGGCTAAATGTGTTGATACAGTATGTCAAAGTGAAAAAATAATAGTCAGATCATATAGGAAATGTTGTGCTGAAAAAAATGATACCAAACATGGGCATGGTAAACATTTTGTAATGTGGTACATGAAGACAAAATCAAAAGTATCCAAAAACGGCCAAAATAGGCTCAGGACTCTAAGGGTTAAGGACGCTATGGCAGAAGGTACAAAGCTCCTGCTGTAGCGAGCACGTTTACAGGCCATGGTCCTGTATCTTCACCGAGATGGTAACATAACAAATGATGAATTAAGGGGGTGGCTGGGGTCGTGCGCTATGCTGAGTGCCCTGCGTGTAATGGCTGTGTTGTTGAGGCCCGAGAGGTTGGGGGTGGGGAGACCAATGATTTTGGAGGCATGGTGTGTGATGCGTGTTAGTGTGTTCCTATTTGAGGTAGTTAATATGTTATAGAAGCAGGTTGAACAGTAGAGGATGACGGGTTGGACTATGCTTTTATAGAGTAATAACAGAAGTTGGGGGGCAACAGAAAGTGCTTTGAGTTTGCGGATGGCAGAGAGTCTTTGTTGGCAGCGTTTGTGGATGTCAGTGGTGTGATGGTCGAAGTTCAGTTTATTGTCCAGGGTGAGTCCGAGGTATTTGATGAACTCCACGATTTCCACTGATTCACTGTTGATTGTTATGGGTTTATGGATGAAGTTGTGTGCTGAGCTACGGATGCTGGAAGTGTTGATGATCAGTTCTTTTGTTTTCTTGACATTGAGTTCCAGGTGATTGTTTGTGCACCATTGTGTGAAGTGGCAGATGGAGTCATGATAGTTTAGAACAGAGTTATTGTCGTTAAGGAGTGCGAGTATGGCAGTGTCATCAGAGTATTTAATGTATGTGGTGACAGGTGAGGGGCTGGTGCAGTCATTAGTGTAAAGGGTGAACAGAAAGGGACTGAGGACACAACCTTGTGGGGCTCCTGTGTTGGTGATGATGGTGGAGGATGACGCAGTGCCCACTCTGACCGTCTGTGGCCTGTCACTGAGGAAGCTGTGGATCCAGTGAGTGAGTAGTGGCGGGATACTGAGTTGTTGGAGTTTCCTGATCATCTGATGGCGTTGGATGGTGTTAAAAGCAGAGCTGAAATCGATGAAAAGGATTCTGGCAAAGTTGCTGGGTGATTCCAGGTGCTGTAGGAGGGAGTGAAGGAGGCATGCCACAGCATCCTCAGTCCCCCTTTTGGCCTTGTAGGCAAACTGATACATGTCCAGATGTGGTTCGACAAGTGGGTGGATGATGTTAAGTATCAGTTTTTCAAGGCATTTCATGATAATGGAAGTGAGTGCAACTGGCCGGTAGTGATTCAGTTCTGAGGGGCGAGGTTTTTTAGGTACTGGTATAATAGTGGATGTTTTCCAGAGGGTGGGTACTGTAGCAGTCCTGTAGGATTCCCAGAAGAGGTCGTGGAGGATCGGGGAGAGCTCTGTGGCACAGTCCTTGAGCACCCTCGCCTGGATGCCATCAGGTCCCCGGGCCTTGCCTGGTTTACACCTGCCCAGCTGCCGGCGCACGTCGTCCACTGTAAAAGGCGCCTGGTGTGTTATCTCCGGGATTGGCAGGGTTCCCAGCAGAGTCTGGCAGTCCTCAGAGCAGTTGTTTATGTCAAACCTGGTGCAAAATGTGTTCAGGTCGTCTGCGAATGAGACTGGGTCATTTATTGTTGAGAGTGTGGTTTTTGGTTTTGGGTCCCACCCTGTGAGAGTTCTTACTTTCTGAAAAGCCTGTCTAGTGTTCATGGTGCTGAATTCCTGTTCCAGTTTCTGTCTATAATTGAGTTTTGCTGTGATGATGTCGTTCTTGATTTGACGGCTTATGGTCCTGAGTGAAGCCCAGTCTTGCTGTTTGAAGGCTTTACGTTTTTCCCTAAAACTGTGATTGATGTGGTGTGTAATCCAGGGTTTGGAGTTTGGGTACCTCTTGCAAGTCCTAACTGGTATTGTTGTTGAGGTGCAGAAGTTGATATAATCCGTGATAGTAGAAACCCTCTCCTCCAGGTTGCCCTCAAAAACGTCCCAGTCTGTGCAGGCCAGAGAGCCCTGGAGACGTGCAATGGCGTCCTCCGACCACTTGCTGACGCTGTAGCTCTGGGGCTTGTGGCGCTTCAGGGTTGGTTTGTACAGCGGAAGCAGGAAGATGACGTTGTGATCGGCGAAGCCAAGTGTAGGATGAGTACGACAGGTGTATGCATCTGTTATGTTCCCGTAGCATAAGTCCAGAATGTTTCCCCTTCTCGTTGGAATATCCACAAACTGCTGAAACGAAGGCAGAACACTGTCCAGTCTGCAGCTGTTAAAGTCACCAACAACAAACACCGGGGCCTCAGGGTATTTACTCTGCATGTCGTTAGTGCCATTAGCCACTAGCTCAGCAGCAGCCTTGGTGTTAGCGCTGGGCGGGATGTAAACACAGCTGATGACAACCGCAGGAAATTCCCTTGGGAGATGAAATGGACGAAGGGATAGGGTCAGCATCTCAAGGTCTGGGGTGCAGACCTTGTTGTGGATTTTGATGTTGTTACACCACCTATTGTTAACGTACATACAGACCCCTCCACCTCTACCCTTTCCCGACTCCCCCGTCCGGTCTGCCCTGAAGATGGTGAAATTGTCGAGATCTACCTCGGTGTCCAGGACAGCCTCGTCAAGCCAGGTTTCAGTCAGGGCGATGATGCAGGCCTCCTTGAAGGTTCTTTCCATCAGGCACCTTGCATGGAGTATATCCACCTTGTTCCGGAGGGACCGTACGTTGGACAGGACAATGGAGGGAAGAGGGGGTTTGAAGGGCCTTTTCCTCAGCCTGGTGCGTACCCCTCCTCTCTTTCCTCTTTTCCTCGGTCGGATTTCTGCCGGGATGACATCGGGTGGCCTGGTACTGCAGAGTTTGGAGTACCGGAGTTGTAGCAAAGCATCCCTGGTGTAGGTGAGTCCATTGTTGCTGCGGATCTCGGCTAGCAACGCGCCACAATCACGGGTGGCGATCCACAGTAGAATGACAGTGATCCAGAAAACTTGGTGGCCTACAACCATAGTGGCAGACAGTACTGTGCAAACTAGACGTACCACAAGACAAACTTCACAGAGACGAACACGGAAGACACGACGAGACCCAGACGATACACGAAGAGACAGTGAGCGTCAGTGAGCGTACAGACGGCGTCGTCGCAGCAGAGCATGCGCCGAGACTTTAAACCTCGAGATAACACCAACACTATACGCCCCAAATGAGACAAAGAGAATGTTTCTACCAAGGACAGTGTTATTGTCAACATATTCTAGTCTGGAGACACAGATGTCTGTTTACGTCAACGGCAAGCTTTCTATTATGTCTAAGCAGGCAGCAAGAGTCTCTTTGACCCTGGCCACCACAGTGTTGAGATAGACTGGCACCTACTGCTCCCAGTCAAAGCCAAACAATTAGTACTGCCGAGGACCTCAAGGCCCACACTTGACCTTGTGTAACCTAAGGATAGAAAATTCCATAACAATCCCCTCTTATTGATCATAAGATCAATACTAACTACAGAATACTAATAATTACCAAATTTAGAGACCACCAGGGAGTACAGTCAGAATGGGATCGACACAAACATTACAAAACATTCTTAATCACACAGAAATCAGGAGTATTTGAAACCAAAATTATTCTAAAAGAACATCAATAGACATTATTTGTCAAACAAAACACTCAGTTAAAATTAATTCATACAATCAGTGAGAAACTTTAAGAACCCCTCTTATGTACTCCATCATCCCATCCCCATGTGTGATTTCCACTATCAGGTCAACAAGGGCATTTAAGCGAGTGAGGATCCCCTATAACACCAAGGTGTTAAAGGAGGTCATCAGGGAGATCACAGATCACGTGCAAATATACCACTGGGAGAGGAGAAAGATCAAATTTATTCTATCACCTAGTAGATAAAACCCTAGCAATTAGAAAGGGGTTCCATAAAACAATTGATTTAATATCGTAGATCAAAATTTCTTTCCTTTTTCCAATTAAAAATAAAAATCAATCACAACGATCATTGCTGCGATCAAGGTATTGTAAAGTCTTCAACCCATGTACATTATGTACAGTCGAGGGTCACCACCATGGAGAGGTTACTAGCACATACGATGCATGGTGGCGTGGAATCCATCTTCGTAGAATAATCCCATGAACAGTCGATATCCATCAGTTGCATATCATCATAAAATAATTGTAACATTTCAATTTAATCATAATATCATATTACTGTGAAAACTATCATTGAGGTAGATTTTAAATTGATTCTTAACATTGCAATCCCTAAATTATCAAAGGTCACACATTTTATTCAGAACAACAATCATATACACAAGCAAAGCTAGAGACATCACAATAAAGCTAAATTAAACTTGAACTCAGAGGTATTAGAAGGTTGGTATTTTTGTCTGAAAATAGAAAAGTATGTTTCTTCAACTTTATTTTGCACAACCATTTCACAGTCAGCTCTGGTGAATGGAATCAGGTTGGTCATTGGAGAGTGTATAGAAGAAGGCATATTTTGGCACTTTTATCAGTTACTGTGATTACTATCACTCGCATAATCAATCATTAGACTGAAGGCCGAATTAGTTTTTTTCTTTTCCACTACAGGTTAAGAAACACTACCTGTAACTCTATTAGGCACCTTTGGTTTAGCTTTGGCTACATTAAGTGAGTTTATGGAAGAAAACTGACCAATATATAGAAAACTATCGTCCTTATCAGTTTCACCATAGTACAGATCTTACCGCTTTGTACCTCCCCTGGAGCATCTTGGTAATTAACACCCCACAGTTTATAATCAGGATAACTTTTCAAATGCTGTTTAGTGAAACACCACAGCTGCAGAGGTTCAGTCAAAGGTACAGCAGCTGTGAATGTTACCTTCATTACCTGGGTGCACTCAGCACCGTCTTAATCAGAGCTTTATCATGCGTTGTCCACGACCATTTACCTCGAGAGAAAGTCAGGGGGTGAGCAATATAACAGTCATTTTCATCACATCTGTCAATTGGACATCCAAACATAACAGGGTTAACAGTTAGTTTGGTTAATAGGCAGTTTGGTTAAAGCGCAAGAAATACAAGTCCTAGTTGTCACCGACACCTGGTTCCACCTGGGAGATAAAGACATTTTTTCTTTTAGACATTTGATTAATACAACATTTCCTTCATTAGGAGTATGAATTGGTTCCTCAGATGGTTTCGGGAGCCGTTCAGGCACCTGTAATGATAAAATTCAAAATGTCAGTTAATCTTTTTACATATTCAGTCATAAACTCATCCGTCCAAAAGCAGAGAAGTTTGGTGAAGTGTGGTGTCAGAGGTTGACTTGTCCCTGTGGACATTAGTCTCCCCATTAACACCTCATGAGGACTCAGTCCTGTTGTTGCACTTGGTGCACTTTGGATGGAGTACAGCACAATAGGCAGTGCATCAAGCCGTTTCAGACCTTTTGGTAGTACTGTTTTGGTCAACCGTTCTTTGATAGTTGCGTTCATTCTTTTAACCCTCTATGGCATGAATTTTTATTTTAGGAGGAAAAAAATATTTCACCCTAGTTTTTGGGAGCTTGGGGGTCCCTGATAATATATCAGTCATAAAATGTGTCCCCCCCCGACCCCCCCTACCAGATTTTGGTTTGTTGCCTCAGGGCAACAAGATGCTATAAGGATACTAAAACGCTAAGGTTTTCTATATTATATAATAATTGTAATGAGGAACAAACAAGCAATACATTAGAAGAAGTTTTATTTCAACAACAACAATTTCATCAAGTTTTATTTCAACAACAACAATTTCATCCAGTTTTATTTCAACAACAACAATTTCATCAAATTATATTTCAACAATCATCGGCCACAAATGGTTTATCAATTAGTGGGTTAAAAATGAGCTGCAGTGTGTGTTTGTGTTTCTGAAAGTGTGTTCCTGTGGGCTACTGATTGAATCATTTGTGTTTTTCTTTTTTACAAAGCACAGTCTCTATTATTCTGTATGGAACCTCAGGAAGCAGTTGCTGGTGGATGTGAAGCAGAGGTGGACGTCACATTTTTGGCACTTGGCTTTAGGCGTACCTTTGCATCCTGGTACCTTGCATCTCCCTTTCTTCTCATCCATAACCATCCAGTGGGCTGTGGCGTCCAGACGCACATCAGAGACTGGAATGGGTGTAGCAGGTCCTCTTCTCCTCTTTTCTTCATACTCCCCAGCAATTGTGAAACTGGGACGACCTCTCTTACGCTCCAAATTCTTTCCACTTTTGCACAAGCTTTCTGCAATATACGACTTGAACGTATACAGCTTCATCTGGTCCTCTTTTCTCATCCCAGTGCTGCTGCAGTCTCTCTTGTAGAGTAGCCAGGATGTCACGATGGTCATGTCGATAAAGTGGAACATCAGCCGGTGGTACCACTTCTTTGATCTGATTTTGTTGCGGTACAGTGCAATGAGAGAGTCCAGCAGATCCACCCCACCCATATTCTTATTGTACTCTCTCACCACAGCAGGACAGGGGACTTTGATGACTTTCTTTTGCTTGCCATCCCACCTATCAACCTCGGTGACTGGGTGTGCTCCAATGTAGTTACTGAGAAGACTGACCGAACGGTTATCATACCATTTTACAGTATGCAAGGTGGTTTCTCCAACCATGGCCGTCTTCTGTTCAAAAGATCCACGTCCAGTTCTCTTCAACTCAGCGTCACACATCAAGTTGACACCTGGTAGTCTGTTGCTACGAACAGTACCAGTACAGTGAATTCCCTGCTGAGCAAGTTTGAGTACGAGAGGGACAGTTCTGCTGCGTGGGTATTGGCTGGGCCAGGCGAAGGACAACGTTGCCACTTGCTCCTATATCTATCAGCTCAGGGGGTTGCGCAACTCTCCCAGTGTAGATCTCAAAATTGTGTGGGACACCATCAGAGCCAGCCAAGACGAGTATCTTGTAGCCCCATTTCTTTGGTTTTGATGGCAGGTATTGCTTCAGTCTATTTCTTCCCTTGAAAGGAACCATCTGCTCGTCTACAGCCAGCTTCTCACCCATTGGGATCTTCTGCAGTTTCGAGGTAAGATGAGTGACCAGTGGTCGGATTTTGTGGAGCGGATCATCATTTTCTCTTTGTCTCACTTCATTATTGTTGAAGTGCAGGGATTTTTTGATGAACTCCCATCTATTTAGTGACATGGTGTCAGCTACCTGGGACACTCGGGTGGCTTTGTTCCAAAACATGCGGGTGCCTGGTAATCCGAACAATGACATGTGCACTGCTGTACCCATGAACTGCTCCAGTTCTTTCGTAGTGAGGTTAAGGGGCTTGTTGGTGTCACACTGAATGGCATATAAATTTGATTGTTCTACAACTTCTTCTAGAATGTCTTCAGAAAAGAACATCTTGAAATATTCATAGGGGGACATGATATTATCTGATTTTGGAAGGCTGGCCTGCCATTCTGGGTAATCAGTGATGTTGGCACTGTGTGTTCTCCACCGGGGTACACGTGGAACATCTTCCTCAGAAACATCATCATCATCTTCATTTCCCTCTTCATCCACAGACTCATTGTCATCAGATAGGACTTCTGTTTTAAAAAAAAACAACCAGGAAGTGCAGGTCATATACCTCTCTTCACCCACACAGACATGTTCATTACATACAGTACTGTTACTCTACTGATTCTAACTCTCCCTCAAACCTGATTCTGGGGTCCACTCTTCCTCACTGTCACTCTCCTCAAGCTCACTGTCCTCACTGTCGGAAGGAATAAGCCTAACTGCTCGATCATGTTCCTTACACCCATAAAATGTTCGTGAATCCATTTCCTGTGAGTAATAGTAGATAGTAAAGCAAAAAAAATTATTATGGTGATAACTTTGCATCCCTGCACATATCCATCCATAAGAATGTTATTGTTTAAACAAAAGTGGTCTAACTGCACAATGTTGCCCTGAGGCAACGAATGAAAAAATACCATTTTACTATATAAATAAAGACAAAAAGTGTTTTTACTCAATCAAATATGCTTCTTCACATATTCATGCACATCACATATATTATTTATGCAAAGTTATTTAAATTTAAACATGTTAAAAAGTGAAATTTATCTTACCTTCTGCTAGCAGTGTGTCCAAGCTGACCGATCCTGCATGATTTTTATACAAAACTGGATTTTTGTCGCTATCTATATTCTGCGGTGCCCCAAACCTGGGGATCACCTCTTTAGAACACTTAAGAACTGTTCTAGTGTCTTCTTTTCTTGTCGCGAAACCCTCGACTCACTTTAGAAATGATCAGTTATGACTAACAAATATTTGTAGCCTTGACAACTTTGCATATGTACAAAGTCTATTTGCAAATGTACAAAAAGAACCTGACAGAGGTTCCAGATGGTCATGCTTCACTGTGCTCTTCTTCTATCTGGTCTGTTGGCACGTCATACAACTCTCAACAAACGTTTGTGAAACTAGTGTAATGCGCAAACCATTCTGAGCAAATAACATCAAATAACATCATTTATCACCCCTCTTCCAACATGTGTTGGTCTGTGTGCAACACATGCCAGCACATGTAGGAGAGCTTGTGGGCAAACTACATGGCACAATATACATGGATTAAAGTTCTCAGTTGTTACAACAGATTTCCGTCTTTCAGAGTTCACTGGGGTCACTTATGAGACCAATGCAGATCAGAGGAGAAAAAGTGTTGGCTGATGGCTGATTTTTATTGACAGATTGTCACACTCTACAGCCAATAATACTATTTACAGCGTGCGTCCGCATGACCGATGACAGTGTAATGACCCACCCGGGGTGGGATCAAAACATGGAGCATCTGCGCTAACATTTAGCTGCTTAGCTACCGTGGACTCGTACTGCTGCGACATTATCAAACAGTTTTTGATTGTGTCACCGAGCTGTGATGTCATTTTGAGACTCGGTAAAGTTTAGTCAACATGTGAGAATGTTGCGTGCTACATGTGTGAAATAACAACTATAGTCTGAAGTATTGTAAACGTCTTTATTTAGCTTCTCTCCCTGTTTGACGAAATCATAAAAAACTATGTGCTCATTTAACTTGCCTGGAATATAGAAACATCTAAGACCCACCAGGGGGGTCAGGAGCTTCAGTGTATGACCCCCGCGTTGCCACTACGTGGCTGTTTTGGTTTCCGGGGCAGTTTCGGGCTGCACTTGGCACAGAGAGACCCACCTGAGATTTAAACTATAGAAAAGACATTTTCGGGGGAGTTTAAAAGTGCTACTTCGTTTAAATCAAGATCGGGGGTCATCTGCTCTGTGTCCTGTGGGAAACGTTGATGCAAATGTGTATACACTGGGGGTGAAGTTTTTGTCCTTTTACCTCAGACCAGCACTGCTGTAGTTAGAAAGGTGTGGAGACAGACCTTTGATGCTGCTGTACTGTGGATTGAAATCTGTTGTCTGTATGTGTAAAGTCTAAATGTGCAAGCGAACATGGGTAACAATCCGTCCAAAACAGTTGACAAATCTGAAAACATGCAAAAAAAAAAGTCAGGCATAAAAATAAATTGCTTTAGAAAAGTACTCTAGTCGATGGCCATGGCTGCCTCTACAGACGCGTCAATTAAACGGTACTTCAGAATCGGCTATAATAATAAGGAAATTCTATCTCTTTTGGCTCATAAACACGGTGTGGTGATAAGTATTAGGACGCTGAAGAGACTGTGTCGGAAACTTGGTTTGTTCAGGAGGATAAACCATACAAACTTGGAGGAGGTGGCCGCATTCATACAAAATGAAATAGCTGGAACGGGGTAGATGCAGGGGTACCGATGGTTGCACCTGCGTGCGATCCAGAGAGGGTATGTTGTATCACAAGATACAATAAGGCAACTGATCAAGTTGCTTGATCCTGTCGGTGTGGAGCTCAGACAGAGCATGTTGTATCACAAGATACAATAAGGCAACTGATCAAGTTGCTTGATCCTGTCGGTGTGGAGCTCAGACAGACGCGGCGTCTGAGACGCAGACACTACCGCACCAGAGGCCCTAACGCGCTATGGCATATGGATTCCTATGACAAGCTGAAGCCATATGGCATTGCCATAAATGGTTGTATCGACGGTTTCAGTCGTTATGTAGTGTGGATGGAAGCTTATAGAACGAACAACGACCCAAAAGTAATAGCGGACTATTTCATCGCATCCATTGCGCGCTTGGGAGGATGCCCGGAGCGAGTGCGCGCTGACAGAGGCACGGAAAATGGGCACGTCGAGAACATGCTTGTCTTTTTGCGCAGGAACCACACAGATGCTTTTGCAAGAGACCGGAGTTTCATCTATGGACGCAGGACCGCAAATCAGCGGATTGAATCGCAGTGGGGAATCTTGAGAAAACAAAGTGCACAGTTTTGGATCAACCTTTTCCAAACCATTCAAGATGATGGACATTTCTCTGGGGATTTCTTGGATAAAAGTCTGATCCAATTTTGCTTCCTCAACCTTGTTCAGGTACAGTAGGCCTGCAAACTCATTACCGTTGGCCTTCTAGCTATAGTATACAAATATCCCGTCCTCCCTTTCTTCCTTCACCTGCACAAATTTAAACACATACACTAAAAGTCAACATATGAAAGCACATGGAAGAGAAAGGATAATGAATAGGAGATTCCATAACACAATTATTAAGTCCCGCCTTCCTGGTTACTGTTGCTATGTCAGACAAACAATGTGTTTGACAGGCGACAGAAATACCGTTTCATCTAAAACTAGGCAAGTGATGCCATGGACGTACATATTTCTTTCGACCCTTGACCCCAGAAAGTATGGACAATACTTGTCATACTGTCTAGAGGCAGGTCAGTGTCCGGGAGACGCAACCCGGACCTATTATGTGTAACACACAGGAGTGTATCATGCTGTATGTTCCCCACTAGGACGTCAGTAAACGTATTCAATTTCTTAATGTGTCCTCAATGTGCCTCTACTATATCAAATAATACTCCAGACATGATACGAATTTTATTAGCCTAATAACATCAATCAGGTTGCACTGCATTTCAATATATCAAACCGATTGTTTGTCTGACATAGCAACAGTAACCAAGGAAGGCGGGGC
This sequence comes from Argyrosomus regius, assembly GCA_946959425.1. NCBI lineage: Eukaryota > Metazoa > Chordata > Actinopteri > Sciaenidae > Argyrosomus > Argyrosomus regius. Next base: position 24,070,787 of record OX336895.1, read on the forward strand.
CATTTTCAGTACTACACCCATAGACTCCATACACCATAGACATGTCTATGGGCTACACAGTATAGTACTATAAAACCATGCAAGATCAAATAAATAATGAAAATAGCCTACTGAATATGTGATTCAGCCTAAATTTACATGAAATCTAATTTTTCAACAAATAAAACATATCCCACATAGCTTATGCTTGTGTGTTTTTATACAGCCAATGGTATAATGAATAAAGCCTTATGGTGTTGTGTCTGATTTTTTGTTTTTATGTCTTGATATTTTGTTTTTATGCAGGATGAACTTGATGAGGTCGTGACAACCTGGAACTCACACAGGATCAGAGTGAAGGCAGGCCATGGTGTGATCGGAGGTCGCCCTACCTTGTTGTACACGCTTCCAGGGATGTACAGTGCTGAGGACAAGCTTAAGGCAGTTGACATGGATGAGTTGGCCCTTTGTAAGGAGGAGTGCACCCCCAAAAGCCAATACCCATGTGAGGACACTGTATTTGATCTCTGCTGTCTTCTGATGCAGAAAAAAGGATGGGATGCTCCTAAAGATGCATTTTCTGCTGCTGAACTGTACATCTTATTGAGAACTGAAATACTGCAAAATATCTGATGGTGGACAATTCTCTCTGCACAAGGGAGGATCATTGGTGTAGGCTTCATTATTTCTGAGACTCAAATAGGCCACACAATGAAAGTATGGTTTCCTCTAAGTTGGATGTGTAAGAATCCTTGTAATTATCTATAACCAGTGTACAGTATACTCACAGCATAGACCCATGCATTTTGTTTGAATGGCATTTTAGTATCTTCATCATGTGTTATATGTTAAATATATTGAAAACTCTTAATTTGAAAGTATGTTCTGTATTTTCTGAGGCTACCTTAACCAGTTTTTGCACTACAGTAAATGCATACAGTGGTTAGAGACAGTTGTAAACAGAGCATTTTAGGATTAGACTATAGGTTTTCACCTCTTCTTACTAATGTTTATACATCAAAGCCCTCACCTGCCTCTGTTACAGACAAGATAGTGGATTTCAATCATTTATTGGAATATTTTTGACCAATCAATTTTTTGGTTGGTGTCAGAGGTGAGTTATGCCTACTTATTCCCAACTTGATTTTGTATAAGATGTCATGGGCTAATTTTTGTTGCAGTAATAAACATGCAAGTTATGTAATGGTATCAATCCAAGGAAAGTGTCTAAAACGATGATCTAAACGTGCTGGTTTGCATTAAAGGTTTTATTGTGGATGATACAATGTGCACTTAATTTCTCACCAAATTAATAAGGCACTAGATTCACCAGAGTGTTAACCTCTTGCCACAAAATTGTTCAGAAGAAATGTTTAAATGCATAAAAATCTTAATTAATTGCATGTTATGGCATCGGCTTGCAGATGCTTAACACTTAAGTGAATCTTGCCCTTTAACTTTATGAATAGATAAAAAGACCATACACAAATGAAACTGATGCACTTCTTTAATATCAAATCATGGTTGGTCCATTTGTAATAAAAACTGCACCAACAGAACACTCCAATCAATTCCTTTTTTGCTTGGCTAGATTAGTGAACCAGTAGTTTTCATCGCCTTTTTATGGGACATCTTGTGCCTCAACCTGGGCAAAATATAAACACATTCTTAGAACATGTGAAGTGTTACCAAATCTGCAACATGCTTCATGTATACCATGTCTGTGATGGTTTTATGAAAATACCTCCAAAATAACTTGCACATCACAAAACTTAACAAAACATTTGCACAACCAGTTTAAGTTCCCTTCTGCAGTTAAATGGGTCTGGAATGATTGCAGAGGGCCTGTGTGTAGAAATGCAACCACAAAATGCATTTTTAAGGCACAGAACCAACATATTTGCAGTAATTTAATTAAGCTAAGTGAATGTATGGAAAAAGAAACATTGTATAACTGTGACCGGTTGTAACATATAACATAATGCTGAACATGTATTTGCAGGGGAAAATGTCACATAAAAATGAACATGTACATTTTAAAATATCGTTGTCTACCATAGGAACTATATGAATTCTTTAATTGAGTGGTATTCTCATTAGCTCATTGTAGCTGCCTCAAGTACACACAAATGTGAGTATCTGTGCACGTTGGTTTCAGTCAATATTAGCCAGTATATTTACCCTCATATCGCTCAGTCTGACCAAATAATGTGAATAAATTTTGACTACTATCAAGCAGACCCTAAATCTGTGATATTGAGGTTTCTTTTCTCAGTGTGAGTTAATGTCATTTTGTACAATTATGTTTTTGGCTGGCTAAATAATTAATCTCGGATTCCATTTGTCATCATCTACTTGTAAGAAACTCTAACTTACCCCAAACTGTCATGTATAACAATTACATAGTTTGTGAAAATGGTGTTTGAAGTGACCTTATACAAACAGAGATAGAAGTAGTGAAATATCGGCTACTGGTATGAAATCATAACATCTGACATTTCTACAATTTATAGGGCTCTTAGTTGTTGCATGAATGCAGGTGACCTGAAGACAAACTGCATCTGTAAAAGCCTTTCAAAGTACAAAAATAATAGAAGCTTTTGTGTTAATTGAGACTTGTCATCATTTTAGAAACCTTGGTTTGGCAAGAGCATGGTCATAATCATGGTCAAGGGGCCACATATTGTGCTACATAATGTCCATCACCCAAATGTTGCTCTCCAGGACTTCATTAAATTCAGCACGAAAGACTGGGAAATTTTCATAGCTGTCAGGCAGCTCGAGGATCATTCCACATGTCCGTCCGATTGGTCGTCTTGCAAAATCAGACATTACTGTAAACTCAACAGCGACACTGTCTGACACAATCAAATTGGATCCTGTGCAGAATCTCAGAAACTTCCCGAGTTTTTCTTCATCCAGTTCCCGGATATACCTTCTGAGATGGTGTTCCACCTCTTTTTGCTTTGCTGTCATATCCGCTGGAAACTTCAACAGCCTTGACACCTTCTTAGATGTTGGTTTCAGGTCAGCATACATCTTTGTCAGCTTCTCATAATTCAGAGATAGCTGTGGTTTTATGATTGCCCTCCAACAATCAATAACAAACATTGGCTTTTGCACCAGTTCTTTGTGGGAAATTTCCATCAGAATTTCTGGTAGGGTGTCTGCTGAGGCTCTTCTTCTGCATTCATAGTTGTCGAGGACCTCCAAAAGGTCATCAGGTTCAACAGAGGAGAAATCTTGTAAAGCTTCCCTGAGGATCTCTCGCTCTTGGCAGCTTACATATTGAAGAAAGATGTCTATCAGGTCAGTGTACACTGTTCCAAATAACATTTCCTCAACAAAGGGGGGTGCAAGCTTGATGGGAAGGTACTGACAATCTTGGTATCCTCTCATGAAAATTCGGCCGATGGCTCTCCAGGCGTCAGCCTTGAAATCGTGCCTGATGAAGGGTACTTTCATTGTTATGCCGAGTGTGCAACGATCATAAAATTCTTGCCAAAAAGCACTGTAGACATCTCTTAGAACTCCTGACCCGCTACCAGCTTCTTCTGAATTATCTGGGAGTAATCTCCTCACGCCCAGTGGTCTGGTCAGAGTCTCTGGGTCAGAAAATGCTTTAATCATGTCATTAAAGCAATTTGCATGGTGTATAGTTATTATTTTTGTTTGATGTGAACGGTCAGGTGTTTCAGTCTGATAAATCAGTGTCATCTGGTTCAAATTCAGCATCTGTGCGTGGCCCAAATGTAATTTCAGGGTCAGCGTTATCATGTGGGTTATCGTCTAGTGTGTTTACATCATCTATAACAACTACATCCCCCTGTACTATCTCTGATAAAGAGAAATGGATCTCTGATATCACTGGGCAATCTGTGATAGCAACTGAGTGATCCGTGGCAACTGGGTGATGCAGACTGACCTGGTCCTGGCCTTGGTCTAGATCTGAGTAACTGGATACCAGTGATTGGCTGTCAGAAACTTCAGTAATTCCATCCTGGTCCTCAAAGCTACAATCATCATCTCTGTGTTCATGCTCAGTGGTAGAGGATTCTTCACCGGATTGTGGTTTTGCTTGAGTGACAATGTAGAAACGCAGCTTGGGTAGTTTGACAGTGTCATACATTTTGCCAATTGAGACATCATCAGAAAAAGAGTTCTGCTTAAAATCCCATACATCAAATGTGAAGTCTGATACATGGCCTTTACTTGAAACACCGCTTGGGAAAAAAAGACTCTTCCCCTCTTCCAGGATGTCATTAAATCCACTATTGATGTCCATAACAACAGTTCTAGTGCCCCCTCCTTGTTTTGCTCTAACCTGTTTAGCTCCGCCTTTGTCTTGGTGTATCCAACACATCTCAATTGTCCGTGTAGTTAGCTTTCGTCTGGAATCAGATCTGGAGGTTTGAGGCTCTGCTTCATTTTCTTTGGTTGACTTTTTTAGCTTCATTTTTCCCCTGAGTTTTTCAAGCAGACCCAGTTTTCGCTTTGAGACAGGCTTTTGATTTCTGCAAAAATTGAAAAGTGCAATTCTGTCTCCATATGAGGGAATGTAGTTGGCCAAAGCTGAATCGTTCATAAGCAGGATGACATCTACATCGATCTGTGAAGCAAAGGAAAACCATCATAAGGGTAATAATATAATGGGCAGTCCCTCCCCACATTACATTTTGCCCTGGAATACAAAACTACGATCAACAGTGAGCTGAACAAGTGGTTGGACATTATGCACCATTGTTTTAATACAGCCATTACTGTAATTATTTTTTCACATTTAGAATTATGTTTTGCCAATTTTCATCTTAGTCTAGGGATAGACACTTGGCATGATAAAGTAGTCACTCATATCAAATCAAACACTAATACTTGCAAAATAAAATTAAGATTCAGGCTAATACAGAGCCTGAGCACATCACCACAGCTCAGCCCAAAACAGTCTGAAATCTTAAATAGAACAGGTACAGCATATTGACAGAGCCACCGCAGATTCACTGTAGATTCAGGGATTTGTCTAACCAAGTAATATGCAAATTTATGTTAGTATGTCACTGGTCTAGTAGGCTATGTTCTAGTCTAGTAGGCTATGTTCTAAAGAAAATCCAAATAAAAAAGAGTAGGCTACTTGATTACTTGTGCCCTTGCCTATTTAAGCCCGACTTTAACCAAACATGTTATCCGTCTGATATGGCAGCAAAACTATATTTATTAATTATATTAAGTTAATATGATTAGGCCTATAGTGAAGGGTTGCTAAATGTGGGTTACCACTTCTCAGAGAATACATAACCTCACCCAGGGGATACTTGTCAACTAGTCTTCTGCATCTCAGCTGCCACAACACACCTTTTGCTCCTCCATTAATGCGATGGCTTCTTCGTGGACCCCCCGATCTCGTAGGAAATCTGTCACGGTGACTGACATGTTTGCCAGATCCAAAAATTGATACAATGAGGTCACATGAAGTTTACATATTCTATTAGTTTAACTGAAAAGTTACGACAATCAAGATAGAAACAAGCTAGCTAACGTTAGCTAATAGGCTAGTAGATAGGTTGACGACTTGAACTGAACAAGGTTGGTAATGTCAATAAGGAATAAGGCTTTACGTTATTGATATGATACAAAATCAGTTACGAATACAGTTTCACCACTTCAGAAAATCACCTTCACACTCCACGTCCGGCCGGCTGCTGTCATGGAGACGTCAGTCGCTTGTCGCTTTGTTGTGGTACGTGGTCAAGCCTCTGCAGTTTTTTTTTTCCCTTGTGCCGGATTTTTTTTTTTTTTGGCTGGCCCTAATACTCCTTCGTAGAAATTAGATGGTCAACCTGTCATTGATAAGCAGTATGCTAAAACAAACACACACACATCTGACCAGACATCACAATTTAAGGTGATGTTTTCTCCACAAATACCAGCTGGAATCGTCGGTAGACTGATAGGATGGGATTTCGTGTTTCCGTTCACTTCTCTTTTGTGTGAATGGATGAATGGCATGAGGCCGTATGAGGGAACATTTGATAAAGAAAAGCAGCAAATGGCTAAGATAAATGTTAACTCTAATGTTGGAAATCCATCCTGGGATTCCAGATACATCCAAGAATATATGCAAGTGTGGTTGACTGTGGCCTGTAAAAAGATGTGGTGTGAGAGTGAGTGACAAAAGCTGCGAGTTTGAATCCAGTGACTTAAAAAAGGGTAATTGATCTGAGTGCCAAATGTGTCACTGCCGGTCATGCCTGTACTAGAAGCTAAGTTATAAACTAGAGCTTTAAAGATGACACCAAATTAGTGTTAAGGTACCAACACTGCAAAAAGAGTTAAATTAACACTCGTAGACCCTATAGACACTTTAAAAGTGTTGAAATCAACTCTGGCAGTGTTAATTTGGGTATACTGATTTTACTGTGTATGTTGATGATTTGGAGAAATGTGCAAAAAAAACTATAGGTGGTCAGAAACAGAGACAGAGACAGAAACAAAGACAGACCAAAACACGGTAGTTGTCAATAGGAACGGTCGTCGTCGGAACAGACCCAAAGCCAGGAACGAATAGTTACATCTCTTCCTGCTCTTCCAGCCCCACCTCCACTAGCTGCTGTCATGCAGCCCACATATTATGACCAAGCATAGGGAAGACATGGAGGGGTGGGACCAGAGCAGCCATTTCGTATTCAAGCTGCAACTATTCAACTTTCTAATAATCCCACCGATGATCCAGTAATGCACGTTCAGGTTAATGGAAGTACCGTTGAAATTTTGGTAGATAGTGGAGCAGCTATCTCTACTGTAAAAACTACAGAGCACACCTACATCCATTTTTATTACTGCTGGAGGCGTTTCCAGAATTCCCCTAGAAGAACGATGATCACAGAAAACTTATTTATTTATAAATAAATAAATAAATACAAAATAAAACTTTGAAGGCTCTGATGTGATGCATTCTTTTCTGATACCTGTTTAAACCTGATACCTGGTACCTTGTCCCTTTCTGTGTTTTTATGTTTATTCCATTGTATTTTTATTGTATTCAAATATACCGGACTGCAATGACGACCTAATTTCCCTTTGGGGATTGATAAAGTCATCTATCTACCTATCTATCTACAAAAAAAATACAAATAATAAAAAAGCTTTTCAGTTTAACCACTACAGACTGTTCGTACTGTTGATTATGTCCAGGTTTCAATATGCTTTCCAGTTTAACTTTCAAACAATCAGAAAATTAAACTAAAACTAAAACTTCCCCAGCATGTGCAACAATGAGGCCTCTCCTACATTTTCATTGAACTGCATCATTTAACCCTTCTGAGCAGTATACACTTTTGATTGCTGAGTTTTTAGTTACACAAGAGGGGTTGAAGTGTGAACAATGTTTGTTTGTTGGTTCACCAGAGATGTGCCATACCAGTCCAGCTATCCGACACACAGCAGGGATTGTTTAATGCTAAAGATTCATATCCACACATCACTGTGGCCGTTACTCATGGCTGTGAGCTGTAACACCTTGGACATGTTGGCTCAGTGCCAGGCCTTGAGTGAACACCATCAGTTACCTTCAGTTATCACCATCTACATTTGCCGCCTCTTTCCACACAGTATGGACCTCCTTCTGAAGCTGTCTGAGGTTCCATCCATTTTGTGAGCTAAACATGAATTTCATGTGCGTTTTGTAAATCTGGCTCCGTCACATAAAGTCACACTCAAGCCTAATGCTAAGCTACCAATGACAAACAATGCAACTTGCCTCACAAAGCTATTGCAGGAATTGACAGTGTCATTCAATCGATATTGGATCAGGATGTGCTGGTTCAAACCACCAGCCCATGTAACACTCGCCCCGATGAATGGCGGTACATGCAAAACCTGCAAGCAATTAATAATATTGTGGTGCCTGCAGCTCCAAATTATGCCTGACACCAATTCGATTTTAGCTTCTTTACCATCTAACTCCACACACTACACAGTCAGTGATTGAAGTTCTGCATTTTTCTTGATACCATTGCATCCAGATAGCCAGTATCTGTTTGCATACACATTCAAAGGTAAACAGAACACTTGGTGACGTTTGTCGCAGGGTTGTGTCGAGAGTCCCGCGGTGTATGCAGCGGTGGTAAAAAGAGACCTGCATGGGCTCCACCTGCCAGGGGGCTCCACTTTCTTGCAGTACGCAGATGACCTCCTAATAGCTTCTCCATCAAAAGAAGCTAGCCGCACAGACTCTATCTTGCTGCTACAGAGACTGGCCGAGTGTGGTCGCAGAGCGTCGCTGGCTAAGTTGCAATTCTGTCGACCTGAGGTGACATGTTTGGGTCATGTTTTGAAGGATGGACAGTGCCTTTTGTCACCGGAGAAGGTGAAACTGCTAGCTAACATACCTCCCCCCACAACCAAGAAACAGATGCTCTCTTTTCTGAGTATGGCTAATTACTGCAGACACTGTATTTTTGAATATGCAACTATGGACTCTGTTTTGCGAGTCACACTGCAATCAGCCCCATCGGTGGTACAGTGGACTGAGGAAATGCACAAAGCCTTTCAAGATCTGAAACATGCTCTCAACATGGCTCCAGTGTTGAGTTTGGCTGACTATCATCAGCCGTTCCATCTACATGTGCATGAGAGAGATGGCTTCGCCACTGGCATTCTGGTACAGAAACATGGTTCTCATTACCGTCCCGTTGCGTACTACTCCTCTCGACTGACCCCTGTGGCTGTTAGTATGCCAAGTTGTCTAAGAGCAGTGGCCGCTGTTGCCATTTTAATTGACAAATCTTCCCTTATTGTACTGGCTCATGACTGTGTTGTACACGTTCCACATGCAGTATTACACATTTTGAACATCCGCAACTCAAAACATGACGGCAGCACGTTGTTCAGGTTAGGAGGCAATAATTCTTTCCAGTGCCAACGTAACTTTAAAGCACTCACCTCCATTGGTTGGACACTGATGATGAGCATGATTGCATTGCCACTATCTACTGCAAACACCGATACCAAATTCCGATATGGTTCTTAATACTGATGGTTCAGCTAGCAGACTATATGACAACATACACCTGGCTGGTTATGCAGAATTAAAATGTTTTAAATAAACTGGGAAGTTGTAGAAGCAGGCTGAAATTTTTCAGAGCCGTAGCCAAGTCATATTTCCCAATTGCAATTTGTGAATCTCCTGAAGACCCAGCTCTTCAGAGATTACCTTCTCTCCTAGCACTACCTACAACTGGACATGAGAAAGCTACCCCTTTAAGAACTGTCATAACACTTATTGCTGCACTAACGTTTCTTATTGCACTTTGATTGTTTCCCTTCTCTGTAAGTCGCTTTGGATAAAAGCGTCTGCTAAATGACTAAATGTAAATGTAAATGAAACTGTCACGACTTAGCAAGGAACCCAGAAGGAGACACAGATGGACAAAGGAAAAAGGTTTATTTGAGGAGAGGGCGTGTGGGGAAGGTAGGGTGCTGGTCCGGGAGGGGGGGATGAGTTGTGAGCTGGTCCGGGGGGGAATAACTGCTGGAGGGCTTGAAGTGATGGCTGGGCGGGCAGGCAGACTGGCTGGCAGGCGGGTGGGCAGGCAGGAAGGGACTGAACAAGAAACAAGACAGGATTAAGTTCAGCACTGACTTGCAATAGAAGTTCGAAATAAGTCTTTCTCCGACAAACCGTGTTCACTGAGTGACGATCCAGCAGAGACTGAAGGTCGAGGCAGGGAATAAATGCTGACTGAGTGATGAGTTGATGAAGACCAGGTGGCTTGATTGCAGCAGCAGGGCAGGTGTGGAGTGGGAGGTAGGTGGATCCAGAGGAGGTGACAGAGTGCAAGGGGGAGGGGAAAGTGACAGACAGACAACCAAAACAAACACCAGAACTGTCATGAGGCTGGCCTCATGACAGAAACATGTTACAGGTTATGTCACTTGACACCTGCTAAACATAAAAAAATAATAATAAGATAACATTTCAGCTCCACTCATAATCATGTTTTCTAATGAATCTATCAAGTTTAAATATTTGACCAACACTGTTTTACGGGAGGATCCTTTAAACAGCTGTACTATGGCTAGTTTTTGTCTTTTCAATATAATTCTCAATCTATGAAATCAAACTTATACTTTTTGCGAAGTTTGTTTCAAGTTTTACTCTTTCAAATATCAACCATCTACAGAACTTTTCAGTATGTTATTTTTCTACTCCTTATCATTATCAATAATTATTATTATTGATATTATTTTAAGTGAGCCTCTTATCATTTAACAGAAAAATACTACAAACAGCACCAGGACTAAATAACAATAAGAGCTAATAGAGTTAGTAGAGAGAGAATAATCAAAATAAAGCTCTGAAGCTTTAGATTTGTCACGTACACTTATTTTATACGATTTCAGCATTGAGGTACAACCACGCTACATTCATGATTTTGTACAGTCAAAAACAAACTAACAAACAAAAAGCTATTGATTATCATTACAAAGTTTCTGGCGTTCCCGTAACTATAGTAACTCACGGTGCAAGAGGGGAGGGACAGACGCTAAATAAAGACGTTAACAGTACTTCAGACTATAGTTGTTATTTCACACATGTAGCACGCAACAGGAGAGAGACTCTGTGTCAGACGAGTTCTCACATGTTGACTAAACTTTACCGAGTCTCAAAATGACATCACAGCTCGGTGACACAGTCAAAAACTGTTTGATAATGTTGCAGCAGTACGAGTCCACGGTAGCTAAGCAGCTAAATGTTAGCGCAGATGCTCCATGTTTTGATCCCACGCCGGGTGGGTCATTACACTGTCATTGGTCATGCGGACGCACGCTGTAAATAGTATTATTGGCTGTAGAGTGTGACAATCTGTCAATAAAAATCAGCTTTCAGCCAACACTTTTTCTCCTCTGATCTGCATTGGTCTCATAAGTGACCCCAGTGAACTCTGAAAGACGGAAATCTGTTGTAACAACTGAGAACTTTAATCCATGTATATTGTGCCATGTAGTTTGCCCACAAGCTCTCCTACATGTGCTGGCATGTGTTGCACACAGACCAACACATGTTGGAAGAGGGGTGATAAATGATGTTATTTGATGTTATTTGCTCAGAATGGTTTGCGCATTACACTAGTTTCACAAACGTTTGTTGAGAGTTGTATGACGTGCCAACAGACCAGATAGAAGAAGAGCACAGTGAAGCATGACCATCTGGAACCTCTGTCAGGTTCTTTTTGTACATTTGCAAATAGACTTTGTACATATGCAAAGTTGTCAAGGCTACAAATATTTGTTAGTCATAACTGATCATTTCTCAAAGTGAGTCAAGGGTTTCGCGACACTAGACACTAGAACAGTTCTTAAGTGTTCTAAAGAGGTGATCCCCAGGTTTGAGGCACCACAGAATATAGATAGCGACAAAAATCCAGTTTTGTATAAAAATCATGCAGGATCGGTCAGAAATTTTATGGTTCAAGTTGCAGTTGCATGTTTCGTATCACCCACAAAGTTCTGGTTAAGTTAAAAGAATGAATGCAACTATCAAAGAACGGTTGACCAAAACAGTACTAACAAAAGGTCTGAAACGGCCTGATGCACTGCCTATTGTGCTGTACTCCATCCAAAGTGCACCAAGTGCAACAACAGGACTGAGTCCTCATGAGGTGTTAATGGGGAGACTAATGTCCACAGGGACAAGTCAACCTCTGACACCACACTTCACCAAACTTCTCTGCTTTTGGACGGATGAGTTTATGACTGAATATGTAAAAAGATGAACTGACATTTTGAATTTTATCATTACAGGTGTCTGACGCTCCCAAAACCATCGGAGGAACCAATTCATACTTTTAATGAAGGAAATTTTGTATTAATCAAATGTCTAAAAGAAAAAATGTCTTTGTCTCCCAGGTGGAACCAGGTGTTGGTGACAACTAGGACTTGTATTTCCTGCGCTTTAACCAAACTGCCTATTAACCAAACTAACTGTTAACCCTGTTATGTTTGGATGTCCAATTGACAGATGTGATGAAAATGACTGTTATATTGCTCACCCCCTGACTTTCTCTCGAGGTAAATGGTCGTGGACAACACATGATAAAGCTCTGATTAAGACGGTGCTGAGTGCACCCAGGTAATGAAGGTAACATTCACAGCTGCTGTACCTTTGACTGAACCTCTGGAGCTGTGGTGTTTCACTAAACAGCATTTGAAAAGCTATCCTGATTATAAACTGTGGGGTGTTAATTACCAAGATGTTCCAGGGGAGGTGCAGAGCGGTAAGATCTGTACTATGGTGAAACTGATAAGGATGATAGTTTTCTATATATTGGTCAGTTTTCTTCCATAAATTCACTCAATGTAGCCAAAGCTAAACCAAAGGTGCCTAATAGAGTTACAGGTAGTGTTTCTTAACCTGTAGTGGAAAAGAAAAACTAGAGTAAAAAATGTCGTCATACTCATTATTTGCTACAGCTACTGAGGGGCAGCTGCTTAGGAACTGTAGTGCTGCGTGCTTTAAATCAAAATGCCCAGTTTGTCCATGATCAAAGTTCATTTTATATTATATAGACAGATTCAGATCACCACTTACTGATCCTCAAAACTCATCAATGTTCACAAATTATTTAAAAAATATTTTAAGAGCAATAACAAACTTGGGTTTTGATCTGATGGACACTCTGGACACAGATGGAACAGAAGTAGCTTTCACTTCCACAGTTGCTACATCGCCAGATCTCAGTTAAGGAAACACTGCATACTGTGCAGCTCAGTTCTTACATTGGAGTATTTCCCTTGCACCTCGCCATGCCTCCACAGGCTCATTCTTTCTGTGACTGGTCTTAACACAGCTTTCCTCTGGATGGAAGTCACTGGCTGCTGCTGGCGAAAACAAGCAGCAGCTCGCTGTCAGGTTCTTGGGCAAGGGGATCCCACCTCTGAAGTAACTCCGGGACACTGCTGTTCTTCCTCTCAGTGGAATTTTCTTAATAGTAATATAAGGTCTAACCTTCTTTGTTTTTGCCATATTCACCTTTTTAAATAAGAAAATGAATTGCAGTCACATGGTATCATCACTGCATTGAACTAGTGCATTATTCTGCAGAGTGCAAAATCAGGAATGGTAAATATATATATAAAAGCCACAATTTTCATAGTCTAATCATTTGAATAACAGTTATTATCTTGCCTGATAGAGAAGAGGAGAAATATTTCTGTATGGCAGGACAGTTCACACAATTCTTTTAAGTAAGGACTCCAGAACAGATGAAAATAGGTCAGGTGCTAGAAAAGTTTGCAAGACCAAGAACACAAATTTTCTCGTACTGTAAATGTTGCTTTTGTGGCAAGATGCGGAGTAGTCTGTAGAGTTTTAGGGCCAACAACGCCACCTGGGGACTTACACCCCAGGATATGAAAACTGAAGTAATACTGCAAGGACACAGGGTCGAGACTGAGGAGGCAGAGACAGTAGAGTAAATAAAACAAATATTTTTATTGAAATAATGAGAATGAATAAGGCTTAAAAATAAAACTGCTGCTGCTGAGAAACACAAGGTGAGTATAAGAAATTATTTTATTAACAGAAGAACGTTAAAAGGCCGGCTATAACACTACTAAAGTTCAAATAACAATAACAGAAAACTAAAATCAGTGGGCTGGGGCCTCAGTGGGAGGCATACTACTGTGTGTGTCCTTCTTAAGCTGGTGTTAAAGGAGCTTAGTCCATTACTGAAGCTACTGAGGTATTTAACGGGGAGTAACCTGGTTGACGCGCCTCTCGCTATTGTTCGTTTGCTTGTGGCTGTTGAGTAAAAGTCCAGACGATCTTCTTTTGATGAATCATTGTGACAGTTTATTCCAACTCCAGCATGACAAGCGTCTTAGCGCCACAGCAGTCAAAAACCATTTGCCCTTCCGGGTCAAACACCTGACAACAACAGTGATGTTGCTTCCTATATACACCTGAGCCCCTAGGTGACAGCACAGCAACACCACACACACACAGCGTGAACTACACTTTAAAACAGACACCCATTACAACATATTTGGCTCCTATACACCGGCCCCTAATTGTTAATGGCAGATCGACATAACAATTCAAAACAACAACAAAAAAAAAAAAAAAAAAAGAAAGGAGCCAAAATGTTATGATAAACCAAGTTACAGTACAGTATAGACAAATTTATATTTCATGTACCAAACAGAGTTTTGTCACAGGCCTTTCAATAATGTTGGTCTTTGTCTGCAACCTCGCAGAACGCACAAGTCCATGTTTGTCTGGAAAAACCTCCAGAACCTTGCCAAGTGGCCAGGAACCACGTGGAGCTGAAGAATCCATTATTACCACAATATCTCCAGCTGTCAAACTTCTTTTCTTCTCATTCCACTTTTGCCTCTCTTGGAGCAAGGGCAAGTACTCCCGTATCTTTTCACATACAGGTCATGCGGTTCAAACACTCCAGGTGGCAAAGCTGGTTTACCCTTTAAGAGAAGTAGGTGGTTCGGCGTGAGAGGTTCCAGGTCGTTGACATCATATGAAAGCTTGGTGATTGGACGATCATTCAAAATGGCCTCCACTTCACAGAACACTGTATGAAGTCCATCATCATCCAGCTTCTGCTGATGTAGAACAGAACTGAGAACTCCTCTCACCATCCTTTCCCACACACCACCATGGTGTGAGCCTGCTGGTGAATTAAAACTCCAATGGATTCCAACCTGTGAGAGAACTCCCCGAATCCTATCCTGATTCAAAGCAGTTATAGCCTGTTTCAGTTCTCTGTCTGCCCCAATGAAGTTAGTGCCATTGTCTGATGTTAGGTGTGCCACCTGTCCTCTTCTGCTGATAAAACGCCGCAGAGCATTAATGCATGCATCTGTGTCCAGTGAATTAGCCACCTCCAGGTGGACGACCCTGCTTGCCATACAAGTGAATATAACTCCGTACCGCTTGCAGGTTGACCTTCCTCTCCTCACTTCAACTGGTCCAATGTAATCTACTCCTGTGTTGGTAAACGGTGGTAGATCAGGAAGGATTCTCATCTTTGGCAGATCCGCCATTTTTTGTTCCACTGCTCTTCCATTGTAGCGTCTACAAAAGATGCATTCCCCAATGATCTTCCTGACAGCTGAATTGGCGTTTGTGATCCAAAATTTCTTCCTAACCTTCAACAGTGTGTGAGTCCGCCCACTATGGCCCAGATTCTGGTGTACATGTCTAAGAATGAGCATAGAGACATGTTGATCTTTGGAGAGAATGAGTGGATGCTTAGCTTCCTCCGGCATTGCTCCTCTACTCAATCGTCCTCCGACTCTCAGGAGTCCATTCTCCAAAACTGGATCCAGCCTGTATATGGGACTCCGTCGACTCACTGTCATTTTCCCAGATGATAAAACAGAAATCTCCTCACCAAATTTCTGCTGCTGACAATAATGAATTATGGCAATCTCTGCTGCCAATAAATCATCCAGCGTCAGAGTGCCACTCCTGGATGTCGTTGTGACCCTCTGTCCTTTAGCCCGCCTTGAACTGTTCTGACTGCTTTGCTCCCGATAATTAACCACAGAAGCCTCCAACTGCTTCCTCGAGCAACTCTGTGCCAACAACATGGCCTTTACTCTGAGGACCCAGGCAACTGCTCTCTTGAGCCTCCTCCAATCAGAAAAGTATGTAATGAGCTGGTCAGTAGGACTAGAGATGTCACCCACACTGATGGTATTTACTGTTGGCTCTTTCCTGACCTCTTGGTCATTGTCACGCATTGAGACGTCCATCACAGTTTTAGGCCAGTCCTCCTCCTGCTTCCAGAGAAATGCAGGACCTTCAAGCCACCTGCTGTTGTTCAGAAAGTCAGAGACCTTCATTCCCCTCGATGCATCATCCGCTGGATTGTCTTTGGAACTGACATGCCTCCATTGTGAGGGTTCAGATGTTTCTCTGATGGTCGAGATTCTGTTGGCCCTCCATTTCCAAGATGGCGCTGCGTGAGTGGCAGCTTGTCACAGCAGCTCCAAACTTTCTTTACTCTTTTTAGTGTTTTTTAGTGTTTTTGTGCATTTTTTTGTTGTTTTTCTTTTGTCACATCGACACTTTAAGCAAGTGTGCAGCTATGGATGTTCACATCGTTACATTTGTAGTTTGCCTTGTGCTATTTTTTGAACTTTTTGGTGTGACTGAGGGAAACTCATTCAACCACGGCTCCACATTCAACCACGGCTCCATTGTTTACACCCGAGATCAGCTGTTAGCCCTGCGCCCCACACCCCTTCTCTGTGCGGAGCGGCCGGAGATCCCCGAGGAGCTACGGAGAAGAAGAGGATGCAGAGCAGGAGTGGCCTTGCTTCCCAAATGCCTTTGATTGTGTGTTTGTGTGTTTGTGGATGCAATGTTTTAATTTAAGTTGAGTAATTTGGAAACTTCATTATATGATTTATGATGATAGAGATATGATGATTTGAAGTACTTTGTTACTTGTGCTTTTGTTACTGGTACTTTAATCATAACCTTTGGTGTAGCTTTGGTACTTTAATTATTAACCTTTTTGAAGTGATTTGAGTTAATTAATCTGAACAAGTCTTCATTTATCAAGTAACATTAACATTATTATTATCATTCATTCTTTATATTAAGAAGTGTGAACTGAAATTATCTGCTATTAATGGCATTGTCTTTCTGTTTATCCTAGGTTATTAACCTATTCTGTTACATCCTATTCATCCCATTCTGCCCCAAAATAAAAAAACTGAAGATTGAACAGAATTGAGTTGTCCATCGTTGTCCTTCAACAGTTGATCAGCCGTTTGTCAAGTTTGGGCAGAGCTGTGGTCAACAAATACACACTACAACAGCACATAACTTGACACCGTCTGTCATCATAAGATCTCTCCCCAACAAGATGGAAGAGCTAACGGCGCTGACCCGGCTGCAGAGAGAGTACCGTGAATGCAGCCTCATGTGCTTCACCGAGACGTGGCTGAGCGAACTTTCTCCGGACTCACATGTCACCCTGGACGGATTTCAACTCATACGAGCGGACAGGAAAGCAACGGAGAGCGGTAAGAAAAAGGGAGGGGGGATCGCTGTGTTTGTGAACGAGAGATGGTGACACCCGGGTCACATCAGTGTGAAAGAGCAACTCTGCACCAGAGACTTGCATGCGGCCTTACTACCTCCCGAGGGAGTTCTCACATGTTATTGCTGTGACTGTGTACATCCCCCCCTCGGCGGTCGCTGCTGCAGCGACAGACCAGCTCCACACTGTCGTCTCTCAACTTCTAAACCAGCACCCCCAATCCCTCCTCCTCATCTCCGGGGACTTCAATCACGCTTCCCTGTCCTCTGCTCTCCCCACCTTCACCCAGTACGTGAAATGCCACACCAGAGACAATAAAACTTTGGACCTACTGTATGCAAACATCAAAGATGCATACACCTCATCCCCCCTTCCCCCGCTGGGTCGCTCAGATCACAACCTTGTTCACCTCGTCACAGACTACACCCCTGTGGTGAATAAACAACGACCTGTGAAGAGGCCTGTGAAGCAGTGGTCTGAGGAGACCAGCGCCAGGCTCAGAGACTGCTTTGAATCAACAGACTGGGAAGCACTCTGCAGCCCCCACGGCAGTGACATTGACAGCATGACCCACTGCATCACGGACTATATTAACTTCTGTGTGGAGAACACTGTGCCCTCCAAGGTACGGTGTTTTCCCAACAACATACCCTGGGTGACTTCCGAGATTAAGGCCCTGCTGAATGAAAAGAAGAGGGTCTTTAAATCAGGGGACAAGGAGGAGCTGCGCAGAGTCCAGAAGGAACTACGGCTGAGGATCAGGAAGGGGAAGGACAGCTACAGGAGGAAACTGGAGAAGCAGCTGGAGAACAACGCCAGGGACGTCTGGAGAGGGCTGCAGAACATCGCAGGCCACGGTAAAGGAGCGGGGACGATTCAAGCCAGCGGGGACAAGGACTGGGCAGATGAACTGAATCTGTTCTTCAACAGATTTGACTCTGCCTCCTCTCCCTCTTCACCACCCCCTGGCCAGCCCCCCCTCCCCCTCCAGCCCTCAGTCTGCCACCTTCAACGACTGTCCCCCATCAGCCCACTCCCCCCCCCTCTCACCAGTTCACCACCCCTCTCTCACCACCCACCACCCCCACATCCCCACCCCAGTCATCCTCCACCCCCCTCTCCATAACAGATGATCAGGTGAGGAGTCAACTGAAAAAGATCAAGGCAAGGAAGGCCCCAGGCCCGGACGGCATCAGCCCAAGACTCCTCAAGGACTGCGCTGACCAGCTCTGTGGTGTGGTCAGGCACCTGTTTAACTTGAGCCTGAGCCTGGAGTCCCAGCCCTGTGGAAGACCTCCTGTGTGGTCCCGGTCCTGAAGACGCCGCGCCCCAAGGAGCCTAACCACTTCAGGCCTGTTGCCTTGACTTCTCACCTGATGAAGACCATGGAGAGGATCATCCTGAGACACCTGCGGCCGCTGGTGGGCACACAGCTGGACCCCCTGCAGTTTGCTTATCAGCCTGGGATCGGGGTGGACGACGCAGTGATCTACCTGCTGCACAGATCGCTGCTACATCTGTAGGACAGCAGGAGCACTGTGAGGGTCATGTTTTTTGACTTCTCCAGTGCTTTTAACACCATCCAGCCTTCACTGCTCAGAGTGAAGATGGAGAATGTGGTGGAGTTGACCAACACCTGGCTGCATGGACAAAAGACGACCTCACCAACAGACCACAGTATGTGAGGATCCATCACTGTGTGTCTGACGTGGTGCTCTGCAGCACAGGTGCCCCTCAGGGTACGGTGCTCTCCCCTTTCCTCTTCACCCTTTACACCTCGGACTTCACCCACAACACCACCCACTGCCACATCCAGAAGTTCTCCGATGACACAGCCGTTGTTGGATGTGTTTCTGAGGGGAACGATCTGGAATACAGGACGGTCATCAGAGACTTTGTCAGCTGGTCTGAGCTTAACCATCTCCAGCTCAACACCAGTAAGACAAAGGAGATGATCGTTAACTTCAGGAGGAAAACATCCCACTTCACACCGGTGAACATCCAGGGATCGGACATAGAGGTGGTCGAGTGCTACAAATTCCTGGGTGTTCACCTCAACAATAAACTGGACTGGACTGATAACACCCACGCACTTTACAAGAAGGGCCAGAGTCGCCTCCACCTGCTGAGGAGACTCAGGTCCTTCGGAGTGTGCAGGGCTCTCCTCAGGACCTTTTACGCCTCTGTGGTGGCCTCAGCCATCCTTTATGCTGTGGTCTGCTGGAGAGGGGGCAGCACGGACAGGGACAGGAGCAGGCTCAATAGACTGATCAGGAGAGCGAGCTCTGTCCTGGACTGTCCTCTGGACTCCATAGAGGAAGTCGGTGAGAGGAGGATGTTAGCGGAGCTGAAATCCATCATGGACAATACCTCTCACCCCCTACACGACACTGTGGGGTCCCTGAGCAGCTCCTTCAGCAGCAGACTGATACACCCACGGTGTAAGAAGGAGAGGTTCCGCAGGTTTTTCATCCCTGCCGCTGTCAGGCTGTACAACACCTGCAACACCTGATCTTGTTGTACTTTGTTTCCTGTTTTTCAATTACCCACCACTCACTTTACTCTTTTATTATCTGTACTTATATCTCTACTCCAATAACTTAACAATATTATTTATATCATGGTTATTACTTTTACAAAATATCATGGTTACTACTTTTACGATATTATTTATATCATGTCTACTACTCTTACAATACTATTTATGTCATGGTTACCACTTTTGCAACATTATTTATATCATGGTTTCTACTCTTACAAACTGTTTATATCATGGTTACTACTTTTTACATTATTTATAACATGTTTACTACTCTTACAATATTATTTATATTATGGTCACTACTTTTGCAATATTATTTATTACATGGTCACTTACACTGCAATTTTTCATACTATGGTCACTTTACCTTACAATACTTTTTATATCATGCCACTTTACCTCAAGTACTTGTTTTGCACATTGTCTGTTGTTTGCCAGTTGTCTGTTTTCGTTCTTGTTTATTGTGTAGGTTATACGTTACTTCTGTCTGTTCGTTGTGCTGTGTACTACACTTTTTTCTTTTTCTTTGCTGCTGTGACAAGTAAATTTCCCCGTTGTGGGATGAATAAAGTGAATAAAGTATATAATCTAAACGTATGAAAGCGTCTGTCCTCATTGATATTTCAACACTGAAGTGCTGTCCATCCAAAAGACTGAATCCTCCACCTGGAAGTCCAACTCTGCCTTCAGCAACGAGTCCACTCTGACAGCAAGGACAGCTGCTGTCAACTCCAGTAGAGGAATAGTTACAGCCTTCAGTGGTATCATTCTGGCTTTACCAAGCAGAAAAGCCACCTGGATGTAATTTTTCTGGTTTAACATCCGGTGTATGTGACAGTTCCATACCCGCTTTCACTGACATCTGCAAAATGATGTAGTTGGGCACATTTGATCTCTCCGAACTCCACTGTCTTGACGCACCTTTCCACATTGAATGCAGCCAGCTGATCCAAGTCTTCCAACCACCTTTTCCATCGGGGTAAGATGTCCCTTGGTAGCTCATCATCCCATCCACAGCCTCTCCTACAGAGCTCTTGCTGCATAATCTTGGCAGACAAGGTGACTGGTCCCAGAAAACCCAACGGGTCATACACTGAGCTGACAACCGACAGCATGCCACGTCTGGTTAGAGACTGTTGTTTCACCTCCATCTTGAACCTGAAAGAGTCAGTCTCAACACACCATTGTAAACCCAGAGCCCTTTCCACTGGAAGTTTATCCCGGTCCAGATCCAACTCCGTTAGGTCCTTGGCCCTTTGATGGCTTGTAATACCACACGACTATTGCTGATCCATTTTTCCAAAATGAAACCACCCTTTTGACATAGAGCACTAAGATCTTTTATCATTTGAATGGCCTCTTCTTCGGTGGCTGAGCTCTTCAAACAGTCATCCACATAGAAATTCTGCTTGACAGATTGACTCACCTCATCCAAAAACTCAGACTGGTTATCATCAGCAGTTTTCCTCAGTGCATAGCTTGCACAACTAGGAGATGATACAGCGCCGAACAGGTGTACCGTCATCCGATATTCCATGAGGTCCTGAGTGATGTCCCCATTTGGCCACCAAAGAAAGCGAAGGAAATCTCGGTCTTCCTCAGCGACTTTCACTTGATGAAACATAGCCTGAATATCGCCCATGAATGCCACTGGTTCCCTCCTGAAACGAAGAAGAACTCCCAACAAAGAGCTGGTAAGGTTAGGACCCTGCAACAGTTCGCTATTCAAGGAAGCACCTTGAAATGTGGCTCCACAGTCAAACACCACACGGAGGGATCCTTTCCTCAGATGGTGGACACCATGGTGAGGGATGTACCACACCTTCCCCCTTTCACGATGCAGCTGTTGCTGAGGCACTTGCTCTGCATAGTTCTTACTAATGAGTGTGTTCATGTACCCAGTGTACTCCTGGTGCAAGTGTACATTGTTCAGGAATCTTTTCCTCAAACCCTGGATTCTTTGCTTAGCCACTGCAAAATTATTAGGCAAACAGATCTCCTTGTTCTTATACGGCAATCTCAAACAATATCTTCCTTCCTGAAGTACTGCTGAGTGCTCCATAATTTCCAGGAACTTGAGGTCTTCTCTGGACATTTCTTTCTCCTTTGCGGTCTTCTCATTAAACTCGTGGTTGTACTGCTTGACCAGCATTTCTTTGAGTTTACCAATAGAGATCCTGTTCACCACAGCCAAGGGCAGGTCCGCCTCTGAAGCACCACTGTTTCCATTCAGTGGACCATTAACAATCCATCCCAGCACCGTCTTGACAGCATACGGGCCACTCCTGCAACTGTTAATGACCTCCCACGGTTCTAATATTTTTGGAGCGTTGGTTCCTATCAACAGGTCGACACTTGCATTTATGTTTGGGATGTTCACTTTTGACAAATATGGCCAGTTTGCCAGTTCTTCAGGTGTCACCATATCATCAACAGTGACCGGCATTTTCATCTGGGTGAGAACTTCAGGAAGAACATGAAAGTTATTGCTGTCCAGATCAGATACCACCAAGCCAGTGAGAGTGGGCTGGAACAACGCTTTTTTGCCCCGTTGTGCCCAACACGAAGTTGATTTTTTTCCCTGTGACATTCAACTTCTGCATTAGGTGCTCTGAACAGAATGTGGCTGAACTTCCTAGGTCCAAAAACGCATATGTTTGTATGATGTGATTTGCCTTTGCACTTTTAACCTTTACAGGGAGGATGGATAACACACACCGGTCCTTACCGGCCCCTGTATGTGCACATGTTTTGAGTGAATATGACTGGTTAGATATTTCCAGTGGTTCCAGGACTGGTTGCCTTTTGATATGAAGCACAGTGGGATGGGTTTGACCACAAACCTTGCATGTCAAGTGCCTCTCACACTCACGGCTCGTGTCCCACACATAAACATGCAAAACAAATCCCTTTTCCTCTCAGAAACTGAAGTTTTTCCTTATGCTCCTTTCCCTTGTTTGCACTCCTCTAAAGAGTGGCTACGAGCACAGCAAAGGCATCCAGCCTTTTCAGCCTTCCCTGGATCTGACATTGACTCTTTGCCTTCCTCGGGCACTTCCATAGATGTTACTGTGGTGGCCATGACATTTCCCTTTATGTTATTTCTGGGTTGCGGCTTAAACCCAGCGCCAGTCTTTATCCCAGCAACACCAAATGGCTCCTGTATACCACCAAACAGAGGGTCAGACAGAATACTGACACGACGCTCAATAAACATGACCAGATCAACAAAGCAAGCTGGTTGACTAGTTGTCTCCATTATGTCATGAGCCATGGTCCTCCATTGCTCCCTCATTTTGAATGGCAACCTGGATAAAATGGCTCTCATATTTATGGGCATATCCAGTTCTTGCATGTACTGGAGCTCCTCCATTACGTTGCAGCATCCCCTCAGAAATAAGGCATAGGATTGGAGTGCTTTCACGTCCTCAGATTTTATTGTCTGCCAGGCCAAAGCTTTCCCCATGTAAGCCCGTGCGATTTTGTACTGATTGCCAAAATGTTTCTGGAGAAGATCCTTTGCCACTGCATAGCCACGCTCAGGAGCCATATGCTGGCAGCTACGCACCAATTCACGTGGCTGTCCTCTAGTAAATTGTTCCAAATAGTAAAAACAATCTGCTTTTCCTCCACTCCTTGCTCGAAGGCTTTGATGAATGTCCTGTATTGTAGAGGGTCCCCTTCAAATGTGGGAATATCTCATGGTGGAAGTGTCATCAGATGCTGTTGCCGCACCAGAGATGCTGTTATTTCATTTTGCCTGTGCATGATGGTACGTATGTCTCCAGGTGGGCTTAGACTGACTTGTTGATGGTTTGCAGGTTGAGCAGTTGTTGATTGGTGTTGAAAATGTTGTGACATTCCCAATATATTTTCCCGTTGCTGTTCATTGTGACTGCATTGATGCCTTGAAGCAGCGTAAACCCATTGCTCAGTTTCTTTTGGTCGCAAATCGTTTGATAGGGTTTTGTTGGGTGGTACTGACCCCTGTGTCAAATCGTTTTGCTGTGTTGATTTCCACGCTTCAGGCTGGTACTCCTTTGCCATAGGATTTAACACACTGACAGATTCCCTTTTCCTTTTCTCCTTTTCCAAATAGGAATTCACGCCGTTCCTGGTTCCTTGAGATGAACTTTTCCCATCCGATGCCTGTAATACTGCCAGCCTAGCAGTAGATGCAGCTATTTCAGCTTCCAAATCAAGCTGCTCTCTTTTCCTCCTCAGCTGCTGTTCCTGTTCCTCCAAAGCATGCCTTTCCTTTAAAGCTGCAGCACGAGCAACAAGTGCAGCTTTTTCTGCCTCAGCCTTTATGGCTGCAGAGGATGTGGTACTTGACTTACAACTGTTATGGCTCCTGTGACTTGAGCGTTTGCTTACATTTGACACACTGTCATTAGGATTAATATCATCGATAACATTACCCTTTTCATTTGCATTACTTTCATCACATGAAATCCACCTTTTTGTATCAGCAATACACTCATTGATGGACAACATTTTTGCCTTGAACCATATATCATGTTTTTCTTTTTCATCACATGGCAATAAACCCAACAGATAGTTATGCATGTTTTTACTTCATCACAAACTTCAAACAATTCTCCAAGAGCATTAAGTACCTGTGTTTTATCATGCTGCAACATTAAACTTTGTATTGATTTTCTTATATTGGCTGCTTTGTTCAACTTGGCCTTTCTGCCAGCTTGCAACCTGTCCAGCTCATTAGCAAGCGCTTTTGCAGTGAGCTTAACCACACGTTTTTGGGTTTGTGTTTCATCACCATTAGACGCACCACTGAGTTTGCTCATTAGTTCCGGTCAAATTAACGTCAGAAACCGCGTTGCGCGACTCCATTATGATAGTCAGTTAATCCATACATCGCGGCAGAAACGAACCGACGCAAAGCCTATTGTTCCCCCACTTCGGCAACCAATGCATTGGATTTATGTTTGCACACAATTTAAATGGCCCTAAAGTGTAGCGCTACACATACCTCCATGTGTTGGGCGCCGTGCGGCGATCCGGCAGTCCGGTGATCAGCTGATTCGGCGACCCGGCAGTCCAATGGCCCGACGCTCCACAGCCGGCATACATTTAGCACCGCAGCTCCAGCGTCCACCTCCAGATGCAGACATTCTCCTCACCGTTTCCAGCAGCTACAATCCTCTGCAATCACTCCAATCCATGCCAAACGTGCCGAAGTGTCCAAAACAAAGTTCCAACTGGTGCAGGTTTTTGACTAATGTTAAAGGAGCTTAGTCCATTACTGAAGCTACTGAGGTATTTAACGGGGAGTAACCTGGTTGACGCGCCTCTTGCTATTGTTCGTTTGCTTGTGGCTGTTGAGTAAAAGTCCAGACGATCTTCTTTTGATGAATCATTGTGACAGTTTATTCCAACTCCAGCATGACAAGCGTCTTAGCGCCACAGCGGTCAAAAACCATTCGCCCTTCCGGGTCAAACACCTGACAACAACAGTGATGTTGCTTCCTATATACACCTGAGCCCCTAGGTGACAGCACAGCGACACCACACACACAGCGTGAACTACACTTTAAAACAGACACCCATTACAACATATTTGGCTCCTATAGCTGGGGTGCAACACTATAAACAAAAAAACACTACAAACACACTAAAAGTGCCCCAGTGTCTACTTGCACGCAGAAGGGAAGTGAGGTCCTCACCACGGTGCCTAGCCTCCCATCTGATGACACCCAGGCCGCACTGAAACTCAGAAAGGAACAACAAAAAGTAAACAAAACCTACAACCCAATCAATAATCAAACTATATTGCAAATGTAAATTAAACAAATATACTTATACTTACTTATACTTGGGTAGTGATGGCAGCGCGACACTGAAGCTTTGATGCGACAAACCCTGAACTACAATTCCATAGAACCACTGCTTCGAAGCTTGCTTTGGTATGAAAAAAAGCATGTGACATATGACGTCCGAAGCAGCAACTGCTTCGTTGCCGTAATGAATCACCTGACTGGTTCGCGGCCCAATCCGGTGATTCACTGGCACTGCCTTGTCTCGATTCTGACAGGTGACAGGTTGAGACACCTCTTTAAACTGACAAAACCATTTTTATGCACACCAGCCTCATCAGTTCCTTGTGAGCGCGTGTTTTCAAAATGTGGAGAAATTGTGAGCAAAAAAAAGAAACCGACTCAATCCAAAAACTGTTGAAAAAATAATGTATCTCAATAAAAATCTTTGACTGTCCCCCATCCTACATAATCACCCTCTGCCATAGTTACACAAGCACACCTATGTCATATGTTTACCACCTAAACCATATTTTCCCAGCACTCTCCTCAATAACACAGTACACACATTAATCCTCTCATCTCTCTCATTGATCTTTATTTGTCAATAGAACATAATAATCAGTCTGTGTGTGTGCGGGTGCGTATGTATGTGCAGTATGTAATTAAAAGCTTCCTGTCCATCAACTAGCCTGCCTGATTTGACTGCAGCCTGGCACTTCGCCAGGAGAGGTCACTGTAACTGAAGCTTCGAGTAATGAACCCATTTTCGAAACAACTGCCTCAAGTGGTTCAGTGCTTCACAAAAGCTTCATTTGCCCATCACTAGAAACGGGGACCCTACTCACCACCCTGGTAAGGCAACCACACCATAGACCAGCAAGAGGCTTAAAGGAGCCATTTTGAGACCTTGGGTACGGTCGAATATTCAAAAAAATTAGCTCCTAAGTCCTTTCCTAACCACTTTTCCTTGACCTCGATGGAAAACGTCACGAGGTCAAGGAAAGATGAGAAGGAGAATTCATAAGGAGTTAGGAGGAGACGACCGCGGTGTTCAGAGAATCCGACTGCTCTTACACTTGGACTACGTCATTATGCGACGGCGAATGTTATTGACGTGATCTGTGGTAAAACTACAAAGTCCAGAAGATGGACTACAAAACGCTCATCTGAGATACTTCCTAGATACTCCCCGTGCGCTCTGACCGTGTTGTTTCATGCAGGAAATATAAACGTGGACAACCCGGTGAAAAATGTGACTTCATCATCAACGTCAGAGTTCAAATAATAAATGAATATTGTCCACCTGTCACAGAAGTCAGATGAAGTGTTTGTTAGCTGGTATGGTCGCTCACCCTCCTGTCCACTCATATAGAAACATATAAGCAAGTTATGGCAAAGATATATGATTAATCAGCAACGGTAACTTCATGATGATCTGCAGGACGCTGGATGTCACAGTTACAAACAGTTTTTACTCTGTGTGTGAACGCAGCTCCACAGTCAACAACAGAACACACTTCATGATCAAAGTTTGACATCACGTCAACACGTATGTTCATATTCACACGCTCTCTGCTGCAGGCTGCATTACACTGTTTAAATACATTAATGTTTTCTTTCTTATGTCTGCTTGTGAATGACTGAACGGTGCGCAGATTTTTTGTCGCTGCCGCAAGGAATTGTGGGGCGGCACTACCTCCTTTCCTTTCATTAAGGATTCTCCGGTGTATCCTATGCTAAAGGAGATAATAAAGGAAGCATTGAAGCTCCTTTCCTTAACAGTTTGAGAATTCGAACAGCTCTTATCATGGCGGCTACGTTAATACTTCCGGGTCATTTCACTCAGTTAGGAAGGTTCCTAAGCAAATTTGACTATTCGACCGCACCCCTTATATACACAACACCTAAGCAGGGGGAGGAGCTAAGGGAGGTGGCTACCTGGGTTGCGTTCAAAACCCTTGGAGGTCCACTACACTTTTATGATGAAGAATCATGTGAGGGAGAGGATAATATGTGTTTTAAGAAAATTCAAAGAACTTAGCATGCAACATGACAGGCAAGTGAAATGTATTTTATTGTTTTTCACTTGCCACATACAAACTTAGGACGTGATTACTGAACTACAAAAATGCTTGACATTTGGAGTAGGACACACAGAAGGAACTGGACTATATGACTGTATATGCAACCTTCCACTTTCTAAATAATACTTCTTAAATACTGACACTGTTTCACGTGATAAGTTTCACGTTAGACGTGAAAAGTTTCACGTTATGTGGTGGTGGGAGCCCTCACCCCCCCCAGTGGTGGGGGGTTCATCTGATTAACCGGCTTTGGTCGAGAGACACAGATAGTGAGCGAGGGCCGGCCTTGATAAAGCCGGTTAATCAGATGAATAAAAAGTTATATTCTGATGGTTACATTCAGCACATATAGACACAGCCCCAGTAACCCACCTCAGCCCACAGTGTTGTTTTCCCTGTCTTGTGTGTGTGTTTGTCTGGAGCTGGGCGGAGCTGGAGTTAACCACTCACCTGCACATCATCTGCCATCTTCAATCAAGCCACCTGCCAACAATCAGTCACTTCCACTCTCCCCTGGATATAAGCCTGGTTCAGTTCACCACTCATCGCCAGATTGTCAGCTTACCTCAGTGGTAGTGAGATGTACATTGGTTCTGTATTTTTTTCGACTTGCTATATATTCTTCCCTGCTAATCCTGACTGCGTTCTTTGTTTTCAGTTCCTGCCTTTGCCTGCTCTCCCCCGGACTCAAACAACCATCTCTGCACCGCTCCAGCTCCAGCTCCAGCTCAAGCTCCAGCTAATCCACATTCATTAAAGACTTTCTTTTGCTTTTGATCCTGTCGTCTGCATCGTAGGTCCAGCTCTCGTCAACCATGACAGAACAATCTGACCATGACATGGACCCTGCAGACATCGGCCTTGAAGCACACCCCGTCCAGCGAGCTGTCAGCCATCAGGGCGTAATAATTGCACAACATGAACACAGCAGTTGCGCCCTGTCCGAGCACAACCAGTTTCTTGCCCAGCAAGTATCTGCATTAACCGCACAGGTTTCAGCTCTACTCACCGTTCATTCATCTGCTTCAACTGCATCTGCTCATCCTGCAGCCTCTGCTCCACCTACTCAGTCTACACCAACACTGCAGGATTCCCGAGCAAGGGACCCAGATCAACAGTGCTGGAACGATCCAGCTTTACGGTAAGTGTATTCTGTCACTTCCGGTTATCGGTGTTACCGCCATGGTGCTCTCTGCTCTGCTCACTTAAACAGATTTTCGTATATTTTTCACATCAGCGATTATCTACATATCTCTACACTATCCTTAGACTTGTTCTGTTTGTGAACGAACAGGTCTCTTAACTTTAGTAACCACAATCCGATAGTTTTACCAGTTTCTGTTAGTCACACTAACTAGCCTAGCTATAGCAATGGCTTCTCTCTGCTCTCCTCCCCTCTCCTCTCCTCTCCTCCTCTCTCCTCTCCTGCCCGGTGTGCCACATGTTTAGCTACTCCTCGTCCTCCTTTAGCGATAACGGTACTTGTAATAAATGTTGTTTATTTGTAGCTTTGGAGGCGAGGCTCAGTGATTTAGAGGCACGGTACCGCACCACCGAACAGTCAGTAGCTGCTATAGTTAGCAAGTCCCCTGTAGCCGGTGCGGTACCACCGAAGGTAGCTTCAGCTAGCCGTCCCCCGGCAGTTCCCGAGCAGCCAGGACGCTGGGTGACTGCCCGAAAGAGGCATAGCCCCAAACTGAAGCCCACGGTACACCACCAACCGCTCCACGTTTCTAACAAATATTCCCCACTCAGCGACACACCCGCTGAGAGGCCAACTCTGTCATTGGCAGCTCCATTTTACGAAACATGAAGTTAGCGACACCGGGGGCCATAGTGAAGTGCATCCCGGGGGCCAGAGCGGGCGACATCGAGTCTAATTTAAAACTGCTGGCTAAAGATAAACGTAGATACAGTAAGATTGTTATCCACGTCGGCGGTAATGACACCCGGTTACGCCAATCGGAGGTCACTAAAATTAATGTTTCATCGGTGTGTGCATGCGCCAAAACGATGTCGGACTCCGTAGTTTTCTCTGGACCCCTACCCAATGTGACCAGTGATGACATGTATAGCCGCATGTCGTCATTCCACCGCTGGCTGTCGAGGTGGTGTCCAGCAAACGATGTGGGCTTCATAGATAATTGGACACCTTTCTGGGGAAAACCTGGTCTGATTAGGAGAGACGGCATCCATCCCACTTTGGTTGCAGCAGCTCTCATATCTAGAAACATGGCCAAGTTTATTAGTCGACCAAAACCGTGACAACCCAGAGTTGAGAACAGGAAGCAGAGCTGCAGTCTTACACGCTTCTCTGCGCCTCCATTAGAGCAGCTGCCCACCCAATCCTCTAGTATAGAGACTGTCTGTCAGTCCAAAATAAGAGAATTAAATGTGGTCTCTTGAATATCAGGTCTTTGTCCTCTAAAGCTGTTTTAGTCAATGAATTAATATTTGATTATGATACTGATTTATTTTGTCTCACTGAAACCTGGCTGCAGGAGGATGAATATGTTAGCTTAAATGAATCCACTCCTCCCAGTCATTGTAATACTCATATTCCTCGAAGTACTGGTCGAGGTGGTGGAGTTGGAGCCATATTTGACTCAAGTCTATTAATAAATCCTAAACCTAAACTAAATTATAATTCATTTGAAAGTCTTGTTCTTAGCCTTACTCACCCAACCTGGAAAACATTACAGCCACAGAGAGCCACAGCTCTACTGAGCCATCTATTCCTTTAGGTCTAACTAGTAATGACTTCATGAGCTTCTTTAACCCTTAGAGTCCTGAGCCTATTTTGGCCGTTTTTGAATACTTTTGATTTTGTCTTCATGTACCACATTACAAAATGTTTACCATGCCCATGTTTGGTATCATTTTTTTCAGCACAACATTTCCTATATGATCTGACTATTATTTTTTCACTTTGACATACTGTATCAACACATTTTGCCAAAAAACACACAAAACACATAAAATCTGATTTGAAAAATTATATTAATTTTTGCAATAAACAACACAAACATGCTTAATGAAGCATTTGAAATCTTGAAAATGTCAATAGAGGTTGCAAAGGTGAACATACAAAGGTAAAATTGAGAAAAGAATTAACAATATACAATTATTTACCAATAAGAGCAGGGGTGGCTATAGGCGTCCCCCCCCCACACACACACACTTTTTAGTAATAAAACTCTGAAATAGTTCATGTACAAATTTGCCAGAGCCACATCAAAGTTTTGACTTCCCAGAGTTCCAAATAGTACAAATGTAAAATACAAAAGGTAAAATTGAGATAAAATCAAACAAAATACAGCTATATACAATAAAAAGCAGGTGTGGCTTTAGGCGTTTTTTTCTTTTCCTTTTTAGTAATGACACTGAAATAGTTTATGTACAAAATTTGAGAGCTACATCAATGCTTTGACTTACTTAGTTCCAAATAATGCAAATGTCAAATACAACAGGTAAAATTGAGATACATCAAACAATATACAACTATATACAATCAAGGCAGGTGTTTGTTTGTTTTTTATCTGTGCCACTCCTTGAAACAGTTTCTGTCCATGATGAGACAGAGAGCCACATCACAGCCCTAAATATCTCTCCCTATCTCCACCTCTCTATTTCACTGCTTCTACTCGTCCACAAACTCTCTAAACTGCTCAAAAACTCGCTAAATATCGCTAAAAAACTCACTAAATATCACTAACCTACTTTCTCCGTGTCTCTCTCTCTGCTCGCCCCCCCCCCGACACACAGCCTGTAGAGTATATCTATGCTGTAGAGGACAGCCAGCACATTCTGGCATTTTTTACCGTTTTCTGATATAACGAAAAATGGCGAAGATATTGAAATAAATGCAGCGTCTGTGCCATCCCGTATCGCGGACCTTAGGCACGTCCGCAATACGATGTATGATTTTTTTTTAAAAACTTTAAACGATCATATCTCCTGTTTTACTTGGTCTATCGACATCAAACCAAAACTAGGAAAGAGTTTGAAGCCTGCACTTATAAATGTGCCTGCATCGCTCTACGTGCGCTATACACTGTGCAGTGACGTAATGAGGTGGTCACATGATTTGATCACGCCGGCGTGATCGTCGGCTTCTAAGGGTTAATGATTAAATTATAACTATTAGAGACAAAAATCACCTCTTGCCCTCAAAAGGCACTGATCTGAATTCTGATACAGCAAGTTTGGAAACACCTGTAAAACCTGATATATATTTAGACTGTTTTTCTCCCATCGACCTTCATCAAATAACTTCAATAATTTCTTCATCTAAGCCACATGTGTCAATAACAAGGCCCGCGGGCCAAACATGGCCCTCAGCAATATTTAATCTGGCCCTCCTGTCAATCCTGGTCATCAATTTAATATGGCCCGCGAGTTTGTGTCTGTGACAATGCAATGCTGAAACACAAGAGGGCGCTGTCGCACTTCTCACTACGTCACCCAAGTAACTTTCCCGGTAACGTTACGCTTTGCAAAGGAGATTGAAAGCTAGCATAAACAAACGATGGCGATAAAACAAAAAGTAGACGAGTATCGACATTTTCAAGAGAGGTGGGAAGCTGAATACCTGTTTTGTGAATTAAAACAAAAACCTGTGTGTCTCGTATGTCAAGAGTCACTGGCAGTGTTCAAAGAGTATAACATCCGCAGACACTTCGAAACGAAGCATGGCGAGCAATATGCTAACATGGACATGGTGCAGCGGCTGCAGAAAGCCAAAGACTTGAAACGCAACCTTTAACATCAGCAAAGCATGTTCACTCGCATCAGTAGTGAAAGTGAGGGTGCTACCAAGGCAAGTTTTATTATTGCAGAGGAAATTGCTAAGGCTAGCAAGCCGTTTAGCGAGGGAGAGTTTATTAAAGGCTGCCTTGAAAAAGTGTGCAGCGTTGTATGCCCTGACAAGAAGCAGGCATTTTCAAACATCAGCCTGTCCCGAAATACCGTGGCTAGTCGTGTTGATGAACTGGCCTCCGATGTAGAGAGCCAGCTAAAAACAAAAGCCAAGGACTTTATTTCATATTCATTAGCCGTAGATGAGAGCACAGATAGGACGGACACAGCCCAGCTGTCCATATCCATCCGCGGGGTTGACACTCAGTTGTCCGTCACTGAGGAACTTTTAGACGTGAAACCGATTCACGGGACAACAACAGGAAAGGACATTTTCACCCAAGTGGAGCAGAGCGTCAACAAAATGGAACTACCCTGGAATAAACTTGTTGCACTGACAACGGATGGTGCACTGGCGATGTGCGGGGATGTTCGTGGTTTGGTCGGTTTGACTCGAAAGGCGATTGGACACACAGGAGAAAACTTGGTAGCCTACCACTGCATCATCCACCAAGAAGCCCTCTGCGGTAAGGTGTTGGGCATGGAACATGTCATGACTGTTGTGACTAAATCTGTGAACTTTATTCGTGCACGGGGCTTGAATCATCGGCAGTTTAGGGCTCTTTTAGAGGAGGAAAACTCTGTGCAAGAGGATGTGCCCTATCACACTGACGTGCGCTGGTTGAGTCGGGGGAAAGTGCTCAGGAGGTTTTACGACACCCGCGCTGAGATTGCTCGTTTCATGGAAAGCAAACAGAAGGCCGTCACCGAGTTTGAGGATGAAAAGTGGCTGAGTGACTTGGCGTTTATGTGTGACATTACGGAGCACCTCAGTTCACTGAATCTAAAACTCCAGGGGAGAAAGCAGCTGATCACCGAGATGCGGGACTCCGTGAAGGCATTTGAACTGAAACTGCGTCTGTGGGAGGGGCAGATGCGCAAAGGTAATTTGACCCACTTTCCTACCTGTCAATCAATAAGCGCCACAGTCACCATTCCACTCCCAACCCAAGTGTATGCTGACAAACTGAACACACTCAAAGTGGAATTCAGCAGGAGGTTTGCTGATTTTGAATCACAGAAATTCAACTTTGACCTGTTCGCAAATCCTTTTGCAAACGATGTTGACACTGCCCCTGAGCACCTGCAATTGGAACTCATTGAACTGCAATGTAGCAGCACTCTGATGACTCAGTACCAGTCAGTCGGGGCTGCTGAGTTT
Organism: Argyrosomus regius; assembly: GCA_946959425.1. NCBI lineage: Eukaryota > Metazoa > Chordata > Actinopteri > Sciaenidae > Argyrosomus > Argyrosomus regius. The sequence goes on from OX336895.1 coordinate 24,104,320, forward strand.
GCACCTCTCCTCCCTGAATCAGTGCCAGAGCTCCGTCTTCATGCTGCACGCATCATGTCCATGTTTGGAAGCACTTACTCGTGCGAACAGATGTTCTCTATAATGAACCTGAATAAGACATCGTACAGATCCCGACTCACTGACCAGCATTTGGTCTCTGTATTGAAAGTGGCCACAGCAAAGGACATTAAGCCTAGAATAGATGAGATCATATCTAAGAAAAGGTGCAGAGTGTCTGGTAAGAGTTAAACTACAATGCATTTGAGATAGGCCTTGTTGCACTGACTATTTTGTTATCACAGAAAACATTTGTTGTGTTGAAAGACACAGTAGTAGGCCTAATGGTTTTGTTTAATTGTGAACTCTTTTGTTATAAACTGAACCTATTGTAGGCTAGACTGCTAATGTAGTTTGTTTAATTGTGCACTTCTCTTCTTTAAAAACAGCATTGTTTTTGCACTTGCCGCTGTTGACAGCACTTCCATCTTATTTTGCTGATATAAAGCATTACCCACAAACATGAAGGGGGAACAAACTATTTTTATTTTATTTGATTCACCTGCTAGCCTACTTCTAAACATAATTGTTATGTTCCTGTCATCCATGTGCCCTCTCCTGGCAGGTTCTCGCCAGTCATGTGTTTGGTTGGATTGTGAATAAACACGCCAATTTGGCTGCATTGACGTTACCTCTGAGTCATGTATATGGGTTGTAACCATAACAAGAATCACTAATGAATGTCATGGCCCCTGATTTTATTCACAACCTTCAGAATGGCCCTCAGTAAGTTTGAATTTGACACCCCTGATCTAAGCCGTCAACCTGTCTCTTAGACCCCATCCCAACCAGGCTGCTCAAGGATGTTTTACCTCTAGTTAGTCCTTCTTTATTGGATATGATTAATCTGTCTTTATTATCGGGATATGTACCACAGTCCTTTAAAGTAGCTGTAATTAAACCTCTTCTTAAAAAGCCCACTCTAGATCGAGAGGTTTTAGCCAATTATAGATCGATATCAAATGTTCCCTTTCTCTCTAAGATACTTGAGAAAGCTGTAGCCAATCGGCTGTGTAACTTTCTCCATTAAAAACAGTTTATTTGAGGATTTTCAGTCAGGATTTAGAGTACATCATAGCACAGAGACCGCACTAGTCAAAGTTACAAATGACCTCCTAATGGCATCAGACAAAGGACTTATCTCTGTACTTATCCTGTTAGATCTTACTGGGGATTCACACCGGGGACGTAAGCACCGCGGAACGGCTGCGCCACGGTTTTGCTCCGTCCTCTGCCCAGCGTCAATTCACACCGGGCGCGTGATGGCAGCGTAACGGCAGCGTAGTGAGCCAGCCGTATTCACGCGAGATCACGCGAGAATCCTGAACATATGCGAGACCCCGCGATAAACTGTGTATAAAGTAAACAACAACAACAAACAGCTTACTTTGCTTCTCCAACATGGAAGAGATAATAAAAAGGATCTGTTGTGTCATAAATTGTGTGTTGTTCCACTTCAACAATTAGTCTCTCGTCGTTCATGCTGAGACCCTTTCATCGATTGACTGCTGACCTGGTGCCACCGGTCATGACGTAATGTTGATGTGAAGTTGTGATAGGCTACATGAACTGCGTATTGCGTTTTATTTTGAAAGGTGGCGGAAGTGTATTACTTCGATTCTGTGTCGGATTTCCTGTCTGGTGCAATCTGCTCTGTTGAGATTCGCGCGAATAGGGCTTTAGTCCCGCATTTGATACCATTGACCATCAAATTCTTTTACAGAGACTGGAACATCAAATTGGCATCAAAGGAACTGCCCTAAGCTGGTTTAAGTCGTATTTCTTAGATCGATCTCAGTTTGTTCACGTCAATGATGAATCCTCCATGCATACCAAAGTTTGCCACGGAGTCCCACAAGGTTCTGTACTAGGACCACTTCTGTTCAGTTTATATATGCTTCCTCTAGGGAACATTATTAGGAATCACTCCATTAATTTTCATTGTTATGCTGACGACACCCAATTATATTTATCGATCAAGCCTGATGAAACCAATCAGTTAACTAAACTCCAAGCATGCCTTAAGGATATAAAAAGTTGGATGACCTACAATTTTCTGATGTTAAATTCAGACAAAACTGAAGTTCTTGTAATTGGACCCAAACACCTCAGAAACTCTCTTTCTAGAGACTTAGTTACTTTAGATGGGATCACCCTGGCCTCCAGTTCCACCGTAAAGAATCTTGGAGTTGTTTTCGTTTTCGTTTTTGTCCTTTAATGTCCACATAAAACACATTTCGAGGACTGCATTCTTCCACTTACGTAACATCGCCAAAATCAGACGCATTGTATCTCAAGCGGATGCAGAAAAACTAGTCCACGCATTTGTTACTTCTAGGCTGGACTATTGTAGCTTTCAGCTATCAAGCTCCTCTTCTGTGGAACGAACTGCTGTGGTCCTGCACGACGTCCACTACATATATTATTACTGTCATTATTGCTACCATATCTCCATTACAGTTTATAGCTAGTTAATGATTTACTGCTGCTGTGCATCTGTGTCTCTCTATCTCTATCACAGGTTCCACTGCTACTGTGATCATTTTATCATTCATTGTAATTCATTGTCATTTTATCATTCATTGTAATTGTACAATATGTTTGTGTTTTTGTTCTGTACACGTGACATCTATTGCACGTCTGTCCGTCCTGGTAGAGGGATCCCTCCTCTGTGGCTCTTCCTGAGGTTTCTTCCACCTTTTTTCCCTGTTAAAATGTTTTTTTTGTGGACAAGTTTTTCCTCACTCGAACCGAGGGTCTAACGACAGAGGGTGTCACTCCCTGTACAGATTGTAAAGCCCTCCGAGGCAAATGTATTTTGTGACTTTGGGCTATACAAATTTGATTTGATCCTTATTCAGGTCAGCCAAGTCTTTGTCAGGGTTTTTTGTTCCAGTGTACGTCTGTTTTTCAGTTAAGACCCACATCATTCACCTCAGACACCGCCAGGATTCAGTACATTTGTGGTCTGTTAAGGGGCAGGGCTCTGGCATGGGCTGAAGCCAGGTTTCCTCGGCACACCTTCAATGACATAAATTATGGTGATTTTGTTGAGGAGTTTAAAGGTGTGTTTGACCACCCGGATTACCGGTCTGATGCCTCCATGCACCTAATGCACCTGCCACTCTTTTCATCCTCAGACCAACGGACAGACAGAATGGGCAAACCAAGACCTGGAGGCCTCTCTTCGCTGCATCGCTGCCTCTAACCACTCTGCCCGGGCCTCCTTCCTCCCATGGATTGAATATGCCCATAATTCCTTGGTCAGCTCTGCCACAGGTATGTCACCTTTTAAAGCATCACTTGGATATCAGCCACCTCTGTTTCCCTCCCAGGAGGAAGAACTTTCAGTTCCTTCAGTCCAGCATCATCTCCGTCGTTGTCAACACATCTGGAACAAGACCCAAGCCGTTCTTCTCCAATCTTCTGCCAAGACCAAACAAGCAGCCGACAAACACCGCATCCCAGCCCCCCAGTATCACACAGGTCAGTCAGTTTGGAAAGTAAAAATTTAAAGGACATGCTGGTTAGAACTTAATTATCAACTAAAATAGCCAAAAGCAGGAACCCTAAATTTAAGAATTATACTTTTATAGATATTAAATACTCGAATCAGGGCCAGCCCATTAACCAACCGTTCACACAGGACACCAAGAACATTGTGTATGCTATTCAGTGTACATGTTGTGACAAATTATATATCGGTGAAATAGGCAACTCGATCCGGATTCGTTTATACCATGGGTGCCATGGTTACGGCCCGCGGGCCGGAAACGGCCCGATTGGTCATCACATCCGGCCCGGTCACATCCTTAATGGTTTTAAATCAAATGTTTAATTTTTATTCAATTTTCGTGGAATCCGTCAGTTTGTCTTTAGCTGCTGTCCGCCTCAGCTGCTACAGTGCGTGCACTGACCAGGATATGCTATGAACTAGTACCGTATTTTCCGGACTATAGAGCGCACCTGAATATAACCCGCACCCACTAAAATTAAAAAAAAATCTATCTATCAAGATGTTGTCTAAAAAGCGGAAGGTTGACACTGAAGGTCGCATCTTTCAGGACAAATGGAAGGAAAAATATTTCTTTTGGGAAGTAGGAGGCAAACCTGTGTGTCTTATTTGTTCACAACAAGTGGCTGTACCAAAGGAGTACAATATCAAAAGACACTACGAGACCCACGCCGAGAAGTACAGCGAATACACAGGGCAACGTCGGACTCAAAAGCTAAACGAGCTAGCCTCATCCCTCCAAAAACAGCAAGCAGCTTTCTCAAAATGCCGAGATACACATGAAGGTTCGTTTTAATTTCATACATCTTCTTCAGTTCTTCTTTTATGTTCACTGCAGCTGTTTTCAAAGGTGGAGTGTCTCAATTTCTTTATAACATACATATACATTTTATTTCATTTTTAGGGGCAGTGAAGGCGAGCTATATTATCGCGTGGGAGATAGCAAAAGCATCCAAGCCGTTCTCGGAGGGGCATTCGTGAGGACGTGCATGCTCAAGGCAGCCGAGCTAGTGTGTCCAGAAAAGCGACAAGCTTTAGCGAACATCAGCTTATCCCGACCTACAGTGACAGAGAGAGTGGAAGAACTCTCCAGCGACTTGAACAGCCAACTTAAAGAGAAGATTAAGTCCTTCATCGCGTTCTCCATTGCTCTCGACGAGAGCACTGATGTGACTGATGTGGCCCAGTTAGCGATATTTATTCGCGGAGTTGATGCTTCCTTAAATGTCACTGAGGAGTTTGTTTCCGTTGTGTCTATGACAGACACCACTACAGCTAACGACGTGTTTGTTAGCCTTGTCGGGGCCCTTGACAATCTGGAGGTGGACTGGAGTCGCGCTGTCAGTGTGGCTACGGACGGTGCACCTTCCATGGTAGGAAGGAAGGCTGGAGTGGTTGTGAAGTTGAGAGAAAAAATGAATTGAAAATGACATTCATCATGGCCTTCCCTATCACACCGATGTGCGTTGGTTGAGCAGAGGCGCAGTGCTCAAACAATTCTACAAATTGCGCACTGAGATAGCCGAGTTCATGCAGGCTAAAGGGAAGCCTGTGGAGGAATTGGACGACCCCGAATGGATCAGAGACCTTGCCTTTTTAGTGGACATTACCGAACACCTAAACGTCTTGAATGTTACTATGCAAGGTTGCAACAAACTCGTTACAGAGTATTACGACAGTGTCTGTGCGTTTCAAAGTAAACTTGCGTTATGGAAGACGCAGCTCTGCAAGCGCAATGCAGCCCACTTCCCCTGTCTAAAATCTCTGCCTGTCAATCATCAGAGTATGGACAAGTATGCAAGCTTGCTTTCCGGACTCATGCATGAGTTTGCCAATCGATTCACGGTTTTCACTGAACTGGAAAAGGACTTTGCGCTTTTTCGCTCTCCATTCATGACGGACGCTTCCGAGGTCCCAGAGGCGATGTAAATGGAACTGATAGAACTGCAGTGTTGCACACCGTTGAAGGATAAGCACACATCTGTTGGGATCGAATCATTCTACCAATCCTTGCCACCAGAGTACCCAATTATCACGGCCTTTGCAGGTAAAATACTCTGTATGTTCGGGACAACGTATTTATGTGAGCAGGCCTTTTCAGTTATGAATATTAATAAATCGAAAGTGCGTAATCGTCTGACACATGGACATCTCAATGATGTCATGAAAATAGCCACTGCCCAGAGTCTGTCCCCCAATGTCGATAAGCTGGTAAAAACTAAAAGGCTTCTGGCTTCGACATGTAAAATGTAGCTGGCTTGTCTCCCCATATAACCTAGTGCTGTGTAATAATGGTTGGGAGGGAATAAAAGGGATGGATGTGTGGAAATGTGGGTGGGAGTTGACTGGCAAAGTTAATGTGCCATCTGTTGTTTGTTGTATTGTTAGGTCATATTTGGCTTTTTTTAAAACTAATTTCTACTGGATATTTAGTCACTTGGCCTATTGTTGGAATACTTCATCCTGGCACTTCTTTCTTTTGACTTGTTTAGACCTACTTGGCCTGGCCATCTTTTTAATTGGCCTAATTAGGCCTATGCATTGACATGTTTTTTTATGTGCAAGTCATCAATAAATCTGATCAAAGTAATTTACAGTTTACACTTGTGTTATTTATGTGTCCTAGTCCATTTTGTTGCATTTTTAATTTATAAATGTAGGCTACTTGCATGCATAGGTCGATGTCACATTTTCAGAGGGTAGATTGCTTTTGGCTGCCATGTAATTGTATGCCTCACTGAAGCTATTGCATTGCAATTCCTTTTTGACGTATAGGCCTTCATAAATATTATCAAATAGCATGTCCATGTGTTGAGTTAGTGTTTGGTCTTTTCAGGCCAAAAGTGTAATTCGGCCCCCTGAGGTCCCACTTGAAAAAATCTGGCCCCCTGACAAATTTTACCCTGGCATCCCTGGTTTATACCAACACACTTTGAGAAAGGGTGTTGGAAACAAACAAAACAAAACAAAAAACAAACAAAGATACTATTTTATATAATCATTTTCAAAATCATGGAACAGAAAACTATGTAGTATATGGTCTGGAAAGTAATATAAATTGGTTGAAACCCGAAAGACAAAGTAAAGAGAGATATTGGATAAATAAACTTCAAACTATTTCCCCTTATGGGTTAAATGAAAAATTCACTATAAAAAATTATTTATAAAATGAGATATAATTATAAAAATAGAAAATATTCTGTGATGACTAGGACATTATATTTAATTTATATAGACTGGGAGGATATTTAAGTCTGTTACTTTGACAATTAATTGAGAGCATGAATTTTCCTTTTTGATTATATGGATATAATATAATTTTATTTCTCTTGACTTACAGTATTTAGGATCCTATCGATGAGATTTATGTATGAAATGTGGAGATTTTGACTGGTTTATATGATTACTTTTGTCACATCATAGAATAATATTTGAATATATAGATAATTTATATAAAAAAATACAAGTTTTTTTATCTTCTCTCTTTGCAGTCAATACAATGACCCTCTTAGCCTAAGACCCTTTTTAGGTGACATGTCTATATAGTTATATGGATCATAGTAAATATTATCCATAGGTGATATATACTAGGGTGTTTGAAATGGATATATATAGATATTATACTTATAATTTTTCATAGTTTATTTAGGTTAATGGGTTTATATTCATTTTCCTTTGTTGTATGATTTTGCAACTTTTATCACTATGATATGCATTTTTTTGAGTTCAGCCCCGCTCTTGCAATTAATTTTATTTATTTTTTATTTTTATTTTTATTTTTTATTTTTTTATATATTTATATTTTATTAGTATGATTCATTATGGTTAATTTTATTTTCTTTCTCCCTAAGCTTAATCCCTGATTCCCTTTCCTAAACCTAACCCTCATATTTCCTTTTTTATTCAGTTTTTTATCCCCCTCCCTTGTTTCTTACCTAATCCTAACCCTAAACCTAACCTTTTTAATTTAGAATTTATTCCCCTTCCCGTTTTTTTCCCCTAACCCTAACCTCTGATTCCTATTACCTCAACCTAATTTCCTACCTAAACCTAATCTTTGTCACTTGTTTTTTAGATTATATATCCCCCCCCTCCCTGTTTTTTTCCTAACCTTAATTGTTGAATTTTCTAAATTCATATATTTATAATTAATTTTGTTTTATTTATTTTTCTCTCCCCTAGCCGTCCTTTAATTTATTCTCCCTCTCCCAGATGTAAATGATTGTAATATTCATATTCTGATTATCTAGGGAATGAGAATATAATTATATTAATGCTTGTGCCAGTGCTTAACACGTACAGTATGTATACAATTGTGTTTAGTCCCCTAACCTTTTCTTACACCTAACCTCTTAGCTGCCTTGCTAATAGTATCCCTCCTGTATTTTTCCTAAACCTAAAAAAAATCCCACCTCCCTAGTTTATACCTGCCCTTTGACATCCTTTTCCTAAACCTAACCCTTACTTCCCTTACTAATAGTATTCCTAATATATTTTTTCCTAAACCTAACCTCTTACCTCCCTAGTTTATATCTTCCCTCCTGTGTCCTTTTCCTAAACCTAACCTTTTACCTGCCTTGCTAGTAGTATCCCTCCTGTATTTTTCCTAAACCTAACCCCCCACCTCCCTAGTTTATACCTTTCCGCTGGTTATTCCTTTTCCTAAACCTAACCTCACACTTCCATGTTTACACCCCCTATCCTGTATTCTTTCCCTGAGTTTGTGGATTCATTTGACCACTTTACACAGCCGGGACCAAGGAGATACAGGGTATACAGACACCCCAACACCCAGAGAAAGCTGACGGATTGGTGTCTGGATGTGGAGAACAAATGGCTGATCATTGGGAATTCCAATTTGTGAGTCTCCCAGAGTTCTTCAACAAGAATCTACAGGTTGAGAGTTTTCCAGGTGCTCATTTTCGCCACACACAAGCTCTGATGGAAAAGACTGTGCCACGATAGGACTTAGTGGTAGAGAAGATCATTCTTTCCTTTGGAATAAACAGCAGAGCCAATAAATCGAAGGAGACCACCATCAACTGAGGTCCACGAAACGCCAGTTCCCCTACGCGGACATCTGGATTCCTTTGGTCAACTTTTCTACGGAACTTCCCCAAGATGAACAGGACAATCTGCAAATACTCAATGAACATTTGGAGAGGAATATGCCTCACATTCCCCTCCTGCCGGAGAGGAAGTTCCACACACAGACGGATGACATTCATTGGACAACGGAGACCGGGACAGCCATTTTCAACCATTGGATGGAGTTTTTAAACGCCGGGACCCCTTAAGACTGGAACAGGTAGGGGTTGGGGGACCTCGGTCCTTTGTAGGTCAGAATGTTGTCAATTTAGCTAAGAACTTTGAACTTTCTGAACCTCAATACAACCTCCTTAATGAAGGGTTGTCTTTTATTCCAACTGGGTTTATAGGTAGGGATCAAAATTTTCAATTTAAATGGGATATGCAGAGTTATCACAGACGAATCAAATTGGCCAGTTACTTTCAAAATTCAAGTGGGGGAGAAACCTTACCTTTTGTGGGAACCTCAAATTGGACACCCCCATTGGAGAAACTGCCCCTGGAAATTAGAAATTTGGTTAGTAAAGAGTTGAACATGTTTAAGGCGCATTATAAACAGATTTTAGAAAATAATATTTCATATGAGGAAACTAGAGCTTTACGGGAATTACGTAACACCAAACATATAGTTATCAAGCCAGCTGACAAAGGATCGGCTGTGGTTATCCTGAGTAGAGACCAATATAAATTGGAGGTAGAGCGGCAGTTACATGATGTAATTTACTATAAAAAATTAGACAGGCCAGTTTATTTGGATACAATCCCAATGGTGGGTGAGATTTTAGATTCTCTTAAACGAAAGAGGTTCATTAATGAAAAACAGCGACAATATTTGATGGGGGAGGTTGAACCTCGGGAACGACGGTTCTATATACTACCCAAGATCCACAAGGATCCTGAGAAGTGGACAATTCCCTTTGAAGTCCCCCCAGGGAGGCCCATCATGTCAGATTGTGGGAGTGAAACCTATTATACAGCTGAATATTTAGATTATTATTTGAATCCTTTATCTACCAAACACCCAGCTTATGTACGAGATACGTATCATTTTATCGAGATTGTAAAAAGTTTACGGATCCCATCTGAATTTTGTTTTTTTTTCTATGGACGTGAAAAATTTGTACACTAATATCCCTATTGAAGCTGGCATTGAATGTGTTAGAAATATTTTTGAAAAGTACCCAGATCCCAAACTTCCGGATGAGGAGCTTTTGAAGCTACTAGAAATTTATTTAACTAGAAACAATTTTATGTTCAATGGAAAATATTATTTACACAAGGGACTGCTATGGGGGTAAGAAGTTTGCACCGGCTTATGCCAATATTTTTATGGCTAATTGGGAGCGGGAAGTTTTTCTAAAGTGTAACAAAAAGCCAGCATATTATTTTCGGTATCTAGATGATATCTGGGGAATTTGGATGGGATCCAAATGTGAATTTGAGGAATTTGTACATGTCTTGAATTCCCAGGATCCCTCTATCAGCTGACAACTGAAGTGCATAATCAGTCAATTAATTTCCTGGAAACTACTGTTTTTAAAGGTCCAGATTTTGTTTCTAATTCAAAATTGGATATTAAGTATTTTTTAAACCTACCGATACACATGCACTGCTTCATAAAAATAGTTTCCATCCGAAGCATACATTCAAAGGCATAGTAAAATCACAAATTCTTAGATTTAAGCACATTTGCACAAGAGAGGAGGATTTTTGTGAAGCAGTCCGAACATTATTTACATCTTTAAGAAAGAGAGGGTACTCTAGGTCCTTCTTGAGAAATTGTTTTAAGACATTTCAGGACAGAAAAGAGAGGGATAGGGGGAATTCAATCCCTCTCATGACTACATTCTCCTCAGTTGAAGGATTTTAAATAATAAGTTTAAATCCAACTTTGAGGAGATATTAGGACAGTCCAATATTTTTGCTGGTTCGAGGGTGATCTTCGCTTACAGGAGAAATAGAAATCTAAGAGATATTTTGGTTCAGGCAAAGTTGCCATCATTAGTTAGAGAAAAACCATTATTGTTGGACTCTCAGTTTTCCAGATTAAAATTTATAAAAAATAATAAGAACAATACGTTCCATAGGATTTTACAGGGATTTAGCCCAAGATCGAAAAACTATGTTTATGTCATCTTTTGCACAATTTGTAATGTTCAGTATGTGGGCAAAACAAAAAATTCATTGTCCACATGTATGGCCCAACACAGGTATAACATCAGAAACAAGAAAGACACTGATACACTTATTGTTAAACATTTTTTACAACATGGTTTATCATCAATGAGAATGGCGGGACTGCAGAGGAATGTCAATTGGTCTGATTGGGAGAGAAAAAAGAGGGAAAGGCAGTGGATTTTTCGATTGGGGACAAAAACCATTTGGGTTAAATATTAAATATAATTAAGGTGAAATTACTTATTTTTACTTACCTTTTGCTGAACCTGAATCCTAACACCAGATAGGTGTTAGGATTCACCTAACACCAGATATGTTTGGTGCATATTTAGTTATTTATTTATCTTGTCCCTCACCTTAAATGCTTTTTTCTAATCAGCGAATCTTGAGCACATTACAATTACACAGGGAGCAAAAACATATATTTATACCTGTGCCAGTGCTAAACACATGTATTTTATACATGTGTTTATAGTTTTATACCCTAACCCCTAACCCCTAACCCATGACACAAATGACGACAACAATGTCACTTTTAACAGTTTTATTTTTTCCCCAACAGGGACACTTCAAAATATTTTTCAAGTAAACACAAATTGTACACAACAAATGCAGATGTGGCTAAGTTACATGAAATGTACATAGACAAAAAAACATGCACATTTCAAAACCCATTTGTCACATTGTTGATGACTGTTTAACGCAAAATAAAAAACTTCGCATTTCCAAACCCGTTTGTCACATTGTTGATGACTGTTCAATGCAAAATAAAAAACTTCACATTTCCTAACCCGTTTGTCACATTGTTGATGACTTTTCAATGCAAAATAAAAAAACTTCACATTTCAAAAAGTGTTTGTCACATTACTGATGACTCTTCAATGCAAAATAAAAAACATCTGCACATTTCAAAAAGCATTTCTCACATTACTGATGAACTTTTAGTGCAAAATAACAAACATATGCACATTTCCAAACCTGTCTGTCACATTGTTGATGAGTATTCAATGCAAAACAAAAGAAGTGGCCATTTCTGGAACCATTCGTCACATGAATGATGACTATGCAATGCAAAATAAAAAACATGTTCACATTTCCAGACCTGTATGTCACATTGTTGATGAGTATTCAATGCAAAACAAAAAAAAGTGGCCATTTCTGAAACCATTTGTCACATGGGTGATGAGTATTCAATGCAAAACAAAAGAAAGTGGCCATTTCTGAAACCATTTGTCACATGGATGATGACTATGCAATGCAAAATAAAAAACATTCACATTTCCAGACCTGTATGTCACATTGTTGATGAGTATTCAATGCAAAACAAAAAAAGTGGCCATTTCTGGAACCATTTGTCACATGGATGATGACTATGCAATGCAAAATAAAAAACATATGCACATTTCCAAACCTGTATGTCACATTATTGATGACTCTGCAATGCAAAACAAAAAAAGTGGCCATTTCTGGAAACATTTGTCACATGAATGATGACTATGAAATGCAAAATAAAAAATGCTTACTTCAGAACACGCATTTTCAACTTACTCGTTTAAGAGAGCGCTCCTTTTGTGCTTGAAAGCACGGAACTGCCTTGCGGGGATCATGTTCCTCTGGCAAGATGCAAGGTAGTCGCTGTAGGTTTCCTTATGACTGCGGCCTGGGGTGAGGTCAATCAAAGACAGCTCCTGGGCTGACCACCGAACGTGTCTGGACGCTGCCAGGAAACGGACCGCCTTCTGGACCACCCCACACTCTCCCTCGGACGGGTCCACTTCAACCAGGGCCTCCTCTTTAGGCTCTTCCTCTGGCGGCTCCTCCACTCGGGTTTTCTTACCAGCTGCTGGTTGTTCTGGTGCTGGGACTCTGTATGGTATGTCCTCATGGAGACGCCAGATGACGAACGGAGCTCGACGGGGCATGGTAAAGCGGGACTGGAGCTGCAATTCTTGCATCCTCTTTTGGGTCATGGGGACCCTTTTCAGGAGCTCGGACAAAGCGTCATTCTCGACGAATGCGCCGTTCTCCATCAGCCCAATGCATGACAGGAATGTCAAGGCCTGCAGGCGTTTATCGCCAGTGATGTTCTCTGGCATCCTTTGCAGGCACAGGGGGAACCAGGGCAATCCCTGCTCCCTGTACCTCTGGATCTTACTGGCGTAGCACAGCCCGCGACGCTCCACCTCGTCCAGTATCCCAGTCTGCAGCACAACGATTTGTGACTCCATGGTCAGCGTTTCCCCTTTCCTGCAGATCTCAATGTGGTTTCGTTTGTTCCAAAAGAGCCTGGGGTGGCTGCCCATGTGGAACCTCACCTCTGGCAGGCAGCGAAGCTTTAGCTCCTCGAGTCCACGTCTGAGACAGTTGGCAGGGTCATGTCCAGCTTGTGTGACGAGGGTGAAGCACTGCTGGAAGGTGACAGGGTAGGGAAGTCTGGCGACTGTCTCAAGCTTCTCGATGAACTTGTCAAGCATGACAGCGCCACTGACATGGCCTGGACTGCTGGCAGACTTCAGAGTGGCAAGAGGGACGCAGGTGTCCCTGTACACATCGCCCAGTAACACCAGCCACAGCTTAGCTCCAATCACGGATGGGGCCGCACCAAGGGAGTCACAGAGGGCGAAGACCCGCTCCACCCTTAGCTTCTGTGTGGCGTCCCTTGTCCAGTTGTCAAGTGGTGGTGGGCACACATCTGATGTGGCGGAAGTGTGTGGAGCCAAGCCCAGATAGCCCCTGGTGGTGGTCAGGCTGTCTGGATTGGAGGCAGAGGTTCCCAGGATGACTGACAGACGTTTGTCTTCGGGGGACAAGGCATGGCCATGGACTAACTCCTCCAAAGCCAGCTCTGCCTGGTAGGCTCTCCATGCTGGGTCGTACCCCCCCTTTCCAGCGTGGTTCTTAAAGCAATCCTGGAGGACATCATTAAGGTAAGTTGCACTGTGCCTCACCAGCGACATTAACCCTTCTCCATCCTCTGTGTCCAGGAAGGGGACAAGCATTGCCTTGTCGGACAGCAGCCGGCGCAGGGACCTCTTACTGAACAAGTCCTCAGGGTTGATGGCGAGGGGGCAGTCGTCCCCCTGGAAGAGCCGCACCTGCTCGATCCGGCATGACAGGTACTTGCACATTTTAACTTGGAGATCTCTGAAATGTGACATGTATTGATGGGCATTTGCATACATGGCTGTGGTCACATTTTTGTGGCTAAGTCCACACATGGTGATGAGCCCACTCACCGGGTGCTTATGCAGCTTTGACATGTGGGTGTGTGGGGAGTCGGTGTACACCTGCAGGAAATTCAGGTGCCCACGGGACTCCAACCCATGACACACCACATTCAGGAGTGGGGCCTGGATGTCAAGTGCCCTGCCGTCCAAGTTGCTCTGGAAATTTGCACATTCGCTGAGGCTGAGGGCAGGGTACAGCGAACCACGTACTCCCACCACCTCCTGGAGACCCTGCCTGGACCACAGCACGTTCATCGTGTTCTCCTCAGGCTGGTTTTGGGGCACCACGTTGCACGCTGCATGCACTGACATGCTCTTAATCCCGCCAGGTTGCACCAGGTCAGACAGGATCAGGGGGGCCGCGCTCTTCTGCCCGAACTGGGAAATGGACAGGATGACAGCCAGGTCCGGGTGCTGCTGCGCGGCCACGGTGATGGCTTGGTCCAGCAGCCCGAAGATGAACTCCTGGTCCTGCTCCAGGACATTAAAACGGGACGGGTTGGAGAGGCTATTTTTCTGCACCGACTCCCGGGACATGTCCTCATTCCCCAGGCCCCTGAGTAGCAGCGTGAACCCCTCCCTGACCCGGTTCAACAGGACGGCGGCCTGGTGCCGGCAAACAGGCTCCCAACCGCGGGAAGTGGCGGTTGAGTCAGGGTACACCGGGACCACGGTGATGTTGATGAATTGCCCGTTACCTGTTTGGGCCAGGCAGTGACCAAAGCTGTTCTGCCAGCCCAGCCGCTGTCCTGGAGAGGACCTACTGATGGGCACATGTTTCTTGAGAATGTGAAAGTGCGGCTTCAGGGCGTGGGGCTGCATCGGAGGCAGGGCCAGGTAGGGGGTCCGCTGCCGGATCGAGGACATGTTGTGGAGCTCGATGAAGAAGCCATCCACATCGAACTTCATGCTCGTCAGTTGACTCGGCCGTGGTGGAGTGCTGCTCCAGGGCACTGAGCAGGTGGGTGGTGTTCTCCTCTCCGACGGTGCCGATGTCGATCATGTCTGCGTCTCTGTGTGTTCTCTCGGACTGCGTGTGTGTGTCTGTGTGTGCCTGTGTGTGTCTGTGTGTTTCTGTGTCTCTTCTATGTGTGTTCGCTAATGCTATGTGTGTGTCTACGTGTGTTTCTGTGTCTCTTATATGTGTAGTCGCTAATGCTATGTGTGTGTCTACGTGTGTTTCTGTGTCTCTTATATGTGTAGTCGCTGCTGCTCTGTGTCTGTCTGTCGCTGAATGTTGAATGCGTGCGTACCTGTAACTCGTGTGTGAGTGAATGACGGTCTTTTGTTTTAAACGTCTTACTTTCGTTTTCGTTAGTTTCGTTTCGTCCGCTTTGTCAGTACGTTATATTACATGCGTCTTACAGATTATGCCTTCCTTTTGTCTATTCTATGAAATTGTATGTATTATACCTTACTTTTATCTGTTCTATGAAATCGTATATGTATATTATGATCTACTCTTATCTATTATATGAAATTGTATGTATTTATTATACTTTCTGTTATTTATTATATGAAAATGTATGTATTTATTATACTTTCTGTTATCTATTATATGAAATTGTATGTATTTATCATGACTTGTTGTTATCTATTATATGAAACTATGTATTTATTATGCCTTACTTATATATGTCCTATGAAATTGCATTTATGTATTATGCTATTTATTGTGGTTTGTATTAAATATATTTATTACACTTATTTATTTTATTAGGGTTCATATAGATAGGGTTAGGATTACATAATAAATTATTATTGAAATGAATACTGCTGTTCATTGTGGTTTGTAGTACATATCTTTATTACACATAATCATTTTCTTTACATTTTGAGTGTCGGACATACCGACACTCAACCTTGTTGCCTTTACTAAACACAACCAAGTCCACAATCACAACCAGTGCCCCGAGACACCAAGTATGGGATCACAAAACATGTCACCAGAAACCACTACCCATGCACTCCAAATCACCGTGCTCGTGCACCGTGAAACGTGCTCCTAACAAGTTTCTGGGGGAAGGATTTGGGCCAAAACACTTCTTCACTACCCACCGTCCCATTGTAACTTAATGGGCGGTGGTTTTTCCTGAATAACTCGGGAACCGTAAGTCGTAGAGACTTGGAACCATCATTCGTCGAACATATTTCGACCCTTCTGAACACGCTGGACTTGTCCCCGAGTCTCTACGACCTACGGTTCCCGAGATGCATATGTCATCACCCCAAAAAGTGGCCATATCTCAGGAACAGAAGCTCATAGGAGGCTGGCTGGCACCGTTGGAAAGCCCACCCCGTCGGATGGGGGGGTAGAGCCCGGTTTCATCGCTCTACGACCTTCCGTTCAAAAGTTATGGCCCTTCAAAGTTCGTCGGTCGGGGGTCCGACGACACCCTAACCCCATATACCCCCTAACCTAACCTAACCTAACCTAACCTAACCTAACCTAACCCAACCCCTAACCCCAACCCAGTCCTAATCCTAACCCTAACCTCCTAATCCCTACCCTAACCCTTAATATTTGATACTCACCTTTGTACAGTCCTGTTTACCTTAAAAACCTACCTCAAATGCTTACCTTTTATGCTAATTAGGGTTCTAACCTGATCCTAAGTTATGTACCATGTTGTTTTGGTTGAAATTTTAATTTTAATTTTTGATCATATGGACCTTTAATATTGTAATTCTTGCGTTTATGCCTTAATACTTACCTTGATTACTTACCTTTTATGCCAGTTATTATTCTAACGGTATCCTGAGTTATGAACCACAATTATTTTGTTTGAAATCTGATGTAAATTTTTGACCCCCTGTGCCTTTAATCTCGTTTTACCCTCACCCTGTATCTTGGCCCTAACCCTAACCATTTCTCTTCCTGGGCCCTAAATTCTATTTCTAAATATTTTTAATTTCAAATTTAACCTTATTTTGTCGTTTTAACCCTAATTTGGATAGTTTTTTACTTTAAATTAGCTTAATTGAAGGGAAAGTGAAACTTACCTGAAATGGCACGAGGGAGCGGCTGGGGAGTAAATGAGCGAGAGAGCTCATTTCTCATTCAGACCTCGACAGAGAAGCAGCTCAAGTCTGTAAGAGAGTTTTGTGGGGTGTTAGCTTACTTTTTCACCTGAAGAAGACCCGATTTAGGGTCGAAACGTTGTGTATTTTTTTCAGTTACACACCCTTCTTTTGTTGTTTGTTGTTTTTGTAAATAAATACATTTTATTTTTTGAAAAACAACCTTTTAGTGATTTTTTTTAACTCTGGAAAACAGTTTTTTCCACATCTTACCTGCAAGCAGCAGCATGGACGGCTGGACCGAGGTACGCTACGGTAGGAGACGCCAGCGTGCCCGCCAGCCACAGTGGGAACAGGCGTACGGGAGGTCCGTCAGGTGGACAGACCGTGCACCCTCCATCCCCCATCGGAGATGGCAGACAGTCCCCTACCCTAACCCTAACCCCCTAACCCTAACCCTCTGGTGGTAACCCCCTAACCCTAACCCTAACCTAGGTTGTTTTATTTTCAAATCCCTGTCACTTATCCCTAAATTTAACCTAATCCCAACCTTTCAGATATGATTTTCTTTCTTAAAATCTAATCCCCGGACAGTATATATCTAATCCTCTATTTTACTTTTCTAATCTTAACAAACCCTCCTCCTCCACTTCTCATTTCCACACCTCAACCTATTTAAAAGGTTAATATTCGAACATCTGAGTATTATTTAATCCTATTCCTAAAAATTATTTTCCTAAACTTAACCGTCAATTTCTTTAATCATTGTTTTTATTTTATTGGGTTCAATATTTAGTAAACAACATCATGGTTTAACCTTAATTTTCCACAATTTTTTTTCAAATATATGCCTTAGTTGCTTTAGTATTTAGTTTAAACTCTAGGATTTATCTTCTAAACTTAATTGTTTCATCCTAACCCCAACCTTTTGATTTAATTGCTAAATTTAATTTAGGTTTTTATTTCCAAATCCCTGTCACCTATCCCTAAACTTAACCTAATCCCAACCTTTCAGATATAATTTATTTTCCTAAAACCTAATCCTCGGACAGTATATATCTAATTCTGTATTTTATTTTTCTAACCTTAACAAATCCTTCTCCTCCACTCCTCATTTCCACACCTCAACCTCTTTACATTCATCAATATTCCTTGTTACTTATTTTTAAATTTAATCCTTTTTTTTCTTTTTATTCTTTGGATTATTTTAATTTATGAGATTTTGTTTTAAAAAATTATTTTCACCCTCTCTCCCCTAGATATTTGGGTCATGTTTGGTGCATATTTAGTTATTTATTTATCTTGTCCCTCACCTTAAATGCTTTTTTCTAATCAGCGAATCTTGAGCACATTACAATTACACAGGGAGCAAAAACATATAATTAGTATTTATACCTGTGCCAGTGCTAAACACATGTATTTTATACATGTGTTTATAGTTTTCTAACCTAACCCTAACCCTAACCCTCCTAGAAACACACTTCTCAAATATAGCTCCAACGTCTGATGCATTGAATGCAATCACCGAATGCAATCTAATTAATGACGCAACGACGAATCAAAGACAATCAATAGTCCACTCTGTGAGCATGAATCCAGTGCATGAAGAAGTGGATGCAGTTGCAATCCCAATTCCTATAGAGGGTGCTGTTGCTGCATTTCTGGGAGAAAACCAGGAGGTCGAACAACAACAGGAGCTCCTTGAGGGAGAGAAAAGTGTCAGAGCTGAATCACATTTACAGTTTTTATCGTCTCAGCCTGATTCCAATACTTCGCCGCTGCCTACCTTGTCAACCACATCAGTAACAAATAATCTGGAGAAAACAAACAGAGATTCAAATATAGTACTAGAAAAAGAATGCTTGGTAGTTTTAGATGCTGGAACAAGGGAGTCATTTTAACATGATGACAACAGAGGCTTCTGAAAGTCAGTATGACATGAATGCCCTCAGTTCTGATTCCACCACTCCTGCTCCTAAACCGCAAAGGGACCTCAAGAATAGGCGTACAGTAATACATACACAAAGACGAGAACCTATGATACATGAACACACAAATAAGAAAAACTTTGACTGGTCCTTGGACGTTTTGAAAACAAATTTGATTATTGGAGATTCTAACCTTGCACGTATTCCTGTATTTCAAGATGATAATCTACAAATAGATAGTTATCCGGGAGCGACTATGACGCATATTACAAATATTTTGAGGAGACTGCCTATGCAACCACAAGTACAGAAAGTGGTGTTGTCACTGGGTTTGAACAACTGTCTGCGAGAACAAAGTCCGGTTACGATCTGGCGCAGCATGCAGCTGCTTGTTTCCACAGCCGAGAGAGTCTTTCCCAAAGCTAATATATTTGTCCCTTTAATACATTATTCTAGTTTGTTATCAATGGAACAACAATATCTGATTTCGGACCTAAACAGGAAAATCTTTCAAAAAATACCTTATTTAAAGCGTATGGAGAAAATTAAATTTAGGGTGAATCCATCAGATCCAATACATTGGACTAAACAATCAGCAGAGGAGATTCTAAGAACATGGAGAAATCAATTAAACTTGTAAGAGGTGATAATGATTTGATCATATCACCCTATCTGTCTAACGTCACTAATTTATCAAGTACCTTATCTTTAAATCATTTTGATTTCTCTTTGCTCGAACGAGGTCTAACTTTTATTCCAACGCCCAAAACATTGAATCGGGTGGACTTGAGACAGGATTTGTATAGATACCATCGTAGATTAAAATTATTGGACTTTTTCACAGACACTTCGAAGGACACACAGGGGGTTTTTTTTGTAGTGAATTCTAATTGGGAGCCAGCCAGCAGAGATGTCTCTCCTTCAGTACAGGATTTGATGGGCAAGGATTTGAGATCTTTTCACCAATTACATTTGAAACCTAACACTAAAAGTAACATCAATAAAGAGGAAAAATCATGTTTGAGAGAATTAATGGATAATCAAAATATAATAATTAAAAGTGCAGATAAAGGAGGACAGATTGTCATACAGGATAAAGAAAATTATTTACAAGAAGCGTATCGCCAATTAAATGATAAATCATATTATAAAATATTATCACAACCTCTCTTTAGCACTACTCAAAAAATAATACATGAAAAAATAGATGAATTATATAAAATACACTGTATCACTCTCAAACAAAAATCATTTCTAATGGAACCGCTGGAGCCGAGTGCTAGATTATTCTATCTTCTCCCAAAAATTCACAAACCTCCTGAGACATGGTCTATCCCACATGTAATACCCAGTGGCCGTCCTATTGTTAGTGATTGTAGTTCAGAGTCATATAACATAACTAAATATATAGATTATTTTTTGAATCCATTATCACATAAACATCCTAGTTACATCAAATCAAATCAAATCAAATTTTATTTGTATAGCCCAAAGTCGCAAAATACATTTTGCCTCGGAGGGCTTCACAATCTGTACAGGGAGTGACACCCTCTGTCCTTGGACCCTCGGTTCGAGTGAGGAAAAACTTGCCCACAAAAAACCCTTTTAACAGGGAAAAAAGTGGAAGAAACCTCAGGAAGAGCCACAGAGGAGGGATCCCTCTCCCAGGACGGACAGACATGCAATAGATGTCACGTGTACAGTCAACAAGTCAGCAGAAACATTTTGTACAATTACAATGAAAAATGACGATGGATTACAATGAATGATAAAATGATTACAGTAGCAGTGGAACCTGTGATAGAGATAGAGAGACACAGATGCACAGCAGCAGCAAATCATTAACTAAGTTACTATAAACTGTAATGGAGATATGGTAACATTAATGACAGTAATAATATATGTACTGGACTTCATGCAGGACCACAGCAACAGTCACGATCCACGAGAACCTGCTGGACGAGAGAGCACAGAAACTCCAGGGAAGAAGTTTAGTTAGTAAGATGCATTAATGTACATGTATGACAGACATGTATGTTTACAGATGGTGGTGGTGATGGTGAGAGAGAGAGAGAGAGAGAGAGAGAGAGAGATTTCAGTAAAGGGAGATGTGACTGCATCTTCAACCAGTACCGTGCCTGGCTAGGCATAACCCTGAAAGGGAGAGTCCCCCGGCAGTTTAGTCCTATAGCAGCATAACTAAGGGATGACCTGAGCCAGCCCTAACTATAAGCTCTATCAAAAAGGAAAGTCTTAAGTTTACTCTTAAAAGTGTTGACCGTGTCTGCCTCCCGAACCCAAAATGGTAGTTTGTTCCACAGAAGAGGAGCTTGATAGCTGAAAGCTCTGGCTCCCAATCTACTTTTGGAAACTATAGGAACTACAAGGAACCCAGCATTCTGAGAGCGCAGTGTTCTAGAGGGGTAGTAAGGTACTATGAGCTCTTTTAGATATGATGGTGCCTGACCATGAAGAGCTTTGTATGTAAGGAGAAGAATTTTAAATTCTATTCTAGATTTAACAGGTAGCCAATGCAAGGAAGCCAAAATGGGAGAGATGTGATCTCTGATCTTGGTTCCTGTCAGAACACGTGCAGCAGCATTCTGAATTAGCTGCAAAGTCCTAAGAGACTTATTGGAGCAGCCTGATAACAATGAGTTACAATAGTCCAGCCTAGAAGTAACAAATGCGTGGACTAGTTTTTCTGCATCTGCTTGAGATACAATGCGTCTGATTTTGGCAATGTTACGTAAATGGAAGAGTGCAGTCCTTGAAATTTGTTTTATGTGGACATTAAAGGACAAATCCTGATCAAAAACAACTCCAAGATTCTTTACGGTGGAGCTGGAGGCCAGGGTGATCCCATCTAAGGTAACTAAGTCTCTAGAGAGAGAGTCTCTGATGTTTTTGGGTCCAATTACAAGAACTTCAGTTTTGTCTGAATTTAACATCAGAAAATTGAAGGTCATCCAACTTTTTATATCTTTAAGGCATGCTTGGAGTTTAGTTAATTGATTGGTTTCATCAGGCTTGATCGATAAATATAATTGGGTGTCGTCGGCATAACAATGAAAATTAACGGAGTGATTCCTAATAATGTTCCCTAGAGGAAGCATATATAAACTGAATAGAAGTGGTCCGAGTACAGAACCTTGTGGGACTCCATGACAAACTTTGGTATGCATGGAGGATTCATCATTGACAAGAACAAACTGAGAACGATCTAAAAAATAAGACTTAAACCAGCTTAGGGCGGTTCCTTTGATGCCAATTTGATGTTCCAGTCTCTGTAAAAGAATTTGATGGTCAATGGTGTCAAATGCGGCACTAAGATCTAACAGGACAAGTACAGAGATGAGTCCTTTGTCTGATGCCATTAGGAGGTCGTTTGTAACTTTGACTAGTGCGGTCTCTGTGCTATGATGCACTCTAAATCCTGACTGAAAATCCTCATATAAACTGTTCTTATGGAGAAAGTCGCACAGCTGATTGGCTACAGCTTTCTCAAGTATCTTAGAGAGAAAGGGAAGGTTTGATATCGGTCTGTAATTGGCTAAAACCTCTGGATCTAGAGTGGGCTTTTTAAGAAGAGGTTTAATTACAGCTACTTTAAAGGACTGTGGTACATATCCTGATAATAAAGACAGATTAATCATATCCAATAAAGAAGGGCTAACTAGAGGTAAAACATCCTTGACCAGCCTGGTTGGGATGGGATCTAAGAGACAGGTTGACAACTTAGATGAAGAAATTATTGAAGTTATTTGATGAAGGTCGATGGGAGAAAAACAGTCTAAATATATATCAGGTTTTACAGCTGTTTCCAAACTTGCTGTATCAGAATGCAGATCAGTGCCTGTTGAGGGCAAGAGGTGATGAATTTTGTCTCTAATAGTTATAATTTTATCATTAAAGAAGCTCATGAAGTCATTGCTACTTACACCTAAAGGAATGGATGGCTCAATAGAGCTGTGGCTCTCTGTTAGCCTGGCTACAGTGCTGAAGAGAAACCTGGGGTTGTTCTTATTTTCCTCTATTAATGAAGAGTAGTAGGCTGCTCTGGCACTACGGAGAGCCTTCCTGTATGTTTTAAGATTATCTTGCCAGGCTAAACGAGATTCTTCCAGTTTAGTGGCACGCCATTTGTGTTCAGATTTACGTGCCTCTTGCTTTAAGTTGCGAGTCTGCTGGCTATACCATGGTGCTAACCTCCTTTGTTTAATTATCTTCTTTTTCAGAGGTGCAATAGAGTCTAGAGTTGTTCGTAATGAGCCTGTAGTACTATCAACAAGATGATCTATTTGTGAGGGGCTAAAGGAAGCAGACAAGTCCTCTGCTACATTGAGACAAGTCATTGAATTCAATACTGAGGGAATCACTTCCTTAAATTTGGCTACAGCACTATCAGATAAACATCTGCTGTAGGAGTTTCTGCAGAAAGGCTTATAGTCCAGTAATATGAACTCAAAGGTTATTAAAAAATGGTCTGACAGAAGAGGATTCTGTGGAAAGACTATTAGATGATCAATTTCAATGCCATATGAGAGAACAAGATCAAGAGTGTGGTTCAGACAATGAGTCGGTTTATTTACACTCTGACAGAAGCCAATTGAATCTAACAAAGAGATAAACGCAGTACTAAGACTATCATTGTGGTTGTCCACATGAATATTAAAATCACCTACAATAATTACTTTATCTGTTTTAAGGATCAAGCCTGATGCAAATTCTGCAAATTCAGATAAAAATTCAGAGTAAGGACCAGGAGCACGATATACTATAACAAATAGAATTGGCTGTAATGTTTTCCAGGTTGGGTGAGCAAGGCTAAGAACAAGACTTTCAAACGAGTTATAATTTAGTTTAGGTTTAGGATTTATTAATAGACTTGAGTCAATACATAAAGGATACTTATGACTTTATCGATAAATTACGGGAATTGTCTGTGCCTATCAACAGTTACATATTTACAATGGATATTGATTCCTTATACACTAACATAGATACGAATTTAGGCTTAAGAGCGGTTTCGAACATTTTCAACAAATACCCAGATCCCCAGCGTCCAGATAAGATCTTACTAGAACTCTTGGAAATTACCTTAACTAGGAATGACTTTGAGTTCGACGGAAAATATTTTTTACAAATATCAGGATGTGCAATGGGAAGGAAATATTCCCCTGCATATGCAGACATTTACATGGCGGAATGGGAGGATACTGTTCTAGTGAAATGTCCTAAAAAACCTATATTATATCTAAGATATTTGGATGATATATTTGGCATTTGGCATCACTCGTTGAACGATTTTAAAGTATTTGTATCGATTCTTAATAATCATCACTCAAAGATCTCGTTAAAATATCATATTGATAAATTTAAGGTAGCATTCCTAGACACTGAGGTGTTTTTCTACAACTATAATCAGGATTTAAAACATCTAGCCACTAAAGTTTACTTTAAAGATACGGACAGACATGCTCTTCTTCATAAATCAAGTTACCATCCTCGTCATACTTTCAAGGGAATTGTTAAATCTCAATTGATTAGATTCCATCGCATTTGTACTTTAAAAGAGGATGTGGAGGCAGCCACCTCAATTTTGTTTACAGCTTTGAAGGATAGAGGCTATTCCAGTCGTTTCCTGAGATATATCAATACTGAGGTTAAACAACTTTTTAGCGAAACATTTATGTATACTAAGGATAAAACTAGAGATTTAAAAATAGTTCCGTTCACAGTTAGATTTTCTCATCAATTGGGACCGTTCCAGAGCGAGATGAAACAACACTTTCAGGAAATTAAAGAGAAAGTTTCTAACTTTCAAAATCATAAATTAATTATCGCACACAAACGGAATAAAAACTTAAAGGACATGTTGGTTAAAACGTCATTAACATATAAAAGTAATAGCAATAACAATAATTATAACAGTTACGACAACAATAATAAAAATAAGACCAATGATAACAAATTTAGGAATTATAATTTCATTGACAATAAATATTCAAATCAGGCTCGAGTCATCAGACAAACTTTCACACAAGATACAAAAAACATTGTGTATGCAATACAGTGTACACAATGCAAAAAACTGTATATAGGAGAAACAGGAAATTCAATTAGGATTAGATTTTATCAACATACTTATCACTTGAAAAAGGCAAATAAAAGAACTGTGTTATATAATCATTTTCAGGAACACGGGATCGACAATTACGTAGTCTTTGGACTGGAAAGTAATATTGATTGGCAGAAACCCGAGAGACAGAGAAGAGAGAGATTTTGGATTAATGTACTTCAAACTATATTTCCTGATGGATTGAATGAAAAATACATTATGAAATGAACTATACGGTGAATGTCATTCAGATATACTATGTTCTTTCTCCTCTCTTTCAAATTTCATCGAAGGTCTCTGGGAATTGCTGGGGAAACAACTTTTTCCATGAAACAAAACAACTACTGTTGGTCAATATTAGAACATCTCAGTAATTATTTAATCCTATTCCTAAAAATTATTCCCTAAACCTAACCGTTAATTTTTTTAATTATTGTTCTTCACTTTATTGGGTTCAATATTTAGTAAACAACATCATGGTTTAACCCTAATTTTTATTTATTTATTTATTATTATTTTTCAAATATATTCCTTAGCTGTTTCAGTATTTAGTTTAAATTCTAGGATTTATTTCCTAAACTTGATTGTTTCACCCTAACCCTAATCTTTTGATTTAATTCCTAAATTTAACCTAATCCCAACCTTTCAGATATGATTTTCTTTCTTAAAATCTAATCCCCGGACAGTATATATCTAATCCTCTATTTTACTTTTCTAATCTTAACAAACCCTCCTCCTCCACTTCTCATTTCCACACCTCAACCTATTTAAAAGGTTAATATTCGAACATCTGAGTATTATTTAATCCTATTCCTAAAAATTATTTTCCTAAACTTAACCGTCAATTTCTTTAACCATTGTTTTTATTTTATTGGGTTCAATATTTAGTAAACAACATCATGGTTTAACCTTAATTTTCCACAAATTTTTTTCAAATATATGCCTTAGTTGCTTTAGTATTTAGTTTAAACTCTAGGATTTATCTTCTAAACTTAATTGTTTCATCCTAACCCCAACCTTTTGATTTAATTCCTAAATTTAACTTAGGTTTTATTTCTAAATCCCTGTCACCTATCCCTAAATTTAACCTAATCCCAACCTTTCAGATATAATTTTTTTTCCTAAAACCTAATCCTCGGACAGTATATATCTAATTCTGTATTTTATTTTTCTAACCTTAACAAATCCTCCTCCTCCACTCCTCATTTCCACACCTCAACCTCTTTACATTTATCAATATTCCTTGTTACTTATTTTTAAATTTAATTCTTTTTTTTCTTTTTATTCTTTGGATTATTTTAATTTATGAGATTTTGTTTAAAAAAATTATTTTTACCCTCTCTCCCCTAGATAT
This sequence comes from Argyrosomus regius, assembly GCA_946959425.1. Lineage (NCBI taxonomy): Eukaryota > Metazoa > Chordata > Actinopteri > Sciaenidae > Argyrosomus > Argyrosomus regius. The sequence goes on from OX336895.1 coordinate 24,130,808, forward strand.
TTGGGTCATGTTTGGTGCATATTTAGTCATTTATTTATCTTGTGCTCAAGATTAGCTGATTAGAAAAAAGAATTTAAGGTGAGGGACATTACAATTACACAGGGAGCAAAAACATATAATTAGTATTTATACCTGTGCCAGTGCTAAACACATGTATTTTATACATGTGTTTATAGTTTTCTAACCTAACCACTTACTTACCTACCTTTTAGGCAGGGTGGGGTTGGGTCCTCTGACCTGGGGGAGGGCTGAGGGGGCACCCCCGTGGTCTGTGGACCTCTTTTCAGTTTCATCATCGGGGGAGGGGGACCAGGGTCAAGGTTCAGCCATCCGTTGGGATCTGAAGGATGAGGATTTGATGGAGGTCACAGCCTTAACAGAAAACCTGGCCTATGATTCGGCGGTAGTTCCATCACAGGACCCTGGTGATACAGCCATCATCGACTTGACGAGGGGAGGGGTTCCCAACTCCAACCCGTCGGGCCCAGGGCCACTTCGTACCCGGAGTCCCCGGTCATTAAATCCGGTCCCTGATACGATTCTAGATTCCAGTTCTATATCACAACAGGGCCAGTATCGTTCCGGGGTTCCAACAGTAGTCAGTCCAGAGGATCCGGTGGAGGACTGGTGGGAGGGGGAGGAGGGAGATTCATGGGAGGGAGTGGTTATGGAATCCGGTTTGCTTGGATCCTCTCCCGCTGGTTCACCTCGGGTTAATAGTCCTGTCCCTGTTGCCCCGGTTGAGCAAACGCCATCTCAGGCCCAAATTAACCAGGAACCTCTGCCCCAAAGAAAACCTAGGAGGATGGCATATGCACCTCCCTTGGAAGTTTCTGACGACCCCCCTGGTCCATCATCCCCCCATGTTGACGATCTGTTGAGGTTCCAGTACGACCCTCCTGAAACAGCTCATTTCGTTCAGCACAACTTAGGGGGGAATAAGAATCAGCATTGGACCCTCAAACCGGAAAGGAAGTTTCTGATTGTGGGGGATTCAAATATTGCTAAACTTCCGGAGATCAGGGATAACAATATTCAAGTCGACAGCTACCCAGGGGCTAAAGTTCACACATGCCATCCATCTTTTGAAGAAAAAAACTCCACCTTCACCAGAAGTGGATTTTGTCATTTTGTCATTCGGGATTAATAACAGGGACAAAAAGAATCCTACTCTGCTCAGGAGGGAAATCACTAGGCTCCTGGGGGCGGCGGAAGCCACCTTCCCGTTTGCCAGGATTTATATTCCTAGAATTAACTTTAGCAAACGCCTTCTGGCCCAGATTCAGATGAACCTGCGTACCATCAACAAGATCATTAAAAACACAGACAAATTCATTGAGCGCTTACCAGATAGGGAATTCCTGACAGCAAGGGATGGAATTCACTGGACACCAGGCACAGCAGTAGCTATGTGGGCACATTGGAAGCCTTTTTTGGCCTACACACTCCAACAACGGACCTCCACCTAGCCCAGGATAAATCAGTGGTTAACCTTTCTACATTTCAATTGACCAAACATCATTTCCAACTCCTCAGGAAGGGACTCAATTTCATTCCTACATTCACTATCTGCACAGAACAGCGACAGCTGATGAAAGCCCACACCCAGGCCTACCACAGGCGTTTGAAACTTGCTGCCTACTTTGAAGGCTCGGAGAATACCTCTAATCCTCCTTTCCGATTACCTTCAGGTTGGGAACCTCAGAACCATCAACTGCCTACGACCCTTATCTCCTTGTTGGAGAAAGATAGGGAGGATTTGGCCAGACTCCAAGTACCTAAGGAAACTCCCAACTTAACCCTACACGAGGAGAAGGCCCTTAAGGAATTGAGATCCTTAACGAATGTGGTGTTTAAACCGGCAGACAAGGGGTCGGCAGTGGTTATTCTGGATAGGAGGGATTATGTTTTTGAGGCATTACGGCAGCTCCAAGATACGAATTATTACCGTCCACTCTCTCAACCTATCTACCCGGAAACGGAAACGGCCACCTTAGTTCAGGACTTACTCAACCAAATGAAAACAGAGAAATTTCTTTCCGACAAGCAGGTTATTTATTTGAAGGGCAAAACACCCCCCCGCCCCAGGTATTTTTATCTGCTTCCAAAAGTTCACAAGGATCCTGGGACCTGGCCCCAACCCCACAAAGTACCTCCAGGCAGACCTATTGTTTCTGATAGTGGGTGTGAGTCCGTTGGTTCAGCGGAATTGATTGATTATTTTTTGAACCCACTTTCCAACAAACACCCGAGTTATATCAAGGATACGAATGATTTTGTGGCGAGAGTCAAAACCCTTAACCTACCCCAGAACAGTTTCCTGTTTTCCATGGATGTTGAGAGTTTATATACAAACATCGATACAGAAATGGGCTTACAGGCGGTTAGAAACATCCTGGCCTGATATCCCGATCCGGCCAGACCTGACGGACATCTTCTGGAATTATTGAGTATTAATTTAACCAGGAATGATTTTCAGTTTAATGGGGAGTACTATCTGCAAATCAAAGGCACGGCCATGGGGAAGCGTTTATCCCCAGCTTATGCCGACATCTATATGGCAGAATGGGAGGACGCTGCCCTCAAAAAGTGTCCCCAGAAGCCCATGGTTTATTTACGCTAGTCTGGACTTTCTCGAGAGAAGAATTCAACAACTTTGTGGACCTTCTGAATGGGCATCATCCTTCCATTAAACTCATAGCAGTAGTGGATGAGGAGCAGGTGAATTTTCTAGGTACTACAACTTTTAAGGGTCCTGATTTTGGGTCTACAGGCAAGTTGGAAACAAGAGTATTTTTCAAACCAACAGATGCTCATCTACTACTACACAAGTCAAGCTTTCACCCTAAACATACGTTTAGGGGGCTTATACGCTCGCAGTTGCTGCGATTCCGTAGGATTTGCACCAGAACGTCAGACAGTACAAAGGCCACAAAAATACTTTTTCAGGCAAGGGGGGTATTCTCGGGCTTTCCTCCAGTGGATTAGGAGCCAAACTCTACACGATTACTTTACTCCCTCTAGGGAGGGGGACAGGAGGCCGATCATCCCGTTTATTTCCATGTTTTCATCCTACAATGTTCAAGCCCACAGGTAGTTGAAGCAGAACTTGCATAGTATTCTACCCGGGGAAACACTGAGGGACCGATTCAGGGACATCTCCGCCTTTAAAAAGAATCCTAATTTGAGGGATCTTTTGGTGAGAGCAAGGTTACCCCATAGATCGGAAGTTGGAAGTGTGAGTAGGGGGAGAGGTCCCAAAGTGTTTTCCAATCGGTTGAACCGGACATATTTTCTAGCTTCCATAGGCTTGAGTCTGTCTTCACGGAATGCAGTTTACTGTATTCGGTGCCGGGAGTGTGGGAAGCAGTATGTTGGTGAGACGAAGAATACCATTAGAATGAGACTGTACAACCACAGGTACAATATCAATAATAATCGGAAGGGGGACACACCACTGGTGCAACATTTTCAACCTCATGGTTTGCGGAACCTAAGAATTTATCCATTGGAAAGCCAGGCAGGGTGGACATGCCAGGATAGACGGAGGGCGGAGCGACGTTGGATAAAACGACTGAACACGGGATTTCCACATGGATTGAACATGACATGAGGCAGTTTTCACCTACCCCTGGACTCTACCCCAAGGGTTTCACTCCTTTTCTCTTTCTTTTACTTCTCCCTTGTGCCTCTCCTGGGTTTTAGTTTGGGTGTCAGGGGTAGCTGTAGCTATTATAAGGGGATTTCTACGGTTGTGGGGTGTGATTTGGTGTATGATGTCACAAGCATAATAAAAAAAATTTTTTTGGTTCAAGCAAGGTACTGGATGAAGAAAAAGGTCTTAATCAGGGGATTTCCATGAGTAGATGTTTCAGACAGTTTTTTCTTGGCTTGAAGAATAATGGGTTGCTTTAATAACCTTTTATATGAGCTAGGAGAAAGGTCTTGAATGAGTTCCCCTCCTGACTCTGGGTTTCCTCTTTTCTATTCTCCTTTATTCTTGTTGCCTCCGGATGATGCCCATCCTCTCCTCTCCATCCTCGGGGAGAGGGGAGGGTGAACTAGGGTTTAGCCTAGTCAAGCTGGGGTTTTGGTTGAAGTGTAGTCACATTTCCCAATTCCTGTAAACCCAATCTCTCTCTCTCTCTCTCTCTCTCTCTCTCTCTCTCTCTCCCCCTCTCTCTCTCTCTTTTTCTGGAGAGTTTCTATTATCTGATAACCTTCTAGAACTAGGACCCTTTGTAACTTTGTTTCGGTCCGTTGGGTTTCACATCTAACTCTAATGTTTATGAGGGATGGGACTTTAAACAAGGGCATTGGATCTATGGAGCCCCCGTCGGTTTCATTATCCTAACCCTAACCATTTGGTCTTCACGCCTAACCCTAAGTCTGAGGAATTATAGGACTTACCTGAACCGAGGGCATTGGATCTATGGAGCCACCGCCGGTTTCATCATCCTAACCCTAACCATTTGGTTTTCACGCCTAACCCTAAGTCTGAGGAATTTTAGGACTTACCTGAACTGGGGGCATTGGATCTATGGAGCCCCCGCCGGTTGAGGGAGCCGAGTTAGTCAGTCATTCTTGGGACTCAGGCACTCGGAGTAATTCGGTGGTTAAAACCATCATTGCACGGTGATTCAAAGGGTCTTGCCTGTGAAGAAAAAACAATAGGACATCCTTCTATGGAGGGTTTTTAATGCAGGATGATCATTATCATCTTCGTTAAATCCAGTCACACTGGATATCATTTTGACCGGAGAATGTTTTGCTTTCGAACCAGATGCTGTTGTTCTTGGATTGGGTATCTCAAATGACCTAAAACGGACCCAAAAATAAGATTTCTTGCTAGGTAAGGATCCTTACGGTTCCTTTCTGATGCACCGCGAATGTGGCTACTATCTTCTCCTGGGGTGACTGGGAAGGCAACACGTGGTTGTGGCTGGTCCTGGTTTCCCCAGGGGGGGACTCTCTTTAGCTAGATTAGCCAGCCTGGGTGCTTGGGAGGACTGGGGAGGCAGCGCTCTGTCGTGGCTGCTCTGGTTCTTCTTTCCCTTGGATTTGTTTGGAAGGCAGCGCTTGTCGGGGCTGGTCCGGACTCATCTGGTTGTAGGTGCCTTTGGCTGGGGGGTGGCTAGACTTACCTACTTTGCCTCCACAGCTTTGGATAAGATCCTCTACCCTTCAGCCCTGATTGGCTGGGCCATGGTAACCTCAGCGGTGTTAACAAGTGGTTCAGTTGGTCCAGTTGGTCCAGAGTGTCAGGACCTTAATCGTGGCTCAATCTTCTATGAGGGTTAGCCTCACTCATGCTACAGCCCATACTGCACCACACACGTTGAATTGGCATTTGAAACCGAATCAGCTTTTTTCTCCATTCTTACCCCTAAATCCTCCATCCCTTAGTCCGGTTTAGGGACTAGGCCGTGGATGCACCGGGACCATAGGCCCGTTCATCTCCAACCCTCCATCCCCCAGCCAAACATAGCTGACTGCGTCGAGGATGCAACACGACTTAGCTCCCCATCCATCCACCCCTTGGCTCTTGCAACAGGACCGGGCTCATCCGCCTTCCCCCTTCCCCACCTTATGCACTTTGTTGGAGTACAGGATCTTACCATAACCTCCACAACTTCTGGACCCTTTTCACCCCAACTTATGTTTTTTCCCCCCTTTAAAACTCAAACATTTGCCAGTGACTATTGACTTACCTTTACAATAGACTTTTTCCAGACTCCCAGTCAATTGGTCTTAGAATCACACTCCGGGGCTTGATCAACCCCGGCAGGGCCCTCCTCGGGTGAAGGTGTCTAGTGATAATGGCCGAAACACCTGATGATCCTGGGGTTCACTACTGAGGATGTGCTTTAAATTTAGACCTATTCGTTTTTAGCGTACCTGGACAGGACTCGTATCACCCAGGGGCCACGGGTCTTATAGTTCCCCTTACCTACCTTGTCTTGTTGGTATTAGGCCTTTTGACTCAACTAGGATCTATTTGGGTTTCTGACTTTTTCTCACCCACCGGTTGACAGTGCATATAGTGTGTTGGACTCTGAAGGTGACATGCGCCGGCCCGTGCCTTGCCTTTGGCTCTCTATACCAAACCGGCTGAGTCGGCGGACCACCCGGGGAGAGTCATCGAGATAAATTATCTTTTCCTAACCACTTACTTACCTGCTGCCCTAATTCTAATCCTGACTACCTATTTACAGGTATCCTAACTTTAACCTCCATACTTACCTTTTTCCTAACCCTAACCGTGTCCGTAACCTTCATACTTACCTTCTTCCTAACCTTAACCGTGTCCGTAACCTTCACACTTACCCTAATTAGGAGCCACCCTAACTTGCAACTTCAGCTGGGTTTGACGAGCGCATCGAGACGAACACGTCGCTCTCACTCCCGTGTTTCTACGACTTTGCGAAAGTCCTCATATTAGTTTCTTGGAATTGACCCGATTGTAGCTTCCCTGATGACTGTATTGCTTTGTAATATATATCAAAAAATCTGGCTTTTTTTTCTGATTCGTATGACACCTCGTTTGTCCAAATTGGATAATGTAAGTGCAGATTCAAATTTTTCTCATCACCAGGTGGCACTGTTTTGGATATAGACGGGAATATGGAATTCCAAATTCCTATTTGTTCACATGTTATTCATCATTTACCTCCTGACCATGAAAATAGTATGGGAAATGGAAGCCTTCATTGTATCTCAGGAACCGTAGGTCCTACAAACTCAAGGAAGGCACCGTTGGATTCAGAAGGGCTGCAAATGGGGGGGGTACATCAAGTTCCCGTGCATGTATCTGCCTTTCTTGGCTCCCACTTCAATCTTCCATATTGCCCTTGATGTGCCAGCGTTCCCCTTCCCACTCCCATGCATGTATATGGCCATTCCAACTTTCATTCCAATTCAAGATGCCATTCATTCTTATGGGGCCAAAATTGGAACTTCTTCGTAGAGACTTCGGAGGACATGGAGGCACATCACCATCCCTCAAGACACCCACACATCAAATTTGGGGACTGTAGCTCATTGGGAACGCCCACAAATGGCCATTCCAACTTTCATTCCAAATCCAAAATGCCATTCATTCTTATGGGGCCAAAATTGGAACTTCTTCGTAGAGACTTGGGAGCACTTGGAGGCACATCACCGTCCCCCAAGACACCCACACACCAAATTTGGGGACTGTAGCTCAGTGGGAACGCCCACAAATGGCCATTCCAACTTTCATTCCAAATCCAAAATGCCATTCATTCTTATGGGGCCAAATTTGGAATTTTCAGTCATTCCCACTTCCAACTTCCATATTGCCCTTGGTGTGCCAGCGTTCCCCTTCCCACTCCCATGCATGTATATGGCCATTCCAACTTTCATTCCAATTCAAGATGCCATTCATTCTTATGGGGCCAAAATTGGAACTTCTTCGTAGAGACTTCGGAGGACATGGAGGCACATCACCATCCCTCAAGACACCCACACATCAAATTTGGGGACTGTAGCTCATTGGGAACGCCCACAAATGGCCATTCCAACTTTCATTCCAAATCCAAAATGCCATTCATTCTTATGGGGCCAAAATTGGAACTTCTTCGTAGAGACTTGGGAGCACTTGGAGGCACATCACCGTCCCCCAAGACACCCACACACCAAATTTGGGGACTGTAGCTCATTGGGAACGCCCACAAATGGCCATTCCAACTTTCATTCCAAATCCAAAATGCCATTCATTCTTATGGGGCCAAATTTGGAATTTTCAGTCATTCCCACTTCCAACTTCCATATTGCCCTTGGTGTGCCAGCGTTCCCCTTCCCACTCCCATGCATGTATATGGCCATTCCAACTTTCATTCCAAATCCAAAATGCCATTCATTCTTATGGGGCCAAAATTGGAACTTCTTCGTAGAGACTTGGGAGCACTTGGAGGCACATCACCGTCCCCCAAGGCACCCACACACCAAATTTGGGGACTGTAGCTCATTGGGAACGCCCACAAATGGCCATTCCAACTTTCATTCCAAATCCAAAATGCCATTCATTCTTATGGGACCAAAATTGGAACTTCTTCGTAGAGACTTGGGAGGAGTTGGAGGCACATCACCATCCCCCAAGGCACCCACACACCAAATTTGGGGAGGATAGCTCATTCAGAACGCCCACAAATGGCCATTCCAACTTTCATTCCAAATCCAAAATGCCATTCATTCTTATGGGGCCAAAATTAGAACTTCTTCGTAGAGACTTGGGAGCACTTGGAGGCACATCACGGTCCCCCAAGGCACCCACACACCAAATTTGGGGACTGTAGCTCATTGGGAACGACCACAAATGGCCATTCCAACTTTCATTCCAAATCCAAAATGCCATTCATTCTTATGGGGCCAAATTTGGAATTTTCAGTCATTCCCACTTCCAACTTCCATATTGCCCTTGGTGTGCCAGCGTTCCCCTTCCCACTCCCATGCATGTATATGGCCATTCCAACTTTCATTCCAAATCCAAAATGCCATTCATTCTTATGGAGCCAAAATTGGAACTTCTTCGTAGAGACTTGGGAGGACTTGGAGGCACATCACCATCCCCCAAGGCACCCACACACCAAATTTGGGGACAGTAGCTCATTGGGAAGCCTGTCAAATGTTACTTCCAAAAAGACTTGTGACTGAAAAAATTCAAAGTGCCAAGTCAACTTGTATGTATGGGACCCAAAAAATGTCAACGCAATATTACATTTACATTACATTTACATTTAGTGATTTAGCTGATGCTTTTATCCAAAGCAACTTACAGGGAGCAATTTGGGGTTCAGTATCTTGCCCAAGGACACTTTGACATGCAGACTGGAGGAGCCGGGGATCAAACCGCCAATCATCTGATTAGTGAACGACCCGCTGTACCTCCTGAGCCACAGCCCTCCCTACATAGCCCCCCCTACATAGCCCCCCCATTACTATATACAAATGTGATCCTAGACATCTTCTCAGGTGTTTTTTTTTTTTTTTCCCACAACACTGTCAATTTTGTCCATTTAATAGCTTAGAAAGTGGATTATTCCACATTCTCATCTACGGGAATTCCACATTCTCATCTATTTTTTGACCATTCAATAGCTTAGAAAGTGGATTATTCCACATTCTCATCTACAGGAATTCCACATTCTCATCTATTTTTTGACCATTCAATAGCTTAGAAAGTGGATTATTCCACATTCTCATCTACGGGAATTCCACATTCTCATCTATTTTTTGACCATTCAATAGATTAGAAAGTGGATTATTCCACATTCTCATCTACGGGAATTCCACATTCTCATCTATTTTTGGACCATTCAATAGATTAGAAAGTGGAATATTCCACATTCTCATCTACGGGAATTCCACATTCTCATCTATTATTGACCATTCAATAGATTAGAAAGTGGACTATTCCACATTCTCATCTATTCAGAACACTATAGATGTAAATGTGGAATTCCACATTTCCATCTATTCAGAACACTATAGATGTAAATATGGAAGTGGAGTTGTATTAGCATAAATACTACGTGAAGGAGGACATTCAGGGTATTGTCGCGTTCGCCTCGTTGAGGCCTTTCATAATGTCCAGGTCCCCTTCTTATATCTCTTTCCATTAAAGACTTTGCTCCAGAAGAGCGCCACCTACGTGGTAGAGCACCCTGAGAGCTCTCCAAACATGTCTTCTTTTCACCCCTGGCTGCTTCCATGGAGGAGATAGGGCACTTCGATGAGTTAAGTTGCCCATCCCCCACCCTGCTGCCAGACAGCAAAAACGACTTCAGCAGCAAAAACGACCTCAGGAGCTCTTGGCCAGGAGAGGATTTTTTGAAGCACTGTTGAGCTGAGGTTGCGGAATTGTTCCAAACTCCCATACGTTTGGCTGGCAAAAAGTTAGTGGTTAGGGAGCTGGGGGTAGGTCAAGCTAGGGTCAGGAAACTGGTGAAGGGATGGCCCCAGGGCCGCGGGCTTCGGATATGTGGTAGAGGGCTCTGAGGGCGTTCCGACGGTGCCCGCCGCGCGTCTCTGCGGGCTTGCGGGGCCGAGATACGGGCCTCCGCGGCTCTGGCATTTTCCCCCTTTGGCGCCCCCTGGCTCGGAGGGAAAGGGCCACGGCCGCGGCTCCTGTGCGCCCACGCCGGCTCGGCCTGGCCTTTCATAATTTCCAGGTCCCCTTCTTATATCTCTTTCCATTAAAGATTTTGCTCCAGAAGAGCGCCACCTATGTGGCGTCCATATATGTGATGGACCACTCTGAGAGCTTTCCAAAGATGTCTTTTTCTCACCCCTGACTGCTTCCATTGAGGAGATAGGCCACTTTAGCAAACAGAAAAATGTAACATTTGCTGCCCCCTAGCTCTGCACTGGATGGAACCACAGCTACGATTCCAACACGGGGCGAATCGGGTCGATGAGACCTTTCCGTCGGTGCCTGGGTCATGGCTCTAAGATGCAGTATGGCCGAGTTTGCCCCATTCACCTTGTTTGGCAAGATGGAGTCAGGGTCTATGATTCTTCATGGGCTCTGAGAGTCTGGGGCCGTGTTGGAACTTTTGACCAAAACAATGACCTACAGGTCCACAAACGGGGGCCTAGTCGAGTGACATTTCACGGCCCTACTCGACCGTATGACCACCTAGAGACAAGCGACCACTGTTGCCTGAAAGCCAGCATCCCCATGATGGAGTGAGTCAAATATGGTGAATGTAGACCAACAGGAAGTGCCGCAAAATTGATGGTACACTTCAGGAGGTCGGCTGGTTTGCATAGATGTAAATGTGGAATTCCACATTTCCATCTACTCAGAACACCATTGATGTAAATGTGGAATTCCACATTTCAATCTATTCAGAACACTATAGATGTAAATGTGGAATTCCACATTTCCATCTATTCAGAACACTATAGATGTAAATATGGAAGTGGAGTTGTATTAGCATAAATGTAAATATGGAAGTGGAGTTGTATTAGCATAAATGTAAATATGGAAGTGGAGTTGTATTAGTATAAATGCTACATGAAGGAGGACATTCGGGGTATTGTTGCGTTCGCCTCGTTGGGGCCTTTCATAATGTCCAGGTCCCCTTCTTATATCTCTTTCCATTAAAGACTTTGCTCCAGAAGAGCGCCACCTACGTGGCGTTCACATATGTGGTTCTCAGACGCCCGCGCTCGGCTCGGCCTGACCTTTCCGTAGAGGCCCCGCTCGTGGCTCTGGGGCCCACGGGGTCGAGGAGCTCCATTTGGTCCAATCTGCAGGGATCCTCTTGCGGGCCTTGGTTGTCAGCACCGGCCGGCCTGCACGGGCGACCCCACCTGAACGGGCGGCGACGGACCCGGTTCTCACATATGCGGTAGGGCCCCGCGAGCACTTCGAGGGCCCGTCGGCCCCGTGCCGATAGCCGCCCGCGTTCCCGAGTTACGGCCGTTTAGAGGCCGGGGGTCAAAAGGTCAAGGCGCGCAAAGAGCAACGTGTCTTTTTTGGCCCTACTCGGCCGTACGGCGGGCTAGAGGGACGGGGCCGCTTGCGCCCGGCTCGGGGCGCGCCCCCGATGGCTGGGCTAAATTTTCACGGCCCTGGACCCTCGCCAAGTGGCTCAACTCGGGTCCCCGGGCCTCCAGGGGCATTTTTGAACATGTTTAGCTGAGGTTGGGGAATTGTTCCAAACTCCCATACGTTTGGCTGGCAAAAAGTTAGTGGTTAGGGAGCTGGGGGGAAGGTCAAGCTGGGGTCACGGACCTGGTGAAGGGATGGCCCCAGGGCCACGGGCTTCGGATATGTGCCGAGGGCGTTCCGACGGTGCCGGCCGCGCGTCTCTGCAGGCACTCAAAAAAATTTTGTGTGCAGGAGAGATGTGAGCTCCGGCCTACCCCCTCATTTGTCTTCACGCTGAATCCAACGGTCCCACTCCCAAGTCTCTACAAGCTACCGTTGCCTAGATATGGCCCTTGTCCAAAGCCAACAGATGGCCAAATGGCTGACTGTTTAACATGTCTGAAAAAATGTCACACAAAATCATGTCCATTCGACTCAGAATTGAACGAAACGCGCTCTAAACCACATTCCCTGGAACATTTTTTCCATGTGACACTCAAAAGTCACTCACCTTGTCTGGCATGTGGGATTGACATCAAGAAAAAAATGGTAAAATTCAAATATCATTATGGGCTTGGTGAGGAAAAAAGTCCATTTTAACATCTATCATCCAAATCATGATCTACACTTGGTCTACTCATTTTTTTGAAGGTGCAATACTGCCCCCTATTGATATTCCACAATTCCCAATTCCACATTTTCAACTTCCCGTCTAGTAGATACAATCTCGAAACCCCATTCCAAATTTCATTCATTTTCTATGGGCGGCTCCTAACCTTCTTCCTAACCCTAACCGTGTCCGTAACCTTCATACTTACCTGTTTTCTAATTCTAATAATCCTAATTCTTGCCTCTGATGAAGCAGACCAGGCGAAACGTCAGGACGTCCACCACATGGGAGAATGTTTTTTTTTTTTTATCCTAGGATACCTTCCAGAAGACTGTGTGTTTTTAAACTTTTATTGGGTACTCTCAATTACTTTAATTATTTTCAGTTGGTTTTAATAATTTTTGGAAATCTGTATGGTCTCAACTTGCACGAAAAAATGTGAGCCCACGTGGCGTGTATTGAGTTGTGTTCACTGAAAGCAATGGTTGCAATCAATTAATATGGAGTCTTTTGACGAACTATGTGCAAAATCAAAATGTGCAAAATTCTACTCGTATTAAAGAAATTAATTAATATAATAATTAATAGAAATTATATTATACTCATATAATATATATATATTTTTTTCTATTTAAATGTTTAAAGGTATTTATTTTCATATTCTTTTTGGGAATTTCTATTGGTAATAAATACACTATCTTCGGCGACTTTACATGACGTCATATTAAATTGACCGTTTTAAAGTTTACTGGTCCCTTGTTGATGACGTCAAGATTAGTTGATGCTTTAGTTTAAATACACTCACGGTCTTATTTAGATTTTTTCTTTATTTGTGTTGGTATTTAAATAGTACTGTTCCATGTTGAACTAGGGGGGAGAGAGGTTTTTTTAGTTTTCTTTATATTTTTTGTGAATTTATATAGTTTATCATTTTTTTCCCCCTCGTTTTTACTTTATTATTTATTAAAAATATTCCTAGTTTACTTTAGGATTTGAATCTTTTTCCTTTTTTTGTGTACCCCCCCCCCCCCTTTTCTTTCCCTGTTTCTTTTGATATAAAAATCTTTTCTCATATCAAATTTATATTATAATCTTATATTAAAAGGATTCTTTTTTGTTTTCCACTTTTCCTCCCCCCCTCCCTTCCCCTCTTAATCAAATCATTTTTTCAAAACTTGTAGATGCAGAGCTAATTATGCCATGTCGAAATTATAACAGAACGGAGCACATAAAAGGCTTTAAACGCCATTATGAAATTCCAATCCGTAATCGCTTCCAAGCTTTACAAGCTGAGCACCGAGAGGAAACTATTCCATGCCCTACTTCAGGTCTTGAACGCCATCCTTCTTCCAACGCAAATAATATAACCAATGTCAAAAAATACTTTAGGATCATTCAAGCAGTTCATCACGCTGAAATCATGACAGAAGCAAAAAACAGGGAGAGAATTCCACAGGGAATGTTAAAACAGTCTGATAGAATTAGTCCATTAAACTAGCTTGTCCCAATAAAGATGTTGTCGTAAAAATACGTGAAAGCACTAATCAGTGGATGTCGTCAAATATTCAGATTTTACAAGAACATTACGACTCAATTTTGGCATCACAATTGACAGATTTGAATCCCTTTGATCACAATGATTTCCAAAAAGCAGTTAATTGGGCGAAAAGTAGGTACCGCCGCAAACTCACCCAATCATCTATAGACACGAGCATAGGCTTGCTTCTTCAAGCACCAAATGTGACTCCAGTTGCGGAAATGCATCTTACTCCGGCACCGGCAGATTTTCCTCCTCTTCCTCAAGCAACGAATCCAAATCATCAAAGAGTACACTTTTCAAACACGAGTTCAGCTGCTGATCAATTAAATGATAGGAATGCAGTTACTGAGCAAATTCCAACAGATGGCGCTGTTGCTCCATCTACGAATGATCCACAAGGAGTCCAACAACAACTGGAGCCCGTTGGGGAGGTTCAAATTCAACGTGATGTCATGCCTAAAAAGCTGACAGTAGAAGCTCTAGTCCATCGTAGCGGTGAGGATGTACCTATTTTATCATCCCAATCTGATTTTAATGTACCTATTTCAGTTGCATCGTCACAAACATCAAATACAGTAGTAGAGAACTCGAAGGAGATTAGTACATACTCGAATGTTGTGTTGAATAAATCATGCTCGGTAGTTTTGGAAAAAATTACATCCATTCCTAGTGAATCACATTTGGCACGTCCGTCGTATACATCTATGAGTCCGGACATACAGGAACACACATGTGACCCGATGCAGGAGCAAAGGATTGATTCCAACATGATGACAGTAGAGGTTCTTGAAAGTCAGAATGACATAACTGACCTCAACTCTGACGTCACTCCTGCTCCTAAACCTCAGAGGGATCCTAAAAACAGACGTGTAGTCTCATATACACATAGACGTGAACCAGCGGTGCATCCACACACAAATAGAAAAAACTTGGATTGGTCTTTGGACGTATTTAAAACGAACCTCGTTATTGGTGACTCTAACCTCGTATTCCCACGTTTCAGGACCAGAATCTACAGATCGATAGTTATCCGGGAGCTACAACTGCACATATAACAAATGTCCTTAGAAGACTTCCTATGCAGCCGCAAATACAGAATGTAATACTCCCGTTAGACTTAAACAATTGTCTGCAAGAACAGATACCGACTACTATTTGGAGGAGCATGCAATTGTTGTACTCCACGGCTCAGGCAGTCTTTCCCAAAGCTAATATTTACGTCCCATTGATACATTATTCCAATTTACTACCGGATAACCAACAACACCTGATCTCGGACTTGAATAAGAAAATCTTCCAGAAATTACCATACCTCAAACGTATGGACAAAACTAATTTTATAGTCAACCCATCTGACCCGGTACATTGGACAAAAGAGTCGGCAGACCAAATCTTGAAAACGTGGCACAATCAATTAAACTTATAGGAGGGGAGAATGATTTGGTTATATCACCCCCCCTTTTTTTCAAATGTGACTAATTTATCCAGCACCTTATGTCTTAATTATTTTGATTATTCTTTGCTTGAGCGGGGCTTAACCTTTATTCCAACCCCTACAACACTACGACATGGCGACTTAAGACAGGACATTTATAATTATCACCGAAGACTTAAATTGTTGGATTTTTTTGTAGATTCTTCTAAAGACAAACAGGCGGTGTCTTTCACGGCAAGCTCAAATTGGGAGCCCTCTATTCGAGATCAATCAAATCAATCAAATTTTATTTGTATAGCCCAAAGTCGCAAAATACATTTTGCCTCGGAGGGCTTCACAATCTGTACAGGGAGTGACACCCTCTGTCCTTAGACCCTCGGTTCGAGTGAGGAAAAACTTGACCACAAAAAACCCTTTTAACAGGGAAAAAAGTGGAAGAAACCTCAGGAAGAGCCACAGAGGAGGGATCCCTCTCCCAGGACGGACAGACGTGCAATAGATGTCACGTGTACAGTCAACAAGTCAACAGAAACATTAACTAAGTCACTATAAACTGTAATGGAGATCTGGTAACATTAATGACAGTAATAATATATGTAGTGGACGTCATGCAGGACCACAGCAGCAGTCACGATCCACGAGAACCTGCTGGACGAAAGAGCACAGAAACTCCGGGAAGAAGTTTAGTTAGTAAGATGCATTAATGTACATGTATGACAGACATGTATGTTTACAGATGGTGGTGGTGATGGTGAGAGAGAGAGAGAGAGAGAGAGAGAGAGAGAGAGAGAGAGAGGGGTTTTCAGTAAAGGGAGATGTGACTGCATCTTCAACCAATACCATGCCTGGCTAGGCATAACCCTGAAAGGAGGAGTCCCCCGGCAGTATAGTCCTATAGCAGCATAACTAAGGGATGACCTGAGCCAGCCCTAACTATAAGCTCTATCAAAAAGGAAAGTCTTAAGTTTACTCTTAAAAGTGTTGACCGTGTCTGCCTCCCGAACCCAAAATGGTAGTTTGTTCCACAGAAGAGGAGCTTGATAGCTGAAAGCTCTGGCTCCCAATCTACTTTTGGAAACTATAGGAACTACAAGGAACCCAGCATTCTGAGAGCGCAGTGTTCTAGAGGGGTAGTAAGGTACTATGAGCTCTTTTAGATATGATGGTGCCTGACCATGAAGAGCTTTGTATGTAAGGAGAAGAATTTTAAATTCTATTCTAGATTTAACAGGTAGCCAATGCAAGGAAGCCAAAATGGGAGAGATGTGATCTCTGATCTTGGTTCCTGTCAGAACACGTGCAGCAGCATTCTGAATTAGCTGCAAAGTCCTAAGAGACTTATTGGAGCAGCCTGATAACAATGAGTTACAATAGTCCAGCCTAGAAGTAACAAATGCGTGGACTAGTTTTTCTGCATCTGCTTGAGATACAATGAGTCTGATTTTGGCAATGTTACGTAAATGGAAGAATGCAGTCCTTGAAATTTGTTTTATGTGGACATTAAAGGACAAATCCTGATCAAAAACAACTCCAAGATTCTTTGCGGTGGAGCTGGAGGCCAGGGTGATCCCATCTAAGGTAACTAAGTCTCTAGAGAGAGAGTCTCTGATGTTTTTGGGTCCAATTACAAGAACTTCAGTTTTGTCTGAATTTAACATCAGAAAATTGAAGGTCATCCAACTTTTTATATCTTTAAGGCATGCTTGGAGTTTAGTTAATTGATTGGTTTCATCAGGCTTGATCGATAAATATGATTGGGTGTCGTCGGCATAACAATGAAAATTAACGGAGTGATTCCTAATAATGTTCCCTAGAGGAAGCATATATAAACTGAATCGAAGTGGTCCGAGTACAGAACCTTGTGGGACTCCATGACAAACTTTGGTATGCATGGAGGATTCATCATTGACAAGAACAAACTGAGAACGATCTAAAAAATAAGACTTAAACCAGCTTAGGGCGGTTCCTTTGATGCCAATTTGATGTTCCAGTCTCTGTAAAAGAATTTGATGGTCAATGGTGTCAAATGCGGCACTAAGATCTAACAGGACAAGTACAGAGATGAGTCCTTTGTCTGATGCCATTAGGAGGTCGTTTGTAACTTTGACTAGTGCGGTCTCTGTGCTATGATGCACTCTAAATCCTGACTGAAAATCCTCATATAAGCTGTTCTTATGGAGAAAGTCGCACAGCTGATTGGCTACAGCTTTCTCAAGTATCTTAGAGAGAAAGGGAAGGTTTGATATCGGTCTGTAATTGGCTAAAACCTCTGGGTCTAGAGTGGGCTTTTTAAGAAGAGGTTTAATTACAGCTACTTTAAAGGACTGTGGTACATATCCTGATAATAAAGACAGATTAATCATATCCAATAAAGAAGGGCTAACTAGAGGTAAAACATCCTTGACCAGCCTGGTTGGGATGGGATCTAAGAGACAGGTTGACGACTTAGATGAAGAAATTATTGAAGTTATTTGATGAAGGTCGATTGGAGAAAAACAGTCTAAATATATATCAGGTTTTACAGCTGTTTCCAAACTTGCTGTATCAGAATGCAGATCAGTGCCTGTTGAGGGCAAGAGGTGATGAATTTTGTCTCTAATAGTTATAATTTTATCATTAAAGAAGCTCATGAAGTCATTGCTACTTAGACCTAAAGGAATGGATGGCTCAATAGAGCTGTGGCTCTCTGTTAGCCTGGCTACAGTGCTGAAGAGAAACCTGGGGTTGTTCTTATTTTCCTCTATTAATGAAGAGTAGTAGGCTGCTCTGGCACTACGGAGAGCCTTCCTGTATGTTTTAAGATTATCTTGCCAGGCTAAACGAGATTCTTCCAGTTTAGTGGCACGCCATTTGTGTTCAGATTTACGTGCCTCTTGCTTTAAGTTGCGAGTCTGCTGGCTATACCATGGTGCTAACCTCCTTTGTTTAATTATCTTCTTTTTCAGAGGTGCAATAGAGTCTAGAGTTGTTCGTAATGAGCCTGTAGTACTATCAACAAGATGATCTATTTGTGAGGGGCTAAAGGAAGCAGACAAGTCCTCTGCTACATTGAGACAAGTCATTGAATTCAATACTGAGGGAATCACTTCCTTAAATTTGGCTACAGCACTATCAGATAAACATCTGCTGTAGGAGTTTCTGCAGAAAGGCTTATAGTCCAGTAATATGAACTCAAAGGTTATTAAAAAATGGTCTGACAGAAGAGGATTCTGTGGAAAGACTATTAGATGATCAATTTCAATGCCATATGAGAGAACAAGATCAAGAGTGTGGTTCAGACAATGAGTCGGTTTATTTACACTCTGACAGAAGCCAATTGAATCTAACAAAGAGATAAACGCAGTACTAAGACTATCATTGTGGTTGTCCACATGAATATTAAAATCACCTACAATAATTACTTTATCTGTTTTAAGGATCAAGCCTGATGCAAATTCTGCAAATTCAGATAAAAATTCAGAGTAAGGACCAGGAGCTCGATATACTATAACAAATAGAATTGGCTGTAATGTTTTCCAGGTTGGGTGAGCAAGGCTAAGAACAAGACTTTCAAACGAGTTATAATTTAGTTTAGGTTTAGGATTTATTAATAGACTTGAGTCAAATATGGCTCCAACTCCACCACCTCGACCAGTACTTCGAGGAATATGAGTATTACAATGACTGGGAGGAGTGGATTCATTTAAACTAACATATTCATCCTCCTGCAGCCAGGTTTCAGTAAGACAAAATAAATCAATACCATAATCAGATATTAATTCATTGACTAAAACAGCTTTAGAGGACAAAGACCTGATATTCAAGAGTCCACATTTAATTATCTTATTTTGGACTGCTGGGGATGTTGTTTTAATTTTTATTAGGTTTTTATGATGAGCTCCTCCTCTGTTTGTTTTATCTTTAAATAATGTAGGTGGACGGGGGACAGACACAGTCTCTATACTAAAGGATTGGGTGGGTGGCTGCCCTAATGGAGGCGCAGAGAAGCGTGTAAGACTGCAGCTCTGCTTCCTGGTCTCAACTCTGGGTTGTCACGGTTTTGGTCGACTAATAAACTTGGCCATGTTTCTAGATATGAGAGCTGCTCCATCCAAAGTGGGATGGATGCCGTCTCTCCTAATCAGACCAGGTTTTCCCCAGAAAGGTGTCCAATTATCTATGAAGCCCACATCGTTGTGGACAGTCACCCAGCCTCCCGGCTGCTCGGGAACTACCGGGGGACGGCTAGCTGAAGCTACCTTCGGTGGTACCGCACCGGCTACAGGGGACTTGCTAGCTACTGACTGTTCGGTGGTGCGGTACCGTGCCTCTAACTCACTGAGCCTCGCCTCCAAAGCTACAAATAAACTACATTTATTACAAGTACCGTTATCGCTAAAGGAGGACGAGGAGTAACTAAACATGAGGCACACAGGGCAGGAGAGAGCAGGAGAGGAGAGAGCAGGAGAGGAGAGAGAAGCCATTGCTACAGCTAAGCTAGTTAGTGTGACTAACAGAAACTGGTGAAACTTTCGGATTTAAAGTGTTACTAAAGTTCAGAGACCTGTTCGTGCTCAAACAGAACAAGTCTAAGGATAGTGTAGAGATATGTAGATAATCACTGATGTGAGAAATATACGTAAATCTGTTTAGGTGAGCAGAGCAGAGAGCACCGTGGCAGATGTTTCCCCTTTTATTCAAAATCTGATCGAGAAAGATTTAACGACCTTTTATCAATTACGTCTGAAATCCAACTATAAAAGTAATATCAACAGAGAAGAAAAATCATGTTTAAGAGAATTAATTAAAAATCAAAATATTATCATAAAGAGCGTGGATAAAGAAGGACAACTTGTTATACAAGATAAGGAAAACTATTTACAAGAAGCGTAAAGACAATTAAATAATTGTTCATATTATAGTAAAAGTAAGTATTACCACAACATCTTTTTAGAAACACTCAAATGATGATACATGAAAAAATAGAAGAACTATATAGAAATGATTTTATTACCCTTAAACAAAAATTATTCTGAATGGGACCCAGACCGAGAATATTTTATCTTCTCCCGAAAATTCATAAATCTCCGGACACATGGCCTGTCCCACGATTGATCCCTAGCGGCTGCCCCATTGTGAGTGATTGTAGTTCCGAATCATATAATATAACTAGATATATAGATCATTTTTTAAATCCACTATCTCATAAACACCTAAGTTATATAAAGGATACTTATGATTTTATAGATAAACTACGTGAACTTTATGTCCCTATTAATAGTTATACATTAACGATAGATATTGATTCTTTATACACAAATATTGATACCAACTTAGGATTGAGAGCAGTTTCAAATATTTTCAGAAAATATCCGGATCCCTCTCGCCCAGATAAAATCTTACTAGAGCTTTTGGAGATCACTTTAACCAGGAACGATTTTGAATTCGATGATAAATATTTTCTCCAATTATCGGGCTGTGCAATGGGAAGGAAATATTCTCCGGCATATGCTGACATATGGCGGTGTATTAAAGTGTATAAAGAAACCAATACTATATTTTAGGTATTTGGATGACATATTTGGTTTACTGGCACTACTCACTGGAGGATTTCAAGTGTTTTGTTTCCACACTCAACAGCCATCACCCAAAGATCTCATTAAAATATAGTATAGACAAATTCAAAGTAGCTTTTTTGGACACGCAGGTGTTTTTTTTTTGATAACTATAAGGATAACTTAAAAAAATCTAGCAACCAAAGTATATTTTAAAGACACAGATAGACATGCCCTTCTACATAAAACCAGCTACCATCCTCGTCATACGTTTAAAGGTATTGTCAAATCTCAGTTAATTCGTTTTCACCGAATTTGTACTTTGAATGAGGATGTTGAGGAAGCTACTTCCATCCTATTTTCGGCTTTGAGAGGGAGAGGTTACTCTATTAGATTCTTAAGACATTAAAAGCGAAGTCAAACAACTTTTTAAAAGGCACCCGGACCTATACTAAAGATAAAACAACTGATTTAAATATAGTCCCATTCACAGTAACATTTTCTCATCAACTGACGTCATTACATAAGGAATTCAAACAACTTTTCAGGAAGTTCAAAAACACGTTCCTACGCGTTCCTTCCTCCACGTTCGTACAGAGTCATAAGTTAATTATTGCACACAAACGAAATAAAAATTTAAAGGATATGCTTGTCAAAACTTCATTAACAACTAAGAAAACTAGAAATAGAAATCTTACATTTAAAAATTATACTTTCATAGATAACAGATATTCAAACCAGGGCCAACCTATTAATCAAACCTTTACACAAGATACTACAAATATTATATATGCTATACAATGTACACAATGCAGTAAATTATATATTGGAGAGACAGGAAATTCAATTAGGATTCGGTTATATCAACATACGTATCATTTAAGAAAAGCAAACAAAAACACTGTATTATATAATCATTTTCAAAACCATGGGATAGATAATTATGTTGTTTATGGTCTGGAAAGTAACATCCACTGGTCTAAACCTGAAAGACAAAGACGTGAGAGATGTTGGATAAACAAACTTCAAACTATTTCCCCTTATGGATTAAATGAAAAATGTATTATAATATAAGATAAATTATATAAATGCTAAATATTCTATGATGTCGAGGATATTAGTTATCATGAGTTGTAAGGAGTCTCGAATTTTGTGACATTATTAAGATATGAATTTCTTTGGTGTGAACTTTTTTAGTGGTTGGAGTCTTGGTAGTGGATATACTATATTTATTTTGCTAATCATGTTTTGATCTTATGGAGGAGTTTTGAACTTGAGATGTGGAGACTTTATTTCATTCGACTTAATTAATTGTATTTAATTTAATTTATTTTATTTATTTGATTTGTCACATCATAGAACAATATTTAGAACTTATATATATATATATATATATATATATATATATGTAGAAAAGGAAGTTTGTTTGCCTTCTTCTCTGAAACTCTGGTTAATTCATATAGTTTATTATTAAAAATATAACTTTTTTCTTCCCCCCAATCCATTTCTTCTTCCAAAACTTAGACGCTGAGCTTATGCCACGTCAAAATTAGAACAGAACGGTAAACATACAAGGCCTTTATGCCATGATGAAATTCCAATCCGTAATCGCTTTCAAGCGTTACAAGCTGAGCATCAAGAGGAAACTATTCTACATATGATTATAGGTTTTGATAGTCAGCCCTTAATGAAATTTGTTTGCCTTATCTCTCTGGAATTGATGTAGTGACCCCTTGTTCTCATCTTAAAAAACCTCCCTTTAGGAGGCTTGTCTATATACTATGCAGATTATGGTGATTACTATTAATATTATTTACAGTTTTCATATTAGGGTGTTTTGCAACAAGCACATAGACATAGTTACAAGAATTTCTTTGGGTGACTTTGAAGTTTTACTGTGTGTTTGTGAATTTGTGATTTTCAAGTCGTGATTTTCAAGTCTTACTGTGAATTTGTGAATTTGATGTTGTGACTTTGAAGTCATGACTTTGGTCGTGACTTTGAAGTCATACTGTGAGACTGTGAAGTTGTGACTGTGAAGTCGTGACTTTGAAGTCTTACTGTGTGACTGTAAAATTTGTGGCTTTGAAGTTGTGACTGTGAAGTCGTGACTTTCAAGTCTTACTGTGAATTTGTGACTTTGATGTTGTGACTTTGAAGTCGTGACTTTGGTCATGACTTTGAAGTCTTACCGTGAGACTGTGAATTTGTGACTTTGAAGTCTTACTGTGTGACTGTGAAGTCATGACTTTGATGTTGTGACTTTGAAGTCATGACTTTCAAGTCATCCCCACCGGGCGCGTGACGGCAGCGTAGCGCTGCCTTGCGAGCCAGCCGTACTTTGCTTCTCCGACATGGGAGAGATTATAAAAAGGATCTGTTGTGTCATAAATTATTGTGTGTTGTTCCACTTCAACAATTAGTCTCTCGTCGTCCATGTTGAGACCCTTTGATCAATTGACTGCTGACCTGGTGCCACCGGTCATGACGTAATGTTGATGTGAAGTTGTGATAGGCTATATGAACTGCGTATTAAGTTTTATTTTGAAAGGGGGCGGAGGTGTTTTACGTTGATTCTGTGTCGGATTTCCTGTCTGGTGCAGTCTGCTCTGTTGAGCTTCATGCGGTTTAGCAATGGCTCCGTCAAAAATAGAAGTGCTACGGAATGATAGCGGTGCAGCGCGGAGAGACACTGCTGGGACGCTGCTGAGATGTTCCGCGGCGCGCCCGGTGGGGATGGTTTCATTGATTAGAGTGGCAGCGATCTGCTCCGGTGACCACGGCGCAGCCGTTCCGCGGCGCTTACGTCCCCGCGCTTACGGAAATAAGGCTTTACTGTGAATTTGTGATTTTGATGTTGTGACTTTGTGAATTCCTGACTATAAAGTTGTGACTTTGAAGTCTAACTGTGTGACTGTGAAGTTGTGATTGTCACGACTAAGCAAGGAACCCAAATTGAGACACCAACTGTCAAAAGAAAAAGTTTATTTGTGATAAGGGAGGTGTGAGGAAGGAGGGGTGCTGGTCCAATAGGGTGATGGGCTGGAGAGTGGGTCCAGGGGGGAAATAGCTGCAGGAGAGCTTGAGGAGATGGCTGGGCTGGCAGGCAGGCAAGCAGGACAGGAACTGAACAAAAGAAAATAGGTTTAAATTACGAACCGACTAGCAACAGAGTAGTACTGGTTCAAAGACTGAGCTTGGCTAGAACTCTTCTTGTGACAAAACGTGTGTACAGAGTGACGATCCAGCAGAGACTGAAGTTAGGGACAGGAACTAAGTGCAGACTGGGTGATGAGCTGATGGAAGCCAGGTGGCTTGATTGCAGCAGCAGGGCAGGTGTGGAGTGGGAGGTAGGCAGATCCAGCAGAGGTGACAGAGTGCAAGGGGGGGGGGGGGTAACATAGACATACAAACAGGTAGAGACACAGTGACAGAACAGATGATTTGAAGTCGTGACTTTGAAGTCTTACTGTGTGACTGTGTAGTCGTGACCTTGAAGTCTTACTGTGTGACTGTGAAGTCGTGTCTTTGAAGTCTTACTGTGTGATTGTGAATTCCTGACTTTGAAGTTGTGAAATTGAAGTCATGACTTTGATGTTGTGACTGTGAAGTCTTACTGTGTGACTGTGACGTTGTGACTTTGAAGTCGTGACTTTCAAGTCTTACTGTGAATTTGTGACTTTGATGTCGTGACTTTGAAGTCGTGACTTTCAAGTCTTACAGTGTGACTGTGAAGTCGTGACCTAAAGTCATGACCATGAAGTTGTGACTTTGAAGTCTAACTGTGAGACTGTGAAGTTGTGATTGTAAAGTCGTGATTGTCACGACTAAGCAAGGAACCCAAATTGAGACACCAACTGTCAACAGAAAAAGTTTATTTGTGATAAGGGAGGTGTGGGGAAGGAGGGGTGCTGGTCCAATAGGGTGATGGGCTGGAGAGTGGGTCTGGGGGGAAATAGCTGCAGGAGGGCTTGAGGAGATGGCTGGGCTGGCAGGCGGGCAGGCGAGCAGGAAAGAAACTGAACAAAAGAAAATAGGTTTAAATTACAAACCGACTAGCAACAGAGTAGTACTGGTTCAAAGGCTGAGCTTGGCTAGAACTCCTCTTGTGACAAATCGTGTGTACAGAGTGACGATCCGGCAGAGACTGAAGGTAGGGACAGGAACTAAGTGCAGACTGGGTGATGAGCTGATGGAAACCAGGTGGCTTGATTGCAGCAGCAGGGCAGGTGTGGAGTGGGAGGTAGGCAGATGGAGCAGAGGTGACAGAGTGCAAGGGGGAGGGGAAGGTAACATAGACATACAAACAGAGACAGACAGTGACAGAACAGATTATTTGAAGTCGTGACTTTGAAGTCTTACTGTGTGACTGTGAAGTTGTGTCTTTG
Source organism: Argyrosomus regius (assembly GCA_946959425.1). Taxonomy (NCBI): domain Eukaryota; kingdom Metazoa; phylum Chordata; class Actinopteri; family Sciaenidae; genus Argyrosomus; species Argyrosomus regius. The sequence continues at coordinate 24,155,935 of OX336895.1, forward strand.
AAGTCTTACTTTGTGATCGTTAATTCCTGACTTTGAAGTCGTGACTTTGATGTTGTGACTGTGAAGTCGTGACTTTGAAGTCTTACAGTGTGATTGTTAAAACAAACAGATTGTTAAAACAAACAGGTAGAAAGACAGTGACAGAACAGATGATTTGAAGTCGTGAATTTGAAGTCTTACTGTGTGACTGTGAAGTTGTGTCTTTGAAGTCTTACAGTGTGATTGTTAATTCCTGACTTTGAAGTCGTGACTTTGATGTTGTGACTGTGAAGTCGTGACTTTGAAGTCTTACTGTGTGATTGTGAATTCCTGACTTTGAAGTTGTGACTTTGAGGTTGTGACTTTGAAGTCTTACTGTGTGATTGTGAATTCTTGACTTTGAAGTCGTGACTTTGAAGCCGTGACTTTGAAGCCTTAATGTGAGACTGTGAAGTCGTGACTTTGATGGCGTGTCTTTGATGTTGTGGCACTACTAGGTGTTGCTACTATGTGACATGCCTGTCACTAATGTGAACTTTATTTTGCCACTGCTCATTTTAGTTTTTTCAATGTGGATTTTGGAGTTGGAACTTGTTGTGATAGGACACTAACATAGCCTTTTATTTATTTTACCAAATTCAGCCTAGACCTAGGTTTACAGGAGGAAATAATTTCTTATGGCAATTCTGATTAATTTGATTTGTTCTTACCTCAGATAGGCTTTAATGCCATGCTCTCTCTCAAAGATACCTCATTTGTATATTATTTCTTATTTTAATTAAATTTTACTTCTTGTTGCACTACTATTATACATGTTGTAATTACATGGATATTGCGCTATTTTGGCTTTTGAGAGCCAAAACTCTCAGGTTTTAGAAGAGTTTATTCAATTATTGTCACCCATACCAGGTAGGCAATAAAAAAGTTCTACTGGATTCACTCTGTATTAGTCTTTTTTCCACAAAGGTTTTTAAGCAGTGCCTGACCAAGCCATGATAGCAATGATTTTACATCCAAGTGAGTATGCAGTTCTTTAGTATTAGAAGAAAAAAAAGCTCTTATATAATTTTTTTTCAAACGGCGTGGTATCGGTACGGTATCGGCATCGGCCGATACTGCACAGCCGGGTATTGGAATCGGTATTGGGGGCCAAAAAATGGTATTGGAGGCCAAAAAATAGTATTGGAACAACACTACTTTGAAGTCGTGACTTTGAAGTCTTATTCTGAGACTGTGAAGTTGTGACTTTGAAGCCATGACTTTGAAGTCTTACTGTGTGACTTTGATGTCGTGACTTTGAAATCTTACTGTGTGACTGTGAAGTCGTGACTTCGAAGTCTTACTGTGTGATTGTGAATTTGTGACTTTGAAGTCTTAAGCCTTATTTCCACCACGGAACGTAAGCACCGGGGAACGTAAGCACCACGGAACGGCTGCGCCGCGGTCACCGGAGCTGATCGCCGCCACTCTAATCAATGAAACCATCTCCACTGGGCGTGCCGCGGAACATCTCAGCAGTGTCCCTGCAGCGTCTCTCCGTGCTGCAGCGCTATCATTCCGTAGCACTTCTATTTTTGACGGAGCTGTTGCTAAATCGCATGAAGCTCAACAGAGCAGATTGCACCAGACAGGAAATCCAACACAGAATCAACGTAATACACTTCGCCCCCTTTCAAAATAAAACACAATACGCAGTTCATGTAGCCTATCACAACTTCACATCAACATTACGTCATGACAGGTGGCACCACGTCAGCAGTCAATCGATCAAAGGGTCTCAGAGGGTCGGCAACATGGACGACGAGAGACTGATTGTCGAAGTGGAACAACATACAATCATTTATGACATACATCCTTTTTATTAAGGACAATGGAAGAAAGCACAAAGCCTGGCATTTAATTGCAGGAATTTTGGGAGTGGATGGTGAGTACAAACTACTACTTAAGATTATAAAAATGAGGGAGATGAAAAGAATACAACAGCAGACTAATTTTTAAATGTTTTATTTACAATGAATGATGACATCTTTATAACAATAGAACAATAAATCTGTAATGAGCATGATAAAAAAAACAACATCTGAATAACAAAAGACATCTATTTACAAATATATGCATTTTCCACACTTTTTAAAAAAGCTTTCACACCATCCTGTCCTGCCAAGACACACTGCCTTGTGGGGAGTTGAAATAGGTGGAGAAGATCTCCCTCACATTACAGGCCTCTCTTGAGGCCCTGTTTCCTCCCATGTTCCGTACTGGTGTTTCCCCTGTTGCTCTGCCTCCAGCAACCTCACATTCTCTCTCAGGGCAAGCAGGAAGTTATGAAGAATGCATGCAGCCACAACAAGGATGTCCACATTTTGTGAGCGCAGGTTGATCCTGCGATGCAACACTGCACGTGGAGGACAGAATGCCAAAAGCATTCTCAACCACCTTGCCCTTGAAATTCTGTAGTTAAATATCCTCTTTTGGTGAGTGAGGTTCAGTCCAGGGTATGGTCTCATTAGGTATGGGAAGGCTGCATCACCCACCATGACATATGGCACATCACCCAAGTGAGCAGCGCCTGGCAGAGAGGTACTGGGTGGGACATTAAGTGCAGGGGCGCCGCTAGGGATTTTGGGCCCCATGAAAAGAATCTTTACAGGGCCCCCAACACAGCGGCAACATTTTTTGATGCTATTTTACATACAATTATGCATTTTAATGGTATTTTTGACTATCATTACCATATTTTTGAAAGAAGAACAGCATCACAGTTGACATGTACAGTAGGGGAAGAACTGAGCACTCTGAATACAATGGAATTCATTTTGAGTCATTTATTTGCTGCACCACTGATTCTTAAATTGGAAATAAACTCTTCCATGAAAAAATAGCAATTATAATCAGTGGAGAGAAAAAAATCTCAGCAAAAACAAAAACGCCATCAGAATACAAAATGGCCATATATGATTTCTCATAATTTAAGTAGAACTTAATATATGAAAGAATGGTAAATATATATATAATATAACGTTGCAGACTGAGTCAAGCTTCCTTTTGCAACCTTTCAATCACTGGTCCTTGCTCAACTTTTCTCACCAAAAGCCCAACGCCGAGCCTTCTCACGTGCAAAATCACTTAGCAGGTCTTTGAAGTCCAGCTTTCTAGCCAACTGACTCTCAATTGACAGCATGGCAAGACTGCAAAGTCTTTCCTGAGACATTGTGGACCTCAAATAGTTTTTTATCATTTTTAGTTTACTGAACGCTCTCTCACCACCAGCAACAGTAACTGGCAGGGTGCAAAATATGCGCAAGGCGATGCACACTTCTCCAAAGATGCTTTGCAGCTGCAGCTTACAAATTGCATTCAGGAGTTCAAGAGGGGACAGGTTAGGGGGGAAGTTGGCTGCATATACACTGTTTAGGTGTCTTACTTGATTTTCAAAATCAGGAGTAAGATCACTAGAATACTTTGTGATCAGTGGTTGGCACACAGAAGAGATTTTGCCCTCACTAATCTGCCCAACTTTCAGAACAGCAGAAAACTCGTTGACAATATGTGCAATGCCCTGGAACCTAGTGTCCAAGTCACTGATGATACTGTCCATGGCTGTATAAAACACAGTGTTCCGAAACACTGTTTCTGAACTCTCCTGAGTTGTCTCCTCTTCAGTGGTTTCATCATGGAATCTCCGCCTTTTCTTCTGGCGGCTGGACTCCTTGCTTAACTGAGGTGTAACATTAATTTCCCCAGCTATCAACTTTGCCTCAGCTAGGAGAGTGTCCCATGCATCTCTTAGAGACTGCATCTCTGATATTGGCTGCTTCTATGTCAAGTGATATTTTTCCTGACTGGAGAATAACATTCCTGTTGTCAATACTTTGCAGTACCTTCAGCCAGACAGTGAGAAGAACAACAGCATCAAATGACATAAAGTATTTCCTCAAACCATTAGCTTCTGATCTTGCTTCACTGGTGAGACTGCATGTCATAACTATGCTATCAAGGGATTTGAGGACAGAAGGTAGGTGCTTTGCCACAGGTTTAACAGCCTCAATCCTTGCACTCCAGCGGGTATCAGATAGGCGATGCAATGAGCAACTTGTTTGCTCTTTATAGATGGCCCAACGCTCTGGGCTGCCACTTACAAATGTGTACAGGCGATTTATGCAGCCGAAAAATGTGGATACCTCTGGGCTTGACTGTGCAGCATGCACACCAACCAGATTTAATGTGTGGGAGGCACATGGTGAATAAGTAGCCAGCTTGTTTTTCTTCAGTATTTGAGCTTGGACTCCCTTTATTTTCCCTGACATGTTAGCCCCGTTGTCATAGCCCTGCCCTCTGCAATCACCGATGTCTATCCCATGGTCACGAAGAACTGCATCAATCATCTCTGCGATCTCACTCCCCGTCTTTTTGTGAAAATCCCTGAATTCAAGGAACCTCTCCGTAATTTCCCACTCATCTTTTTCTTTGTCATATTTAACATACCGTAGTAGCACCACATTTTGCTCCGTATGGGAAATGTCTGGTGTGGCATCACAGATGACAGCATAATATATGGCATCCTCCCGTTCCTGCAGAATTCTTTTCAGAACTCGTCGTCCACATAAGTTGATAAACTCATTCTGACTGTCAGAGCTAAGATAATGTGTTAGCCTGGTTCCTTTTCCTTCTTTTTGTTTTTGTTTGTTGTCCCTGATTTTTTGAAAGTGCTCTTTCAGCAGAGGATCATAATGTGACAAGAGCTCCAGTGTGCCTAGGAAATTGCCATTATGAATGTCATCTAGGTCTTTGGTTTTGCCCCTGAAAGGCAGGTTTCTTGAGGCCAAGTGTAGGGTTACGTCTAAGAGTCTCTCCAAGATGGCTCTATTTTTCTCTATTTCTGTTTGCAACTCCTTATTTAACAGATAATCCACACCTCTATCTTTCATTACAGATCCTTGCAGATTTTTCCATCTTAAGTAGCAATCTCTATGTGCCTCACTCCTCTCATGGACTGGGAATTTATTGTACATTCGACGCCACTTCACATCACACATTTTATACCCATTTTGACTGGTCAGTGCACTAGTGGAAGGCTTTTTCTGTACATGGGAGAAAAGCACACATGGTATGCAATAAAGTGAATTATTACTTTGACTAAAAGTCAGCCAGTCTCTGTTTACCTTTTCTCTTTTATTTGCTGCCTTTGTATAATTCAGGTAGTCAGGGAATGGCTTCCCCTTTGAATCACATGGCATTTCTACTTCTTTCTCTCTCATGGCCAAATTCCTTACTATCTTCTCCCTATCCTGATCAGTTACAGCTGCTGGCCAGAAACCAGGGTCATCAGTCAAATGATCTTCTTCCCTTTCAAAGACCTGAACATCAGCTTGTTGTTCTTCCTGCCTCTCTGTTGTCTTTCTGGCTCTTTCTGTATTCAGTCCATCCTCCTCTGAATTCCTTTCAACTTCTTCGCCCTCACTCTCTGTTGCCTGTGTTTCTGCACTCTCACTGTCATCTGTACCCTCTTCCATCTCTTCCTCCACTTCCTCCACATCCCTCCCTGACAAACCAGAAGAGGGTCCTGGACCTGGCCCTTGAGAGTGTACATGACATACATTAATTATATAGTATTTCCTATAATATAACTATTTGTAATAGCATAGTCACCAACATGTAAACTTCTCTGATTGGACTGAGAGCAGTCACCCCAGTCTGCTGCACACACCACAGATGTTCTCCTCTGTTCTTACTGCACGTGTTCTATTTCATTTTTTAAAAGGGTTTATGCTTTTTAAACCATTAAAATTGTTCAAAATGACTTTTATTTAATTCATTTTAATTAATGAATTACCTTCATCTTTGTATTGTTTTGAGACTGTAGTAAAATGTATTATATTTTGTATTATATTATTATTATTATTATTATTATTATTATTATTATTATTTCAACACACACAGCTGCTCACCTCCTTCCTCATGTGGGGGCACTGGGGCTGATTCAGGGGCAGGGGGAGTTGGGGGCTGACAGACAGCTGCTGCTGCTGCTGCTGCTGCTGCTGCTGGTGCACTGGACTCTGTTCAGAATGAGGTATCATTTTGACAGAGGGGAGATCAACTATTATTGAATAAGAACAGCTTGATAAATGTTTGACTGGATTGATTATTTAACTAATATAGCAGTAAAATGTAAAAATCCAGAGTTTTCTTGAGCTGACAAATCGTCGGTGCGCTACCTGCAGCTGATCCAGTCGGACTGAACCATTTTACGTAAATAGAGGGGGGGAAGGGAGGGCCCTGCAGGGGTTGATGCTTCCAAAACAAATAAAGGTATTGTTACCAGGACATGGAAAATAAAACATGTGTGATTATATGTTAGTTAATAACTTAGTGTCATTATTTTTTCTGTATTATAATTTCATCATCATTAGGGGCCTCTCTGGGCCCCCCTCCATCATGGGCCCCTAGAATCCGTCTCCTTTACCCCCCCTTTTCGGCGCCCCTGATTAAGTGTTTTGGTCTCCATTCCTCTCCCGAGAGCTGACCCAGCATATACACCGCCATCACTGGTCCTTCCGAAGTCCCCCACTGAAACTGTAGGTCGAGTCCACAAGTGCCAAAAGTACTATGGAGAAAGTTTTCTTGTAGTTAAAATACTGAGTCCCAGTCAGTGGTGGGGCTTGGATGGTCACATGCTTCCCATCTATTGCTCCCAGGCAGTTTGGAAAATTCCACTTCTTCCAGAAGTCGTTGGCTACTTCCTCCCATGTCTCTTGTGTTCGCCTGGGTAGGAACCTCTCCATCATGGTTTTCTCAATGGCAGCACACACCATGTGGACTGAGTTCATTACCTTAGTGTGCCCCAGGCGGTAGCTATATGCCAGACTCACTAGTGAATCTCCAGAAGCCATGTACCTGTGAGGGAAGAAGCAAATAAATATAAGTTAAATGTGAACATTTTTTATTCACCTGTGTCTCTCCTTTGTTTCAGCTGACACGTGTAAAGCGAAATGGAAGGCTTTAAGGGATGCGTTTGTGAAAAAACGGAAAAAAAGCCTTCCAAGTGGATCGGCGTTGGCACACAAAAGGAGTGGAAATATGCAGAGATCATGTCCTTCCTTTTGCCCCATATACAACCCAGAAGGTCTATATAAATTACTTAAAACAAAAGTAAATTTCATCAAATTATGCCAGGCACAACACGACGAGGAAAGGTCGGGTACCCCTCAGTTATTGTCAGGGTCTGAGGATCGGTCCAGCACTTCTGGCATTTCATTTCCACAACTGTCTACATCTCCGGCTCCATCAACCTCAGCACCGTCTGCCTCTAGGTCCTGTTACTATTTTTAAGTATTTAAGTTTTTATTCTGGTTTTGAAAAGCTCTTTAATCTTTTTCACTTTTGTTATTTTTAAACAGTTACTTTATGTATTTTTACGTTTACATTTTACATTTTTACTTGAGTGTTAATTGAAAAAGTGTAAAAAAATGTTTCTTCAGCTTGTGGTCTGTGATTTCATTTGTTTACCTTAGTGCTACAGCTAGTCTCTGCTTAGGTTCTATGGCAGCTCTGTAGTTTGTGCTTTGAGCACAAAACCAGTGTGTCTCATATGTTCAGAGACCGTGGCGCTCATTAAAAGTGCCAATGTGAAACGCCACTATGAGACAAAACACAAAGTTTTTCATCAAACATATCCACTTAAGTCTGAACTGAGGTCACAGAAAATAAGCATTCTCAGATCCCAATATGAGCAGTCAACCAGGATTCTGACCCATTCATTCACTGCCCAACAACGTGCTAATGAATGTTCCCTCAGAGTTATATATATATATGTATATATATATATATATATATATATATATATATATATATATATATATATATATATTAGTGCTGTCAATCGATTAAAATATTTAATCGCAATTAATCTCATGAATGTCATAGTTAACTCGCGATTAATCGCACATTTTTATCTATTCTAAATGTCCCTTGAATTATCATTTTAATACTCTTATCAACATGGAAAAGTGGATAGGCTTGCTTTGTGCAAATGTTTTTTTATTGCAAACCACAACAACAACATGTAGTGTTACAGCCATTCACGTCTGAAGCAAAATCTCAAACAAAGCAACACTATCAATGACAAAATAAATACCTAGTCACAAAAACAGCCCCCTCAACAACCTTCAAAACAGGGTGATACAAAATAAATCCATCCATTGTCGCCTGGTTATGACGCGGAGGAGGCGGAGAATTTAAATTGCCGGTGTGTTTGGCCATCAAGTCGTATTTCAGACTGGATGTGCTACGATGATAACTCAGTTCACACCGACAATACACACAGATAACTTTGGTTTTATCTAACGAACTTTTCCATTCATAATTTTCATCTCGTGCTCGACATCCACACAATACGGTAGCGTGGGGCGCGCTTATTGTTTTGCCTGACCACTTTATATTCACATCCATTTCTAGAACCATACAGCTATGGCAAGAGTGGTGGAGGCTTTGCAGACTACAAACAATCAAAAGTATCCAGATCCTGATTTGATTCTTCATGGGTACCTTCATTTTGAAGCCCTTTCATCCCACAAATATGAATTCTCTTGTGTTATTATGGATCTGCACAAGAAAGGAGTATTCAGTATGCCAAGTGTGTACTTTTTTCTTTTCATGTTTTTTCATAAATGCTACAGCCTCTTACAATCGCCACTGAATGTTTGTGTTTTGATTTTCAGTGTGTGACCTGCAAGAACCACCACCTGAATTTGATGGCCAGGTGGATGTTGATGACTTCTGGCATTCTGTTAGCCAAGAAATTCTTTGTTGAGGCTTTGTGAAGAGTAGGTGAAGATTTTTAACTTTGAATAATTGAAATGGTTGAGGTCAGGTTTCAGTGGGAGAAAGGATTTCAGAAGTGATCCAAACAGTTTCAGGGGAGGAAAAACATAGCATAGGTGGAAGTAGTGGGACTCCAGAAAAATAAATTGTAAGACTTAAAACTCAGTTACAATTTTTTTTTTTTTTTTTTCACTGATACGTTTCAGCTTAGTGCCTTCATCAGAGAATCATGCCCTCATGATGCTCTGTGGCTTGACGTAATACTGTATATACTCAAAGGAGATAACATAGAGTACCCTATAAGTCCCTTTTGCTGAGTTGGAATCTAATAAATTCCTTTGGCTATATCTTAATTGCATTTGGTTCAGTCAGAAGTTATGGCAAATAGCAATGTTAGACTGTCTTGGGCTTGGCTCATTTTTTAAGTGGGATCAAATAGTATGTCAGTGCTATTGGCCTCCAGGAATTGAATGAAACAAAGGGAGGTAAGGGGTGTGCTTTTAGCAACAGTCTAATGGGAGGCCAACAGTGTCATATATTGAAAAGTCATCATTTAAAGGGTGCTCTGTGCCAGATGTATCCAACTGCATACAATGATATTTCTTACATTAGCAAAGCTAAGGAGTCCATGTGTTATTTGTCTGGTTGTTCCTTTTCTAGGTAATGCTGCTAATCCATGCATGATATCGCCATCCTACCACAAATGGGCACCTTGGATTGGACCACACACCAGGGCAAGCAACTTGTTATTAAACACAGAATACCAGAAGGGTCAAGGCAGCAAGCGGGCAAACCCTGCAGACCAGGCCGAGATGGATATATCCGAGGACAGATTGATCAACGAAATAATGAACTTGAAGGTCAGATTGGCGGTGATGCTTTGGATTACAGCCCACAACCTACAGCATAATTACTCCGGAGTCAGGGTGTAATGTTTTGTACTAATGGTGTACCTGTATAGTACATACCAATACGTATATGTGACTCATTATCAGTATCACTGACCTGAACACCAGTTCCAGAACATGTCTTGCTGTATTCTGAGCTTGGCGGGCAGCGTCAGATAAAAGTGCATTAATTGGGGTGTTTTTTAGAGCAGAGATTTTTTGAATGGCATCGCTGTGAAGCTTAGACTTCTCATGCTCCTTGAATTTTTCTGTGGCTTTCCGCCAGTTTGTGAAGCCTCCCTTGACAAAACAGCTGTCTAACCGTACACTCTCTTCATTAATTAGACCTTTCGCCACTGCTTTGACACAGCTGAAACAAATAACGCGATCAACGTCCTCAATATAATGCAGCCATCTCCATTTGGTAAACCAGCTCGCATTGAATGAACGACAAAACGTTTCTTTTCCAAACGGCCTTCCTGGAAAACTGAAGCTAGTTGGTTGATGTGGTGCCTCTGAAGTAGGGGTGGGTATTGCCAAGGACCTCACGATACGATACGCATCACATTACTTGAGTCACGATACGATACGATATTGTGATATCCAAATTTTGCGATATATTGCGATATTCTACATAGTTCACTGAAAAATGTAAAATGCATTATGCATCTTAAAATCCAAGTTGTATGTACATCAGATGATAGTGATAATTCACAGGACAAACTGAGTCAAAACTATGTAATTCAAATTATCCATGCCATTTTATTGTAACTATACAAGCGCAAGTTACAACATATTTTCATGAACAACACACTGTCTGAAACACATTGAAAAGCACAGTGTGCATTATTCTTAGTCTCCCTGAGCACAATGACACAAAGTGCAGTATGGGTCAGTGTCCACACACTGAAACTGAAATGAAACCTCAGTGCATCATGTTTCTTCTGAACTTAGATTAAATACTTAAAATGCAGTGTGTCGCACACACTGAAATTGAAAATGCAAAATAAAGTGCAGGTTCTTCCCTTCGACCTTAAATGACAAAATTAAGTTTACACTTGTCTCCCTGGACAAGAACTGTGTGTCACCGAGCACTTCACTGAATGTATGTAAAAATAAAATATGCCTATGCATACATATTGCAAAAGTACTATATGTTACTGAACACAATGAGCTGAAATGTATAAGAAAAACAAAAAGTGTGCATAGTATTTGTATTTAAACAATTTGTATTTAAACACTGTCCAGTATTGTAGTCTGCTTCGGATCGGCAGGTTTCGGCAGCTGCGGCTCTGCTAATATGTCGGGGTGGTGTCGTGCTAAATGAGTTCGCAAGTTTGTTGTGTTACCCGAATATCGAATGGGAGCGAAACAGCGTTTGCAAAGCGCCTACTCTTTGTCCAGCTCATTTGTGTTAACTCTAGTGCTGTCAATCGATTAAAATATTTGATCGCGATTAATCTCATGAATGTCATAGTTAACTCGCGATTAATCGCAAATTAATCGCACATTTTTATCTATTCTAAATGTCCCTTGAATTATCATTATAATACTCTTATCAACATGGAAAAGTGGATAGGCTTGCTTTGTGCAAATGTTTTTTTTATTGCAAACCACAACAACATGTACTGTTAGAGCCATTCACGTCTGAAGCAAAATCTCAAACAAAGCAACACTATCAATAAACAGATGACAAAAAAATAAATACCTAGTCACAAAAACAGCCCCCTCAACAACCTTCAAAACAGGGTGATACAAAATAAAATTACAAAGTGCACATCATTGTAAACTAGGACTCAGCCTATAGTGCAGTTAAACCATGGTTTATACTTTCCTTTTCTTAACGACCCATCTTGCAGCGTTTTAAAACTGAACTTTCCATTCATAATTTTGTTAGCAGCGTCCATTTCAGCTCGACATCCACACAATACGGTAGCGTGCGGCGCGCTTATTGTTTTGCTTCCGGTTTACAGCTGGATCCTGTAGTTTTTCTAACGTTACTAGCAGTGGCCACAGCTTATGAAAAAACTACAAGTTCACTAGGTCACAAAGAGCGTTAATCTCGCGATAAAAAAATTAACGCCGTTAAAATTGTTTTGCGTTAACGCGTTAATAACGCGATATTTTTGACAGCACTAGTTAACTCCTTTCCTTTCAAATCCAAAATGTCTCCAAAATGGTTCCACTTCCTCACTGCAACCGCCGGGGGAAAAAAAAAGAGAAGAAGAAGAGTGCAAACGCCTTGCAGTGAGGTAGCGGTGCAGCGACACCTCGCCAAGCGGAGTTGCGGAAGTCGCACTGGATTTACAGTCCGTCTGAAACATGATTTATTATTTGAAAAAAAACGATGTTCAAACTTTGAATATCGATATCCAATCAGAAGACAATGTATCGCGATATATTGCCATATCGATATTTTTGCCCACCCCTACTCTGAAGCATTAGCATTTTGACTTGGGACATTAGTTTGAATTACAGGCTCACAGCTCCTGTCAACACACTCCCGGTCATCACAGTCTGGGGGTGCTGCTGCTGTTTCAGTCGTTTCAGGGGTGCTCGGACTGGGCTGCGAGTCTGCCTCTTCCAACTCTCTGTTGCATCTCCTTTTGTTTTGTTGAGGCTTCCCAAAAAAGTCTAAAATGCGTTTTTGCGCCATGGTGATCAGTTAGCTCGACTACAACTTGTACAGCAGTGTCAAGTGTCACGTAAGGTCACGTATCGTAGTGTTTCCAGTTTTAACTTTTAGCATTTTCTTTTTCCCCCCACTTTTTTTCACTTTATTTCATGTATTTATTTTTGGGTAAATACATTTTTGGGGTGCAGCAGCACCACCAGCACCCCTACTTCCTGTGGTACTGATTGTTGATGTCCATGCTTTTTTGTTTTTGTTTTCCTGTTTATTTATACCATCCCTAATTAAGATGATTTATTTTCTCATTTACTCATGTTATTTCCGTGATAACCAATATTTATTCATTTATTTATTATTTATTTTATTTCCCCGATACACGTGCAGTTAGATGTGTTGCACACATTTGCAAGTGGAAGCTACTTTTCTGAGGGCGTTTGTTTCATTTCACTTAAAGAAAAATGTAGTCGACGTTCACTGTTATACATTCTAATATAAAAATAATAACATAATAAATACAGGAGAAGGAGTAGAAATAAAATAGTGTATAGTTATTACTTACTTATTATTATATGTTGTTGTAATAATATATCAACAGTTGACTTTATGGTCTCAATAAAGGTTTTACTTAAAAAAAATACAAAAAAAACACACAACAAGTTCAGTTTAATGGCTGATCGTAGCAGTTGATTGAATCTGCGGTTTCTCAAACTATCACATTTTTAACTCTGGTTAACGTGAGCTGTATTTGAGGATGGTGAGTAAACTTTTGTTGCCTTGTGCTGAGCTCTTGTTCAGTAATTATATCACAGTGTTTGTTAGTGTGTCAGTTTAGCACCTCAGCCAGATACCTGCTCCCGTATGGAGACTGCTGCCAGAAGAAAAGGCCAAGAAGGGGAAAACGTCTGCTGCAGTAGCGGACGATCTCAAGGAGATGTCCAAGGAGCAGGTCAGAGAGCTGTTGGCCGATGCTAACATTGATAGCTTTATTACAGCTTTGACTGAAGTACTTATACTTACTTAAACTCATTTACTTAACTTAAACATTTTGCGTTTATTTGACAGCTACTTTGCAGACTGACTGTGTAACTTACTTATTTTACTCCTTATTACTTATTTCTATGATTATTATTACTTATTTACCTCCATTAAGATTAGGGATGCACAATATATCGGCATTAATATCGGTGTGTGTGTCGGGAGAGGGATTTGGCCATGCGGTATTTGTTTGGGCATGTGACAGTGTCAGTGACGTAACACAGGATTGTGGGGTGACGCCCAAACCCCACCGGCCCGTCCGCGGCGCGTTGCGTGTGCGTTGTGTCATCGCGAGTAATACCAATACCATTCTAGTCAATGTATCAAACCCCACCGGCTCCGCTGTGGTCCGTTTCAGACGCGTCCCAGAAGCATCTCTACGCTCGGCTAATCTGGTGGATTTTTCAAAATAAAATACCCCATGCAAACTGCCAGTCGTAAAAACAGACTTGTGTTTTATGGTAGCCCTGTAACCTTGTTATTTGGAAGTAAAACACGTTTTGAAAATAAAGGAAGACAATCAGAAATTCAGTTTGCATGATTTTTAGTCTGTACAAAATTTTATCATCTCAGAAAGTTTATTTTTTTAACATATCGATATCGGTAAATATTGGTTATCAGCCATCACAGCAATATTAATATTGGATATCGGTATCGGACAAAATTTTCATATTGGTGCATGTTACCCTAGATCAATTATGTCCTGGATTACGAGACCTGGAAATGAGCTCATCATCAAAGACGGACCAACTTGACTTTCCAGAAGTGACATCTTGTTGAGGTTGGTTTAAAAAAATAAATATAGGTAAGACATTTAATACTGACCAAGATTAATTTTCTCCGGTAATGGCTGCAGCAGTAGCAGTCGCGTGTCTCCCTAACCCTCCAAGAATGGATTAAAAAATAGTGCTGTGAGGTAGCTTCACCTGCGTCCATGTCCGATCTGATAGCGGAAGATGAATCCAAGTTGATCCTACACTCAGGTGCAGTGATAAACAAAACTATTACAACAGAGAAACGCACAAATCAAAGCACCACTAAACAATTCGCAGCGGGTACCTCCCATATGGCGGAACAGAGAGATTTAAAAGATTTGCTGCGTGATATGAAAATTTAACTTTCAAAAGACATTCATGACTTCAGAATGGATTTCAAGGTCTTTCGGGATGAAACGGTAAAAGATATAAAGACAATTGTGGAGCAAATGACGGAATTGCGCGCTGATCAAGAAAAAACAAGCGGCAGATTGGAGCAGGTGGAGCACCGGGTCGGTGAGCTACATGACACAGAAATACTGCACCATGAATCAATTAAATACTTGGTGGACAAACTCTCGGCAGTGGAAGAGCGCACCGATTACCTGGAAAATAAATCCAGGCAAAATAGTGTGCGTGTTTTCAACATCATGGAGAAAAGTGAAGGGGACAATATGCCTTTTTCAAAAAACTGTTTAATGAGATGCTGAATACCCCCGGCGATGTGAGTACAGAGAAGGAAGTGACCACACCAGACCAACAATTGCCACCTTCTTGGAGTTTGAAACAAAAAATTATATATTACACGTGGCATGGAGGAAGAAGGAATTGACCTACAAAGGGAAGTGCATTTTCATTGATCACGACTTCTCCCCACGGGTGAAACAGCAGAGAGCTCAGTACAAACCTATTAGGGATCAACTAAAAGCCAGGAATATAAAATCACATATTCTGGCCCCGGCTAAACTGAAAGTGTTTAATGAAGATGGAACTTCGCAGACATACGGAAATGCACAGTCAGCAGCCAAGGAGCTCCTGGAGCAAGGACTTCTCCCCACTGCTCCAGAACTCCGAGAACTTGCACGTCCAGAGTTGCATAACGGCCGGTGTAGGTACCAGATCGGCTCGGCTTCCAGATCAGCTCGGGGTCCTTTGTCTGCTGATTACGTCACACAATATGATTGGCTGTACGCTTGAATGGGAGTACATTGTGATTGGCTGTACGTCGGACAGTTGTGATTGGCTGTAGTCATAGCAACGGCTGTAGTCATAGCAACTAGATGTAACTAGACGCTGTACATCGGAGAGTTTTTTCACGGTGTTTCGGTGATCGGCAGCAGCTATGGAGAGCTTTTACAAAGAAATTAAGTATTTCCTACAAAATAGTGTTTACCACACCTTGACCATCACTAGCCCCAAACCAGAGAACAGAAAGGCAGTGATTCAAACTTTAACTTTCAACAGTACTTCATAATAAAAGTCCTGGCTATGGCATTTAACTTTCTACAGTACTTCAAAATAAAAGTCCTGGCTGTGGCATTTAACTTTCTACAATACTTCAAAATAAAAGTCCTGGCTGTGGCATTTAACGTTCAACAGTACTTCAAAATAAAAGTCCTGGCTGTGGCATTTAATGTTCTACAGTACTTCAAAATAAAAGTCCTGGCTGTGACAGTGGCATTAAACATTACAATAGTATAATAATAGTTTGTTAGTTAGTTTTGTAAACGCACAATACAGTTTCAGTTAATTATCTTTTTGGTAAAGTCTAATTTTTATTTCAGTTAACCAAATATTTTTTAACACCTACTTGGTGTGTATTAATGGTTTCAGCCAGGGTCTGAAATTTTTTGAACTTTCACTTCACTGCCCACCACGATACTTAGACTTACAGCATCTCAGGGTCAACTAATGTTAACGTCATAGAAAATATTAAGTTGTCTGTTTATTATGAGGTGTCTCTTACCCCTCTTCCTTTACTTTTTTCTTTCCAAGTTCTATTAGTAATATTAGCTGTTATATTCAACCCATATTTGAAACATTTCAAGGCCTTTGGACTTTCTGGTGCTGCTTTTAGTCATAATGTAACCTACCCAGTTATTATACATACACACTAAATGAATGTTGCATTTTCCTGCTGCATCAGACGAGCAGTTTACAGCTTCCAGGGCAAACTTCGCTTGGTAGTGTGTAACCAGGAAAAAGTCTGTAATGTTTTAAAGGAGTGCCATGACAATCTTGGCAGTGGGGGTCATCCAGGGAGACGCCGAACAACAGAAAAAGTATTGGCGTCCTACCATTGGAAAACACTGAGGGAGGATGTAAAAAAATGGGTGAGTGTTATTAGCACTTCTGAAGGAAATGTATTGGCTGCGTTCATTGTAATTTATATACTGCCCATTAAATCGGATGCCTTTAAGTTCCACATAAACTGTGATGCATTTCACTTAGTTTGTTTATGCAATTATTATGCAGTCCTTACACTGTTCCAAATATACAGTATACTTGTAAGAAATTTAAGAAATGACTTTAATACCCTGTTTTACAGGTTGATGAGTGTCCTCACTGTCAGCGGCATGAAAAAATTAAAACACCTATCATCCATCTCATCCCTGTCAAGGAAGCATGGAGTGTCCTCGGGGTAGATTTAATAGGTCCACTTCCTACCACCGCAAAGGGAAAAAGGTAGCATTATATTGTGTGTTATGCATGTGTAACCCCCTTTGAAGGCAGTAAATGCAAGGTTTTTGACAATCAGGGATGCAACATATACTGTATTTATAACAATCTGCATTTTATGTTGCAGATTCATTCTGACAGCCACAGATTTATTTACAAAGTGGGTTGTGGCAAAACCCCTTTACACAAAGACAGCCGCTGAGGTTTCCAAAAAAATTGTCAACATTCTGCTTGACTTTGGACTGGTGGAGAAGATAATAACGGACCAAGGACGAGAATTTGTGAATGAGGTACAGTTATGTATTTAAAACAGTTTATGTGTGACATAGAATATTTGTAATTGAATCATACTGTATCTTTCAGGGTAATTTGCATACACTAATATTTCTGCAGGTCAACCGTGGTGTTTTTGAGGCTCTGGGTGTGAAACACTGCATTACATCAGCACACCATCCCCAGGCCAACGGACAGGATGAAGCAGACGAACCGCAATATTAAGGAGGCACTTGGAAAGTACTGTGGGGAGGGACAAAATGACTGGGATGCCCATTTAAAGGGTATTGTGGCAAGTGTCAACACATCTAAACAGGTAATATTGTCAGGGTTCGTACGGGTGCTTGAAATCCTTGAAAATACTTGAATTTTAATGTTGTGTTCTTAAGGTTTAAAAAATGTTTGAATTTTGACTCTACTGCTTGTAAATGCTCGATATGCTAATCATACATATTTCACAACAAATAGCAATCTCACTCAATAGACCGCTTATTAAAGAGAGAAATAAAATTGTCAAATTAAAAAAAAATGTTAACCGCTCTCTCTGGTGGACTTTACGTGAGCCTTTGCATGTGTGACGTGACGTCGCCCCCAAGTGGACAGAGCGTCGAACCGACATGCCGGGAGGGTGTCATTTTAATGAGCGGTGGCTGGATAACTTAAACTACAAAACATGGCTCAAATGTGGAAAAGATCGACATGTGGCTTATTGCAGAGTCTGCAAGAAGGAAATCCGGCTTTTTGCGATGGGAGAGTCGGCACTGTCAAGCCATATGAAAGGTAAGCCCTGCAAGTGTATTTTACTGGCTACATGCTAATTATTATGCTAACGTTACCCACTAAGTTAGCTACATGCTAGGCGTACGTGTGTCGGGCGCCCCACCCCCGGGGACGGACCGCTGGTTCTTTTATTTTTTTTATTTATTTATTTTTTTTTTTACTTTGACCGCAGTCGAGGCTGAGTAACGTTATTAAGTTAGGCTACTGCTTGTGAGGCTGGCCGGTCGGGTTTTAATTACAGGCAGTAAGTTATGTCTGTATCACCAATAAACACAGTAGATGAGACTGAGATGGGGCTGCCCGCCAGTGAGCGCTTTGTGACGGGGGCGGGGGCGGCAGCAACCGCTGCTCCTTGAAACAGCATTGGTACGTGTTCTCCAAACCAGACACGGTAGGCGGCGGGGGTCTTGACTAGAAACACCGTGTAAAAATGTCGAAGCCGAGGTAGACGGGGGTCAGCTGTCGGTTTTTCAGCCGGGGGAGTTCGAATCTTTTACTGTATGCCCTATTACTGTGTATGTATTGTGTGTGTGTCCCTAGCTTTTATTCGCTGTCTGTCTGTATTTTGCATGTATTTTGTATGGACCTATACGAGATAAAGAAAGATTGTGTGTGTGTGTGTGTGTGTGTGTGTGTGCATCTTACTGATACTTGAGAGTAAGTTTTTAAAAAAAAAATAATAATTTCCTCTTGTGTTTGGTGCTAGGAAAAAAGCATCAAGATCTGCTGAGAGCATTTCAAAACCCAGGTCCTACAGTGGGGGATTTTTTCCAGCCAACAAGCCAGGCATCAAACACAGCTACATCCACATCAGCAACCAGGAGTATGGAGAGTGCAGTGGAAGCAGCCAGTGGAGTAACAGCTCCCCGTCTACCACCCTCTGGGTCTTCTAATCCACATCAGACAACCAACAAGACCCAAACCAATTTAGCTTCACATGTTAGCTCTAATCCAACACTTGGAATTAGAGCTAACAACGCAGCTTCAACAACGCAGAAATATGTTGGGCAATAAAAGTTGTGACCAGTCACTATTCCTACAAGTCATGTGAGAAAGCAGGAGACATTTTCCGAACCATGTTCCCTGACAGTGACATTGCAAAGCAGTTTTCTTGTGGAGAGAGAAAGGTGGCATACCTTGCCACATTTGGGATTGCTCCTCATTTCTCTTCCTTAATGAAGACCACAGCCAAGAAAGAGTCTGGATATGTACTTCTGTTTGATGAAAGCCTAAATCAGGAAATGAAGATGTGCCAGATGGATATGCATGTGAGATTCTGGAACAATAACCAAGTACATTCAAGGTACCTGACATAATTTTTCTTGGGTCATCACACCGCAGAACAAATTCACGAGAAAATTGAAAAGGTGTGTTCAGAAATAGGCTTCCAGAAACTAATCCAGTTATCAATGGACGGCCCCAATGTAAATTGGAAAGTCTTCTCTCTCACCCAGAAGAACATTGAGAAACAAACAGGGAGGCAAACGCTTAATGTAGGAAGTTGTGGTTTGCACACAGTCCATAATGCTTTCAGAGCAGGTGTGTGTCCACAGACTGGGACATGGGAGCAGCTCTGTCCAGCCTTAAATGGCTATTTAAGGAAGTGCCTGCTCGCAGGGAGGACTACACAGAAGTCACTGGTTCAACATCTTTCCCTCTTCTGTAGTCACCGATGGCTCGAAAATGTGGAGGTGGCTGAGCGTGCTCTTCAGATTTTGCCCTCTCTGAAAATGTACATCAGTGCTGCCAAAACAAAAAAGGTCACAGAACCGTGCACAAAGTCTTTCAAGAAAGCCGAGATGATTGTGCACGATGACCTCTTCCCTGCAAAACTCAACTTCTTTCTAATGGTTGCCAGGGAAATCACACCATTTTTGAAACTGTACCAAACCCATGCTGTCATTTATGTGCAACGATCTCACAGCTATGCTGAAAAGTCTAATGGAGAAGTTTGTCAAGCCGAGTGTGATGAAGGATGCAACTAACACTATAAAGCTTCTCAAAGTGGACCATGAGGACACAGATAACCACATGGATGTGACCAAACTGAAAGTTGGATTTGCCACAGAGCGAGCCTTGGAGGAATATGTGAAGAACTCTGGAGCAGAGAGGCGCAGGCTTGAGTTCAGGCAGAACTGCAAGCTTTTTTTGATGAAGATTGTGTCTAAGCTTTTTGAAAAGGCACCAGTTATATACTCTCTGGTGAGGAGCCTGTCTGTCCTGGATCCAAGGGTGCTCCTCAACAACAGCAAGTCAAGTGTCCAAAAATTCACCACTACTCTCCGACTTCTTGTGGAAACTGGCCGCATTGAGGAAAAGTGCTGTGATGAAGTGCTTAGGGAGTTTGGCCACTTTTTTGACCACAACCTGATGTCAGCCTCAGATTCCTTCAGAAAGTTCAGTCCACAGAGTGACAGGTTGGATGAATTTTACCATAAACGTTTATCCGACAAAACAGAGTTCCGCCATCTATGGGAGGCAGTAAGACTTCTCCTGATCCTCTCACATGGTCAAGCTTCTGTGGAGAGGGGTTTTTCCATTAATAAGGAGATGATGGTGGAGAACCTCAGAGAGCATTCTCTGATTGCTCAGCGGCTCATCCAGGGTTCCCACGGGTCCTTAAAAAGTCTTAAATTAAAATATGGGTAATTAAGGTCTTAAATTGTCTTAAATTTACTGTAGGTTTGCTATAAGTATTAAACGTCCAGACGGTGCATTTAATGCCGATGGGAAAGCACAGTGTGTATTTGTTTGATTAACTTAGTACAAAGACCGTGTAGTAAATGAGAGAGTCCGCCCAGAGCGGGGCCAGGCTAATCCCTGTATTGGTCAGAGCACGAGCTAACGTTGAAAGTTCAGACGCCACCTCTCAGTTGGCTATGAAAAGCTTCATTTCACCGCCAGAGACCCAAAAGGCAGAGGTACTGTGGGTTCTCCATACTGTGATGAGGCACAATTCATCAAATCTAACGAAAATCACAAACAAATCATTATGACATCTTTGAGTCTTAAATTTTATTTGTTGAGGTCCTAAAAAGGTCTTAAAAAGCATTAAATTTGACTTTTAAAATGGTGCAAGAACCCTGTCATCCACGACCATGTGCGCTTTATTGGGGGGCTGCAAAACGTGGGCTACACAAAAGAACTGTTCCTCTCTGCATCTGCTGCCCGGCAAAAGTATCACATGTACCTTGATGATGCAAGACGTCAAAAGCAAGATCAACAGAAACAACAAAAGAGAAAAACATTAATGGATGAGATAACAGAGATGAAAGTGAAAAAGAAGAGGATGGAAGAGGATGTAAAAGTCCTGGTGAAATCTGCTGACAGCAATGCACAAAAAGCTGAATCAGAGGGCAAACTCTACCTCATTTCAAAGTCAAACGGACTGAGAAGAGCAGCAAAAGAAAATGAGAAAAATCTTGAGGCTTTGGAGAAAACGTTGGCAGAGAAGATGAAGGAACTGAATGACACTCTTTAAATGTTCCTTACCCATCAGGCCTCAGTCTTACCTTGAATATGTTTTGATTTGTTCTGCAGCAGTGTAAATGATACTCTTTAAATGTTCCTTACTCCTCAGGCCTCGTTCTTACCTTGAAGATGTTTTGATTTGCAAAAGATGCACCTTAGTAAATGTATTCTGCAACAGCATGTGAATGACACTCCTAAAGTGTTCCTTAATCATTAGGGTTGGACCTTACCTTGAAGATGTTTTGATTTGCAAAAGATGCACCGGAGTAAATGTGTGTTGCAAAACTGTGGTTAATAAAAAAAAAAACAAAGAAAAAGTGAAATTGCCATTTTTGCATGTGCATGAATTTATCACATAATGCAATTTACAAGTGGTTATGGTACTGGAAAAGCTTGAAAAGCTTGCCTGTATTGTGTAACAGCTGCAGATGTATTCATTCAACATTCAACCGAGACACAAAAAAGGGTAAAATGCTATTAATGTTTTTTTACAGAGGTCAACAAAGTACACACCATATTGTGCACTTCTTGCACCCCTGGAGTCCTTAACATTGCCAAAAAAGAGGAGGATGACAACTCCATTGTTGTGTCTGATGTGACCGAAGAGCACCTGGAGGCCAAGACTAGAGAAGCTGCAGATCTGCATGCAAAGGTGAGGGTGAAATGGCAATATATGCATCTTAAGAAGTCCTTAAAATATATTAATATGTTTTAAAGGACAATTAAATTGTAAGCATCTCATATTTTTCTCAGATTTACCAAAACATAAAGATTGCCCAGGACAGGCAAAAGAAAGCCTATGGGACCCACAAAGGGAGGAATGTGAAGTCCTTCCACTTCCAAATTGGAGATGAGGTCCTAAAAGCCAACAAAAGAAAGGAAGGCCGAAAAGGAGGACGACGAGAAAGCAACTGGTCTGGGCCTTATGGCATAGCCTCCATTTCAGAGAAGGGTGTAGCAACCCTGTCAAGCACAACAGGGGCTCCACTGAAACAAAGTATTAATGTTTCACAGCTGAAGCCTTTCATCAAGCCTAATTTGAGAGGTATTATAATTGTTGATACAAGAACACACTGTAAGTGGACTATGTATGTGGTAGTTGCATAATACTGTATTCTTCTCATTAGAGTCCAAAGAGCCAGATAGCTCAATCAAGAAAGAAAATTATAATTTGGTCCCTAAAGGTGACAGCTCCCAAGGTACAAGTTTAAATGCAGTTTAGTCAGCTAGTGTGGCTGTGATAGTAAGGAATATAAGCTGACTTTTGAATTGCCACTCCAGATGCACATGTCCTTAAAGTGTAACAGATTGTCATTGGCAAAGTCTTTAGTGCTATGTTTGTAAAAATAATTTATTTTTATCCATTAACAGCTGAACAGGAGTCCCTGTCTGAGCAATCGTGTCATGACCATGATTACTGGTCTGGTGCGAGTTGTTTAAAGGCGATGCATCCAATTCAAGACATGCTGGTAGATATAAATATATCTACTTTATACACAATTGTGAATGTGCATTGTTTTGATTTTACTGTTTCTTTTGTATGTTTTCAATTGGTTTTAAGTATGTTTTGCAATCTTTTATATGTAGCTCAACTACGTGCTAGATATGAACAGACCTGGAGCAGAGATCCTTGTGAAGGATGGGAATGTCTGTCTGACACGGGAGGACTTCTGGAGCCTGGGCCTTCCCCAATATATGGAATCAAATGTCAGTATACTAAAGTTTTGACGCCCATTGTATCCGGTTTCAAACGAATGCACAAGTTACTTACCTTTGTTACACTTTGTTATAGATTGGAAACGCATGCTTCAAACTTGTAAAGGAAGCTGCCCAAAGATGTGTACGTTTTTTTCATCCTTTCATTTATTAAAACTAGTGCTGTCAATCGATTAAAATATTTAATCGCGATTAATCTCATGAATGTCATAGTTAACTCGCGATTAATCGCAAATTAATCGCACATTTTTATCTATTCTAAATGTCCCTTGAATTATCATTTTAATACTCTTATCAACATGGAAAAGTGGATAGGCTTGCTTTGTGCAAATGTTTTTTTATTGCAAACCACAACAACAACATGTACTGTTAGAGCCATTCACGTCTGAAGCAAAATCTCAAACAAAGCAACACTATCAATAAACAGATGACAAAAAAATAAATACCTAGTCACAAAAACAGCCCCCTCAACAACCTTCAAAACAGGGTGATACAAAATAAAATTACAAAGTGCACATCATTGTAAACTAGGACTCAGCCTATAGTGCAGTTAAACCATGGTTTATACTAGGGTTGCACATCTCTCTGTGATAAACGATTCGATACGCATCTAGATACAAAGGTTACGATACGATTCAAAAACGATATACTTTTATTACAGACCGATTCGATACGAATCGATACAGTGTAAGAACGATACGATTTGATTTGATTGTACGGTTAATATTTATTGTAGATATTTTATAAAATAAAGAAGCCAATTCTATGAAAGTGACTATCTTACAGTGCAGTACAATATTTTCTTTTCAAATATGTAAAAGACCACATATCCCCAAGCATTGTTGCTTTATGGAAAAAATCACAGTCAATGTATTTATTTTTAGACATGGACCAAAAAAAAGTCTGGCTGAATCAACATCATTTGTTGGAGAGAATCCAGTGGATTTTCAAAATAAAATACCCCGTGCAAACTGCCAGTCGTAAAAACAAACAAAAGCGAAACTAATTAACTACGTAGCATATTTACACACAGCAAGTAAACAAAGTCTGATGGGCTAAACGCTTCTGAAACGCTCTCGGTGGGGTTTGAAGTCGCGTGCAGGACGGACCAAATATATGAGGGGCCGTCAGGGACATTATTCAGAATTACCATTCACACACACTAGTGAAATCCTCTCACACACACAACTGAAGTGTTATGCTCTCATACACACATATGAAATGCTCTCATACACACATGAAATGCTCTCATACACACATATGAAATGTTACGCTCTCATACACACATATGAAATGTTACGCTCTCATACACACATATGAAATACTCTCATACACACATACGAAATGTTATGCTCTCATACACACATATGAAATGTTATGCTCTCACACACACTATTGAAACACTCTCATACACACTACTGAGATTTCAGTGTAAACGGAAGACGTTTCAGTGTAAACGGAAGGCGGCTCGGAAGAGGAAGTGTAGCGTCTTTGGAGCGCACATGTCGTCTCAGGAGCTTTCCGGTGGTCTAACAGAAGCTGCCGCTTTACTAAATAACATTTTGGCGTCTGCAGAGACCATTCGAACATTTTCTAATGCAACAACAAGCGGGCTACAGTCGCACGTTGCCTCAGGTGCCGACACGGTGGAGAGTCGACTTACAACGCTATTCCCATCTCGCGGCCGCAGCGGCCAGCCACAGCCAGCTGCGGGCCCGGTCCGGAATAGCTTATCAGTTAACAGTTAACAATCGGTTAACAAGCTTCGGTTATCGGTCAGAAAAAAATTCAAAATATTCTAGTTAGAATGGCAATACAGGGTAAATATCCATCTCACCTACTTCTCCTTGTGCCCGATGTCCATATGCCGAAGCCCTGCTGAGCCTGATAATGTGGCACGAAGGTCCGGACCGGGCCCGCAGCTGGCTGTGGCTGGCCGCTGCGGCCGCGAGATGGGAATAGCGTTGTAAGTCGACTCTCCACCGTGTCGGCACCTGAGGCAACGTGCGACTGTTGCCCGCTTGTTGTTGCATTAGACAATGTTCGAATGGTCTCTGCCGACGCCAAAATGTTATTTAGTAAAGTGGCAGCTTCTGTTAGACCACCGGAAAGCTCCTGAGACGACATGTGCGCTCCAAAGACGCTACACTTCCTCTTCCGAGCCGCCTTCCATTCACACTGAAACGCCTTCCGTTTACACTGAAATGCCTTCTGTTTACACTGAAATCTCAGTAGTGTGTATGAGTGTTTCAATAGTGTGTGTGAGAGCATAACATTTCATATGTGTGTATGAGAGCATAACATTTCATGTGTGTGTATGAGAGTATTTCATATGTGTGTATGAGAGCATAACATTTCATATGTGTGTATGAAAGTATTTCATATGTGCGCATGAGAGTATTTCATATGTGTGTATGAGAGCATAACATTTCATATGTGTGTATGAGAGCATTTCATATGTGTGTATGAGAGCATAACATTTCATATGTGTGTATGAGAGTATTTCATATGTGTGTATGAGAGCATAACATTTCATATGTGTGTATGAGAGCATAACATTTCATATGTGTGTATGAGAGTATTTCATATGTGTGTATGAGAGTATTTCATATGTGTGTATGAGAGCATAACATTTCATATGTGTGTATGAGAGCATAACATTTCATATGTGTGTATGAGAGGATTTCACTAGTGTGTGTGAATGGTAATTTTGAATAATGTCCCTGATGGCCCCTCATACAAATATGCCACGCTCACGCAACGCGCTGCGAACGGGCCCGGTGGATTTTCCCAAAAGTGTGTGAAGCCACCAACCAATTCCAAGTCTCGCAATACCCGATCCATGACTCTACAACCGATTCATCTAGGAATTCATGGCTAATTCGTATCGATTGAGGAGGCTGCTACCGACGCAGCCGTATCTCTCACTTGTTAAACCGAATATCCGGTCGCATCGGTTTATCGTTCACAACCCTAGTATCTAGTATTTAAGTGTTTTTGTATTATTTGAAACTATCAAATTAACAGATCTTTGCCTTTCACAGAATGCACTCAGCCTGAGCACAGATGCTCCATTTTTGTGTACTGAGGTCAGTATTATGTAGAGACAAATGCATGAACAAATAGACAAATTGTGAAGTACTGATTTGTAACTGAAAATTACCATTAGTCCTCAACTTCAATATTCTATCATTTCTTTTAGAGGGACATGGCACACATCAGGAAATGGTGGTGCATTAATTTGATGGAACGGTTCCAGATTGATGGGTAAGACAACTTTAAATGTAACTTCCTACACAACATTAGTTATACATTAGTTAACTTTTTTTTCTGTCACTGTCACTCAAAAGCCACGGACAGAGGTTTGCATACTGGACAAATGAGGCCACAGCATTGCTCCAAGGGTCACTGCAGCCGATCTACAGGATCCCAAAGACCAGAAAGAGGGATCATGAGGTGAGCATGATGTTGATGGCAGAGGACACCCAGTGGCATGCTCCTTTTTGTGATAACACAATTCAGGTTACTTATTCTTACATGTCTATATTCATATATAAATCATTTTCCCTCAAAGGTTCAGTTTGAAAAGAAAGACAGGTGCTTCATATTGGAGGTAATCTTTTTTTTTTTTTTTTTTAAAAAGGTTTTTAAAGGTGGGCACAGCTGAATTACTGTACATTGACTAAGAGGAAAAGAGAGACTGAAAACATCAGGGGAATGTGCTAATAAGATTGATTTTTCCTGACCTATATTTTACAGTTGCCAAGATCTGTGCTTTACAAAATCCTTAAAGAGGTGGTGCTCCAGGAAGGAGATAAAGTGTACCTGACATTGGCTCTGGTGTGTACCACATTCAGAGACATTGTGTCCACCAATTACCTGAAAAGACGGGCACATTTTCAGTGGCTTGACAGTAAGTCTTTTAATAGCAGTGGTATACAATACTTAAGTACTGTAGTGTTTTCATTATCTCTATGGAAATGTGCTCTTTTGACTCACAACTTTTTTTACACAGGTGTTGCTACATGGAGTAGGTTTTCTGCAATGTACAGAAAAGCCTTCTACACCATGTACACCATTGACACCTGCCTTGGATGTGGACGGCTATATAAAAACTGCATACCAGGTATACATCTTATACTTGATAGTGTTTGTATCTGTGTGATTACACACAGTATTGATCTCATAACTATGCATTGACCAAATCTGTAGAGGTCACCTGTCAGTATGTTTTTATTTTATTTCTTTCCTTTTTGTTTTACAGGATATGTTGGGACAGGAAAAAGGGGAATACTGCAAGCAGTGTATTCTGAAGCCCTACATCCAGGATACTGCAATCACTTCTGCAGCCAATTGCAATAGGTAAACATAAGTTGGACACAGACACAAATCTTAGACTAAATTATGTCACTGAAATGTATGAAGGGAAAGGTCTACAAAAAGACTCTTGAAAGTCTTTTCCCTCAGTGATCTCCACTCAGTGCCCTGTAATGACAATATTTTCATTCATTTGTTTTATTTTACTATGTATTTTTTTTAATTTAACACAGAATTTTTTACTTTATCGTTTTTGCAAATCTTTAAAACTTATGAAGAAACTAACATGGACACGTCAGTTACAAACTTAACTTCTTGACAATATATCTGCACATCTTTGCTTGTTGCAGGTGTCCCTCTTGCCTGTCCTCCACCCCCTGCATGTCGAGAGGAACAGACACCCGTTTGTGCCCAGAGGACATTACTCCGTGAGAACTGTCACATGTTGGACTTTCAAATGTACTTTTGTTATCCCCCAGATGTCAATTGTCTACATTGAAATTGAAATGCTTGCCTGTGGCGAAACCAACGTTTAAATCAAATTTTTTCACTGTTTGTGCCAGTCTTGGTCCCTGCCTTGGCCTGCCATAGGCTAACAAGATGTACAGTAAAGGAAAAGAGTGTGGAAATATTGAATTTAAAATGTTAGTTTTACCCCAAGGAGACATTGTGTCATTACATGCAGGTAATAGGTTTTTCACTGCCGACATTCTGACTTGTTAAAACAGGAAAGCACAGGTGTAAATATAATAACAATGGCTCCATCAAGTGTCCTATTAAGTCATGTCAGTGAGTGAGCATGCACAATAAAAGAGCCCTGAAACTGGCTGTCCTAAATGGACTGCAGCCATCATTAACTAATTCCACCTGTGTTTATCCTGACAAGTCAAAATGTGTGCTGTGAGAAGGGTTTATTGACTACAGAGGGTTGTGAGATCTCCTTAATTTATGTAAAAGTATGATAGATTTGTGTTGTGCCATTTGCTTCATTCCTTTAATGTAAAATTAAAATTGATCAACATATGAAATGTGGGCCCAAAATTAGCACAATATGAACTGTGGAAAATCTCATGAAACTGTTATTGTTGTAAATATATATATATTCATATGTCCTTAATTAGAGATGTTGCCTTGTTAAGGCCAGCCATTTGTGTTAATGTTTCTGTTCTTGTTTCTGCGCCCAAGTGTGACCTGTGCTTTATTAGTTTCGATTGTTACGAATTTGCATGTATTACCTTATATTACCTATTACCTTATTTTGTTTCACTAGTCACCTTTGTTGTACATAGTCACTTTAAATTGTCACCTTTTTTCCACATTTGTATATAGTCACTGTTAGTACCTGGAAGCAGTAGGAGTGAGCCGCCTTTTCTTTTGACTCGTTTTCTCATGTTTTTTGTTAGTTTAGGAAGTTAGGTTTTAGTAATTGTCTTTTTGTTATTTTCTTTGACATAGGGTTTAGGTAGCTTCCCTTTAAAATCTAGTTTGTTTTGTTTAATTATTTTGGCCTTGGTTCACTCCGAAGAGAAGCTTCATTTTCAGTTTTGTGTATTGTTTGTGTGCTAAGCAGCAATAAACTGCTTGTTATTTTGACTGGAAAACTTATATTCTGAGTGTGTGAATGGCATCATAAATAGAGCGCGGGCCAACTGGATGGAAAAAGGGGAGAAATGCACCGCCCATTTTCTGAGATTAAATCGTAGCAATGCAGTTAAAAAAAATGGTATGAAGTTATATACTAGAGAAGGGGTCTCTCTTATGGCACCACAGGATATATTGGCTGGGGAGGTAGATTATTTTG
The DNA here is from genome assembly GCA_946959425.1 of Argyrosomus regius. Lineage (NCBI taxonomy): Eukaryota > Metazoa > Chordata > Actinopteri > Sciaenidae > Argyrosomus > Argyrosomus regius. Next base: position 24,185,080 of record OX336895.1, read on the forward strand.
CATTGAAATTATTCGAATTCGAAATAATCACTGCATTGTAGGTTTAAAACCATATGATCTCAAAGCAAAAATAACTTTATATGCAGATGATGCCATTTTTTTTTTGCAACCAGAAAAAAACTCTTTACATGCTTTGATTTACGATTTAAAACTTTTTGCTAGATTTCCCGGATTAGAGCCTAATTTTGAGAAATGTACAATTATGAGAATAGGTACATTAAGAGATACAGATTTTAATTTACAATGCCCTGCTCCAGTCAAATGGAGTAACGGTGCAGTAGATGTACTTGGTATTCATATTCCAGAGAGTTCCAAAGATTTAGTCAAGATAAGTTATGAAAAAAAACTAGAGAAAGTAGAAAAAGTATTGCAACCATGGAGAGGAAATATTTTGTCGCTGCAAGGAAAAGTAACTTTGATTAATTCATTGGTAATTCCTCAGTTTATTTATTCGATTATGACACTTCCCTCCCCGGAAGCATCCCTTTTTAAATTTATTGAACAAAAGATTTTTAAATTCCTTTGGAACAATAAACCAGACAAAATTAAAAGACAGTATGTATATAATTCTTTTGAAAATGGTTGATTAAATCTAAAGAACATTGTAGCTATGAATTTAACTTTGAAGGCATCTTGGGTTAATAAAATCTACCATAATAGTTATTGGAGAACGAGCTGAACTCTAGCTACAGGATTTACTTTTTTTGAGTGTAAATTGTTCCCTTTTTTCAAGTTAAAGCCACAACATGTGGATTGGCTTCTGAAAGAACAATTGGTTCACCTTTCACCTTTTTTTAAAGATGTAATCAAGGCCTGGTTGAGTTTCCAGTACTATCCCCCTAATTCTCTAAATGATATCCAATATGAAATCATATGGATGAATTCCTCATTGTCAATTAATGGAAAACCCTTCTTATGGAAACATTTACAGAGTAACGGAATTGTTTTTATAAATGATCTTCTTGATGATACAGGCAATTTTCTTTCGTACGACCAGTTTAATAAAAAACATGGACAATTATGTGACAACTTTAATTTTAATCAATTGCTCTCTGCTGTGCCATTAAATTGGAGGAGGATATTAAAAAATTCGAGTGACAATCAGCAGGTTAGTGCTTCAGTCATAAAAACTCTTAAATGGCTATCAAAAATTAAGATAAATAAAATCATGTATAATTTTTTCTTACTTAGTAATGGTCTTTCATTTTTTCCACATGCCGGCTGTTCCTTTTGGGAAGACGAGTTTAATATTTTTATCCCCTGGAAACATTATTTTAGATTTATACAATATCAATCGATTCATATTCTAGAATTTTCCAAATTAAGATTTTCTACAGAATTACGGCTACAAATAAAGAACTTTACTTTTTTAACACGGACCACTCTCCATTATGTAAATTTTGCAATGAAGAAGTGGAGGATCAGTTACATTTATTTTTTTACTGCCCACATGTAGTCAAACTGTGGTTAGATATTCAAAATTGGCTAAGACCCATAAATATTAATTTTGAATTCACACCCCTAAATATTTTGTTTCGAGTACTTGATGCAAATTGCCCACAGATTGTAAATACAATCATTCTTTTGGGGAAAATATTTATATTTAAGGCTCAATCAAAAAGGAATTTGAATTTGTTTTTGTTTTTTTAAATAGTGTAAAGCCAAAAGTGTGAAGCCAATTTCTTTTGGAAAAAATCATCGCAACAAATCAAGACAAAATAGAAATACATAACAGAAAATGGAAAACAATTAAGTTTTGAGTAAATGTATAATTATAACATTTAACTTTTGTATATTTACATCCTTTTTGTTTTGTTTAGTTTTGTCTGTTTGTCCTTTGGTCAGTGTGTTGTCAGTGTATATGTATATGGTATGTTTATGTATGTTACTGCCTGTTTCCATTAAATAAAAAAATAAATAAAAAATACTGACCAAGATTAAGTGACTGGATGAAAAGGGAATTTCTAGGCTTGCATGCATTACATAGATGTATTGATAGGTGATACTGAGCCATAGGCTTTACCATTTTCTAGCACTTACAAAATCTTGGTATGCTTTCAATCTACAGGGAAGGGATGTTTTTGTGGCTGACCTGCATGTCACCCCAACATGGCTCCCTCCCACCAACTGCGATCCCTTGCTCCATTTCCCAGTAATTAAACAACATAAATAGTAATTTTGTGAAGTTTTTGCTGGTCCTAAATACTATGCATCAAGGATAATTTAATGCAAGGATATTTCAAACACTAAGCTAAATAAAATGTCTCTTAGCCTTGCAACGCTATTATGAAAGAAATTTTCTTTCTGGATTCCCATTATTTCAGAAGAGCAGAGGGTTTCTCCAGTCAGGCCTACAGGAATCTGTTGAGGTTGCCAGTGTTGTGTGTTCTGGCGGTCACGTTACCCTGACCTGCCAATGTTTCGAAAAAAACATAAGTTCAATCAGGAGGCAATGTGACAATAAATGTACCAAGCACTGAAAGATTGTTATAGTCAGACAAGATTTGCTTCTAGAGAGCTGAAATGGACTAAAATAGACAAATTGTCAGTGCAATCAAAAGGAAAGGGAGACAGAAAGAAATCCTCCTTGTTGAACTTTAGGAAATAATAAATATTTACCTATGGTCCAGTTCTTGGACATGTTCCCTGTTCTGTGGATTACAGATTTTGATACTGTTCATATTGTGACATACCATCAGTTTGTTTTTTCTTCCCTACAGAATCATAGCAGTGTATACTTTTTATGTTTTACATTGCTGTGTTTTTTGTTACTCAGAGGTGTTGCACAGCAGATTGCTGTGGGAGCCTGGACGGCTCTGGATTTGGAGGTAATGCCTGCAACATCACTATCAAATTGATTTGTAATTATCTACTATTCGTTGACTGTAACGGTCTGTCATACAGGGTGTTCCTAAGCAGACACATGGCAATGATTGTGGGGTCTTCATGATAATGCTGAGTGAGGGTAATGCCATATAAAATAATGTGGCACATGATTGTTTTTTTTTTCTTTCTTTTTTTTGATAATGAATTTTTAACAGAATCTTTAAGCCAAGAATTATTTCAATCTTAAGTCAATTTTGTTCCAGCTATAGAAGCTGGAAGTACTGATTTAACAATACATTGGATGATATGTAGTATATTCCATGGCTCCAATACAATTCAAGGACAATGTTTGGCTCATGTAGAGCAATACAGCACAATTCAATGACTTGAAATCAATACAGTAACTTTTTTTTGAAAAAAATTAAACCACTGTTATCTATGCAGTATGTCATGTCTTTTCTAATATGCAATTTATTGTAATGATCTGCACTACATATTTCAGTGTAAATGTGTCCTCACTTTTTCACTAAGTAGTCAGCTGTCATATATTCCCTGTTTCTTACATGTATTGATTGAGAATTTATCATCAGTATGCCTGGTACTTTGCCATGGATGCTTGCTTTGACTTCAGTGTTGTAAGGATCCTAAAAAATTGAAAAAATGATATCACTACTTTTTAAAAATTTTGTATATACTATAAAAAAAATGTGTCCTCATCGAGTAACTGTGCTCTTTATTAGGATGACGTGTCTCCTGAGAAGATGGTGGTGCATTGTCCTATTAGAAAACCTTGAGCTGGAAGGGTACGCTGCAGGGCTTCCTGAAAGATAACTCGATTTTTAATTGAATTATTAAGAACACTTTATGGTAACACTTATCTCTTGATTCTGGGTCATGAAAATGTATGTTAATTACAGGTATGGAAGGAAGTGTGCCCATTTTACAGAAGAAGGACAGGCAACCCTTCGTGACAATGTACCACCGGTATTCAGGATCACACGAAAAAGAAAATACGAAAGCAGCACCATGGTCAGTGAAGATCTTACACAGTATCCATCACTCCTGCTTGTTTGAAAATAGGTCACCACTCAAACAGCTATTAAATGAACATTTATAATAGAGTTGAGCCGGATACTTGGCTGAAATGAGTATCCGGTACAGATAAAGCACTTTTGCCGAGTACGAGTATTATACAGTGAAACATTTTCTGTTAGCCTAGTGTTTGTACATTTACTTTGAGCATCCTCCCAAAAAATATATATATTTACAGGCGGTCATCGCAGGAAAAGTTTCATCCTCCTGGGCAACATCAAAGGGCAGGGTGAAAATTTTCTTCGAGAAGGATGAGCAGCTGGATAGAGTGCTGGGCTTCTTGACAAGCCTGGTTGAAGCACAGACAACCAGATGTCACAATCAAGTGGCATTTGTTATGGATGTGCTTCTTTGCTAAATTCTGAAACTTTTTTATTTATCATATTAACATATTTTGTATTATTACTGTTGTCAGTCTTTAACTTATGGTTAATATCTCGTTAACTGCAACATGACAGACTACTTTAATGTCTAAATGAAAGATGTCCTTTTGTTCACCTCATGACACAGGCAACAGTCCACTCCCTTTCAGCTGTCCATGCATTTTCCATTGACAGAGCCACATTTTATTGCCAATAAAAGTTGTTGCGGGCTGTTTCATTTGTCTGAACTTATTTCTAAAACAAAACTTTTCAACTTTTGTGTTTTACGGTACATATTAAAGATTTGTCTATGGTCATATTTAATTTAATTAGTCTTGCGAATTGGATACCTAATTCAAAATATTTTATTTAGTTCTAAATAAATACATTTTATTTGTGTCAAAGGGCCAGTAATCTTTTCTGTTAACCCATAAGAAATCATCGCCTTAGAGTGGTATTTATGGCATCTGATGTAGTAGGCCAAGCTCTGTGACAGTGTGGCTCTTAGAAAAACAGATGGCGGAAATAACTACTACTAATTATTATTATTGTAAATATTTTATTGAGTTTAAAATAAACTTGTGCACATACATTAGTCACTTATATAAATAAATATACTTATATATAAATCTGCAGTCCTATATAATCTTTTTAATTACATTACTTTCTATTTTTGTATAAATGTATTGTTTCAAGTGCATTGTTTGCATTGAAAGGCATTTAATGTTGTGAATCAACCATTAAAGTTGAAATTAAAATTGCTCCCATTATTGCTTTGTTTCCCTTCTGTTTACTGTCTAACACCTTATTCACACCGGGGACGTAAGCGCCGCGGAACGGCTGTGCCGCGTTTTTGCTCCATCCTCTGCCCGGCGTCAATTCACACCGGGCGCGTGACAGCAGCGTAGCGCTGCCTTGCGAGCCAACCGTATTCATGCGAGATCACGAGATCACGCGATAATCCTGAATGTACGTGAGACCGCGAGAACCCGCAATAAACTGTGTGTATAAAGGAAACAACAACAACAAACAGCTTACTTTGCTTCTCCGACGTGGAAGAGATTATAAAAAGGATCTGTTGTGTCATAAATTATTGTGTGTTGTTCCTTTTCAACAATTTGTCTCTCATCGTTCATGTTGAGACCCTTTGATCGATTGACTGCTGACCTGGTGCCACCGGTCATGACGTAATGTTGATGTGAAGTTGTGATAGGCTATATGAACTGCATACTGTGTTTTATTTTGAAAGGCGAAAGTGTATTACGTTGATTCTGTGTCGGATTTCCTGTTGGTTTAGCAACGGCTTGCGTCAAAAAAAGAAGTGCTACGGAATGATAGCGCTGCAGATTGGAGAGATGCTGCTTTGAAGTCTTACTGTGTGATTGTGAATTCCTGACTTTGAAGTTGTGAAACAATCAGGAAATAACTTTTTATTTCTCTGATTAATAACAGCTTTATCAAGGCCGGCGCTTGCTCTCTGTTTTGTTACTCTATGTCTCTCTACCAAAGCGCTCTCTCTCTCTCTCTCTCTCTCTAATCATCGGACACAAATCAAATTAAACTTCTTCGTGTCATTATATTTTGCAGCGTAAATTGCGAGTCAGACTCAGATTTAGAAGCTGGTACATGAAATAAACAAAGTGAGAACACACACAGGTAGATTATCAGAGTTTAGCCCGTGAATCCACCTGGATAGTCTCTGCTACGGAGACCTTTCAGGCTGTCTGTGGAGGTTTGACCGATCTGAGTGTCTGATTGGCGGCCGGAGCGTGACGTGGGGCTCCGTTTTCCCAAAAGTTGAATCTGGCTCAACTTCTCTTGCCGGTTGCCGGCGACGTTTTTTGCGCAACCCCTGCGTTGTGCGGAAACGCACGACCCCCACTGAAATGAATTGAAAAACGCCGCCGGTGTCCCTTTTGCCTGTCCCTGTCTGAACGCCGACTTATTGTGTGACTGTGAATTTGTGACTCTGAAGTTGTGACTTTGATGTTGTGATTTTAAAGTCGTGTCTATGAAGTCTTCCTGTGTGACTGTGAATTTGTGACTGTGAAGTTGTGACTTTGAAGTCTTACTGTGTGACTTTGAAGTTGTGACGTTGAAGTCCTAGCAGGAAAGGATTGGTGGTGTGTCGGTCATGAGCGTATTGTTCAATTTGAACTAATCTTTTATATGACTCGGGAGTAATGGGTAGTCTCAGTGAGTGATTCATTCATTTTTATGCTGTACGTTCCCTCGCCACATGGCAGCTGCATAAGCTCAGTCAGGACAGGAAACAGAAACAGAAAACAGAAAAATTAGTTCATGACTCAACTATGCGTCCTTAAATTCACGTGACAGGCAGCTCAGCCAGAGGCCTGTGTGATGAGCAGTACACAGCGGTTTGTTCATACAGATCGTTCATTTGTCACGTGACAGACCGCTCAGGCTGTGTGACGAGCAGTACACACAGTGGTTAGTTCATACGGATTGGTCTTTCGTTCATTTGTCACGCCACAAGAGGGCTACAGCGCTGCACTAGTGAATGAACGAAATGACTCAAAAAAAGATTAGTTCAATTTACCGTCTGAGAGTAAGTGATCCGATTCAGTAAAAAGACTTGAACTTCCCAACACTAGAAAGGATAAGATAAGATAGACTTTATTGATCCCACACTGGACAAATTCACTTGTTACAGCGGCTCACAATATACAAGGTGGATGAGAAAATACTCATAAATAAATAAATGTTGGTGTCCTGGTGGCTCAGCTGATAGAGTGGGCCCCCCATGTATGAAAGGCTGAGTCCTTCCTGCAGCGACCCGGTTTTGACTCCAGCCTGTGGTCCACGGACATTTCCTTTGCAGTGTGTCATCCCCCTCTCTTTCCTTTGCTCTCCTGTACATGTTGAAAACCGTCCAGAGTTACAAGCGAGTCTTCAGTGAGTTCATTCAGCCCCTTCTCTGTGATGCTACACTCTCCACTCTGTAGCCTGGTTAGCACCATTACCTCCTACATTTTATTGTGAAGAGATCTTATGTTCCCCATGATAACAGACGGTACTCATGGTTTGTATCGTCTCTAGATCCAGCTCTGCATCCCTGTCTCCTTCTCCTCACTTCAGCAGGGATCTCCAGTCTTTCCACAGAGAGTATGCTAACGCTGCCTAATGCTAACAACTGTTCACAAATGTAAACAAAAGAGCTGTGGCTTTATTTTAACGGGTCACTGATGTATGTAAGTATTATAGAAAAAAGACAAATCATTGATCTCCATACTTCAAGTCCATGTTTGCACAAAATGGATGAAGACTGGTGTTGAAACCCCCCCCCGCAAAAAGTACAAAAAAGTCTAAAAATAGAGAGCTATTATATATTCAATGTACAAAACACATAGAGTTTGATGTTAAAAAGATTGAGGTTGAAGAATTAATCTTCATAGACTTACAGTGGTCTCTTGATTCAGGTACATTGCAAAGCTTGCTTATTGTTCACAATATTTGAGCTATAACTTTCTTTAAAGTCTATAGTGTTTGTGTTGTAAGTAATATTGATATATTACCTGATTTCTTTGTAAGAGCTAAGTATTATTTTGTGTGACATCTTAAACTCTGACAAACTCTGACATAAATGACAAACATGAAATATTTTTCTGTGTCTAAGGCCTTTAAAAAATACAGTTGGATTAATGCCCTCTGGCATTTTTTGTGGTAAGATACTGTAGTGTAAAATGGTTTGGTTATGGTATACTGTTTAGAATATTAAGTTAAATTTACTGGGTTTGTTGTTGCATTTTAATCTGTGATCAACATCCTTTTTGTAGTAGATAGATTGTTTGTAATGTAACAAGAGTGAAAATATAAGTAAGACAATCAAAGCCATGAGCCTTAACAATGTGAATCTTTTTTTTTTGAAAATGTGTAATCATTAAAACTCTTAAATTCTTAGAAACTTTCAAAAATGCAGTATAGAGGTTGAAACTTAATTGTGTGGGAAAAATCGGACAGGAGGTAGTCAAAGAAAGGCGAAAGTTGAAATAAAGTTGAACAAGGTAGGGACGGGGGTGAGCACATGCTCTGTCAGCAGATGTAATATATGCTATGCTAGCAGTTTTAGAAAAGCCAGCCCAAAGGATTTGATTGGAGACTGAGAATCATGTGATTTTGATACTATTATTTTATTGAAGGGGAATAAAAATGGGTGGTACCAATCTTGAGATTATACAATAATACAATACACAATACAATATTTCTACTTTATATTAGGGATGCACAATATTATTGGCACAACCTTAATATCAGCCCAAAACCAACATTTGTGTCGATATGACAAGCTGATAAAATTATGCTTAAATTATGTCCTAATGCTCAACTAAGTGTTCGATGCGATGATGATGCCATGTCCATAACCTAAGTTGAAGTATTGTGCATCCCTACTTTATGTGTGTAATGTGTGTGCATGCGTTAGCAGGCAGTTCTATGATCCTGAGGCCAGTTCTGGCTATCTTGCCTGGAGACTCAAGACAGTCCAACACAACACCTATTATGGCTGCCATGGGCATTCAAGGCCTAATTTCTAGGACAGCACAACAATCCAACGAGAATCTCTGGTAATTGGTGAACAGCTCTTTGGTGAGGAATCCAGGGAGACTCTCTCTTTAATGAGACACTCAACAGACACAGCCCTGGTTGAAGAGAAGATGAGAGCCACCTTTGCATACAGACAGAAGCTGGTTCATGACCAGGATGCAACAGCTTCAGTGTTGGATGTCTTCCCTCGCTTCCTTGACATACCTGGACTGGTAAGGATATGTAGAGATTATTACTAGTATTAGAAATTATTTGAAAACTGATTACTTCTAAATGCGAAGTGCACTTACTTAAGTAATCTTTATATGGTTGTAACTACACTGGTCCAATGCAAGGATGGCCACGAATCATACAGATGTCTTTTGACGTTTTATTTCTCTCCCTCTCTCCCTCTCTGATCATCAAACACAGTGAAAATTACAAAGAAATATAAATACAAACAGTTTCAGATTAATGTGCTAGTGTCCGTTGCTCAAACATGTTAACATAGCAGAAAGTAATCTCACACAAAATCACAGAAACATTTACATCGTTAAATATCAAACAAAAAAAACTTCATATTACACACAAAATAGCTAACTGAAATATAATTACAGTGTGCGCCTCCTGGACCACATGCAGAATAAATAAATAAAAGGTTATGCCCCTAGAAAATACGTTTATCGCTTTTTAACGCAGTTTCAGCCGCTCCGCGTCGCTAGTTTAATTGCAACCATAACAACCAACAACCAGTGCATGCTGGGAAACAAAGTAAGAATTGCTACAGCTGGGGTGTTAGGCAAACAAACTCTGATCATGTGACCAATTACTCTATTACTATTACTGTGGCTACTGAGGCTCTAAATATCTAATTAACAATTCAAATAGTACATATTACTGTTAAATATTACCCTTTTAACAAATAATGTAAACAATCCTATAAAACTGTCTCTAGGACAGTTACACTCCCACCAAATTACTATGATTTACGATGACCTTTATGGAAATAAATCTAGTAATTTCAAAACCAAAGTTATCTCTAAACTAGCACGCTAAACCTTCCATACCACTGAGTGTTTAGATATTAGCTCTGTAGAACTCATTTTAGTTGTTTTCCACAAGCACAACTAATTTATGAATAGGACGTTCAAGAATAGATGGGTGGGTAAGTTGTTGACCTTCCTTCCCTAGCTTTCTATTTCCTATTTGTACTGTGGCCTTTCGCACAAGTCCATCTTCATCTTTGCAAACATCAAGTACTCTTCCAAGTCTCCACTCATTGCGGGAAATCTCTTCCTCTTTGACAATGACGATATCTCCAATCTTCACATTTCTTCTTGAAGAATGCCAGCGTTGTCTTAGAGTGATGTTTGCCAGATATTCCTTCCTCCATCTACTCCAGAATTGTTCTGTCAAGTATTGTACTCTGCGCCACCTTTTCCTAGCATACAGATCTTCTGCTACAAATTTTCCTGGTGGAGGCAGCGGAAGAGAGGCTTTCATGGTGAGTAAATGGTTTGGGGTAAGTGGCTCCAGGCTTTTGGGATCATTGATGCTGTCGGTTGTGAGTGGGCGGCTATTTATGATTGACATGGCTTCGTAAAAGAATGTTCTCAAAGAAGCGTCATCCAATCTTCCAGCACTCTGTGAGAGGACATAGCTTAGGACGCTCCTGACTGTTCTTATCTGCCGTTCCCAAACACCTCAAATGTGACTGGCTTCAGGTACGTTCATAGTGAAGTCACATTGTTTTTCAGCCAGGTAAGCAGTCAACCTGTCTTTATCTACTTCCTTTAAAGCTTTTGACAGCTCATTTTTCGCTCCAACAAAATTAGTCCCTTGGTCTGATCTGATTTGTCTTACAGCTCCACAGATGGCTATGAAACATCGCAGAGCATTTATGAAGGCGTCAGTTGTTAGGTCTTCCAATGTTTCAATGTGAACTGCTCTTGAGGACAGACAAGTAAATATGAGGCCATATCTCTTATGCTCTTTACGACCTTGCTTGGTGTGAAATGGTCCAAAACAATCCATCCCACAGTATGAGAACGGTGGTGAAGGATCAACACGTTCAGCAGGTAGATCTGCCATCTTTTGTGTTTCTGTTGGCCTTCGAGCTCTCCTGCATGTGACACATTGTTTAATGTAATTCGCCACAAGTTTGCTGCCACCAACAATCCAGTAGCCATTTGATCTCAGTTCATTCAGGGTTTGACCTCTGCCTTGGTGCTGAGTTTTTTCATGGCAGTGAGCTAGGATCAGACGTGTGACCACACTATCTCTCGGTAGGATTACTGGATGCTTCAGGTCAAGAGGTAAGGAAGCTTTCTTTAATCGCCCTCCCACCCTGAGCACACCATCTTGCAATACTGCTTCAAGCTGGAACAACTGATGGCTACGTGGCAATTTGCCATGACTCAGTATTTGCATCTCCTCTTTGAATGCATCTTTCTGTGCTAATTTTACAAGCACAAGACCTGCATTCCTTCTGACATTTATGGTTTCCGTCGTTTTGACTCTTTTTGCTAGTCTCTGGATCTTAGCAACAACATTCAGTGCTGTATGCCATTTTGAGAACTGTTCAAGTCTTTCTAAAAAATTGTCCTCTTTAACTACATTTATTTGTAGTACTTGTATTGTCTTGACTTCAGGATCGCCCACCAGTAGCTCTGAAGTTGATTTTGGTGGAACAATCTCTCTTTCCCACAGGAACTTGGGTCCTGTAAGCCAGTTGGAACTCATCAACTCTGCGACCTTGAGGCCTCGGGAAGCATGATCCGCTGGATTTTGATCAGTGTTAATATGGTGCCATTGTGCTGGGTCAGTTGTTTCTCTGATGCTTTGTACTCTATTTGCAACGAAGACATGAAACCTTCGGGCTTCGTTGTTAATGTAGCCCAAAACTACCTGTGAATCTGTCCAAAAGTACTCATGGTCAATTTTTGAGCTCCAGCTCCTCCTTTAGCATACTGCTGACAGCTGAGGAGACCACTGCAGCTGTTAACTCCAGCCTTGGGATGGTTACAACTTTCGTTGGTGCAACCCTTGCTTTACCTAGGACTAAGGAGCAATGCACTTTGTCTTCGCGCACCACTCGGATATATGAGCACTGACCATACCCATGACTACTTGCATCCGAAAAGTGATGTAGCTCAGTTCTCTGGACCTTTCCTAGGTCTTCAGGAGCAAAGCATCTTGGGATCTGGAGTTTTTGCAGATTCTTTAGGTCGTTTATCCAACTCTCCCAGTGTGGCATTAACTCTCTGGGCAGTGGCTCGTCCCATCCAATGCCCCTTTGACACATTTCCTGTAGTATCTTCTTTCCCAGTAAGAGGAAGGGAGCTAGGAAGCCTAGTGGGTCGAACACAGAGGCTACAGTTGAAAGAATTCCCCGCCGTGTTGCCGGTTTCTCATCCAGGGCAACTTTAAAGGAAAAGGTGTCACCACTGGTACTCCACTTCACTCCCAACACAGTCTGGATTGGAAGTTCATCATAACTGAGGTCCACATCCTGGACTCCACCAGCTCGTTCTCTCTCAGGAATTGACTCCAAGACTTCTCTTTTGTTGGAAATGAACTTATGGAGATGTAATCTCCCCCTTTCACACAAACTTTGTGCTTCCTTCACCAGTTTGATGGCTGTGTCGACTGATTCTACACTGATGAGGCCGTCATCGACGTAGAAATTCTTCCTGATGAAGTCAGCTGCTGAGGGATATTTGTTTTCGTTTTGACTTGCTAGATACTTCATTCCATAATTTGCGCAGCCAGGAGAAGATGCTGCTCCAAAAAGATGGACCTTCATGCGATACTCTCTTGGTTCTGCATCTGTATCACTATTTTCCCACCACAGGAACCGCAAGTAATCTCTGTCTTCTTGATTTACAAGGAACCTGTGAAACATTTTTTCTACATCACAGATGACTGCAACTGGGTGTTTGCGAAATCTGCAGAGCACTCCTGTTAGTCCGTTCTTGAGGTCGGGTCCAGTAAGTAAGTGATCATTCAGGGCTGTACCATCATACTTTGCCGAGCAGTCAAATACAACTCTAATCTTCTCTGGTTTTCTAGGGTGATAGACCCCTTGGTTAGGTATGTACCAGACATTTCCTGCTTCTGGTTGATTTTCAGCTCTCTCTGCATCACCATCCTTGAAAACACCTTCCATAAATTTGAAATAGTCCTCCTTGAACTTGGGATTTTTGTCCAGTTTCCTTTTCAGGTGTTTCAGTCGCACCAGAGCCAGCCGCTTATTTTCTGGCAGTTGTGGGCGTGTCTTAAAGGGCAGGGGCATTTCCAGGTGCCCTTCTGTGTTCTGGTGTATTCTCTCATTTAGTAGTTGCGTGAACTGTATGTCGTCTTGTGATATGCTCTTTTCCCCAGGGTTAGTATCTCTGAAGTCTGCTTCGAGAGCTCTGATGACAGTGGCTGGTGTCAATGGTGGAAGCTCTTTAACAGATACTCGATGGCACAGACCTGTTACCTCTGTCAACCTTGTGACTTTTGATGCGCTTCCAACATTGCTCCAACCTAGGTCAGTCTTGATGCCGTATGGCTCATCATCACCTCCTGTGATGACTTGTCGTGGTGCCAATGCCCGGGGACAGTTATATCCTATCAGGAGTCCAACATCACATTCCATCAGCTCTGGTATTTCTTGTGTTATGCTGTTCAAGTGTTTCCACCTTTTGGCAGTTTCAGGGGTAGGGATGTGTGAATGTTCAAGTGGGATGAAATCTCTGGTGTAGGCCGGTGGCAAGTTGATAAAGCTTTGTGAGGAAAATCCTCTAACTCTAAGTCCACTAGCTCTTTTGCTCTGTACAATGGAATATTTTCCCATCATAGTGGTCAGCTTTAACTTGACTGGCTCTAAATCTGCCCCTAGCTTCTCAGATACCCCTTGGTCTACAAAGGTGCTGCTACTCTGTGTATCCAGTAGCGCATACACTAAAGTCTCTGTTTCAGGGTTGGTGGTTGTAGAAATCCACACAGGTACTATCATGGATGTGCTCCCACCATTGCCTCTCTCCACATAGCAAGAAAGGGATGATGTGTTTTCTTCTGTATGCACAACATGAGAAGATGTGTCTGCATCTGTATGAGGACGGTCTTTATGAAGTGCCGTTGGATGACGTTTCTTACATATGCCACAAGTAGCTTTATTCTTGCAATCTTTTGAATTGTGTCCTCTTCTAAGACAGCCAAAGCACAGGTTGTTGTCGAATATGAACTTTCTTTTGTCCTCCACAGGTCTATTGATGAATGTCTGGCATTTGTTGATGGAGTGACTTTCCCCGCAGCACATGCATGTAACTGGGTTTGAAGATGAACTGTTTACTGTACTAGATTCATCTGATGCATTCACATTTGTAATGAACACATTAGCCTTTGTACGTCTTACATCTTGTGATGGCCTGTCTTCAGTGGATTTCAAGGCTTGCAAGGATGTTACAGGGTTGCATGCAATTTCTGCTTCTTGTGCCACAAAATCAGCAAACTCTTTGAAACTAGGGAATTCCTCTGTTTGTTGCAGCTGTTTTGTAACATGGCGATTCCAACGAGAAGTTACCCAGTCAGGCAGCTTTTGAAGCATCCTTTGATTCTCTTCGCAGTTATTTAACCCTTGAAGGCCCTTAATGTGTGGCATGGCATTGCTGCAGGCTGTCAAGAAATCACTAAATTGTCTCAGTTTGACAGATTCTCTCGAGCCAATTCTTGGCCAGTTATTCAGCTTTTCTTTAAATGCACGCTGGACTACAAAGGGATGACCATACCTGGCATTCAATGCTTTCCATGATTGGTCATATGCTTCATCGTCTTTTCTGTAGAAGCTTCCTTCCAATACAGATTGTGCCTCACCACTGATGTACCTTTGTAGGTAGAACAACCTATCCGCTGAATTTGTGCAACGTCGCTCTATCAATGCTTTAAAACTTGTGCTCCACTCTAAGAACTTGAGTGGATCTCCGAAGAAGACTGAGGGTTCCAGTGCGGGGAGTCTGGTGAGAACCATTGTGTCATGTAGGGCTTGTACTAACAATGCTTCATTATTAGCACTCTTTGTTTCTTCACAGTTATTGTTGTTACATGTTTTCTCACTTTTGATTTCCTTACGAGACACTGGAAGACAATTTACTACCTCACTGTGTGCTGTTTTACCTTTGTCCCATGATTCACCTGAGTCAGCTTCAGAGTACACTTTAAGCTTTGCTTCTATTACTTGAAGATCTCTTTGGTTTTCTAGTCTTTTCAGTTCTTGTTTTTGTACAGCGATTTCCTCTTCCATTTTAATTTCAGCCTTCTTTGCAGCGAACTCTGAGGCGCACTTTTTGCTGTGATGCTTTGTTGCTCTGATGAACAGCTTGAGTGGGAGTTGCGGACAGTAGTTCCAAATATTGACTGAGCGTACTCTCTGTCTAGCACCATATGAAGTCTTGCATTTTCTGCCTTAGCATCAAACTCCTCTAGTCCCACTTCACTCATGCGTACTTTCATTAGCCCCATCAAATCTGTCGTTACTGCCATGCAGGAATCCATCTTTCTTCTAATTTCTGTAGAAGGTGCTGAATGAGATCGTACACTTTCATAGGCATCTCTCACTTGTGTCTCTAGATCTTCAACGGCATCCATCATGTAACATAAATCTTGGTCAGAGCACTCATCTTTAAGTTTAGTGCGTGTAGTTTTAACTTGTTCCTTCCATCTTTCATATGTCTTGATGAATTTGCTCTATTTCTGAGAGGCTTCTTGTTGTTTTAACTCTAGCATTTTTGGGGTTAACTTTCGTTCTCTTGAGGATTTTCTGGGTTCTACTTTCTTTGTCTCTGAGGTAGGCTCTATCACTGTTATTTTCTGTATTTCTATTTTAGCAATAATATCACCTATGAGTATCTCTAATTTTTCCTTTTCAGCATCATCAGTTTGTAATTTTAATTGTTTTCTTAACCTGGTCAATTCTATCTGGAGGGAATCAATTTGTTCACTAAATTCACTACTCTGTGATTTTTCTTCATGAACTGACATAGTACAGTTTTAGAGTTGTTGCTAATTGGAATAGCTGGCGCTGCACTCTTCTGCCTGAGGACAGCAATATTTGCAAGACTGTAGCCTACGCTGGTGAACGTTGCCCTCTGTTGGCGAAATGGCGTTACTACACGGCAGTGTCAGCAGCAATCACTCCCGTCTTTTCCCGTCTGTCTGCAAGTCTCCAACGTATTCTCGGCCACACACTTCCAAGCGGTCGTACTTTCTCCTCTTTCCTTCACGGACAGCGCTGCTCCTCACTCTGAATTCGCGTTTTTAGACGTTACGTTGTCACTCTGAACTTGCGGCCGTTTAGATGTTAACGTTTCCACTTTCAACCTTCAGCCGTTTAGATGTTAACGTTTTCACTTTCAACCTTCAGCCATTTAGATGCAGGGCTTAAAGTGTAAAGAAATCCTGAGCCTGAACTTTTTCGGGGGGGGGGATGTTGTAGTGGATCCGACGCATATGCTAGGCGATTTAAATATGAATTTTATAATGTTATAAGGGCGTGTGAAACTCTAATTAACTTCAGGAATTCAATTAGCAACCACTTAATTCAGTAAAGAACAATTTATATAAAATATGTACAGTGTAAACAGTTACAGTGCATGTTCATCAACATTTAAAGAAAACATACACCTTTGAGCTTATCAGACAGTCGTTTCTTGAACTCTGGTGCTATGCCATGTTCATATAACTGGCATGCTGATTGGAAACAGAGAGTCTCGTCAAAGCAGTTTTATCAACCGCTACCTTTTTACAGCGGTTGAGCGATTGTGAATGATAAATCGTGTTCAGCAATGAACGCGCACACACGTATTTTCAACTCACAAACACGATCTGTCGTGTTGGCGCCGGTACGTCAGCTGTGGCTGTTGCTCCCGGCAAACGACTTGTGTGCAGCCGGGGTCACTTTCGTGACGTCGAAGAACTTTTTTACCGCTAGTTGCATATATTAGCTTCTTCGCGCACAACACACAGAAACAAGCACCTGGCTCTCTTAATTTTTGGCACCAGCTACCAAAAGGCTTGCCGTCTCCGTCCCTTTCTTCTATCCACGCCCAGCGCCATTTATTTTTAAGTACTTTTTCAGTTCTTCCCCTGGCTTCATGAATTTCTCCTCCATCTTTGGATTTCGGCCAAACAAACGCTGGCCTGGATGCTGCGTTCAGGACCACTCGGAGGTAACCGAGAGGTCATAGTGTACACGCTACAGGTTAAGTCGGAGGAGAAAAACGAAGTGTGGCATATTGTCACTATCCGCTGAACACTGAAAACCTATGCAGCAGCAATTTATGCTTATTTTGGAAGAAGATGAATATACGTGTAATTTCCGAGTTTGACGCTGTTCAATTCATTTGAACATGGTTACTGTTGCTATGTCTTCTGAGTACATCCATGGTCACAACAATCGTAACTATACACGTCCTTGCGTGTGCATAGTTACGATTGCTAACGTAGGATTGGACAGTAGCGGTTTGAGGGAGGGGCTTGGCAATATCCTGCATCAACAGTTTTTTATTAATGTTTGCTTTTTTTTTTTTAATGAATCGCAGTCAAACGCCACACGCCGGAGATCCGGCACGGTGCCGGAATACTTTAAGCCCTGTAGATGTTAACGTTTCCATTTTCAACCTTCAGCCGTTTAGATGTTAACGTTTCCACTTTCAACCTTCAGCCGTTTAGATGTTAACGTTTCCATTTTCAACCTTGGCGTTACGTTTTCACTCTGAATCTTCGGCCTTTTGGCGTTACGTTTTCACTTTGAATCTTCGGCCTTTTGGCGTTACGTTTTCACTTTGAATCTTCGGCCTTTTGGCGTTACGTTTTCACTCTGAATCTTCGGCCTTTTAGGAGACACGTTTTCACTGTAACTACACTGGTCCAATGCAAGGATGGCCACGAATCATACAGATGTCTTTTGACGTTTTATTTCTCTCCCTGTCTCCCTCTCTGATCATCAAACACCGTGAAACTACAAAGAAATATAAATACAAACAGTTTCAGATTAATGTGCTAGTGTCCGTTGCTCAAACATGTTAACATAACAGAAAGTAATCTCACACAAAATCACAGAAACATTTACATCGTTAAATATCAAACAAATAAAACTTCATATTACACACAAAATAGCTAACTGAAATATAATTACCATGTGCGCCTCCTGGACCACATGCAGAATAAATAAATAAAAGGTTATGCCCCTAGAAAATACGTTTATCGCTTTTTAACGCAGTTTCAGCCGCTCCGCGTCGCTAGTTTAATTGCAACCATAACAACCAACAACCAGTGCATGCTGGGAAACAAAGTAAGAATTGCTACAGCTGGGGTGTTAGGCAAACAAACTCTGATCATGTGACCAATTACTCTATTACTATTACTGTGGCTACTGAGGCTCTAAATATCTAATTAACAATTCAAATAGTACATATTACTGTTAAATATTACCCTTTCAACAAATAATGTAAACAATCCTATAAAACTGTCTCTAGGACAGTTACAATGGTATTGTGCTTCTGTTTAAAGATTGAACAGGATTTTTCCATGATGTTTTGGAACCATGTATCTTGAAAAATGGCCTTCATATTTCCATCAGAAAATCATTGCAGAATGCCATAGTCTTCCCTCAAGTCCTTATGTTGAGGAGCTGCGGGCAGCTTTTGACCTTGAGGCTGAGAAAGTTTTTCTGTAACCAAAATACAACCATTGTCTATTTAAGTAAGTCCAGCATGCAAATAAATAAATAAATGAATTAATCTCTACAGTCCTTTTAATAAAAAAATACTAAGTTGAATTTTGTTACAAAACAACAAACAAAAACATAATTTCAGATTTGTTAAAGGGAGTAGTAATCACAGGGCTGTTTTAGCTAAATGGTAGCTGTAGTAGCAAGAAGTATGTTTTTTTCTAATGCTTGTTGTTCTTTGTCAAATATTTGTTTCCTAGGCTGGGATAGCGATATGTCTGCTATCCTATTGCTGTTGCATCTCCTGGCCCCAACGTCAAGAGGCCAAAAAAAAAACACCCAAGATGAGCTCAGCACAGGCAGCCAACCATCTTCTTAGATTTCTTAAGGTAAGTACCATTAGCTTTTTGTCCTACCACCAGGGTTCCCACAGTCAAGAAATTCCCATAAGAGTTATGAAATTAGAAAAATAGTTTTCCAGGCCTGGCAATGGTTTGGAATTAATGTTCTGGAAAAGCTTTGAATGTACATGGGTTTTAGCTATTTATTTCCTCCTCCTTTCCTCATTCTCTTCCTATCTTCTTCTCATCTTATTCCTCCCCTCTTGCGGCTTATCTAATATGTTATGCTAAAGTATATGCATGAATGTGTCATTCAAACTTGAGGAAGGAGACAGCCTTACTACATTCCTGGATAAAGTTGATGCAAGACAGCCTTTCCAATAAGAAAATCCAAAGGTTCTGCATAGTTGTGGACCAGAAAGCCATCCCATCTGAGAATCAGACACCACTGGTGTCTGCTTTTGATGTTCTATTCAAAGCTCACTACGTCTTCAGTCTCTCCTATGATGAAGCGCTTTCCGCATTCTACACTTTCCTCCAAACGACAGTGTACAACATCGATGTTGGAAATGCAAAGGAAACCCCACGAATCAAGGAACTGAGAGCACGACTACTGCAAGACCATTAAAATGACACCAGTTCAGCAGGGTCAGAGCACAGTTTGAAAAACTGAGTATGTTCACATGTTTTGTTTGTAAAATGCACCAGAAAAATTGTTCAGTTCTTTGTCAACATTTAAAATTTCAGCATGGATTATATCCAGCTAAAAACCTTTGTTTGAAATGTGGAGAGCACGGATGTCCTTCATCTTTTTGTACGTACAATGGCTTCAGAAAGCACTTGAACACTGTTCATAAGTACCATGATGAACTAGTCAATACTAACCAAGAAGTGGCCACACAAAGACATTTTAAGTTTGAATTTTCTAGTGATCGGCCAACAACCTCTCCTGTATCCATGTAACAGGTTCCATCTGTTATCACAGAACTCACTTGAAAGAATGTGCGGTTCAGTTGTTGCACACTTGCAAACCTCTGGTATTTCTCAAAGCACTGTCCAAACAATAGTTTGTTCAATGGAGGAAGTGATGTTCAAGGTCAAGCACGAGAAGCAGTTCTCCAAACATTTTCTTCTGAAACTAAGGAGTCAGAAAGTCATAAGAAAATAGAGCACAGTTTAAATCAATTAGGTAATCCTTTTTCAACATTTAACACAGAGACGAAGAGGAAAAATGGGAAATAGTTGAGCCTAAAGAGTTTGTCCTTGGTGTGGGAATGAATACACGCAGAGATAGAACTACAGGTGTATATAGTCAAATTCCTGTCACAGAAAGTACATGCCCAGGGTTCGAATCCGACCTGTAGCTCTTTCCTGCATGTCATTCCCCGTCTCTCTCTCCCCACATTCCTGTCACTCTTCAGCTGTCTCTATCAAAATAAAAAGCTTGAAAAGGACAAAAAAATAACCTAAAAAAAAAGAAAGTACATATACAGGTGCATCTCAAAAAATTGGAATATCATGGAAAAGTTCATTTATTTCAATAATTCAATTCATAAAGTGAAACTCATACATTATATGAATTCATTACACACAGAGTGAAATATTTCAAGTGTTTATTTCTTTTAATTTTGATGATTATGACTAATCAATGAGCTAATGAAATTTAGTTGTCTTTGATGAGGATATGTCCTTAATGTCCACATAAAACACATTTTCAAGGACTGCCTTTTTTCACCCACGTAACATTGCAAAAATCAGGTGCATCCTGTCTCAAGCGGATGAAAAAAAACTAGTCCACGCATTTGTTACTTCTATTGGGCTATTGTAACTCCTTGTTATCAGGCTGCTCCAACGAGTCCCTTGATTCAGAATGCTGCTGCAAGTGTACTAAAAGGAACCAAGATCAAAGATCATATTTCTCCCATTTTGGCTTCTTTGCATTGGCTACCTGTAAAAGCAAGAATAGAATTTAAAATCCTTCTGCTTACCTACAAAGCTCTTCATGGTCAGGCACTATTATATCTTAAAGAGCTCATAGTACCTTATTACCCCCAGTAGAACACTGCACTCCCAAAATGCAGGGTTCCTTGTGGTTCCTATAGTCTCCAAAAGCAGCCTGGGAGCTAGAGCTTTCAGCTATCAAGCTCCTCTTCTGTGGAACAAGCTCCCATTTTGGGTTCATGAGGCAGACACCCTCAACAATTTTAAGAGTAGGCTTAAGACTTTCCTTTTTGATAGCTTATAGTTGGGGCTAGTTCAGGTCATCCCTTAGTTATGCTGCTATAGGACTAGACAGCTGGGGGGCAAATGCTGCACTGAGGTGTTCTCTTTGTTATGGGAATTTTCAAATGAGTGACCCTTCAATAAAGAAGATTGGATTCGAAGTATCAAGGTTTAAGTTGAATTTATTATTGTTGTACAAGAAGGAGCGTTTAACAGTGCAACACACAGAAGGGGTTACAGAGAAAAAGGCTCCCCGAAGAGCCTTGACAATTAGTTCTTATACACTCTCTAATGGGCTGTCTTAACCCCTCCCCATAGATACAGATAGCATCATAACGTCTTCTTAGTTCCCTTAATCAGTAATCAGCATATCCCCAATCTAAATGTCACCTCTCTGACCTGTCTCTGTCGGCTGAGGTGGGGTTGCTGTGGGCGTGTCTATACCTGCTGAATGTAACCGCTGTGAAACAATCAGGAAATAACGTTTTATTTCTCTGATTAATGACAGCTTTATCGAGGCTGGCGCTCGCTCTCTGTGTTGTTACTCTATGTCTCTCTACCAAAGCGCTCTCCCTCTCTCTCTCTCTCTCTCTCTCTCTCTCTCTCTCTAATCATCGGACACAAATCAAATTAAACTTCTTCGTGTCACTATATTTTGCGGTGTCCGGTTTGCCTGTCCCTGTCTGAATGCCGACTTGGGATGTTTCAAAACTAAGGCGAGCAGGGCTCTCCTTGCTGGAGTCTGATGAGTTGGTGTATGTCCTAATTCTACAAGTGTATATTCTTCTATAACTGACATCTGCTTGGTTGTTTTGTTTATTACTTATCTGTAGGTATCGGTGCTCGTTTGCAAAGTGTCAGGTATCCACGTTGTTCTCTCAGCTATGCGTACTGCTGCAGGTGTTGCGAGTAGCACTTGAAATGGACCTTCCCACCTTGGAGAACTCCAATTCTTCCGCTTAAGTGTCTTGGTAAATACCCAATCTCCTGGCTTCACAGGTGCCTTTGGTCAAGGATTGGTTCTGTGGGTGAGAGAACTGTAGACATATTATCTTTGTTTTTCAACATTTTGCTCATATAATCTACAATTGTTTCTGTCAATTCTGTGTCATCTCCCTTCAAGTTAATCAAAGGTACTCTGTAAGGTCTACCATACAAAATTTCAAAAGGTGATAGTCCTGTATTATTAGGTTGTACGTGAAGACTTAGAATTACTGCTGGTGTGACCGGGGCAGCTGTACACCCCTGACAATGCGACAATGCCCTCCACCTAGTGAGCCACCATCTGTAAACCTATGACCAGCCCACGTGTACTGGCATTGAGAGGACCCCAGAATAGGACTAACTCAAAGTTGGTTTACAAAAGAAAAGGAAACAAAAAGAAAGGAACAAAGAAACAACTAAACAAAACTAACTTGAATGGGAAAAAAACAAAGATCGACTTACACAATTTATAATCAAAACGCTAAATAAAACAAGGCCTTGTTTTATTTAGCGTTTTGCCATACCATACCATACCATAAGTACACGAAATATATTTACAAAGGGGCAAAAACAGCAGTGACTAGAGCTCAGCTACAGCACCAGGAGCCGACATCACTTCCCCGTTCCTGTTATGAGAGGCACATGTCACAGGATGTAAAATAACTATGCATTAAACATCTGAGCACTGCTAAGGAGCATATCTAAACAAAAACACATAGAAAATCGCTCACCATCAAAAACAGGCATATCTGGGAGCTGCACATTATACAGCTACACATCCACACATGACGAGCACTACACAGACGGGGGGAGGGAGCGCGGTGACTAGTCCCTTTTAGTGCTCAGTCCTGCACCTGTACAGATGCAAGGGAAGTACTAAGTGCATGTGCCAGAAATATCTTTAACAGACAGACAAAAAGCATACCTTGACTAGACATCGTCATTCATGGAGCAAGTGCGGGTTCGGGAGAGCGCGAGGCAAAACCTACTGCTGGCTGCAGCTACATTTATTAATTTTTTTTTTTAGCCTTTTCAAGCTTTATTTTGATAGAGACAGCTGAAGAGTGACAGGAATGTGGGGAGAGAGAGATGGGGAATGACATGCGGGAAAGAGCCACAGGTCGGATTCTAACCCTGGGCTTCCGCAGCAAGGACCAAGCCTTCGCACATGGGGCAGCTGCTCTACCAACTGAGCTAAACACCGCCCCCTGCAGCTACATTTAAAGAGAACCAGGAGGTGATAGCCTCACCTGTTGGGAATCACTGATTGAGGGGGGCGTGGCTGAACAGGCAGAGGAGGGAGGGGGAGCTCTACCCATCACAATCTACCCCCCACTTTCTGTCGGCGTCCCGTCAATAAAACAAAATTTAAGAGAACATCCCCAAAACCCCAATATCCTTATACAGACCTGGCAAGTAGCACCGCTGCCTTACCAGATTAGTGGTTCTCTCCACTCCTTAATGGCCATGACCTTGATGTAGTTGCTGGAGAACTTCCTCTCGCAGGGAGGCCGGCAGCAGCAGCTGATGAATTTCTTCTCCACCATCCGGACGGAGAATGCGACGATATAGGAGCCCCTCTTTCTCCAGCACCCTATTCCACTGACGAATCAGTTCCAAGATTCAAGATTCAAGATTCAAGAAGCTTTAATTATCCCGAGGGAAATTGCTGTGCAACAGTTGCGATACAAAAGTGGTGAAGTAATACAAGAGAGAGATAAAATAAGCTAGACTAACATAAAATAAAATAAGTATAAAATAAGTAACTCACTAAGTACACATGACAGTTAATACGTAGGTATATACAATATACAACTATACGCACTGTACGATTTGGCATAAATTGGAATAAAATGAGTACAAACTAAATAAAGTGAAATTGGAAATTGGATAAAGTGACATTCGATAAAGTGACATTCGGCCTCAGGACACAGTGTCTCCACTGTCCCTCTCGCGACCAGAGGTAGGTGAATTATACAGTCTGATGGCCACAGGAAGAAAAGACTTCCTCTGGCGTTCTGTGTTCTGTGGGGGTTGGAATGAGTCTGTTGCTGTAGGTGCTCCTGTGCGAGGTTAGCACCTGGTGGAGAGGGTGGGCGTTGTTGTCCAGGATACTATGCAGTTTACACAGCATCCTCCCCTCAGACATCTCCAACAAAGAGTCCAGTTGGACCCCCAGTACGGAGCCAGCCTTCCTGATGATCTTGTTGATCTTGTTGGCGTCTGCTGCCCTCAGCCTGCTGCCCCAGCACACAACACCAAAGAAGATGGCACTAGCTACCACCGACTGGTAAAACATCCTCAGCATGATGTTACATACGTTGAATGACCGGAGCCTCCTCAGGAAATAGAGTCTACTCTGGCCCTTCTTGTAAACAGCCTCAGTGTTCTTGGCCCAGACCAGTTTGTTATCCAGGTGTACTCCAAGGTATTTGTAATCCTGGACAACATCCACAGTCACACCGTTGATGGAAATGGGTGTGGGGGCAGATTTCCTCCTGCGGAAATCCACCACCGGCTCCTTTGTCTTGGTGGTGTTGAGATACAGATGGTTAGTCTCACACCACACGACGGAGTCCACAACGCCCCTGTACTCCTCCTCCTTCCCTTCACTGACACAGCCAACAATTGCAGAGTCATCCCCAAATTTCTGCAGGTGGCAGGACTCAGAGTGGAACTGAAAGTCTGAGGTGTACAGGGTGAACAGAAAGGGGGAAAGAACAGTTCCCTGTGGGGCCCCAGTGCTGCTGATCACAGTGTCCGACACACAGTCCTGCAGTCTAACATACTGTGGTCGATCTGTCAAATAGTCTGTAATCCAGGAAACCAGGGGAGGGTCCACCTGCATCGCCATCAGCTTACTCCCCAGCAGGGCAGGCCAGATGGTGTTGAACGCACTGGAGAAGTCAAGGGACATGATTCTCACGGTGCTTCCCGGTCTGTCCAGGTGTGCGTACGCACGGTGGAGCAGGAAGATGATGGCGTCCTCCACTCCCAGTTTCGGCTGGTAGGCAAACTGGAGAGGGTCCAGCGATGAGCTGACCAGGGGCCAAAGAAGTGACAGGACCAGCCTCTCCAGGGACTTCATCAGATGGGATGTCAGCGCCACCGGTCTGTAGTCGTTGGAGGTGCTGGGACGTGCCTTCTTCGGTACTGGAACCAGGCAGGATGTCTTCCACAGCACAGGGACCCTCTCCAGACTCAGGCTCAGGTTGAAGATGTGCTGCAGGACTCCACTCAGTTGGGTTGCACATGTCTTGAGGACCCTCGAGCTGAGACCATCGGGACCTGCTGCCTTGCCTGGGCGGAGTCTGCACAGCTCCTTCCTCACCTGCTCTGCTGTGAAGGTCTGGACATTTGGGTTACCTGTACTGGTGGTTCAACCTTATATCTCAGGGACTCTGGGAGGGCAGTTCCTGGGAGGGATGTCCCCAGATCTGGCGGTGTGTTGCCATGGTGATGCTGCCTGGAAAGGGAGTCAGCATTAACATTAGAGCGACCTGAGCGATACCGAATGGAGAAGTCAAAAGCTGCTAGTTGGGCGGCCCAACGCTGTTCTGTTGCCCCCAGCTTTGCAGTGTTCAAGTGGCTAAGTGGGTTGTTATCAGTCTATACAACACATTTTTGACCTAGCAAATAATCCCGAAATTTTTCAGTCATTGCCCATTTCAAACCCAAAAACTCAAGCCTCATGGAGCTGTAGTTGGGCATCTTTCTCTCTGCTGGAGTCAAGGCTCTGCTGGCATATGCTACCGGCCTCACTTTACCATCCTGCTCCTGGGATAGCACCGCCCCCAATCCACTGAGGCTGGCGTCCACCTCTAGAATGAAAGGCAGAGAAAAGTCAGCATAAGCCAAGACAGGGGCACTGATCAATCTGGATTTAAGGTCCTGGAAGCTCTCCTCACATTGCTCAAGTCCAAAGTTCCCCAATTACCTTCCGAGATGCTTTTTTTGTGCGAGCGTCTGTCATGTCAGCCACAAGGCGATGGAGGGGGGCTGCAATCTTAGCAAACCCCTCTACAAAACGTCGATAATAGCTACAAAAGCCTAAAAATGACCTCAACTCTGTCACATTTATTGGTCTGGCCCAATTCGCCACAGCTGATATTTTTCCTGGATCTGTGGCCACACCATCTTTGGAAATCACATGACCAAGATAATTTACCTCCATGTGAAAGAAGCAGCATTTCTCCAACTTTACTTTCAGTTTCTCCTATTGCAGACGAGACAGCACTGCATCAAGACGCTTCGGGTGCTCATCTATTGTGGAGGAGAAGACAATCACAGGTACAGTAACAGTGTCTGAAAATGCTGGGCACCAAAGATCCGTTCCATCAACCTCTGAAATGTACCTGGTGCATTACAGAGGCCGAAGGGCATGCGATTAAACTCAAACAGGCCAAAAGGAGTGCAAAAGGCTGTTTTTGCCTGGTTGTAGCCACTTGCCAGATCCATAGTTGAGAACCAGCGTGCCCCTGCCAGGGCATCAAGAGACTCCTCTATCCAAGGTAGAGGAAAGGCGTCTTGCTGTTAAATTGACGATAATCCACACACATCCGTAAACTCCCATCCTTCTTTTTGACAAGGACTATGGGGGACGCGTATGGGCTACAACTTTCTCGGATTACCTGGGTCTCTAAGAGCTGGTTAATATGGGCTTTAACAGAATCATAATCTGAGGGGGGGATTCTTCTAAACCTCTGTCGCACAGGCACATCATCTAGCAATGGAATTTCATATTCTATAAGATTTGTACATCCCAGATCCCCTTCAAATGTGGAAAAAACAGTCTGATGTTTCTCAAACATGGACCGTATCTTAGCCTGCTCTCCCTCTGGAACATTGCTAAGATTAAGGGAAGCTAGGGTGTCAGAAGTATTCCTCACCTGCCCTGCCTGAGAACTCATAGTGGCCAGGGTACCCAATCCCGCTGGCTTCTTGGGAAACTCGCTGATGTCTGTAGGTAAACTCACTACCTGGGCCTGGTTCAGTGTCCCTAGGGCACAGCGGGGGTAAAGTTTAGCATCAGTTTTACCAACATTCACAAGTGGGATGTAAGCAGTACCATGATGTACTGTGACCATAGCAAGAGATACTAGCAAACCTGCAGGGAGGGCTTCAGGGTTGGCAAAGGGTTCAAATAAAGCCTGAGAGGATGGAAAACATTTCTGTGAATAGGTTGCTGCCACCAATTTAACTGTCCCCCCTGGTATAAAGACTGGATGTTTCCCCCTCACCCTAGCAACTCCACTGGGACATGTTGATGGTCTGGCCCGGGCCTCGTGACATTTTTGGAGAGCTGTCTTCCATGCCTCAGGAGCCTCTTTCACAAGTGGAACATCAAAAAGGGATGAGGCATATTGCCCAAACAACTCTGCATAACATTCACATATTACATTCATGCCTAAGACACCAGGAATGTCAGTTTCAGGTGAGGACCCAGGAGGATCCTTGACCACTAGAATTCCCGTTTTGGGAATAACTGTACCCAATACAGAAACATCAAGCTCTACATACCCCACATATGGAATACTAAGTCCATTAGCTGCTGTAAGTTGTAACCACTGGCATGCATGGGGGAGTCGCTAAAATGTTGGTGGAAAAAGGACTCCGTAATAGTGGAGACCATGGACCCGGTATCAAGTAGACAGTTTACCTCAACCCCACCCATGCCTACTGTGACATGTGGACAAGGACTAACACTTTGAGAGAGAGACTGTTCATCTACTGGATGACATGAGCCTACAATGCCCCCTTCTGAATTGTGGCTCTGCAAAACAGACGGCATTAGTTTTCAGACGGCTGATTTTGTGCAGCTGATCTTTGCATAGTGCAATGCGACTGGGGGCGCTGTTGCTGGGAAGGGACCCTTGCATTATCACAATTACGGGCAAAATGCCCTGGCTGCTGGCAGCGTCTACAGATAACAGGGGCTGTATTAGGGGCCTGAGACCATCTGGAGGAGTTCTGTAACTGCAGGAGGTGAGTAGAAAGCTGGTTATTTTGCTCTTGTTGTTTCTTTGGCATCTCCTTTATCTCAGCCATTTCAAATTGAGGTGATGTACTGTTCTGCTCTGACACCCTTGAAATGTGGGTGGCACAGATAGAGGGGACCGAAAAACTGCGGGGCCTACCTTCCAGCTGTCTGCCTTCCCTCTCCCATCTGATCGCCACACCTCGCACATCCAAGAGTGTAGCTGATGGCTTAGCACGTACAACCTGTTTTAAAGCCCTACGGAGATCTGAGTTATTAACATGTTAAACAAACGGATCTCTCAATAGAATGGCAGAGTTAGGTATAGCCTGAGGAGCATTTCTCATGATTTTTTCCATAAGCTCAAATAAAGCATGGGAGTAGTCTTGTAATGACTCACCCTCTAGCTGCTTTCTGAAGAAGAAATCCTTCTGCAAAGCAACATAAGACAGTGAACATCCATACACGTCCTGCAGTATAGCCAAAACTTTCTCTGGGTTCTCGCGATCTTGCTTAGGCCTATACTTGATCTCATCTTTGGCAGACGCCTCCAAATGATCGTAAATAAAGTATGCCTGATCTATGGGGGCTAAATGCCTGGCCCGCATGCTAGCACGGACTTCTTCAACCCATTCTGCTACCCCTATACCCACATTTCCCCTAAACATGGGGCACTTCCTCTCTCTGGGGATGTAGAGGAGGCGTTCAGGGGCTGCACCAGGGAGGCCAGCATACCCAGAGGGGCCAGGGGGTTCAGAAGAGCCAGAAATGGAGCTTGGCGGAGGGGCTCGTGTCGTGGAAAGCTCCTGTGTGAGTTGTTCATTTTGAGCCCTGAGTTGTATCACCAAGTCCTGCAAGTCCTGCTGGTCATCATCCATATCTGTAGACTTGGGTGAATGTGCTGGCTTAGCACCAGGGAGCCAAAGTTCGAAACAGGAATACGGGTTCTTCCCCAAAAGAGGTGTCTCTTCGAGGAGAATCCACAGCCAACTGCTGTTTTTGCCCAAACAAACAAAAACACAACACACAAACAAACAAAAAACAAAACAAAACAAAACAAAGTAAGAGGTTACCTGTTTAAAAAAAGAAATATCAAAATATGCACATCATGGGAAAGGGGAAATCTACATAAACCAACTGCAAGCAAATATACTAGAAGGACACGTCTTTTTGTACGTGTCCTTCTAGTATATTTGCTCGCAGTTGGTTTATGTAGAAATGTAGTAAATTGTATTTTGTATGATTTAGATGAACTGTTCCTTTAATCTCATAGCCATACTTGAATTGATATATTGTCGGAATTGTTGATCATTTTCTTATTCCAGTAGACAACGAATAGATCTTTTTCACAGCAGCCATTTTGATATCAAGTTAAACACTGGAAAGTCTCTGCTGCAATAAATGGAACAGAACCTTAATCAGTATCATTGGTAACACCTGTGTTGACCCTACCTATTTCATGTCAAAATGGCTGCTGTGAAAAAGGTTTATTGTGTTAATAAAATTCAGATTTACACCTCTAACATAATGTCATAAGTCATTAACACACTATTTGCTCAAAGATCGAGCACAGGAAGATCTACGGTCCTCTGTGGAAGTCGACGTATGGCCCTCTGGTTGTGGTGAACGTGGCCAGTGCTGAGCTGATAGAGCAGGTGCTGAGGCAGGAGGGAAGACACCCAGTCCGGACAGACATGCCCCACTGGAGGAGCTATAGAGAGCTCAGGAACCAGGCTCAAGGACCTCTGACAGAGTAAGCGAGACCCCTCAGATGATTTAGATTCACAGCAGTTTAGATGTGCTTCATCTGTATTCCTTGTTTCCAAATTTTGTTCCTCCTCTTGTTGATCCTTGTTAGGATCTGTTTCAGATTTCTCGAGAGTTGCAACATGAGAAAAGTTGCCTCACCCTGCCTCGGCTGCTTGTACTGTTTCCAAACTTTTATTCATCCATAACACCAACTCTGTATTAGTACCCTTGGGAGTTTCCATGTAAAAGAAGGCTTTGACAGCTTTTCCTTCTATTGTTGTTTCCAAAATGTGTTCCTTGTTGAGTTAAACTGTAACATGATCTATTCTTGATTCTTTGAGAGTTTAACATGTTAGGTTCTGTCATTTGCTCCTTATCTGCTGTTTTTCTCTTTTCATTGTATGTTTGAATTTTTGTTTCTTATCCTTGGGCGTTCCTCCTTTCTTTTTGCCTCGCCTTATCTTTCTTTATTCTTTTCCTGAAGCAGTAGCACCCTGAGGTTGTGATTTTCTTGATATTTGGTCATCATTCTCTCTTTCTTCGTAGGTCTTTTCCATACTGTGCTCCACACTTGTGTTCCAACAGTGCAGCGAATACAAACAGGGATCGAAACATAATAGGCCTCAGGGAACAGACAGAGGTTCAGCTTGCACACACGTGCAGGGTCTTAACAAGCCTTAAGGACACGTCTCTGCTTTACAATCCTGCCGACAACGCCAATTTGTGACCGGGGCAGCTGTACACCCCTGACAATGCGACAACGCCACTCTGGGACTTTCACCCAGAGAATACCACACTGAATACAGGTTCTTATGTTTTAAGGAAAAAGGAGCAGAGAGGTGAATTTCTAGTTTTGAACAATTTTCAGTTTTTATTTACAAGTAAATCTCACATTAATTCTCATAGATAGATAGATAGATAGATAGATAGATAGATAGATATTCTCTGTCTGGTCCGCGCTCGTGTCGAAAGTACATTGTGCAATGTAACTCTTCGGGTGTGTGTGTTTCAACATTTTTCATCTCAGCAGGAGAAATGCGGGTTTTTACCAATTTCATTAAGTCTTTAATGAGTTATGCTACTTGGTCCTGTTTGGATTAGATCCAAACTGTACCAGTAATTTAACATTAGTCCTTTGCGCACAAATGTTTCCATCTCGCCCTCTTCATCACTGTCTGCTGTTTTTAGATTTACACGGCACGCTTTCATACCAGAACCATTTTGGTCTGGTACCACTGCTATCCCTAATTTCGTCATCAAATCTCTCCCTAAGAGATTAACGGGACACTGATGTTATGATACTACTGAAACAAGTGTAGTTTTATTTGTTTTGGGATCACTTATTCTTAGAGGTACGGTCAAAGATTCAATAGTTACTTGTCCTGTGGCTGACCTAACTCTCAAACCGCTGTTTGGTTGCAAGGGAAAGTTTGTTCCTGTTTCGTTACATCGCACGACTGTTCTATAGGCTCCAGAATCACACAAGAAAGTTATTGATTTTCCCTGCACTTTTAATACTATCCATGGTTTAGTTCCTTCCTGTGATAGTAAAATCTCAGCTGTTTGTAACGATAGAATCTCATCTACCCCGCCTCATCATCTGTTGCTGTGCTTGTGTCTGTGATGTCATCTATCTCTGTCTGTGTGTGTGTGTGTGTGTGTGTGTGTGTGTCTACATGACATGACTACGTACGGGGAGCTTACGCATGACTACGCTCCCCATCCTCCTCTCCTCCATCTCCCCATCCTCTTTGGGGCTCTGCAGTCTCTCGCGTAGTGTCCCATGGTGTGTAGTGTCTCCCGAATTCCATGGGTCCGTCTCTTTTTTGTGGTTGGCCCCATCACTGTTTCCTCCCTCAGCTGGTCCTGGCCTACGCCAAAACGGGGTTTTAAGAACCTCGTGGCGGAGGTTTTTTTAGTCAATACACCTGCAGGTTTTTTCCAGTGCCGCTGCTTCCAGAGGAGGACAGATATTGGGGCCCCATGGTTACAACTTCACAGGCGACGGTTAAGTGATCCTGCTGAGATTGTTAACTTCATTAGCAACCAGATAAGAGGACCGGGTCGTCTTCATGGTTACAGAATGATGCACGAGAGGTGCAGATTGGCTGGGCTGCGCGTTACTCGAGACATGGTTCAGGAGGTTCAGTCACATCTTGACCCAGAGGAGAAGATCTTATTGTGTCCCAGGACCCAATTATTTATGGCATATGGATTCCTATGACAAGCTGACCCCTTTAGGCATTGGAATAAACGGATGCATTGATGGGTTTTCGCATCATATAATCTGGATGCAAGCAAACTCTTCCAATAGTAACCCCAAAATCATCGCAGCATACTTCATTAATGCAGTCACAGAACTTGGGGGGTGTCCAAAGATAATTGATCGGATTTAGGAACTGAAAATGTCCATGTTAACAGGCTGCAACACTTCTTCCGAGAAGATGAGACTGGCGTTGTGCATGGGCCGCGTGGTAACCATGAAGACGACCCGGTCCTCTTATCTGGTTGCTAATGAAGTTAACAATCTCAGCAGGATCACCTAACCGTCGCCTGTGAAGTTGTAACGCCATCTCTAACAGAAAAGCACAATGCAATTTCTGCCTGTGTTAGACCTTGATTGAAGTACATCCTGATGCGTTGATCAGTAATGTGATCTGCCATTTTCACCCCCCTGGGATACACCTGGACCAGAGAGTGGCAGCTCTTGTAGGCTGAAATCAGGACGATCACATTAACCAGCGCGCAATCATCAGACTTGAAAATTATCCCACGAAAACAAAAGTCTTTCTGTTATATCGAGATAATGAAATAATTAATTTGTTATCACGAAAAAAAGATCTTTGTTATATCGAAATAATCACGAGATAACAGTGCATAAAAAAAAGAAAGAAAAATCCATGGCCGTTCTCGGCTTCCGTATAAAATATCTAGATAGCCAAAAATAAGGGTTCGGCTGTGACAGCCATGCACCAGGATTTCCAGTCAGTGACCTTTAGTAACTTTTATACTGCAAGAAAATATTGGCTTTTTATTTTTTTAGGTCTCCTTTTTAGGTTTTAGGTCCTTTCATTTT
Source organism: Argyrosomus regius (assembly GCA_946959425.1). Taxonomy (NCBI): domain Eukaryota; kingdom Metazoa; phylum Chordata; class Actinopteri; family Sciaenidae; genus Argyrosomus; species Argyrosomus regius. Next base: position 24,217,964 of record OX336895.1, read on the forward strand.
ACCCTTTGTGGTGTTGTAGTCGGAAATGTACAAATTGTACACAAGTGAGGTTAAGTTACCCTTTTTAAATTGTAAACTTAACAAAAAAATGCCCCACAAGTTGATCCATAATATTTAAAATAACACGCAGAACCAACAGAGAACAGACAAAGATAACATCACAAGACAATGTCTACACAGAAAAGAGAATTTTGTTAATGCAAATCAAATGAAAAAGATCAATAAAAAGAATACCTTTTTATTGATCTCGTTTTGTGTCTATACATATATAATATGTATGTATGTGTGTGTATATGTAGCCGGTCTGGCATATGCATATATGCATATGTTATCTTTTGTGACTGGCTGCTCTTGGGTAAATCACACTATTAACAGCTGTCTTTTAACTGAAGTCAAAGTCCACAGCTGACTCAGTTTCGTATTCGTCCACTGCGCCGTGACACAGCAAACAAAGAGCCATTATCACAGAGGCACGGACCGGGACTGACTCGCTTGTTTGGGTCTCAAGACAGTGCAGGAGAGAGGCGGTTACATGCGGTTAAAATGTTGAGGAAATCTCTGGTAAACATCGGACTGCGAGTGAACCGTGCGCAACACGAAGGGATTCAGAGAGTGACGGCGAGATATGGGGACAACCGCCGCCGCGACGCGTCCACCGGCACCGCCACGGTGATGGGTGACAACGTCAAACTGAAAACCATGGACGATTTAGGCGGACCGAGTTTTATGACCACCTTAAACTGGCTCTTTGTAAAGGGCTATTTCCAAACGACGCAACAATTGCAGGTAAGTGCGAGCTGTGAGGGGTGGTGTGTGCAGCAGCCCATCTAGTGTTGTTGATTTCCTGTTGACCTACAGTACACCCACCCGTTCACTCTGTGGTTATTTTCCTTGATTCAAAGGATCAGATCCACAAGTCACAGTTCACACAGAGACACTTTTGGCTTGATATGCATTGTTTTTTCTTGACCTCAATACAATGGAAATCAAATGAATTCAACTATTACACCTCTCTGCAGAAACAGGGACCTTCATTCCTACCCATACCCCCATGCTATCTTATCAACAGACCTCATGGTAAACAGGAAGCCAGGAGCTGTTCACATGGGGGGTAATTACTGCCAGCAGCAGCAAGATATAGTTTTTGTTTGTCTAAAATGCTCAAATCAAAGCTTAATGAGATGAAACACATTTGATATTCTCAGATAGTTCTGTAAATTCTGTTTTTATATTATTATTACATCTCCACTTATTAACAAAAATAATACGTTGCTGCTACTCTTTTTGCCCAGACAACCTGCAGAGAAGATGACAGTGAAGTTGTAGTAATTGCCTTCATTACTGCACAAAGCAGGAACATTCGTCACACTTTTAGTCAGCTCAATTCATCCTTTTGGCATCAAAGGCTACACAACCTAAACATGGCTTCTTTCATTGGCCTCAAATCAGTGACAGCTGCAGTATCTCCAGAATATTACAAAAGTTAGTTACAAGAATTTCCCCAGTGTGAGATCAGTATTATCTTATCTTGAATACATTCTATTATTTTTCTAATTTATTCAAACAGTGCAAAGTTTTTGTTATTAAGAGGACCATCATTACAGATATACTAGGAAAAGGTGAGAAATTGTATTTTGTATGATTTAGATGAACTGTTCCTTTAATCTCATAGCCATACTTGAATTGATATATTGTCAGAATTGTTGATCATTTTCTTATTCCAGTAGACAACGAATAGATCTTTTTCACAGCAGCCATTTTGATATCAAGTTAAACACTGGAAAGTCTCTGCTGCAATAAATGGAACAGAACCTTAATCAGTATCATTGGTAACACCTGTGTTGACCCTACCTATTTCATGTCAAAATGGCTGCTGTGAAAAAGGTTTATTGTGTTAATAAAATTCAGATTTACACCTCTAACATAATGTCATAAGTCATTAACACACTATTTGCTCAAAGATCGAGCACAGGAAGATCTACGGTCCTCTGTGGAAGTCGACGTATGGCCCTCTGGTTGTGGTGAACGTGGCCAGTGCTGAGCTGATAGAGCAGGTGCTGAGGCAGGAGGGAAGACACCCAGTCCGGACAGACATGCCCCACTGGAGGAGCTATAGAGAGCTCAGGAACCAGGCTCAAGGACCTCTGACAGAGTAAGCGAGACCCCTCAGATGATTTAGATTCACAGCAGTTTAGATGTGCTTCATCTGTATTCCTTGTTTCCAAATTTTGTTCCTCCTCTTGTTGATCCTTGTTAGGATCTGTTTCAGATTTCTCGAGAGTTGCAACATGAGAAAAGTTGCCTCACCCTGCCTCGGCTGCTTGTACTGTTTCCAAACTTTTATTCATCCATAACACCAACTCTGTATTAGTACCCTTGGGAGTTTCCATGTAAAAGAAGGCTTTGACAGCTTTTCCTTCTATTGTTGTTTCCAAAATGTGTTCCTTGTTGAGTTAAACTGTAACATGATCTATTCTTGATTCTTTGAGAGTTTAACATGTTAGGTTCTGTCATTTGCTCCTTATCTGCTGTAGCCAATTCAATGCCTTTCTCTGTTTTTCTCTTTTCATTGTATGTTTGAATTTTTGTTTCTTATCCTTGGGCGTTCCTCCTTTCTTTTTGCCTCGCCTTATCTTTCTTTATTCTTTTCCTGAAGCAGTAGCACCCTGAGGTTGTGATATTCTTGATATTTGGTCATCATTCTCTCTTTCTTCGTAGGTCTTTTCCATACTGTGCTCCACACTTGTGTTCCAACAGTGCAGCGAATACAAACAGGGATCGAAACATAATAGGCCTCAGGGAACAGACAGAGGTTCAGCTTGCACACACATGCAGGGTCTTAACAAGCCTTAAGTCATGCAAAAACTTTTCATGCTTGAGGCCATTCGCGCCAGGCAAACATGCAATGGCACGAGAAACATAATTTTCTTTGACTGACTAATTGTATCTTACCCTCGCTGGAATTCAGTTTAACTTGTCAGACTTGTTGTAGCAGCCCTCGTTATGGAGGGTAAATGTTGTGATATCAGAGATGCTTACACCTTGAGAGACAAACTCATGAGTGGCTTATAAAACAACTTGAATAATTCAGGTGTTTTCAAATGTTTCATCCAGTTCATTTAAAGAAGAGAGTAGAGTTGAGTATTTGGTATCTCTTACTACTTCTGTCTTTGGATAGTAAGAATAAGACATTATTATTCCATGCTTTGCTTATTGTCAACAAATACCATGAAAAAGCTTTATCTCATTCTGCCTGAAAGCCCATTTTATCCTAATAATCCCTTTTCCGTTTGTAGAATGGGGGCCAAGTGGCAGCGCATTCGCAGCATCCTGAATCCTCGGATGTTGAAACCCAAACATGTCTCCTCATACGCTAACACCATCAACGAAGTGGTGACAGACTTCATGGACAGAGTGGCCTGGCTGAGGGAAACCAGCGGCAAGGGAGTTATGGTCAATGACCTGACTGGAGAACTCTACAAATTTGCCTTTGAAGGTCAGCACAAACCAAACAAATGGTATAATTTAATCATCTGTTTTAGAAATGTGAATACAGTCTTGATTAGTAATATAGATGTAACTAGGCATGAAATACAGGTCATTTAGTAGTAGCTGGTTAAAGAAATCTTAGAAAAATGAAAGACATTGTAGTATTTGTAAAACACACAGGACATAACAAAGCAAAAATAAATAAATAAATAAAAATACCAGAAGCAAACAATAACACATGTACAACATGTATAATTTAAGATAAATTAGAGTTAGGAACTTTTTTTAAATATTATGTTTTGAATTTAAAACTGCACACTACTATGCTACCACACAACTTTTCTTTATCTTTTATTACATATTATCTCTAAAACAACCATGGTAGACATTTGAGGGAAGTGCTGTCAGCCTTGCTCTAAGTGTCCTTGACTCTTACACTACTTCAGACAGACATCAGCAGCTGTCTGTGTTACTTCATGTAGCTGCTTCACTCTGTGCTGAGAGGTCACTGGAGATATGCTCAGGGTGTTGACTTTGACACAGTTGTTGAGTATTTTGGCCTTGACAGCTGATTAGATCTGTCAGATAATATTGCAGGTTACTTTATATGATCACAGTTATGTGCATTATATGACCTTTAGTCAGGGTCAAAGCAATCACACATCAGGTAGTAGTTAACTTAACATTTGTATACTTCTAAATGCACTTTTAAAGCCCCATCCTGACAGGATTCATATTACAGGAGTGTGTGGGTAATAAAATATTTGCCTTTTTTGAGAGAGTTATATGAGGAGATAGATACCAGTAATGTCAGTGTAGTAAATATAAGCTACAGCTGGCAGCTCATTAGGTTAGCTTAGGATAAAGACCTGTCTGGAAATCTGGAAATACCTAGCCTGGCTCTGTCCGAAGCCAAAATCCTCCTCTTGGCACCTCTAAAGCTCAATAACTGACACATTGTAGTAACAGTGAGTAGAAATTAGTATTTTTGTGATTTAGCGGGCACAGTTTCAGAGTGTAATACCATGTGGTAAGTATAGGCAACTGTACACATGTATTTGTTATGATTATATTACTTATGATCAAAAACTAGTGAGTAGACAACTTTGCCAACAGCCAAACTCTTCTCTGAGCTCACAGTCCAGGCAGCCCGCCTAACAAACTGAGCTATTATTAGCTCATGTTACCTACCCAACCTACCCTGAGCACAAAGTTACATAGTGAAAGAACAGACATACAGGGCGCAGAGTGTGAATGACTTGATTACAAGTCAGTGTAGCATCAGTGTGATTTAAAATCTGTTATTTTATGGTAGAAAGGTTACACAATGTTGCTTTAAGCAACAAATATTTGTTTACTTTCTGCATATTATGTTATGGTATTATGAAAAATGACACACATACACCTTCGTACAGTGAGGCCTCAGTCGTTTTTGTTCATTCTCCCTCGTTGTCCCTCCCTACAGCCACCTCTTTTGTTTCCCATTCCCACTGCATTTTCTTTCCATCATTGCCATTCTCTTTCCTTCCACTAGATGATGTCAGTTTAACAGCGTCCTTTCTCTGCCCTTTCTTGAACAGTCCTGGTCACATGACCTGAAGAGGGAGATGACTGAAGGAAGGGACAATGAGGGAGAATGAGCAAAAGCAAGACTGAGGCTGACTTTGTGACAACTATAGCATACAATGTAACAGTGTGGGGAACCGCCATCTCCTGTTTCAAGACAAAGCCAGGTCCTTAAACATAATAAAGTAAAAAAGAACTGGACTGCACAAAGCTCTGATCTGTACTGCAGTCTGACGGTCAACAAAACCTTATCATCCAACATCAATATTCGACCTCAATAATGCTCTTATGGTGTGAAGACTTGTGTAAACCTGAAACCAGAAGAGTAGAGGCTCTAATAGCCACAGAATAATGGGCATCGTTTTTAAAAGGGTCTGTTCAACAATCAGCATGTTATTTAAAAATTGCCTGGTCTGTTCTAGGATAGTTACAGAAGCTGAACAGTGTCTGTATAAGTATTTTATTCTTAAATACAGGGATCTGTTCAGTGCTGTTTGAGAACCGTATGGGCTGCTTGAATGAGGAGGTGCCCGAGGAAACCCAAAAGTTCATCTTCTCCGTGGGGGAAATGTTAAGGCTCTCCCCAATCATCGTCCTCTTCCCCAAGTCCACCTGGCCCTACCTGCCGTTCTGGAAACAGTTTGTGGTGACCTGGGATTATCTCTTCAAAGTCGGTAAGCAACATTTAGTTCAATCAGCGAATCAGTGTATTATCACTTAAGAATCTGTTTTTTACACGCACACATTGTTTTTCTAATTCATCATCATTCATTTGTTTTTGCAAAGTTGTTTTATGATTAAGACAAGGTGCCTGAGTAACAAAAAGCACACTGACTTTTTGGCCACTCCCCATGACCGACTGTTGTTATAAACTGTAACTAGAACCTAGGCTTCATAATCATTATTCAGTTTGCATTATTAAATCAGTTCAAGGTTTCTAGACCCGAGTGACTCACTTCACAGGTGCTGTTGCCCTTATTTCAGGTCAGTCAAGATTCCTCACAGGGTGTTTTTTTGTTTTGTTTTTTTGCCGTCTAGTGAGCAAAAGTGTCAAGCTTGTCTCCTCTTATTGCTTGCTCTCCCATGATCAATTAAAAAAGATTGCATTTCTTCTGTGTCTCATAGCTGAAGAGTTGGTGCAGAAAAAAATTGAGGAGATCCAGGAGAAGGTGCACCTGCACAAGGATGTGGAGGGAGCGTACCTCACACACCTGCTGCTCAGTGATCAGATGACAGTCACCGAGATCCTGGGCAGCATCACAGAGCTCCTGCTGGCAGGAGTCGACACAGTGAGTGATAGGAGTGTGTGTACAGGGGGAGTTTACTGTACAGCAGTTTTTCCTACATTTAGTTGTGTTATTGGCTCGAAGGGTAGATTTATGTGGTAGTTTTATGTAACCTTGACATCTACAAAACTTTCACTTTAGCCCAGTTCTCATGTAAAAGATCACCAAATCAGTGACAATACTTTAAAAAAACAGAAGATAACAGTCTGTGTCCCTCTCTGTTGCAGACCTCCAACACGATCTCCTGGTGTCTGTACCTCCTGGCGAAGGATCCAGAGATCCAAGAACAATTATACCAGGAAGTGATAAGTGTTTGCCCTGGAGATAAGGTGCCTGTTAGTGATGACTTTGCTAAGATGCCATATCTGAAGGCCGTCATCAGAGAGACTTTACGGTTAGACGGATACTTTCATTTTTATTAATATATTTTATTAATAGGACACCAGATTACAAAAGTTGCTGGGTCTTGTGTCCAAAATGTGGACATCTCTCTTATTAGACAAATACAGATATTACTTTTAAAGTAATAGTAGAAGATTGAGATCAATACCACTTCTATCTGTCCACTATATATGAAGCTGGAGCTATGAGACGGTTAGCATAGCTTAGCATAGAGACTGAAAACAGTGGCAAATAGCTGACCTGGCTTTGTACTACAGTAAAGAAAAAATCCACCTACCGGCACATTTAAAGCTCAGTAATTTCCACATTATGAATTTGTTCACCAGATGATGACAAAAGAAAGGGCGGTTGCTCTTGCAGTGTGGAGCTCCTCTGTTATGCCGTGGGTAGTCTCTGTGGCCCACTTGAAACCTGACTCATGGGGGTCAAGGAGGTTGTTCTGGCAAAGTGAAAAAGGCACATGTTAGTGTTTTTGGATCTGATGTAGTAATGTAGTTTTCTTTAAGAAAGGCTTCACTCCACCTGCTTTTCAAGGGTTAGGAATCAACTAGCTGTCAAAGGAGTTTTGATGACGGTGAGGAAAGGAAGCAGGTACGGTGCGATAGACTGAAGAAGGTGAGCAGGGTTGGGGTGAAGAGGACAGGTGGTTGGGCGGTGTCATTAGGAGAGAGGGGGTGAAAAGGAATTTAGAATAGGAGATAAAAGAGGAGGATATAGGACAGGTGGTATCAGCAGGTGGGAGGAGAAATGAGGAGCATCATTTATCTTCAGATGTTAACTTCTCTGTCTGGATAATGACGCTGTGGGGTTAAGTACAAGTGCGGGGGCCATCTTCATGTTTGACAGGAGGATTTCTTAATTGCTCCAAGGATTTTTAGAGGAGACCTGGTGGTGAAATAAGAAGTAGTAAGTTGTGGGAGCAGTTGGAGAAATTAGCAAATCAGTGCCACCCCCTCAGTCTAGGTGTGTGGGTGAAGGAGTAAGATGAGGAGAGAATTGCAGGGGTGGAGGTGTTCTCTTGTGTTCTCAGTGAGACCAAAGAAGTCCAGAGATCACAGGGAGGCATTGGGGGACGCTACCTGACACTTCACATGACGACACCCTCTGTGACAAGGTGTGGGTGATGTTGTGATACAGGAGTGGAAAGTATACACGTATCGGATAAGGAAAAGTCGACAAAGCAAAAGATAGTCATCCCTGCTGACTTGTCTTTCCACAAAAGACTCCTTTATGTTTGTATGATGAGCACTTCTGTAGTATGATGAGCACTTCTGTAGCCAGCGGAGCCATAACCTATTAATTAGTAATAAAAACACACTGATGGCAAAGGGCTGGCAATAGAAACCGGTTTCACCTGACAGCTCAACAAACCAACAGTTATACAGATTAAGGAAGAGGTGTCACTTCCAACAATCCTAACCTCTTTAAGAATAACCCTACTTAACCCTATACTGGTTTCAGATGTGTTGACCACAAACCCAGGTGCAGGTAACTCTAGCCTACACAAACTCCACACCATCACAGAATATATTGTATACTCCAAAATTTAACTTACTGATAATTACCTGACATGACACAATTTCCTACTGCCTCTGGTTGAAAAGAGTCTAATTTAGATTATTGTCGACTGACACCACAAAAACAGTCTACAACTAGATGAATTATTAGTAATAGAAAATAGTTTCCCGTTGACAGCTCAACAGTTTCCACCAGTAGTCAGAATGCACACTAGTGAAAAACTCTGCATTGCTCACCTATCTATCAGGGATTGTGTTTGGCAAGCTGGACGGTACTAGACGTCCTAGACTTTGCAAAATTGTTGCTGACCCCTCACTGTGTTCTGTGGTTATCAGGCTGTATCCAGTGGTACCAGGAAACGCCCGCATCACTGTTGAAGATGAAATTGTGGTAGGAGATTATCTCTTTCCAAAAAAGGTGAGCCATTGTTCAGACACAGTACAGGAATTAAATGTTCATTGTTCATTCACTGTGTTTGCTCTTTTCTGTCGTAGTGATTTATGTGTCTATTCACTTTATAAAAGATTGGAAATAACAGCAACTTATTTCAAGTTTTTTGTTAGTGCATGTGGTAATTCAAAAGTATAAAAACATTATATTTATAAATAAAATTAAATAAATAAAATTAAAACTGGAGTGAGATAACTCATATCTCAGTCCTATGAGAAATATTTCTTTAAAAATATGTATATTAAAATATTACATATATTAAAATGTAATGTAATTAAAAGGTAAAGCAACTTTACGTAGAGCTAACAGTATTTTTGCGATTTAGCGCATCAGTTTCAGAGTGGAGTATGGACAGCTGTATTTGTTCTGATTACATTACTTGTTATCAAAAACTAGCGAGTCGACAACTTTGCTAACAGCCAAACATCAAGCAAATGCAACAGCACAAGACAAACAGAACTCCTGTGGTACAAACACTTACACTCTCCAGTGCTCTGGGCTCACAGTCCAGGCAGCCCTGCTAGCAAACTGAGCTAACTTTAGCTAACAGCAGCAATTTGCTGTCCATCAGGAAATTCTGTAAATCACAGAGCAGTCGGAGGGGAAACCAGAAAACATTTTCCACATGAAATATGTTCCAGTTTCACCAAAATCAGTAAAATAGTTGGTGGTGTGTGACTTTGTGTGACTTTGTGCCATGTATCATGGTATCGTGTATCATGAGCACAGTGTTACATAGTGTATCATTTCAATGTGAATTTTAATTCGCAAAGTTGCATGTTTCCAGGACTCTTGGTGATGTACATTAGTAAGCATATGTATTGAGATATTGTGGCTGACTCCTTCTGCCATATGTGCAAGTGTCCTTGGATAAGATACTGAATCCCAAAATTGTTCCCAATAAATAGGTCAGTGTTTTGGTTGGCAGCTTGCCACCATCAATGTGTGTGTTTGTTTTAATGGTTATATGAGAGGAAATTGTAAAGTGCTTAAGCTTTTAAGCCTCACAGCTGCAGCTCACATGTATTGACTGATATGTATGTATTAAGGTCCTGTGCACATTTTCCTTACCTAATAAAAAATGTCATCTCTTACAGACGCTGTTCCACCTGTGCCACTACACTGTGTCCTACGATGAGAATATTTTCCCTAACCCCCACGCCTTCCAGCCACAGCGCTGGCTCCGAGGAGCAGAGGAGAAGATTAAGCAGCAGCACCCGTTCGGGTCAGTGCCATTCGGTTTTGGAATCCGGGCGTGTCTGGGCAGACGGGTGGCTGAGCTGGAGATGTATCTCATCCTATCCAGGGTAGGAGCTCATTGCTGTTGCTAACATGACCATAGATCAGCTTTCTCTGTCACAGCTTTTATCATTCATTTCTGGTGATTATTTTTGAAAAGAAATACAAGCGTCTGCATAAGAAATGAAAATATTTACCCAGAATGCTCAGAAACTTATGAAACGTATGAGGAAACCCAAACATTACACCCGTACTGTATATGATTGCTAAGCATCCCTCATTACCTCCATCTATTTTCCGCCGCTTATCTGGGGCAGAGACATGGTGGCAGCAGACTAAGCAAGATAGATCTACATCTAGATGTTTCTTCCAGCTTATTTTGTGAGGATGCCGGGGCATTTGCAGGCTAGATGAGAGACACACTATATTGCCAAAAGTATTCGCTCACCTGCCTTGACTCGCATATGAACTTAAGTGACATCCCATTCTTAATCCATAGGGTTTAATATGACGTCGGTCCACCCTTTGTGCATTTGTGAGGTCACACACTGTATGCAGTGGTGTAAAGCACACCGCCACTGGACTCTAGAGCAGTGGAGACGCGTTCTCTGGAATGACGTCGGTCCACCCTTTGCAGCTCTAAGAGCACAATGCAGTCAGACAGGTACCGTTCACCTGGCAACTGCCAAACCCAGACTCGTCCATCAGATTGCCAGATGGAGAAGTGCGATTCGTCACTCCAGAGAATGCGTCTCCACTGCTCTAGAGTCCAGTGGCGGTGTGCTTTACACCACTGCATACAGTGTGTGACCTCACAAATGCGCTTCTGGAAGAATGGTCAAAAATTCCCATAAACACACTCCTAAACCTTGTGGACAGCGTTCCCAGAAGAGTTGCAGCTGTTATAGCTGCAAAGGGTGGACCGACGTCATATTAAACCCTATGGATTAAGAATGGGATATCACTTAAGTTCACATGTGAGTCAAGGCAGGTGAGCAAATACTTTTGGCAATATAGTGTATCATCTCTCCACTGCATTCTGAGTCTACCCCACAGTCTCAACCTCCAAAAGAAGGGAGCCAGAAGACATCCTCATCAGCCGCCCCGACAACCTCAACTGGCTCTTTTCAACATGAAGAAACAGGTCCTTGTGGAGGAAACTAAACTCAGCTGCTCGTATTAGCTATTTCATTCTTCCAGTCATTACCACCTGGCCTATTTGAATAGCAGTGATTCAAGATCCGAAACCAGACTAGTTAGTAAAAGTTATTTTTATTGATATAACAATACTTAGGACAATATTGAGCTGAAGCAAACAATATCTCTGCATGAGCACCCCAAGTAGTTACACTGATCCATCTGAAGGCGTACACTATTAACAGTTTACATCTGTAAATATCCAGGTTTTGAAAGTGGCAAAAGGAAATCACAGTGCAACAGGTTGCAACAACACTTTTATTTTCTCAGGTTTTAACGTCAGTGTTGGTTGCTGGGGTGTCATGGGAGTTTGGGATATCCTGTAGTGGGGCTCTGTGGGAGTATGGAGTATGGGTTATGGGCTGTTGCTACAAGCAATTCTGTTCTTGCAAATGTTTCACAGTAAAAGCCTTGTTAAGAAATGAAGGGCTTCACTTGACCACTTGACTGAGACGCTAGAGGGCTTTTAATTTGAAATTTTAGACCAAATCTGGTGCTCTGGTAAAAAAAAAAAAGAAACAGCTTCCCATTAAGCTTTGGCTGCAGATGTGTAGGCCACAGGGTATTTGTGAAAAAAAAACCCCAGCAAGCTCCAGCAGATAAGTTGAGCCAGATTCAACTTTCTGATATCATTCGACCAATTCAATCCGACAATCAGGCCAGTCAAACTTTTCCACCGTCAATCTTAAATATCACTGAAACTTCTAGGTGGAGTTCATGGACTAAACTATGATACTCTGCCAGTTGTGTTCTGGCTTGGTTTATTTCATATGCCCGTCTTCTCTGTCTGTGTCTGGCTTGCAGTTTATCCTGATGCTAATAGTGGCACCAACAAGTTTCCTTTGGGTTGTGTCCATTTGTTTGTTTGTTTGAGAGAGACAGCGGTTGTCGAGCAACATAGACAGTGATCAAACATTGCCGGGAAGAGGGATGTCTGGAATACCCTGACAACCTGATCCCAGATAAGCGAAAGAAATGGATCAGGAGATGGATGGATAGTTAGCTTAATTTTAATGAAAATACATTTAAATCTTACATAATAAATTTCAGTAAAACAATGAAGTTGCCTTCCTAAAATGTTTGCACTTTAAATAAAATCATATTTACAGAGACTGAGTAGTCTTTTTTTTTCACCAAACCAACACATTACTACGAGTTAAAGTTAAACAAGTTAAACACCTCCCTCTGTCAGTTATCCTTTAGCTACATTCAAAGAGCAAGCAGAGCACAGAGGTCTGGCAGTTTTTTAACATTTTTTTGTTAATCTCCACAGTGTGATTATCTGACTTTGGACTGAGTCGTCTCATCCAAAAAACACAGTTATAATGAGGTCAGCTGGTGAGCAGTTGATGATTAACTGGAATGTGGACTCTGCGCTCTTGTGCTTCACATAAACATATATGCTGCCAAAAATAGAATTTCAGGTATTTTTACTTACATGAATTGTTCTCTTTTTTTTTTAAAGTTGATAAAACACTACGAAGTGAGGCCAGATCCTGCTGGAACCACAGTTAAGCCAATCACCAGGACCCTGCTTTGTCCTGCTAAGCCAATCAACCTGCAGTTTCTGGACAGAAGAGACAAGCAGGAGGAGTCAAGAGCAGCAGCAAGAGTTTCTCTGTGAGCTGTTTTAGTATTCACACTGAGTTGTCTGCCTGTCACCGCCTTGTTTATGGTGCGTTTACACCATGAGGACTGGCTGGAATGCTTCAAAATACAGTCGAGTCTAATGCCGGATGTATAACATTCAAACCTTTCCTTCATGTGAATAAGAATACTTTCTATCTAACTATCCTTGAGCTACAAAGACAGTTTTCCTCTGGGGATTTCAATTCCACAGATGCCATATGTTTTTTTTCAGTTGTTAGGCCTGTTGCCTCGGAGCAGAAAGCACCCTGAGTCTGAATCTGATTACATGAAGGCTGTCTGGATCTTTTCTGTGTGGAGTTCACGTTCTCCTCATGTTTGTGTGTTTTTCCCTTAGTTTTGTAACTCCTAAAGGACAGGACAAACTTGTCTTATTCCACTCTGTCTTATTACTCCCAACAAAGGCCATGAAAAGACCAAAACCGACAATGTGAAAGTCTGTCACTCAGTACTTTCAGACTTCCCCTCTGTGTCTGTAGCACTTGGTATTAAACTAGCCTTATCCTTTTAAAGAAAAAAGCACTGGCCTCAGACCTGTAGTTGGTCATCAGCACCAGGCTACTTGGGTCAGTTAGCTTTATTTCAAGTCACTTAATACTCCTATTTTTACTGAATGCATTTAAAAGCTCCAGAACTCCAGGTTTCTCCAGGAGGAAGGTAATTCATTTGGAGATACAGTGTTTTTATTCTTTAGGCAGAAGTTTACCACCATGTTTTAGTAATTGTTTTTTGTACATAAAAATGTATTTTTAGGTTTTATGTGTTTATAATTTTGATTTTGTTCAATGAAAAGACCCATAACATCAAATTTCTAAACTGGTAACAAGAGAGGTTTAAGTCTCCTTCCATCAATTCAAGTAACAAGTTTCTTTCTCCTGATTTTGTCTAATAAAGACAGAAATAACACATTATGCGTTCCTATCTTATTAACAGCTCCAAGCTTCATGTCCTAATTCCATCCAAATGACTACTTTTACAGTTTTTTCATGTGGGTAGGGCAACAAAATAAAATAAAGTCAGTAAGCAATAAGAAAGACTAAGAAAAGCCTAATTTTTGAGTGTGCTGTTGATTGATTCTGTTGTCCCACAATGCAATGCACAAAGGGAATGTTTCAAAAGTTTCTTCAAAAGCAAAACATTATAATCTCCATAAATGTAGAACTGCTGTCAGATTTTTTGTATTAGAAACTTTTTGTAAGTCACTTTGGATAAAAGTGTCAGCTCAATGACTCATGTTGTTGGTGATTTGGAGACTTGTGTAAATATTAGTCCTAGTTGTTAAGTGTTATGTCTGTTCCTGTGTAAAAGTTGGCTACATTGGGAGCAACAAAGAACAAACAGGCTTAAATTCCTTGTTTCCAATAAAGTTGATTCAGATATGATGTTATGGCAAGAATACTCTCTTGTAGTGTTTGTGAGACAGACAGACGGACGGACGTGTGCTGGCCGGAGCAAGAAAGAAACAGTGAGGTGGCAATAAATGTACTGTGTAGATTATAGTTTACATATAGATTTGCCACTGACACCCATTTCACTTTACACCCCAAATCCCAAAAAGTTGGGATGCTGTGTAAATGTAAATAAAAACAGAATGCGAACACTTTCAAATCCTTTTTGACTTGTATTAAATTGAATACAGGACAAAGACAAGATATTTAATGTTCAAACTGATAAACTTTATTGTTTTATGTAAATATAAACTCATCTATCATGCAGCACATTCCTGTAAAGTTTGGACAACAGCAGCAAGACTGAAAGCTGTGGGAAGCTCAAAAAGCACCTGTTCATTGGTAACAGTTGATAGTGTCATAATTGGGTATAAATGGGGCATCCTTGAAAGACTCAAGTCATTCACAACCAAGAATGAGGAAAGGTTCACCACTTGTGAAAATATGTGTGGCTAAATTGTCAGTTTAAGAACGTTTCTCAATGCACAATTATAAGAAATGTATCGATCACCATCTACAATTCATATAATCATCAAAAGATTCAGAGGATCCAGAGAAATCTCTGCACAGAAAGGACAAGGCTGAAAACCAACACTGAATGCCCGTGACCTCCGACCCTTCAGACAGTGCTACAATAAAAAGAGACATGATTTTATGAAGAATATTACTACATGGGCTCAGGAATACTGCAGAAAAACGTCACTGAATCTACAAAATGCAAGTTACTTTCCCTAAATTACTTTCCCTATATATATATATATATATATATATATATATAAAGGGAGCCTTTTTGAGCCATATATATATATGTCATTTGATATATATATATATATATATATATATATATATATATATATTTTAAAACCTCTCAAATTGTGTAATTCCCGTTATATACTGTACTTACACATTGTTGCTGCCTCAGAGCTTTAAAGTTCTGTGTTGTTATTTTCAGTTAGTAGAGCAATATTGCACTCTTGTGGACTGTTATGGTACTACATAATTTTCCAGTTTATTCTGATTGCTAATAACGGAGTTTTTCTGAAGTAAATGTCAGGATTTTTGTAATCTATTACAGATTACTTTGATTCCTGTATAGGTTGCACACACAGATAAGGCCCTTTTGTAATGCAACTTCATTCATGAGCCATGAAAGAAATAACGATTGTACAACTAGTGATGAAACTGTCTCTGAGCTATAAACTCAGTCAGATAAACTAATCTGATTTTACTTCATCAGTGGACCTCACAGAAGGTAAAAAGAGATTCACTTTAACAAATGTCATTTATAACACAGTTTTCTCCAATCACAAGCGCTGCATATGACTTGCACATTTCTCTTACAATTTTACAATGTTTTTAAGGCAGATTTCTTAAGATTTGCACATAAATCCTGTTTTTCTCAGCCAAGTACAACATCATAGCAAAGAAAGTTATAAGTAAAAATGAGGAAGCATCTCAGAGGAACAAAAATGTGAAAGAAAAGATCCATCCGATGATTCATCCGTGCATAGTTACCATCACATGACGTAGACCTGACACAGATTTAGTTGGTCGTACATCATAATCTGTCTCTGTGCAAAGATCTTTAGCAGGAATGTAGGCGCCACGAGGACACAGAGGAGAAGAGTTTAAAGTGTGTGATCACATAGATTACACAGGTTGAGTTTTGAGGACTATACATCTTTAAATGTGACTGTTTTAGCACTTGTATGCCACTACAATTATTTGACAAAGCTTTTAAAAATAAAATATGAAATATGAGGCAATGTTATTGGTTCAAATTAGCTCCACTATGAACTGCTACAGCAATAATATTTCAAAGTACACATACAATATGAAGAAACACTGAGTGGTACCACAATGCACAATAGGTACTTTTTATTTTCATGATTTAGAATGCAGGATTATGACTTGTAATGTATTTTTACATTTTTCATTGTAGTATTGCTACTTTTATTTAAGTATAAAACAACACACCAGATGAAGATCTGTTGGGTGGGTGTGAGTTGTTGTTGGGTTTTTTTTGTTCACCAGACTTGGTGCTTTTGTCAAACTATTTGTGGTTAACTTAAGTATTTTGTGGTGTGCAGTTTTTTGAGCTGGTGTCCAACAATTTCAATCAGTTCTGTGGTAACTTCCCCTCACTGTACAATAGCGCGGCCAAGGGTGCAGCTCTAACTCAGGTATTCACACACTCAGACAGATGAGAAAAACTTACCGGGTGTGTGGAAATGCGCGCGCCACAATGCACTTGGCGGAGAAACAGGGCGTAACCATCTATGACATGGTAGGATGAGGATGAGGATGACGCGCGCTGTTATTGGTCATGTGACTCATAATAATATGTTTTTGCCAATAACATCAATTTGTCAGAGGTCGACGCTGTTTCTATGGAAGAGAAATGACGACCAAACTTGCATAATTGTTGTATAATGTTTGTGGTGGGCAAATGTGAAGAAAATGGGCGTTATGATGAGGCTTAGTGGGAGGGGCTACAACTATAAAAGGAGCTGCCTGGGCCCTAATGAGTGAGAGAGAGTTTGGTTACAGAGGAGGTAACAGCTATTGATAGTGTTTTCTTGTAAAGTTGAGTTATTGAAGAACTCGTTTTTGTCCTTCTTTTGTTTCCTTTTTGAACGTGTATATAGAGCATTTCATTTCATTCACTTTAAGTTTTTGTTTTTGTAAATATTGGCACTGTTTGCACCTGGTGAGGCGGGACAATAAAATTCAGAAACATCATTTTTTTTCCGACTAAGCCTGGATTATTGGAAAGATCGGCGAGGTTAGAAAGAGAACCCCGCAACATATTGAAGCTTTTAAGTGAAATAACATGTAGCCATCATTTATTTAAAAAATGTAGACATCAACAATTATGAGGTGTTCACATGGCTATTCACATTGGCTACTTCTGCTATGTTCACTCACTCCACTGCAGATGATATTTTATCCACAAAACACGATCAGTTTGTAAAATATGATAAAATATTATAGATTAAACTGCTTAAGTCACCTAATAAAACTAGACATAACATGTTTTGTATATACACAGTACCAGTCCAAAGTTTGGACACACTTTGTCATTCAATGGTTTTCCTTCCAAACTATGAAATGACACATATGGAATTGTGAGTATGTAGTACAGAGTGTGTTTTGGATTTTAGATTTTTCAGAGTAGCCACCTTTGCTTTGATGACAGCTTCACACAGTCTTGACATCGGTGTGTGTCCAAACCTTTGACTGGTGCTGTGAAGTGAATTCTGCCTAATAAGCACTTTTATTCTTGAGACTAGAAATGCTTTTACTTGATCTGAAGAGAAGAATCCAAAAACCAGAACCAAGAGGTGTGCCAGCCAGGCTGAAAAACTATGAATGAAATTATTATTGAGTAATAATTAATTAAGTTGACTCCAATGTATCCTCAACACAATATTGACGCATCGAATCTTCCTCATCACAGTGCCTCCTGTTCATGACACCAAGTTTAACACGTAAACAAAATGATCTATTTATAGTGTGACGGTAACACTAAACACACACGCGCACGCACGCACGGTCGCACACACACACGCACAGGGAGGTAGTCGCATGCATGCTCGCTGCGCATGGTGAATTAAAGGGAAATTAGTGATGCTGCGCTCTGGCCAACGCATCCACAAGAGTTTGACCCTCCATCCCACAGTGTGAGTTTAACAACGACACTATTGTCCAACCAGAGAGCTGTTGCTGCTGCTGCTGCTGCTGCCAGTCCCCGCTTCACCACTAACGAACCTCCTGTTCCACGCAAGAGTGAGTCCAATACTTTTTTTAGATGTATAAATACTCCTCTAGGTTATGTTGTTGTCTGTTTGAGTCACACAGAGTGAAGTCTGTGGAGGACCTCTGCAGTTCCTTAAGTAACAAGTCCAAGTTTTGTGGTGGAATATTAACTTGAAGTCGGCGTAAAGAGCATAAATGACCGAAGTTTTACGTTCGTTCCCACAGAGAGTGCAGAGCAGAGTGGGACGGACTTGGATGTCAGTCAGGAGCTCCCGATGAGGCAGTAAAGATCCAAAAATCTCACCAGCAAATAAAGCAACATGACGAAGGTAAGCAGCCTGTTTTCTGTGGAGTCGCCTACTTTGTCTGAATGTGTATTTGCGTTGTTTTTAAATCCACCGTGGAAAAAAAAAAAAGTTGCACCGAGTCCTTGTGGAACAGACGCGTAGGACACATAGGAACGGGTGGCGCTTTAAAAAGTCACCGAATGAAGTGAAAATGTGTTTTTGTGCTTGAAGTCAGACTGCAGAGGTACAGTTCCACTGACTGTACCGTTCCATTAAATTATTAGTGAGATGATGCAACAGGCGCATCCTCACCAAAAGTTGGCTTTAGACCTGGAACTATCAGAGTGCAGTGCAGATTTACGCTAGGCCAATCACATTTGGAGGGAACCGATCAGAAGGAATACTACGGATAAAAAAAGAACTAATAACAAGCAGAGATGCGCCAATCAGCACCAACACTGGATCAGTGCGAGCAAAAGTCACACAATCCACATTTTACTGAAACACAGACTTCAAGCAGCAAGTTGTGCTCATGTGTTAGAAGTACTCCAGTATTGAAGTATGCTCTGCTGAGGAACCCTTATTCTTAAAGTGTTGGGATTAAGGTTATTGATAAATTATTTATATATATAACTTTATATATATAACTTATTTATAAAGTTCTACCTGGTCCAAATGATCCTTAATAGTGGCGGTGTAACATAAAAAGGGCACCAACCTGCAGAAAGCTGTGATGCGTTTATGGTAGAAGAGTTACAAACCAAGAGAAGATTCAAACTGTTTTGAAAAGATACGTGGGGCTATTGACTAACATAGGTAACTATTTAACTGGAAGGGTACCCTATAAGTGCATTTTATCATGTTTTATCTACCATAGGGGAACCAGGAGGGAACCTTTGTGGTGTTTTTTCACCTTCAGTGATGATATTTTGTTGACTAAGCATGCAACTAATGGTTATTTTCATTACTGACCATTCTGTTGATTATTTTTTATTATTATTCTTGATGAACTGTTGAGCCAAGATAATGTAATATAAACTAAGATAATGTAATAGAATACTACACTAATACTACTACTAATGATACCAGATACTCCATGATTAAGGTGTTGGGTATGTTTTAATGGGTAAATTAAGGATTAGTTCATGGTATTTAAACAGATTCTTGTTTCATTGTGACACATGACAACTGTAGATCTGGTAAATTACAATAACCTGTAATACATTCTCTTATTTTCAGATTAGCTAAGCATAGCAGAAGTCTGTTTTAGTTCTGCATAATGATTTTCTTGGTTGGGTTAGGGTTGACTGTTAATGATTGAGTAATAAGAAGTATGAATCAGATACATGCTTCCCATTCCAGTAAAAATTATTGATCAACTCTTTGTCCGAGATGTTGAAACTATTGATTCAGTCCTAAATTTAGGTTTATGGTCAGTTTGTATAATTACTGTCTCATACTGTATAAAATATGTTCAGCCTCTGTCAGTAACCAAACTTTGCTTCTTTTAGAAACTATGCGGCACCAATTACCCAACCAGCATCTGCTTCGTAGTGGTGAATGAGTTCTGTGAACGCTTCTCCTACTATGGCATGAAAGGTATGCAAACTGTCTGTCTGGACAACATGTGGCAGTATAGATCGCCCTGGAAAAACAGGATACTGTATCCACAGGGTGGCTTTGTGGTCTTTAAAAAGTCCTTGACACAAAGTTGAGTGAGTAATGATTCTCAGCTTGTTAAACCAACTCAGTGTGAGTCAATAAGGGCAATATAACAGACAGCATACAATAGGCAGTTAACGCTGGATCTCTGTCTTCCCCTCACATGACCCCACTTACACTCACATGTCTGTCTGTCACATCCCATCAGTCAGTTTTCTCTCTCTCTCTCTCTCTCTCTCTCTCTCTCTCACACACACACACACACACACACACACACACACACACACACACACACGCCATTTAAAAGCCTGATTTCCTGTTCAAGCTGTTTAAATTGACACATGTTGTCAATAATCTTAGATGAAGATTAGAATTGTTGCTGATTTATGGCGAGGAAGTGATGTTCACTTGATGATCTGAAATGTAGTTGTGAGAGAGAAGTATCTATATTCATTTAGCAGATCAGTTACAAATAATTCTTATTATCGATTCATTTATTGATTATCTTATTTATGAATCCTTTACTAAACTACCATACATCTGCAGTATCTAAAATGCTGTTGATTAAACTTTATGTCTTAAATTTAACAAACATGTTTTTCTTAAGTTCTATGAACTTACAAACCTTACAAATTAAATCTTCTCCAGCATCTTTTTATGACATTATCTGTTAATTAATCGATTATATTGTCTGTAAAACGTCAAATAATTGTCAGTTGTTTTTAAAGCCCACAGTGATGTCTTCAAAGGTCTTTGTTTTGTTTAAGAGTGGGAATGACAGAGGCTTCATTCACCCTATTCCAAGTCAGTGTATTTATTAGGAATCATTTCATAATTTTCTTTATTAGCTATATGATGTATCCATTAAGGGAATATTCAAAACCAAGACTTGTTTTTTGTTTTTGGCTGAACGTTTGATATTTTGGGAAACTTTGGGATCTTCTAGCATGAAATAAATAAAATAAAACTCTGTAGGTTTGAACTCTGGAGGATTCTTTGGAATAGGTCTTGTTGACATGATTTAGGCATTTATACATTGTATTTGGAGCTGGGAGTGTCCATCGACTGACCTTGGTCACAGCTCATGCTTGTGTGTTTGTCCACAGCGGTACTGACGCTCTACTTCCTCACCTACCTGAAATGGGACCAGGATCTCTCCACTGCTGTCTACCATGCATTCAGCAGCCTCTGCTACTTCACACCCATACTGGGAGCTCTCATTGCTGACTCCTGGCTTGGAAAATTTAAGTGAGTCCCTGTGTGCTTCATCTCCATCTGCATTAAAGGTTCAGTTCACCAAAAATCGCTAAAAGATAGTGGTGTTGTGAAGCATTATATTTATAAATGGTCAGTTCAGTCAGTGCAGAGAAAGTACACAGGAGTCCAAGATGTCTTATGCTGAAAATATTGAAGCTTGTTCAAGGAGAATGGAGGATCCATCAGTACACACTGCTGCCTCAGTTCTGGAGAAGCTGTCCTCTCTGACTCGTCTATATGACCTCAGGACAGTGGCAGCTATTCTATGTCCATAAATGGTCATTATTCTACAAGCAAGGAAATATGTCATGACATTGTTATCTGACTCTGTCGTGGCGTTACATTATGTACTTAATTGTTGTGTCTAGGCAGTGAGACAGTCCTGTCCTCAGTTTCCATAGTAATGATCAGAATAGCACCTGCTCTGTGTTTCAAGGAGAGAAGTCAGTGTCCTCATAACGATCTAAGATTTTACACTTTCCCTATAATGACCTATGACAAGACAAATGCTTGATCCTGTGTAACCCCACATATCAGGCATGCTAGAATCGAAAATTCCCTCACAAGTGGTATCATGAAAAGCCAAACTGATACTGGAGTTTTGTGCTGATGTTGATATGGATATTAGGGAGTGAAACATTCTGATAAATATATCATCCAATATTGTTAACAAACAACAAACAATTTTCAAGTTTTCACATCAGCGCATATTGGACTATATACGCCGATATCGATATGTCTAGACCAATATTGACCGACAAAATCGGCCTACCGATATATCAGTCAGGCTCTATGGATAATGGATACTTTAAGGACTTCATACAAGCCTATATTAAAATGTATCCATTTAAACAGTTTCCACTGGATGTACTTACCTCTGAATAAATGGAGGTGTGGTACAGTGGGTATCATAGATGGGGTATAAAAATGTGGGAAAATAAAACAGAATTGTTGCAGTTAATAGTTATGTCAATGCAGCTGTAGTTGCATTGCCATTTGTGACACATGATTTCACATGCTTTTATTGATTAATTGTGGGAATGGTATTCATGTGTGTATATTGCTGGCAAAGGTGGAGATGCACAGCGGGGGACACGGGGCTGGTCCGCCTCGTTGTTTGCTCGGTGTTCACCTGCACACACACCGCACACACACACACACTTAAAGTACACCCAATGATAATTTAATTAAACGAAAGTTGTAAAAGTTATGCTAATTGTACAAAGTTAAAGATGCCAAACTTGTCACGACCTGCTGCTCTGTCCTCTGGCGGTGTCACCCAAAAGAGATCCCTGGGTATGTGACACCTTAAGAAGGTTCCGGGGGGACAGGTGTAAGTAGAAAAAAGGGCGTTTGGCTAATCTTGTAAATATGTTTATTTATTTTTGTTTGTAAACAGGTGTTTATATATTTTGTTTGGTGATTTATGTAAATATTTATGGTTATCTATGCAAATATGTATAAGAACACCTGTTATTGGTACGATCTAAATAGTCATGTGACTAGTAGGATATGTATATCATGAAGGTGGGAATTATGGGTTAGTCGTTGAGAGTTGTGGGGAATAGGGGAAGATTTGGAGTATTGGTTGATTGGTTTATTGGTTTTTGATTGCAGTTATTGGTAAAGTGTTGATTTTTTGGTGTACAGTGTTTAATAAACACTGTGCGTCGCCACCTGAAAGAGTGTTTTCTTGTCAATGTGCCTCCTGGCGGCTCGGGCAACTGACAAGCCCTTTGACCTCAGAGCTTACTCTGAATTGTGTAAACCTATCTATTAGTGGAGATGAATCACACACACACACACACACACACACACACACACACACACACAAATCTCGTATAATAATAAGAGTGGCAACCCTGAATGTACATAATCACAGTCTGCTCTCAACAGGACCATCATCTACCTGTCCATTGTGTATGTGATCGGCCATGTGGTCAAGTCGGTCGGTGCGATTCCCACTGTGGGGAACAGCAGTGTGCACATGTGAGTTATCAGGAACTGACTCACTCATTTTGAGCAGACAGAGAACAAATCCTTAAAAGATGAATTCAATAATGAACTGACTATGTATTAATTTTCTGTTTGTCCACCAATCAATTAATAGACTATTGCTGAAGTTTCAGTACAACAGTTAACGCACACTGTGTACATATTGCCCATGTCTGTTGCAGTGCTCTGTCCATGGTAGGTCTGATACTCATAGCCTTCGGCACCGGAGGAATCAAACCCTGTGTGGCAGCATTTGGAGGAGACCAGTTTGACGAAGATAATGTAAGTAGGACTGCAACTAACAATTATTTTCAGATCTTGAGATCTGTTGATCATTTTCTTGATTATTTGTTTGCTCCACAGAATGTGAGAAAATTAAATGTTGATCAGTGTTTTCCCAAAGCCCAAAGTGATGTTCTCAAATGTGTTGTTTTGTCCACAACCCAAAGTTTACTGTCATAGAGGACTAAAGAAACCAGAAAATAATGACTCAAAACTATTATCAAGTACAACTACCACGCAAATGTAATATTTCTTCAAATCGTCTGCACTAAAAGACAGAAATGGAAGTAATGGTATCTATTAAAGCACCTTAACTCTTGTGCCACAGTAGTAAATTACTAAAATCTTACAGAAATGTTACCAAACAGAGGTTTAAATGTTAAAGCATGGGAATGTCTGTGTATGTACCAATTGTGATGCTAAATTACAAACCTCATAATTGTTCCCCCAGGCAGATAAACCCATTGTACACTACTTACCCAGCACCAAACAGACAAAATTAGTGACTAGCTTATGAAAAAAAGTGCTGGCAGCTAATGTGGCATTTCATGAGTTTCTTAGGAGTTTGTAGAGGCCATAATAGCTACACCAGTTGTCGTGTGTCTCTCGTAGACAAATGCATCTTTAATTTAAGATCTCTAGAATAGAATGATTAAAAACCAAGTTAAAATGGGTTACACAAAACTCTACAGTGCTAGAATTGCATGTCATCCATTATATTTAGCGTTTCTGATAATCATTTTGTTGATCACCTCCAGGTCCGCGAGAGGCAGAAATTCTTCTCCATTTTCTACATGTCCATCAATGCTGGGAGCCTCTTGTCGACTGTGATAACCCCCGTACTGAGAAGTGAGCATTGACAGTCTTGACATGATAAATACCTATCGTGGTCCACTGTGTGACTAACATCACTGTGTTGACGCCGTTAACGCTGAGTTTTCTGCTGCAGGTGATGTACAGTGTTTCGGTGGTGACTGCTACGCTCTGGCCTTCGGGGTTCCTGCAGCTCTGATGATCGTAGCTTTAGGTGAGTCATCCAGTCAGATGTGATCCATGTAGAACTGAAAGTATGTACATACATACATACATACATACATACATACATACATACATACATACATACATACATACACAGGTTCCTCTAGCACAAGGTTAACATTTGTGTTTTTAAGTGGTACAGACATTGATGTCCCGCTCAGGATAAACCTGCTAAACATCATGCTAAACAGGATGGTGAGACAATCAGCACCTACACCACTACATGCCACTGTAAACTGTACCCTGGTGTCAAACTGGCCTGTGTTTGGTCCCAGTCTGGCTGCATGGCTAACTGAGCTAACATTCATGACCTAAAATATGATGTGTGGAGTATCAATTATTACGCATTGCACCTTTAAATTGATCTTGAATTGACATTATTGGGTCAAACTATTTTAAACTTGAATTAAGACCTTAAGGGTCAAAACATATACGGCCTATAAAACATTTTTGCAGTTAAATTTCTCTTTATTTGCCAAAATGTGTACTGATAATGATGTAACAGTAATAGGCCCATATGAGCTAATAATGTTTACCTTGTCAGTATATGAGTGGAGCTCTGCTACTTTCCCATCAGTGTCCTGGAAAGCAATTAAACCCCGGTTACAGCTGCTGAAGCTGCTTAATGGTCATGAACTAATTACTCTAACTCAATGCAAAACAAGGTGTATGGATTTGAAACACACATCAGATACTAAAGATCATGTGTTCCGAGCTAATCATGAAATGAAAATGAATGCACTTAATCTGTATGCCTCCAGGAAATAAATAAAAATAATGCCTCAATTCTAAGTTTACTTCAGGCTGTGATCTGCATGCTGAGAGCATGTTTGTGTCAGTATGTCAGGCTGATCTTCCTCTTGATCAAGGCCTTTCAACATAAATTCTGACAGGCTGTTGTCTCTGCCTCTGAATCCTCGTCCCCACTGGGATTCATGCTTGGCTGACCACTCACAGTGAAAACAAGCTGTGATTTTATTAGTGGAGGGGCCATGGACAGATTGCAGCAAGGGCGAGACAAAGCACTACGGGCTTCAATGTCGGAACTGTCAGAAAAGCTCGGTCTGTTTACAACATGTTTGGTTTTATTCCTCTTAAGTATTTCACAAGCCACTGTAGGAGGATAAAACATCAAACAAATGGTAAACAACTCTGTCAGACTCTGCTGTTTCTTCTCATGGTGGTTAGGGAACACATATAGCTGATACAAGCATCCTGATACCAGGCGAGTAGAGCAATTGTTTGCTCAACAGCTGAGCCTTTGCTAACACTGTCTAACTCTTCATCCATCTTGTGCAGTTGTGTTCATTGCTGGGAGTGGCATGTACAAGAGGACTCCTCCCCAGGGAAACATCTTGTTGGAAGTCTGCAATTGCATTGGGGTGAGGCATCACCCAGTTCCCCCAGACTATAGTGATTTATTAAAGCTCAAACTGATTTATTCTGTTGTATTTACTGAAAAAATTCATTTTGCGCTGTAACAAAAGTATGAATTTTACACAATCCTTCCGCTTTTGTTTCAATCTCAGCTATTTTTGCTTTATCTTTGTAGTTTGCCATCAGAAACCGCTGGCGGAGGAGGAGGTATGAGCCTCAGAGGAAGCACTGGTTGGACTGGGCTGAGGAGAAATACTCGGTAATAAAGAAGGACTCTTACTGTTAACTCTTCAATGTAACGACTTGGATTTGTCTGAGGAAGTCACGTGAAAAAGTCAAATGAGCACTGACGGTTTCAGTGCATCAATAATCCATCTGTGTTGTGTGCTTGTGTGTTAACAGAAACGTCTGATCCAGGAGATTAAGATGGTGTTGAGGGTTTTGGTGCTGTACATCCCGCTGCCTATGTTCTGGGCTCTGTTTGATCAGCAGGTACATAAGGAAAAAAGACTGTTGCAGAGCTCCTGCAACTCCATAATTCATACACCATGTAGTTGAGTGCACTGAAAAAGTGAAAAGAGGCTCTTGGGATTGAAATCTCTCCGTCGGGCCATCACTTTGGTCCAAAATTAAACATTTCAACAGCTATTGGGTGGATTGCCATATACGTTGGTTCAGACATCATCATCGTCATCAGGGTGAATTGCAAAAAGTCTACCTCTTCATCTAGCACCACCATAAAGTAGAGATTCTTTCTTCCTAATACTGGTTTATGACCATATAGCAATGACATTTCCATGAACCTCTCGAGCAGTTGTCAGGCAACCAGTCGAATCTCCAGGAAGTCACTGGTCCCAGAAAGTCAGACACCTAACTCCCCTTGTAAAACGGCAAATTTTCAAACAAGATACAACATTTTAATCAGTGAGCTTTAGAGATGTTGTTAGGCAGATGTTGTCACAGTTGGACAGAGCGGGGCAACCATCCAACAGCTATTTCCAGTCTTTATGCTAAGCTAAGCTAACGATCTGCTATCTTAAGTGAGTAATTGAAAGCAAGAAAGTGTTGTTGAAATGTTGCTAAATCCCCCTTGACCTGCTGGATTAAGTAACACTGCAATGTAAGTAAAAAGATGTTTTATTGAATTGTTAGTGTTAAAACCAAGTGTCATTCAATTCTTGCTTGTACATACAAGACTGGTCCTCTCAGTCAGCATAAGGTCAAGGTATTGTGTAATAGCTATCTAAGTCCCATAACTATCTGTTATCTTTTCCTCAAGCCAACACTCAACACAACCATCTGATTATGGAATACCTCAAAGCCACATTCAACATTCCTGAATTGTATTCCTGGTAAAATGACAATAAAAACTGTCGCAAAAGACAAACTCATGTCTTCTTTGGAAAGCCAAAGAAGGCAAATATGAACTAGTTCTTCATTATGATCCAAGGAAAACAAGACAGTCTGCTGTGGTTAAAAGATCATAATGTTGAGGTAACAGTTGAGCTATTCGCTTAAATTGTGTTGACAGTTACAGTAACAGTCGTTGTTCTTTATTGCAGGGTTCTCGCTGGACACTTCAAGCCACGAGGATGAACATGGCTTTTGTAAGTTTCTCTGCATAAAATAATATTTTGAAAAGCTGATAACATGTCACACACTTATCACACTTTGATATCAGTGGGTGGTTTTCAGTAATCATCTGATTGTACAAACTGTTGTCATAAAACAGACTTTTCCATTCTTCATTGTTTATGGCCTTAATAAATCATCAACTCATCAGGTCGAAGTAAATTTTATTTGCCAATGCAAACCCTGCACATGCTCTCAGATTTATGAAGTTAAAGTTTAAGTGTCCTGAAATCATCTTGTTTTATTACAGGGGAACACCTTCAGTATTGAGCCTGACCAAATGCAGGTACGTGTGTGGTGTGCATGAAGCTGTAATAAGACAGTTTGAGGGTACAGCTGTTGTTAGCATTTTAAACCATTTTATTACCATAATACAATAAAAACGTAAGGAATGGATTTAAGAGTGCATTTGTCTAATCTAAGCTGCATGTTAACATATCTGGCTAATTAGCTTACTCATGGTAATGACTAGCATATTCACATGTGGAAAATTGTCCCAGATTCTGCTTTTTCCAACAATCCAACAACTTTTTTTTTAGCTAGTTTGCTCACCTAAGTTTTGAACTCTGCTTGAGGCGGTTTTAACAAACAGTGCAGCAAAATGGATAGAATAGACCTTTTTCACAGCAGCCATTTTATGCAACAAATGAAAAATGTGCTTGAGAAAAGCTTGAGAAGCATAGCAACAGTAACTAAGGGGGCAGGGCTTATCAAACAGCAAATTAATGAGCTTTTGAGGTGTTAATAGATATATTTTTAACTTTAGAGAGCGGCAGGTTAGCCTCCTGGTATCTAGATCCATACCGAACATACAGAATATATAAGCGGTATCAATCTTCTCATTTAGCTCTCAGGAAGTAAGGAAAATAGCTACTAGATAAGTATCAGAACTGTAGACCTTTTTGTATATAGCCTTTTCTATATTCCACTTTTTAGCCATACGATGTTGACGGTTGCCTGTTTAGGATCATCTCTGCCAGTATTGATGGCAGCACCCTCAAACACACTTAAAGTTCAGTGTCAGCACTGACCTAATAAACACTGGTCTATTTTGATTTCAATGTGCAGTATAGCATATACCTACCTTATACCTAGTATAAACCTAATACCTACAGACTGCTTTGTACATTTGATAGCCTATATGCTTTCAGCCATCTGGAAATCAGTGTGCCACATCAGTCACACTCAAGTAAAGCGTTACCGATGACTAATGTTCAACTTGGCAAGAAGTGCTGTCATTCTCATGAAAGCACTTTTACAGCTCTTAACCACTGTCATCTTACCATCTCTTTACTGGTGATATTAAATCAGAATCAGCCTTTTTATTCGTGTAAATCCTAACCTTTATGACTTTATGAGTCCTAGTGAGCTTTTATAGAGTCATTTAAAGGCTAGTTTCTCCCTCCCTGTTGTCTAGATGTTGAATGCCCTGATGATTCTTCTCTTTGTGCCCATCTTTGACCTCATCATATATCCGCTCGTTGGCCTTTGCAGAATCAAAGTCACGTGAGTAGAAGCCTGTTGTTTTGGATACTCCCATCTTTATTGCAGACATAAACATTTAAGAAGCCTCTTAAACTGAGACAATGAGCCCGTGTATCTCGTGAATACGCCTCAGGAGAATGAAGAGTTCATGAATGAAAGCAAGGTACATGCACACATATGCAGACATATAGTACAAAATTGTAAATCTGATGAGTGGGTTCTTAATATATGTCGAGCACTGAGAAGCTGATTTTATTAATGCTTTTTAGGGGAATAGCTGGGGTGGTAAACACATTTGCAACAGATGGCATCACATAAAAACAAGTGATGAGGCAGTCCCTTATCAGGCCAGAGATCAGTGAGGACCAATCACCTTTCTAAATTACAAAGTGATAAAGCTCGACTTTCAGAACAGTAAACACACACTGGGCTTACAGTAAAGAAAGGTGTGTTAAAGTGTTGACTGTCCCCGACTCCTTCTGTCTGCCTTCAGGCCTCTCAGGAAAATGGCCACAGGGATGATCTTTGCAGCACTGGCCTTCATAGCGGCCACACTGGTGGAAGTGAATGTTGTGGTAAGTATGCAGCAGCAAAGAAGGATGTCTGTCTTTCAGCCTTTTATTTCATGAAGCTCTCAACAACATTTATAACATTTACTCTTGTCTGGCGGCTTCTTGCTCGGTCACTCTCTCCTTTTCTCTTCTTAGCTTCCTCTGTCAACATCAACTTTGTTTTTTTCGCCTCTATCATTATATCCAAAGAGGCTGCTGAGCCTAGTGACATTTCTTGCTCGCCTAGGTCCAGTTGTGGCACAACGCGCCAGTGGTACAAACACTAACACCCCCCCAGTGCTCTGAGCTCACAGTCCGGGCAGCCCGGCTAACAAACTGAGCTAACATTAGCTAACAGCAGCTACAGTTTACAGCAGTTTTACTGTCCATCAGTAAACTGATCAATAGCGTTATGACTGCGCAGCTGAAGGACATCAGACATTTTCTCCATCAAATATGATCCAGTATTACCAAAACCGGTGAAACAGTTGGTGGTGTGTAACTGTTGTTAAGCGTTACATACTTCTCGTGGGCAAGAACAGTGGATATGAAGGAGACATCATTCATTACACGTCAATGTAGCATCAAATGTATTTAAAATTGGTTGTTTTATGGAAGAAAAGTTACACAGTGTTACTTTAATGAATCTTCTGAATCTTAAAAAAAAAAAACAACAACACATATGTTATGAGGCATATGAGTCTTTGTAATACAACTTTACCTTTAATTTCCCTTTCTGTCTGTTAGGAAACTGTGGTGGATCCCGCACCTGCAGGGAACTCTCTCCTGCAGGTCTTTAACCTGGCAGGAGGTAATGTCAGTGTGAAGTTCCAGAGCAGCAACCCATTTCCAGAGCCGATCCAGTACCTTCAGGTAAACGGGGGGTAGGAGGGGAAAACAACTTTTTCTACCATACAGTGTGGATGCAAGGTAGCTCAGAGTTCCCAGTGAGAATGTTTTCCTTAAATTCAAATTCACCAAATTACTGGGTTTTTCATCTTCATTTGCATTTCAAACACAAGTCAGGATTGTAGAAAATTACCAGTGGTCTCACAGTGAAGGTTTGTTCGCTCTGAGAGAGAGTGTTGACCAATGCAGGGTTTATCACTCAATAATGTTAACTTAGTTTAGTCAGGAAATACCACACTGAGATAAAAAAAATTGTTTTGCAGTGAGTGTTTCCTCACTCAGCAGCAGCAGCAGCAACAGTGCAAATGTACAAAATATGAAGTAGATTTATTGTATAATATATAAAATACAGAGAGACTAAACAGGAATCAGCAACATAACAACTAGCAGGTACACAAAAGAGAATGGGGTCATGATGAATGTGTTGTTTGTGTTTGTCTTTGCAAAGCTCAAACCAGTTTTGTCTGACTATTTTAATGAGCTCACTGAGCTAAACTCACGGTCTGAGCCACCAGCTGTCCTACAGGAGCACTTCATTTTTTTCAAGTCAAAGGATAATTTTGCAACTTCTAAACAATATTTATAAATGCATCTTTAAAACTTCTACCTTCTGATACTGTGTGATTTTGTAAAAAACCTGAATGTTAACCCCTGTTTTTTCTGTGTCAGGACCCTCCTCAATATGAGCTTCTCCCTCTGGGGGCACCCAACAACACACTGAAGATTGAAGTCACCTTCAATGGAAAAACCTCAGAATGTCACTGTGAATTTCTCCAACAGAAGGCCTACAGTCTGATCTTATTCTCCCGAAGTGATGGAATCAATTGCACACTTGTGAGTGCCCCCAGAGAATGGGTTCTATTAAATATTCATGACTTAACAGTCAAAGACTTTTTGAAATGAACATCCACAAGTATTATTTATTGGGAGCGTAAAACTCAAAAACAAATGTAATATAATCTAAATCAGGACTGTGCAAGACTCTCAACCAATGAGAAGAGAGTAGGGTCCCCATATGTGAGACACATCACTTCCTTTTTAGCCACAAACGTATACAAGCAAATAGGCTGGTACTTCTACGGTTAATTTAACTGCTTTTGTTCAGAAAAAGAGGGTAATGGTATCTTGTGTAAAAAGTCTGCTGCTGAATGTCACTCAGCCCCCTTCACACGAACAATTTAACATTAGCATGTCATGCAACAAATAAAGCAGAAAGCAATTTAAAGCTAACTTTAAATGTCAGCTGATGTTAAAGATAGGCTGTAGTATGTGGTGACTTTGTGGGCAGGAAGGAGTAAAAGAATATTGGAAAATATGTTCTATATTTTATGTTTACGTAATAAATCAGTGTGAGTTTACACACATAAATCACTCAAACCAAAACTGACTGAGAGGTTTATGTTTTCAGTTCTATTCCAGAGGAATACAACTTAATCATATTACTGTTTCACATGATTTTATAGTGCTAAAATAAAGTTTAGTTTAGTAAGAATTTGTACTTTACCTAACAAAAAAGTCTTGAGGAGAGAGACATGACTGTTAAATCTGCTAAAAAAAAATTAGCTATAGAGACCAAAACTGTTTTTTGTACCAGGCTGTAAACATGTTTATTTCTGCTAACATGGAGACTTCACTTGTTCTCTAGCCAGCCTCAGGTGGCCGTTTGAGGAACTGCAGTTTTTGGCATTTCCGCATTGGCTTCACTTCACAACCACAGAGGTTGCTGCTTGAAAAAAACAAACAGACAAAAACAAATATACAAATATGTCATGTGTTCTTTTTGTTTTCTTCTTTTCATCCAGGTGGAAGATTCCATACATAAAAGTGATGATGGGAAGCCTCTCCTGAGGTAAAATGTGTTTAACCTAAGAGGTCATGACTCACCTTTTATGCAAAATAAACAGCTAATTGATCTCTTGCTATTGTAAAAGGTGGTGAGGTCAACAACCAACCTGAATAGTCAGTTAAGTCTGCTAATGACTCCTTCTAATTCTAATTGAACAGGTTTCTGAACACACAGCCAGAGGCAATAAACCTAACTGTTGGAGATGTGCATTTCCACATGCTCCCTCATGACATGACTCCTAACAAGACTGTGAATCGGAACGAGTGAGTAGGACCGGACTCTCTCAATCTGTATAAACAACAGAAACTCTGAAGCTACTGTTCAACTATCTTTAGAGGAGTTCAAGTTGTGATCTTAACAAAGTTAGGGAATACAGAAGAATTATCACCCAGCTCTGCTTCAGCTCTACAGAACTCTCAAAGTGTTTTTTATCGCATTGATTTGGTTTTTCGGCCTTCATCTTTACTTTCCTGGTTCACTCTCAGCGCTCTCTAAAAGCTCAGTGTGCACTACCTGCTCAGCACCAAACAGCAGACACAGCTAGAAAGACTGAAACAGAGTAAATATTGGATTTTATATATTATATATTGGATATTGGATCAGGTGGACACTCAACTCCTGATGGATGTGTAAATAGACAACTGTTTGCTAACAAGTTTGCTGTATCAACTTCAAAGGTGCTGTGCTCCAAAGTGGCCACAAAATCAGTTAATTTCAGTTTAAACATCAAGCAAGTGCATTAGCACAAGACATAACAGCCAGCTAATATTTCAGCGTGTCTTCAGCCTTTTATTTCACAAAGTTCTCGCAAACGACTAAAAGTCAGTCCCAGATTTACTCTTGTCTGGCAGCTTCTTCCTCCGTCACTCTCTTTCTCTTTTCTTTGCTTCCTCCATCACCATCCTGTTCAGTCTTGTCGCCATTTAGCTACAGTATATCCACAGAAGGTGCTATGGCCGGTTACGTTGCTCTTCCTGGTGGTCCAAAACGCCATGTGGTACAAATACTAACACTCCCCTGGTGCTCTGAGCTCACAGCTCGGGCAGTCTGGCTAACATACTGAGCTAACATTAGCTAACAGCAGCTATAGTTTGCAGCAGTTCACTTCACTGTCCATCAGGAAACTTTGTAGATTATAATTGATGCTCAGCAGCTGGAGGACATCAGAGGGAAAACCAGGAAACATTCTCACCATACAATATGATCCAGTTTCACCAAAATCAGTCAAATAGTTGGTGGTTTGTGACTTAGTGCATCTCACAGGTGATTGTAGCACAAAGAGATCAGAGCACAAAGTTAAATAGTGCAAGAACAGACGTACAGGGTGCACAGTGGGAATGACACACAAATGTAGCAATAGCAACAAGCAAGAAAATGATTTTGATGAAAAGTTATGCAATCTTGTTTTAAGTATGATCATGTTCCGTTTTAGAAATATGTATCATTACAAATGCCAATGTGACTTTGAAAGAGTTTTTCCTCCTTTTGAAAGACTTACACATTCAGTCAAATCATACTATGTGTTTTTTGTACTTCTCTAATTCATCTCATCCTTCATGCATCTCTTGCCTCAGTTACCCAGATGTCAGATGCACTTCACCGTCAAAGAAGTGCTCTAATCTGGACCTGGGCCTGCTGGACTTTGGAGCTCTCTACACTGTCATACTCATTGAGGTCAGGATGCTTCCTATACAAGTTCATATGCAGATCTTTACAGTTACACAACATGACTGAACCCTGTGTGTGTGTTTTGTGTCAGGAATCCGGTAAAATTGTGCCTCGCAAGATGGAGGATGTCAAAGCCAACAACGTGCACATTGCCTGGCAGATCCCGCAGTACGTCCTCATAACTGCTGGAGAGGTTATGTTCTCCATCACAGGCCTGGAGTTCTCCTACTCACAGGTACATCATGATGCACATTAAATATCAATATGACAACATCTCTGTGCTCTATATTCTCAATGCCCCACTGAAAACCTTTGCTTTGAGTATCAAACACTCACTACCTGTAGGCTTGAAAGAAAGCTTCCTTCTTCAAGGAGGACAGCAGCTAGAATAGCAGCAGCTTAGATTCATTAGGATTACTACTGTAGACCTGGTATAGGATGATCAAGGAGTCTTCTTAGCAACGTAGAAAGTGGAAAAAAAGTGTTTCAGTATTCTTCTAGTAATAAATTGTTTTTGATGATCTTCATCTAAGATTGGCAATGGCGTTCCTTGACCAACACTAAACTAGGTGGTTAAGTATTTACAGTGAAACCAAAAAGTAATTAAAGCAACATTATGTAAGATTTGGTATTTTTCACTTATACACAGATATGGACTAATATAAAAATATAAAAATATGGACTGATGTACATTTATTATGATCATTTTATCTGTAATTAAAACATTCCCATTCTGGCTCTACTCCCCGTCTGCATTCCCCCTTGTGCCCATTTCCTCTTCCCGAGTGTCCAAGACACCTGTGATACAAACACTAACACTCCAGTGATGCTCTGAGCTCACAGTCCAGCAGCACAGCTAACAAACTGAGCTAACATTAACTAATAGCAGCTATAGTTCACAGAGAGTTGATGCGGAACAGCCAGATGACATCAAAGAGAAAACCAGAAAACATTTTCTCCATAAAATCTGATGCAGTTTCACCAAAATCAGTCAAATAGTTAGTGGTGTGTGACGTTACGTTCTTGCTTACATAAACCCTCAGACACCATTCATCCGATTACAAGTCAGTGTAGCATCAACGGTGAGTTATTTTATGGTAGAAAAGGTACCTAATGTCAGTTTAAAACATCCATAGATTTTTTTGCCCACTATTGCAGCAGTGTCCACTGCCCATTTGCATAAGCACGTCCCAAAAAATCACTTTACTCTTACAATACTACTTAATGCAAAGCTCCCGTCGTTAGCGAGTTAGTTAGCAGCCAACCATACTAACGACAAAAACAAGCGGTGTGTTTAAACATACGTACATACAAACATACATATGTATTTAATTAATTATCTCCCTTAAAATATATATATTTTAGCAAAGAGTGTTTGGAACGTATTCAGCATACAAAGTGAAGAAGAGCATTATGCAGCTGGACTAGTTTGAGAAGTTTCTATGGGCATTTTTCTTTCTTCTGTTTCTTTTTTTCCAGCCAAGCTGACTGCAGTTGCACAGCTCCACGTCCAAACGTCTCTGGAACAGTACATCTTCAGTAGTGACTTTAGGCTACATGAGTGGGTGTAATTAAAGTCCAACCAATAAAAATTCATCACAAAATGTTTCAACAATCCTGCCTTTTGGTTTACCCTTGAATCTGTTGTTTGTCTGATGTCCCACGCTCAACATTTTTTAGGATTAGAAGCGATGGTTCCATTTAAATATTTGTATGAACCCAGGGCGGCTCATTTTTATTGTTTCGTTTTCCTTTCTTTACTAACTGTAGACCTCTCTCTGCCCTCCAGGCTCCAGCCAACATGAAGTCGGTGCTGCAGGCCGGCTGGCTGCTCACTGTTGCATTTGGAAATGTGATAGTGTTGATTGTGGCAGAGGGGGCAGGACTGGAACAGGTACAATGTCGTGGGGTATTGTGGGAGACTTTAAGTGTATGCATAACAAAACTATCATCGACCACCTTGTGTTTTTATGTGCATCCTTCAACACTGTCAGAACCACAAACAATGTTCCAGTAACCTTCAATGTTGTAACCGTCAGCTCTTTAGTCTGTATCTCAAGACTGCAGCCAATCTCAACAGTGTACTGATTCTCTCTCCTCCTTGTACAGTTCACTAACTAACCAGTATTTTCTTGTCCCAGTGGAAAGAGTTCATCCTGTTTGCCGGCCTGCTGATCGGAGTCTGCATCATCTTCTCCATCATGGCTTACTTCTACACCTACGTTGACCCAGATCAGCTGGACAGGATGCTCATGGAGGATTCAGTGAGGGAGGAAGAAGATCCAGACGACAGAAAGAAAAAGACTAATGACCTACAGATGAACAAAACGGAGAAGATGACCAAACTGTAACTGCAGTTACACAGTGCACGCGCCATCTTCTCGGCTGTAGCTGATTACATTTGGATATAAAAGTTGAAGCATTGAATTAGTTATAAGAAGGTAATGTGTTTTATTTCAGTTTTATATTTGAGGGTACATTTTCTGTGATAGTGAACCACTAAGATATGATGATTTCTTGTGGTTAGAAGTCCAGTATTTATTTGTCACATCATTTTAATGTATTTGGTGAAACACTCCAGTCGCTTAAAGGAAAGCCTATTCTGAATGAGATGTGACTTAAAAGAGGCTAAATACTGTGATTTCCCACACTATGATCAATATTACAAATGAATGTCAAATATTTTATTTATATATGTGTTGCATATTAACTCAATGTAAAAATTGTTTTTCTATAAAGCTAAATAATCATGATCTATACTGCCTTTGACCGAACACATTGGAGAAATGATTCAGTTTACAATGTGTGCTTGTAACGGTAATGATATTAAAGGATCAAAGCTACTTGCGGCTTTGCATGTTATAAATCATTAATTTAGGATCTGCCAGCGAATCATAATTCAAAATTCATATTGTTAATTTGTTCACTTGTCTTCTGGGCCTGATTTTCTGAAAACAAAGCTTGTCATTTCCTAATGACGTATCATCGAGGAAATTTGTAGCTACTCGCGTTACCATAATCAAAGACAAAGGGAAGGTTCACTTTGAGGAATTCAAAGTTTCATGTCTTAGGCTAGTTATAGGCAAGTAGGTGGAAAAAAATAACAAAACAAGAGATTAACAGAAATAAGTATTGCATATGTATTCTGCAGTTTATGTGCTAAAACATGCAAAACCAACAGTATGGTCCTTTAAAGTCATAAAACATGTTTTTTTATTCAGGGAAGTGTAAATTTGCTTGTGAAGTTCTGTAAATAGACAGTTGTGATGCTAAAACTTGTTTTTGTTCCGTTTGAAATTTTTAAAGATTAAAATGTGCATGGTTATCATTTTAAAACAATATTCTACCACAATATGTTGATGGTGAAATTGTGAG
Source organism: Argyrosomus regius (assembly GCA_946959425.1). Classification (NCBI taxonomy): domain Eukaryota; kingdom Metazoa; phylum Chordata; class Actinopteri; family Sciaenidae; genus Argyrosomus; species Argyrosomus regius. Next base: position 24,255,329 of record OX336895.1, read on the forward strand.
AATCTTTATGCCAAAACTGTGAAGTGAGTGCAGGACATCAAATTCAACAAAGAAATAGTGCAAAGATTCTGTTTATTATTCTTGTGCATGTACAACTTTCCTTTCTCTTCACCTGTGGTGACAGACTGCATTCACACAAACCCATTTCATTCATCATCACAGCTCTCATCAATCACTGAGCCATTACAATCAGGCTTCTGTGGTTGTTCAATGACAATTTTCATTAGCAAAAGACAGGCAAACATTACAGGGGAAACAAATGTTCACATCTCAGGAATATTACCTTGAATTATGTGGCTTATTACCATACCAAATTGATTTAAGTGGTCATTTTTCTTACTCTGGAGGACCCAAACATGATTATTATGTGCAGGACAACAAAGCAAGGAAATGGTAGAGCCACTTGATTGCTTCACTCATCACATTATGATTCGTTTCGGTTGTGACTTCTCGCATATCCGGTGTTCGTCTCAGGAGGACCTTGACAGATGCGAGTAGAAAGCAGGGTGAAACTCTTCGTCTTTCTTCTCTCACTTCTCACTGACAGCAGAGCATTACCGCTGGGTTGAGGGATTTGATTTCTGCAGCCAAAGATCTTTCTTTTTTTTTTGCACAGCTCTCTATCATTGCAAACTCCAGAGTGGAAAGGCAAAGGCAGTCTGATATGATAAAAATGATAAATCACTGCTGGAACCAGGACCATTACCAGTCAAATCAGGGGCTTTTCCTCCTCTGTATGCTAATTATATGTTGTTTATGGCCGGTAAATTTAAAGCTAGGATGATGTCATGCTCCTGTGAGTTCCTGTGTGCCTTTCCAGTAAAAGCTCAGTGACACAGGCGATAACATCAGGATGCACCAGGCAGTCTAACAGGTCATTAGTGCTTATTGTTGTGTGTATTGATTCCCCATAATCTTCTGAGGAGCTCCCTGATGTCCCATCTGCACAGTCACATGTTCTACATTGAGTTAAACTGGAGTCACATTCAGTTTTGTTCTCAAGCTGTGCTGTATCTGAGCTGACCTCTAGATCATTTGTGGTCACCCCCCTCGTTGCTGGTGAGTATTCTTGCTGACTCTGCACAGGGGTGAGATGTGGTCCAAAGGGAACACTGAAGGGCACAGAATCGCTGTTTTTCCTGATTTGTCCTCTGGAGTCCCGCTTGACAGGACGGGTGTCTCTTGGGTACGGGGTCAGTTTGCTGTGGCAGAGGCCCCTCTGTCTTTGAGCTGACGCTCTCAATGCCAAGTTCAAATACTGCATGTTCTCATTATGGGATGATACTCCTTCCTGCAGAGACATAACACAAACAAACTGTTACAGATTGTTCCGCAAACACCACCTACCAGCTCAACAGCCACCTTGTCACCTGTGTGTCGTAGGATACTTTTATATGACACATTCAGTACATAGCTGTAGTTGTTGGGGGAGTGTAAAGTGACTGAACAACTGTTGTTTCAGTTGTCTTTCTTTCACAGATGCACATTTAAAGGCTTAAATATGCCTCCCCAGGAAAAGGTCACTCCAGTGGTAAACAAAGGCGAAAGCGTCATTTAAAAAGGTCCAGTGTGAAACATTCAGGAGTATCTATTGGCAGGAATTGAATATAATATTAACTATTTTGTTTTCAATAGTGTAAAATCACCTGAAAATAAGAATCGTTGTCTTAAAATGAGCCCTTTATAGCTACAGAGAGAGCGGGTCCTCTTCCACGGAGTCCGCCATGTTGAACTGCCATTTTTCTACAGTAGCCCTGAGCAGACAAACTAAACACTAGCTCTCGACAGGGCCTTTTGCTTTTTATCTGAGTTTTTTTACATGCTCGGAAGGAGAGGGTGAGGCGTGAGTATTCATTTGGTTGCAATCTGCAACTTCACAGCTAGGTGCCACTAAATCCTACACACAGGACCTTTAATGTCTTGAATGATACATATAACTAATGGTCTAACAAAAACGCATTTGAACCAATTTTTTTCTTTGTAGGATGTGAAAAAGTCTGGGTTCAAATAAAAGTGCTGCAGACAACAATAAGTGCCAATACATCCCACTTACTCCACCACAGATCCAGCCCTGGATCAATGAGGTGAATAAGGTGAAAAAGAAGACATAGACTCCACCAGTTTTTCTCAAACTTGCCAATGGAATAATTTAAAAGAAGCTTGACTCGAATACATATCCCACACACAGGGGCCTTAGAGCTTGTTTAATAATTGGTACACCACCGGAAGAATTCTGTCTTGCAGCAGCTGGTTACTAAAAGTTTTGGGGAGCCCTCTGTACTTTTAGCTCATATAAATGTCTCTGTTTACATGCTGCCAAACTGAGATAAATTATACTGAGCCAGTCCTGCAGAATCCCCATTTCAATTCAGATAGCTGTCTTAAAAAGACCACAGTCAAACAACTGGCATCATTTTATAATACCTTTAACTCTGAACTCCACAACTCTATAAAGCGTTCAGATTTTTTACTGCCTGAGTACTCCAGTATAGCACAACATTATATGAAAAGTGTATAGTTTGGTATCTAAAACAGTGAAAAAGTAAGAGGGGTTTAAGTTCGAGCCCCTCTCCTCTTTTTGTAGTTACAGAGAGCATCCCGGGAGCTTTAGTCACTCCTAACATCTGTTTTTCTACACAGCAGCTCATACTGGGACTACACAGTAAATGACCTCCTGTGGGTGGGATAAATATACCCTCCGAGTGGTAGCAGCCTTTGCCAACTGCTACACGGAGAAAGAAGGTGTGGGAGGTACAGTGGTTAGTAATCTATCATAGGCAGACCAGAGTGCCATCAAGCTTTGTGGAGGTCTGGATAAGTTCAAGCACTTAAGTCAGCTATACTTTACACCAATAATGTTGCACAATGGATGACTTCTTGTACCCAACCAAAACAAATGAAATGAGGCAATTACTGTGCTTACTGAGACAGAGGATCTCGCTATGGAAGTGTTTAGTGGGGTTACAATGGGTGTCCAGTCAGCAAATGGAAAAACTTGGCTGTGTACAAAAATCTTTTGCTATTCGCCATCTAATGTGTGGCTCACTTTGTAGAGTCAGTCATACTGACATAAAATATAAAAAAATATATCATGATGCATTGCAAAAAAGTCGTGTACAACTGATGTCACAAGCCAAGACACACACACAAAAACAAAAACATCACGTGTAGCGATTGACATTAATATCAGCATGTTAATAAAGATATTGCAGTAAATATATGCAGAAATAACATGTAAAATAAATAAATTTATGTTAAATATCGAGCATTATCAAATTGTTTGTATAGGCAAAACTGAAACTTCAAAACTAATTTTGTTAGTTTATAATAATACAGACTATTAGATACTAGATACTAGACATTGAGAACGTGCTATAATTACCATAACAGCACACCTCATTTTCACTAATGATATTACTCTGCCATTTCTCACATCATAACTCTAATTATAAAATGTGCAAAAACCGGCTACAAAAAAGTAATAAATCTAAAAAAAATGTTTGTTCTTTGTTTCAAATGAAAAATTATAATGCCACATCACTGTCGTGCCAATAATGATGAAAAAGCACACCCTCTCATGTAATATTAATAATATAATTAAAATGTGGACAAATGTATTTATTTGGACCAGAATTTTGAAAAAAACATGATAGTTATTATGTATTTTTATTATTTTATTTTTGTTGTTAAGAAAAATGTTAAAAGTCAACAATGATACTGAATTAATTCTCAGACCATTTGCAGTGAAGCAGTGATTTGTTTTCTGATTTTGCCTTCTGACATACTGTACACTGCTCTGGATAGAATTCCTTCCATGTGAGAAGTGAGTAGTAAGACACAGCCATGGTGTTTTTCAAAGTTTTCTTTTTGCTGCTGCGCCAAGACACGCAAGAGGCAGTAATCGTGGAGCTATTGATGTGAGGGAGTCATTAATATCACAGTATTTATTTGCTACCTCAGTGGGATTGAGCCAGTCGTCACTGTTGTCATCGCTCGTTGTACTTTTAAGGGCGAAGACGACAGCCTTGGTCACAGCTTCACTTACTCTTGCCATGTCATCCACTTCCTGTGCAGAAACAGAACAGCAAAATAAGAACGAGCACTGCATATCAATATAATTATGCTGAGTGATAAAGACAGTGTGGAGGTATGCTGCCGGTGACCTTGCAGGGAAAACTGGAGAGGGACCCACTCTTTGAATAAACATTTATCTGGCGGTGGTTAAGCTTTTCATGCGCCACACACTCCTCGTTGTGCGCACACACTCATCATAATGACAGGAAATCTTTTACTGCCAGGTCTGTTCATTAATCATAGCTAAAAGGGGGCTTCATCTGGGAGCACTAAACGTTGTTCAGGGGCAAATGTTTCTCAAATTCTGTCTGAGAATTATTTCAGGTCTTGAGATGAATAGTTCAGGGTGAGGGAGAGACATGACGGTACTGCTTACCAACTCGATCCAGGAGTTGACGCTGACAGTGATGGGATCCACTGACTCCACATAGTGCCACCAGTGTCTGGGGACATAAAGCACCTGAGCAGAGGAGATAAAAAAAAGTCCTCAGAAACATAAAAGGTTTAGTTGAAATAACCTACTACCTTCCTTTTTGTCTTTAAGCCTTTGTGATAAATGTCAAGGGACTATGTAACTATACTGACCATCCACTAGATGGCAGCATGCACCTTTTCCCCACAGACTGTCAGTAGTTCATCTATTCATAAAGTGACTCAATCAAAGTGGGCAAGCTTTATTGATCTGCAGCCTCCTCAGCGGGTGTGTCTGTGGTCTGATAAGACCAGATGAATGACCTGTCCTTTGATTTGATTTGCAGAGGCATCCTGTAGGAAATCACTGTAGATACCAAAACTATCCATTTTGAGTCAACAGCTTAAGTTTTTCCAAATGAAGGGCGAAAATAATCTGAGCACTGGTAGCTTTCCATTGCACGTAAATGCCAGGCCAAAGCCAGCCGCAACACTGACCGTAAGAGTTCAAGGTCATTGATTTGGGTGATCATGTTCTGCCTTCCATATATCCACTTATTGTGTGACTAAAGGACCACATTAAGGTGATGTGAGAACACCTGAGCCAATACCATTTTCTAAATGAAGGCTGGGAGAAGAGCACTAAGCGCCACATGCTGTTCCAAAAGGTCAAGAATGAACATGACCGCTCAAAATGACCTATTATTCACACAAAAACCACCCAGATGGAACTGTCGTAACGCAACAATATCCGGAGATACAAAAGAATTATGGCATTTCACTCTTTCAGTTTGGTTTATCATCTGTCAACTGTAAAATGGTCTTCATTTTCCACCAGCTAAGATAAGCAAAAAATCATCTGCTGGAGCATCAACCGTGACTTAGACCTGCGCATTGCTTCACCGGCGTTCAGAGTTACTTGACAGCTGGGTTTGGTGTTGATAGGAGTGTATTTAGTACGCTGCAGGAGCTCAAGCACAAGCAGATAGTGGAAAGAGACAGATGGCTAATTGTTTTGTCACCATTCTGACTCTTGAAGAACAAAACAATGCAGCTGGAATCTGAAACAAAGCAAAGTAGGACAAAATACACCAAGGAAGACTTTTTCAGGAATTGAAAACGACTTTGGAGTAGCTAAAGACTGAAAAGTAGGGCACTGTGGCGGGAAACTTCTGATTGCTCACCTCAATCATAACTTGACTCACCCGAAACTCACCTGCTTCTACAGCAGAGCAGGTGACAGGCACATGACTGCTCTGCCTTGACCTGACCCTGTTACCTTTTCTTCTGACAGGACATCAAGAGTGATGACGCAGCTTGACTTTAACGCGACTTAACCTTCCATTTCCTTCAACATAAAAGCTCCAGTCTGCTGAAGGTGATGCACTATAACTGAGAATGCCAGACTTTAATTGGAACACAAGTCACGACCGTTGCCTTGCTTCACATTTTTATGGAGGACACCGCGCCAAATAAATCTCACTGTTGAGTCTACTTTTACATGTTCAGAGCTTAAGGACCAATAAAGCTATATTTTATGGTTATTGCTTCTGTGCCACAAGCACTTCATCACATTAACGTGGAGCAACAGTGTTGGATAGCATCAAATTTTAATAAATCATTTGTGGTGGTTTTTCGATATCTTAAAAAAACACAACTGTTTTTTAAAGATGGGTGGTGTATGAGGTGTTTGATGTGTCTCAGTTCAGTGTTCGGTTAGAAATGCAAACATGTTTAGCCTACGGGCTCTAACAGTCAGCTCATTTGTTATGATACGTGGTACAGGGCTCGCAGTTCAATACAGCTACTTAGAAGTTTGACTGTAGAAGGTTATTTTTTTATGTGCATGAAGTTCTTTTCAAATATTTCTTTAGGATTTTAGAATAGTCTTCTTAAGGGCTGGAACTAATGATTATTTGCAATTAGGGTTAGGTGTAGGGTTAGGATGATTGTTTTGCTGGTTATTTTCTCAGAAAATGGTGAAAAAACACCAATTTGAGACCGAAGAGATGTCATCAAATGTCTTGTTTTGCCTAGCCAACTCTTTATAACCTTTAGAAATTCATTCAATCATTCATTGATTCAATCAACTTTAACATCAGATACAGCAAAGAAGGAAATCCTTACAATAGCCTGTGTTGATTAAGTCAAAAGAAAGAAAGAATAATATATATATATATATATATATATATATATATAGTTTTCTTAAAAATCAATATGAGGGAAACACCATTTTAATTCTCTGTATGTTCTGTACATATGGCAGCATTGACAATAAAGTTGACTTGACCTCACAACCCTCCAAGAAGGCTGATATAACTGATCAAATTTGACTTCTGTGATGCATTACATTTTTATCTTCTAATATACTTTATCAAGAATGCTGACCTGCCCTGGCTGCAGAGTGACGACGTGGGCCCTGGCTCCCTGAAATGCAGGGAACCTCCTCAGGTCTGGATGGAGAACATCCACCTGGCTGAAGACACTGGACTCCTCATAGGGGATCCTGGTCGGGTAGAGGTTAACAGTGTCCTCTGGAGGAAAGAGGTGCCACCGCTTCCTACACACAGGAAACATCACAGTTAGATACGACTTCAGTCTAAAAGGAGCAGGAAAGAACTGTTTTTAGAAATGAAAGTCAGTTGGGGTGTCATTTAGCTCAGTTGGTAGAGCAACTGCCCCATGTACAAAGGCTCAGTCCTTGCCGCGGCGGCCCAGGTTTCGAATCTGACCTGTGGCTCTTTCCCGCATGTCATTTCCCATCCCTCTCTCTCTCTCTCCCCACATTCCTGTCACTCTTCAGCTGTCTCTGTCAAATAAAGCTCAAAAAGGCCAAAAAAAAAATATCTTAAAAAAAAAAAAAGAAACAAAGTCAGTTATTAAAGATCTAGTTAGCCATAAAATCAGAAAACTTTTTTCCCCCCAACTTCCCAGAGCACAAATCATAAAAACAGCATTATGAATGACTAAAATGAATTGAAGCCAGTGGTTTATAATATTCTCTGCTCACTCAGTGGACAAATAATAAAAACAAACAAACAAAAGGTAACTTTTCATCACAGGAAATCAAAATCCCAAATCATTTTTTATTCTGGTAAATGATGAAAGGTGACCATTGTTGAAAATGTGCCACCACCTGACCCACACACCATTGTTACACGTCATGATATCAATCAGCATTGTTGTATTTTCACGGATCAGCAGTGTCAGAGATCTGCTTGAGCTGAATTTCATTCCATCTGAGATCAATACCAAATAAAAAGAGCCTGAGACCCAATTACAAGGAGCGAGATAAAACTGTTGCTCTCTGGAGAACAGAGAAGTGAGATAAGATACAAAAAGACCTTTTCCCTTTTGTTTCTTGACTTGCGGTGGCCCACATAGCGCCTCTCACTCTGTCTCCATTTCCATCCTGCTCTGGTGAGCTTTGCGACAAATTAACTCTCGCTCAAAAGGGCAGAGGACAGATCACACTGTGTGTAGGCTGTTACAGTACCCTGCACATTCCATGCGGTGGATGATCTAGGTGGTTAACAGGCAAAAATCTTCCACCACCACCTTGTGCTCAGTTACAGCTCCTCTCTATTAAATGCACAAACTCGGGTAAGACAGGCAACGTCACTTTTTATTTTACACCTCTCACGGGTTATATCTCTCTTTATACGTTTTTTCTGTTGCCCAAATTGATAATTGATGTTTAAAAACCCCCCCCCCCAAAAAACGTGGGTTGTTAGAGAAAGTAAACGAAAAGAAAATACAGACACACACAGTAAAACACTTAACTGTGAGAAATTTGATCAGACCAATCTCTTGCCGTCTCTCTCTGCAGTGCACAACACAAGACTATTTTCTCACATTAGTTCCAAGTTATGCTTTAGTTTTGATTTGTGCTCCATTCAGTCAAATCTTTTGTTGTGACTTCAGGCAATACTCAAATCTATGCTTTATTTAAAGACCAGTAGATGACAGTATCAGAATGGGTGTCGTCTCAGTATTGTCCCTTGGTGACTGGATCGTGTCTGAAGTTTTCAAATACCAGTATATTCAGCTGCACGTCTTATTTCTGGCTGACAGAAAAATGTGACACCATTTATATGAGTTAAAACAACAGCTTAGAAGTGCCGTGAGCTCCAGGGTATGCAGGTAGTCTTTACCTCTAAATGAAAAAAAAGATTTGTTGCATAAAAACAGAATTAAATTACAGAAAGGCTATTTGCAACCTTAGAGTTATTAAGTAGTAGAAACAACAATAATCTGTAACCTTTGTAATACTTTGTAATTTGTTAATTTGCACACACAAAAAAGTAATTTTCCTAACAAATAATTCAAGACGATGACGACGACGGCAAAATGAGTACACCCCGATGAAAGTATTAGGAGCAAAGCAAAATTTTAGACTACAAAATTCTAATTAACAAGAATTCAACCACATGTGAGTCTAATTATTCATCAAACGGGTGTCCAGCAAACAATTACTAAGTATAGTGAAATGTAGGATGGTAATTGGAAATAGTACTTGCCAAAGTGCTTTGTAAACCATTCATCAAAGCTTGAATAAATTTTGTTATTACAATCACATACGCCAAATATTGCTCTGCAAACAATGGTTTTTAAGAATGTTCTACCTCACAGCAAACCACACGGCCCAATGATCAGCTACCTAGTTTAAGTAGCCTCTCTTGTTTATGTGATGATTCAGAAATCAAATTATTGATTTCTTATGTGGTGGAGTCCAAGTTGTCTTATGCTGGAAGGTTTATTAAAGTTTGATCAAGGAGAATGAAGGATTTATCAATACACGTATCATGACATGATGCTGCCTCAACTCTGAAGAAGCTGTCCTCTCTGACTCGTCTATGTGACCTTAGAATAGTGACACAACTACTCTATATACATAAATGGTCATTAATCTACAAGCAAGGGAATATGTTTACACTTAGTGCTCTGACTTTGCTATCTGACTCTGTAGAGGCTTCACTTTATTTTCCTATCTGTTGTATCTAGAGAGTGAGACAGTCCTATCCTCTGACCTCAGTCACCATAGTAATGATCAGAATGGTGCCTGCTCTGTGTCTCAAGCACAAGTCAGAAAGAAAGCAGCAAACACATGCTATTATATTTCTTACCGTCCTTGTACCTGCAGTACCACGTTACAGCCATAAGAGTCCAGGTGGCATGGCGTGTTGGCTCCTTCTGTGCCGACCCATAAGGTGCTCTCTCTCCCATTACGTCCTTCAAAACCAAACTCTGACCACTTTACATCCTGCAACACACACACACACACACACACACACACACACACACACACACACACACACACACACCCATCACATAATGTTCAAATGTATATCAATTGCACATAAAAATATAAATAAGTCAGTTTTCTGAAATTACAGGTCTCTGTTCTTTTTACTGACATGACATGGAGTCACAATTCACAGACGTACTCCCACCTCATCAGCTACCTTGACGGGACCTATTATAATAGGGGTGTATATAGACCAATAGAGGTGTCTGTGTAGAGAAACCATGCTACAGTATTTATCATCTTGCTAGGAAAACTGACCTGTCAATCATGTCTTGTCAGAGCATAAAGGTGTAGCAATCATGCCGGCATCCTGAATAATGAAGTCATTACCATACAGTATACGCAGGCAGCTGTAAATGACAGACTGGTCAATCTAGGCTTCAGGCAGCACTTTTCCCGGCACCATTTATCCTGTAAAAAGCCCATGTCTGCCTGTCTCAAAGGCATGAAAGTCAGTGGGTAATAATTGCAGGTGGATGCCCAATAAATTTTGTATCACTGAGATAAAAATGAAATGAATGGGTGGCAGTTTCTTGAGAAAGGATGACGCTTTCATGTCTTTGCCTCCCGGGCAAGAATAGCAGCAAATATAAAGTTGTTACAGGAGAAGCTTGCCATTTTAATTGAAAATGTCAAAACAAAGGGGAAAATGTAAAAATGTAAATAAGCGTTTTGAGAAAAAAAACATGAAACTAGAAGAAAATAATGGTTAATTTGTTAAGCTCTTGCAACTTGATAAGAAGGTAATCACGTGTGAGTAATATTTTTTAAATTAAACTTTAGGAAGTTTCTAAATATGTTTACTACCGTGAGTGTTGCAAAACAAACTTCTAAACTGACCCTGACTTCTCCTTCATTTGTTTTAATTCAGAAGAATATGATGGTCATTGATATATGAAAAATATGCTCTCACTAGTTTAATGTTAACTGGTTTAATTAAGAAGACTTAATACATTAAACTATGTCACGATCAAGGAGATTGGTAATAATGGCATGTTTGCTGTTCTTCTGCTCTTGTTACATCGCTGTGAGTGAAAATAATGGATCCAGGTTTTGGGATAAGAAAGAAAATTCTGTTCCATAAGATGTGTTATATGGTTATAAGTGTGCTGTCACTGGTGTTTTTTGCTCTGGTGCTGTTTTTCATGGCTGCTTCATTCCAACTGAGGCAAATCTCAGTGCCATTTTAGACAAGACAAGCTGTTCTTCTGACTTTGTAGCAACAGTTTGAAGAAGGTGGTTGTTATCCTGTTTCAACATGGTAATTCCCCCATGGACACAAAGCCAGGTCCAGTTTTCCCAGTTTGATGTGAAAGAATTGACCCCAACCAACACCTTTGGAATTGAATGGAACGCAGACCATGAGCCAACATCAGTGGCCGACCCAACTGATGCTCTTTGTCTGAATTGGAACACAAACACAAATCACGTTTTGAAGCTCAGGATATGTGACTCTGGCTGCCACCATATTGCCTCAACACTAAGGCTTTAATCTCACCGGTTGTTCAAACATTTCATTGAAATTTTCTAACCAGGAAGTATTATGCAACTGACCAGCTTAAAATGTCTGTAGATTACCTCAAACATGGAAGGCTGATCTTGAAACAGCAGGGCGATGTATTTGTAGTCAGCATAGGCCCAGTATTCTGACTTGGGGTACTCGGAGAAGGGCCCTACATCTGTTCCAGGCTGGTCTTGTGTCCAGCTGAGAAAGTGTGCCAGTTTGGCCTCCACATAGGAACACTGGGTTTCAAACAGTGGCGCTATGAGAGCAAGAAAAAAATGCAAGAAAAGGAGTAATCACTGGAAAATTGTGATAAAGTTGAAGTAAAACAATTCAACTGATCTATGCTAAAAGAAATGCAATTCATATCCCAGAAACGCAGCACTATACATCATCACAGAGGCATGAAATTTTGTTTTAACCCGCTTTTATGAGAAAAATAAATCACAGTTGTAGTAATTTACTCGCTTTTGTTTTAGTAAACAAAGTGTGTCTATGGTTGAGCGATGCCATTCATAATCCATCATGAGCAATGTCCTCCTGTCAGCTGCAGCAGCTGAAAAAGATGATTTAGAAATCTAATTAGCTAGAGGACACGCTCTCTCTGTTATTCATCACAGGCGGAGTCAATACTGTAGCTACTTTAGAGCCACATGGAGGGCAAAACACACCAGATGCTTAAAGACAAAAACCCTCTGTTTGTTTTCTTTCTTTGTCTTTTCTTATGTGACATCTCACAACCAGATCATTAAACAGCCTCCAATACTTCATTAGGTCCTGATAACTACTAACCAATCTGTAAATCAACACATGTCAGAGGATGAACTACACAAGACTGCAGCCAATTATTATGTGCTTACTGAAAATTGGGTGAAAGTATAGAACTGCCTTGATAGACTCTGGGCACTGATGTGATCAGCAACACGAACACAGAAAAGCTCATTCGTTAAATATACTGAAATTGATAAATTACCAATTATGCTGGAAGTATTGAAAAGAAATGTAAATTGCTTGCATTGTATATTGGAGTGTGCTTTGTCCAGACCATTGTTTCTCAAACTTTTTACACCGCGTACGACCACAGAACATTTTAGGCTCTACAAGTACAACCATACCAACGTTAAAATACATTAGAGTAGACAGTTCATGCAGGAAGCAGGCTTATTCCTAATTGAAACTGAAAATTACAGGACATGCAAAACTGCATTTTACTGATCTCATCTCAAGTATTTAAAAATGTGTAGTAATGTGTTTTTAAATTAACTGTCATCAAACTCAATTTCTCATCTAAACTCATGTAAATATCTCATCTCAATAATAATGTTTGTATATGCTATATGAGCCTAAATGCAACAAAATCATCAGTGTTTTATTTTAATATTTCCCTAATTTTCTTATTATATTACAGACGTGTATTGCTGTCATGCAGCCAGACAAATAAAAATGTATCAGTATCATTTTATAACGTGCTACATTTTTATTTTTCTAGTGTGGCAGCAATATGCTTCTGTATTATATCTTGTATTCTATTCATATATTTATATATCTATAATGCTTTCAGTCATCATCGTCATCATTTCAGTCAACAACTTAAGCCCACTAGCAGTGCTTGGTGGGTATCTTAAATCAGATCTTTTTGGGGTCACAGAAGTGTGATTTCATGCATGTTCAATCCAGGTGATTAATTTCAACCCAGATCTGTCTGGATTCATCTTCCGTTCTTACTGTTTTTCTCCTCTTTTCTCCCAAGTCTGAATCGGATGAGTTTGTTGCCAAGGCAGCCAGACAGGTGCTCTGCAGTCCAGCGGAGAACAGGCCAGCCACAGGTCATGTTCATGAAGACTGCAGGCTGCTGCAGATGACGCAGGATCGTCTGGGTCTCCTCTGGGCTGAAGGGTTTAACGGAGTTGGGGGCAGCCATAGCCTGTAGAACATACACACCGATGGTGGGTTGCAACACAGAGGATGTAGACAGGTTTAGCAGACAAGTGATGTTTAAGTCGTGGTGTTACACTGCCAGTCATTGATTCACAGAGGTTACACCAGTGTCTACTAGCTCAGACGTGTCTTATCTTTTGTGGGATAAAGATTGTGTAGATTTTTATGCAGCTGTGTTTTTTGTGTGTGGCTGCAGTCATTTGTTACTTCCTACCTACTACCTCAGTGCCCTATCATTTCACAAACAACCTTAAAAAATCCACAATCGTGCGTCACTAACACCTGGAACCTGGGGAGCATTTGGGGACAAGAGGAAACAGAAGCTTCCTTATTTTAAGAATTGTTTATGCTACCTATATCATAAGAACTTGGGACAGATATGTACATTTGTATGTCCCTAGAGGTCAGTTTTTAAAGCTATATTGCAGCAGGTTGAGGTTGGCCAATGATGTAATGTATTCCAGTTCATCCCAAAGGTGTTGGATGGGGTTGAGTGTATCCTAGATTTATGTTTAACGAGGAAAGTTTACATTTTAACTTATGACTGACCAAATCCCATTGCTGCATTTAACAGTGACCGCACTGTGTGACAACAGTTATCAGCTGTCTGAGAGTGAAGAGGTGGACGTAATAAAATCAGCAGAGCAGCAAATGCACCATCATTACAGATCAGTAGTTTTATGTATTAGGCTCAGAGTGATGAACATTTGAATAAATTAATGACCGCCCACTAAATGCAAAATTAAAGCAAATGAAAGGGAAAACCCTGTCAGTTCCAAAAGTGTGTTTTTATTAGTGTTTTCAACCATAAATTCTACTTTTATTAAACTTATATCATTTCAATTTTTGTTGACACTGTCAGAGGTATTCATTTATCTATTATGTTTAATATTGAGGTTGTACGTTGCAGTGTTGTTAAACTGGACTGCATTACATTGGAAGGTGTTTCTAACATTCTATTATATTCATAATAATATTAAGTAAAATTAATAATAGTCCATGTGCTTGTGTCCATACAGTGTATTTACATTCGTTAGCTTGTGTTTATGCAATTGCTTATTAGAAGTCTTGTTCAGTATGTATCTCAGGATTTAAGGGATCCTCATTAGAAATGTTTGATGATGTTATGTGGTCAATAATCAGATCAGATTTTTAACAGTCAGTCAACAAGGCTGGTATCAGTCAAACTCTCGTACTGGTAACATTTTATTACCGCATCATTACTATTATGTTACTGAGAGTCCACTTTAATGGCCGTTTGTCCTCTAAGCAGAATGATGTACTTGATTTATACATTGTTCCTTTTGGTGGTCAATTCGAGTAAATATTTCCCATCTGATCGAAGTCTCCATACATTTTTATATCAGTAATGTGTTAACACTTACCTGGACTATTCATGCCCCCACAGACTAATACATATTCATACTGTCCTACTGTATATATCTATAGTGTATTCATATGTTACTATCTATACTATATACATATCTGACCTATAATGTAATTATATCCGGCTGTTTATTCTGTATATAATGTCGATTAATTATAAGTAATATAATTACTTGTACTTACACCTTATACTGTACACTATATAATTATGTTAATACTGTTCATACTGTACATAGCTTAATTAACCGGTACAGTGTAATAACACTTATACTTATGCAACTGCAACTGTATATCTTAGTTTATTTATTTCATTCTGTTCATACTTTGCTAACATAGTCATATATATGTATATGTATATGTATATATATATATATATATATATATATATATATATATATATATATATATATATATATATATATATACAGTGCTGCTCAAAAGTTTGTGAACCTCTTGAGCATTTTGGAGTTCTATTGTTTCACCCTGATTTCCTTATTTAATCAAAACCATTATTTTTTTATATGAAATAACAGGTGCCGGTTTATCAATTCAATATACTCTTTAGAAAAATCAATTCTGTGGTCAAGACTAAATTTTGGTCAACTTATGTAGGTGCAAAAGTTCGTGGACCCTGAGCTGCATTGGTTAAAACAAGCAGTTAAGTAGAATCTGGTGGGACAAACTGGTGGCTAAATTAAGCACTGAAATGGACCAATAACATCAGAGATGTTTAGGGAAACGAAATTGGACTGAAACAGATAAAGCCAGGTCACTTTAGTCTTACCCAGGTGACACATGCAGGTCAATCATGCAGAGAGGAAGCGAGATCTCAGAGGACATCAGGAAGAGGGTAGTGACAGCACATTAGTCTGGGGGTAGCTATGAAGTCATCTCAAAAAAATCTGAGCTTCAGCGTTCCAACGTGAGGGAGATCATCTACAAATGAAAAAAGACTACAACTCTGCCTAGAAGTGGAGGACCTTCTCAAATATTAACGAGAGACACAAGAAAAATTGTAATGGCAAATATCCTCCAAAGTAGATGTGAGAGACTGATGAGTCACTACAGAAACCGTTTGGTTGAGGTTAGGAGTTGCAATATCCTGTTAACTGAAGGGGTTCACACACTTTTGCACCCATGAAATCTGTTTTTTTTTCTTAAATCAACCCCTTTTTTTGATAAAGAATGACAATATAACCATTTCTTTTGTTTGAGTGCATTATTTGGAATGTCAGTATTGTGAACTGGGGTATAACTTAACATTTAATAAGGTTATTTTAGTATTTTTTACAAAAAGTCTGACAATCGCTGTAGGGTTCACAAACTTTTGAGCAGCACTGTTTGTGTGTGTGTGTGTGTGTGTGTGTGTGTGTGTGTACACAATTATTTATATATCCCTGTACACATGTACACACTCTGAAATTCACTGCTTTTTGTACTTCTGGTTAGATACGAAACTGCATTTCGTTGTTTCAGTACTTGTACTTTGTGCAGTGACAATAAAGTTGACACTAATCTAATGTTCCATCCAAGTAAAGCGGCTATCGTTGACTAGGTTTGGGAATGAAAAATAAGAAAACTCAGAGAAGACAAAAATAAACTTTTTCCGAGAGAAAGACCACCTGAAGATCGTATTTATGTGATTTACACGATGCTACAAGCTAAGCTTTGTTTGTGAACGTCGTCTTTGCTAAGGAACAGGCATACTAACACTAACACTCATGTGAGTTTCCCAGGAAAGCTAACATTAGCTAGCTTCGCTGGAACAGAGGGCTCTGATGAAAACACAGAAACTCACCTTTCACTACACGTGCAGTTGGGGTACAGGCGGAAGTAAACAAACCTCACATGACTGGGCAGAGTTTCTTTATACGTCTGGAACAGCCCACTGTGAATCTACTCCATTTTGGCTCTGTGGCCGCAGCAATAGCCTCACTCATGCTAATGCACCATTAGAGCCAAAATGGCAGCCCACCGACCACAGTTTTCACTACCATGACTATTTCCGTCTGGGCATGCGCAGTAAAGTTGTGTGACAGTAACCGAAGCTATCGGCTGTTTTTGTTATTGTGGTCGACAGAAGCCCGGTGAGACGTTCATTTCCCGCTGCTGTACCGCCGCCAAAACTGGAATTTTAACTGACTTGACAAACAGATAACTACTATGGGTGCCGGTTCGAGCACCGACGCCGAAAGGGAGCCTCTTCTCGTCCCTTCTCATATAGAGGCACACAGTCAGCCTGTAAACAGCAGAGTGTACGGAAGAAGATGGCTGGTTCTGACCCTGTTCTCTCTGCTGGGACTCATGCAGGGGATGGTGTGGAACTTCTGGGGTCCCATCCAGAATTCGGCGGTTCACGCGTTCGGCTTCACCAAGTCCGACATCGCAGTTCTGGTGCTGTGGGGCCCGGTGGGTTTCGTCCCCTGGCTGCTGTTTATGTGGTTAATGGATAAAAGAGGTGAGCTGCTCATTTTGTACACTGTGTCCTATTTTATGTCATGCTGTTTGTGTGGTAGTTATCACCCTTAAACGCCTATGTGGATGTGTTAACTGTAGGTCAATGCTAAAACACATGATACGTTCATGTCTTTGATGGATAAATCACTCAAAAGTTTACTGTTGTTCCTGGACTTCCTACCCTTGATAGCCTTATCTCCACATAGTAAGATTAGTAGGGATGTCATGTATTACGTAGTATTCTGTTACCAGAGTGGAAAACATATGATCTCTGCTCACGTGACAGTTATTCAAAATACATGTTAATAGCTGTTATCAGCTGTGGACATGGCACTTTGTACTTCTACTCTACTTTTACAACAAGGAGTTTTCCCTGTTATTTTAAATCATTATGAATTTTCTTCTATTGGTTGGACCATACACATATAGACATTTTTATACATTTTTACAAACCAACCAACCAATCAATAAATGAGCTGAGATAATAATAAAAACAATCAGCAGATGAATCCTTAATGAAATGACCAGCTACAACAGTAAAATCCTGCTTTTACATGAGTCATAATAATCTTATGATGTCACAAGGGCCATTTTACTTTTACTTTCAGTACTTTAAGTACATCTTTATTAATCAAACTCAACAAGTTACAGGGGAAACAAAGAGGTCAAACCATTATTCCTCAATGTACATGTAGGCACCTGGTCCTAACATACAGGAATACTTCACTGATAATTCCCCAACTGAACTGACTAAAACTGATATGTTATCTTAAAATACACGAGACTTCAATAAAGCAATGAAACAGAGAAAAGCAACACATTGTCATATTTAAGAAGCTAGAAACAGAAAACGTTTGGTATTTTTGCTTAATAACTTCCGAAAACGATAAATGAATTAGCAGAATTGTTGACTGTCAGTTTGTTTCATATTCTTTTTAAAATTAGGACAACTCTTCTTTTGCAGATTTGGTATTTGTGTTAATGGATTAATATCACTTTCACTTTTTAAATGAACATTGGTTTGCACAAAAGTGTCTTCCATTGGCCACCGCCCAGCATCAGAGTTGGACCCGTGTTAGAGTTTAAAAGTGCTGATGCAGGATAAGACTTCTCTCTTTCCAAATGCTCTTGAAACCTTGAAACAACATTTTATGAAGTGCGCCTTTGCCTTCAGAAGAGCTCTAAAGAGCTGCTGACTCAGAGAGCGCCCTTCACCTAACCAGTTCTTCAGCATCACCTGACTGACACATTCATGCCCTGTCAGACTGTCAGATGACAAAAACAGTTACAACCCAGTAGAAACATAATGGTAACCAGGCTGCTGATGAATTAAAGACCGCAGGTCTTGCCAAGATGTTACACAACTCATCTTGTGATCTTGATTCATAAGCAATTTAGTGGTTCTGGGTGTCTGGATCTTTGTCTGTGTGTCTCTATCTGTGCCTAATTTCAGCATCATATCTGCTGCTGTCAGTAACCAAACATCTTACTGACACAACTGACTAAGGTGAAATAACCCAGCTGTTGATTCCTCTCATACCTGTGAAGTTAATGCTCAGTTTTATACCCATCTTGCAGCTACTTCTCCCTCCGAGTTGCATATTGAATTAGGGCAGGTCATTCAGCACTCAAATTGAGTTAAGCCATGGTGTCAGCTCCATGACATCCAAAGTTTGCAACAACAGACTGTTGTCTATGTATGATACACACTCTGAGTCTCTCTCTCACACACACACTTGGTCCCTCTGGGAGTTCCCTCTCCCCGAAGGTAGACACTGTTGATGATCAACAACACGCTAGCTGCTATCCAAGAGAGTCTTATAGAGAGCAAGTCATATGTGATGCAGTCACGGAGTAGTAAGCCTACATGATGTGCTCAGCATATGACATACATACAATATGCTGATGTTGCTAAATGTGTCAGGGACATTTGATCCACCTATTTAAGTGAGAGGTTGTAAAGCTTGTAAGTCCTGCTTGCCGCAGCCGGCCTCCAGGGCTTTTTGTGTCACTAAATACAACTGCAATGCTGTGTGAAATATAAGCCTACGTGCATCACAGAAAGTCCAGTAATATCTCTAAAGGGTTAGCTTTTATCTTAATTTAATAACTATTTTATGAATGAATTGTTTGTACTAATCAGTCAACATAATGAAGAATGTCAATCATAACTAAGATCCCGAGGTAACAGTTTGTTTTGTCCGTCCATTTTTTTCAATTCTCTAAGCAAGTTTGATAAATATATCAAACTTGATATGAAGCTTGATAAATTACTTTGTTGTGACTGTCCAAACTCCAAATCCTGAGTCACTTTGTAGGTGACGTGGTGTTCCTGATGTATTTTCCACAAGCGGCAGCGTCCGTGTCTGGGAGATGAAGCCAATGCTTAAGTACTAAAAACTGTAATAACTCAAGCGGCCACTCGAGGCTGGCTACAAAACATTTAAACCTCCATAAACGCCTATAATGAAATGTCCAACATCACAGCAGTATTAAAGAAATAAACATGTTTTCAGCCTGGTACAAAAAACTGTTTTGGTCTCTATAGCTAATTTCCCCGTTGATGACAACTGTACTGAGGGTGAATTTATATACAACTCACCTGTTCAAATTATATCAAGGCTTAAGTTAGGCATAATTAACAGCATGGCCACTTTGACAATACACATGGCTTATTAGCGCACCCAGAAGTCGATCATTGTCGGCCGGCCTTAGGTCCGGTCTTTGCTGATATTTAGATTAGCTGGGAGGTGGAAGAAGCGCCAATATAGCGGCCAGCGCCACATATTTTGAGCTTCAAAACTGCTAGTTGACGTCACTCATGCGCTGTCCATTCTGTATACTGTCAGTGGTTTTCCATTAAAACAAGAATCAGACTTTGAGATGTTTTTCCTTTGGGTGAGGTTTCCATTTATTGAATAGTGGAATACTTTTACTTTTGTCTTGTCTGGTTGTGCGGTAAGAATCGTGTATTCCCTAACTTGTCCTGTTTCAGGACTTGCAACTTGCATGGTTACTTGAGACATTGAGAGCTGCCTGTTCCAGCTGAAGTCTTCTATACGGGAGCAGTTTGAGGGTGTTACGTGCCTGCACGTAAACCCTGGCTAAAGATGGGGGGCCAGGTGCTCGTCATTACTTCCCAATGTAGGTTTATCCTACTGAGCCAGACAGGTGCAGCAAGCTTCTCGACTGTCTCAGACCTCTGCTGCCCCAGGCATTTTTTAAGAGTATTATCCGAGACATTAAAAGTCATCTAATTTGCTAAACCTACAAGGCATCCAGGCCCATGAAACCAAATTGTGGTAGTCCAACTAATTCCCTATAATAGTGTTATTAAAAAAGACAGTGATCAGAGCATCATCATGCAGATACCATCTTCCACAATGAAACAAAACCTTCTCTGATTCAGCTTTTACCGAAGCTGAAAAGTTGTTTTTCTTGGTTTTAAAATAAAGGGAACAGCTGACACAAAACTAATCCCTGTCGGTACTTGTTGCTACTAGTGATGGGTCAATATTTGGTGCAGCAGAACACAGAATGGAGACAAAGGACAGACTGCATGCCCACCATAATATCCAAAGAAAACAAACTCCTAACATCCACCATGAGGCCATGCTTGCATGTTGTGACCTGTATTTCTTATCTTTGCGTGTGAGTGTGAGTGTATGTGTGTATATATGTACTGTATATTGTACATTGATCTGGTCAAAGCTGACCAGCCAGCTGTGTCAACTCACATAGAAAGAGAAAAATAAGGAAGTAGGGAAGTGGAGAGAGTTTCCTTAAATGGCCGTCATGTGGGTGAAACTGAGAACAGGGACTTCCAAGTTGACCAAAAAAAAAGACATTTTGTCTGTTTGACGATATTAAACAAGGAACTTCAGGATTCCTGTTGTCCTATTATTGGCCACATAACTCAGTTTCCACTTTATGACGTAAACCTAGCTTGAACTAATGCAGTGTGTGTGAGGATGCAGTTTGTGGTGTTGTTGAACTGGACTGTTATACTGACTGGTGTTTCTGTTATTTTACCAGTGAGGGCTAAATAACAGAAACACCTCTCCGTATAATGCAATACAGTTTAACAGCAGCACAAACTCCAACCTAAATGACCGTATAGTTCAATCAGCATGTTTCTAAAAGAACAAAACCTGAACATTATCATTCATGAAGGAAGATGTACAACTGTGATATTAGATTGAATTAGTTTTAGCGAGATGTACCTAATAAAGTGGCATCTGAGTGTAGGTGCTGAAATAATTAATAGTTAATTAATCATATATTTAAGTAGAAAATTCCAAATATTTGCTAGCTCCAGCTTCTTGGATTTGATGTTCTTTTCTTTTCTTTTTTTATATCATTGTGAATTTAATATTTTCTGACTGTTCATCTCACAAAACAAGCAGTAGAGACAGCACCTTAGTCTCTGGGAAATTATCTTAAACATTTTTAACATGTTACAGACCAGTGTTTCTCAAACTTTTTACACCATGTACCACCTCAGAAAGTATTAGGCCAAGTATGAGCACTTCATTATGACAGATGTTATAGGCTGACCCTATTCTGGATAGTTTACACAGGAGGCAGGTTTATTCCTAATAAGGAGCTTTCAGTTTATTTTCAATTCTATTTATATTACACCAAATCATAACAAAAGTTATCTCATGACAATTTGCATATAGAGCAGGCCCAGACTATAATATTATCTACAGAGACCCAACAATTCCCACAGTGGCAAGGAAAAACTTCCTTTAAGAGGCAGAAGATTGAAAGAAGAGGAAGAAACCTCATTGGTGGGCGGCCATCTGCTGCAGACACAACCACAATAATTGATCCAGGTGTAGCCATGATCCATGAGAACCTGCAAGATGAGAGAGCACAAAAACTCCAGGAGACAAGCTAAGTTAGTAACATGCATCAATGGGACATGAATGTGTACAGATGGAGAGAGAGAGAAGAAGAGAAGAGCTCTATCAAAAAGGAACATCTTAAGCCTACTCTTAAAAGTGTTGAGGTGTCTGCCTCATGAACCCAAAATGGGAACTTGTTCCACAGAAGATGAGCTTGATAGCTGAATTATTATTAAATCCTGAACAGAACTGGTTTAAGAATCAGCTAATTTGCTGGAAAAGTGATACTTGTAATCCGTACGTCTCTTCATAATATTTCCTGTTTGTAGCCATGATTGCAGTGTTTTTGAACCAATTATTTTACCTCTACTTACAAAATATTACATGAATGTGAAAATGACTCATCAATCTCATCTCTCACCATTTGCCTGCATTTTGATAGTATAATCTTTTTAAATTAATTAATTTCATTTTAAAACAATATTTCTGACATTCCTCCACATTTCTGTTTAGTTATAGACTAAAATTAATTTTTTTGCTCTTTTCTCGCCTTTCATCATCTCTTCATGTGTCTTCCAGGTTTGCGGGCGTCCCTCCTTCTCTCGGCGTTCTTCATGCTGCTAGGTGCGATTCTAAGGAGCATCCCACTGACAGACCAGCAGCTCAGACGATGGTAAGACTACTCTGTATGGTAGCACACAGTTCAACGGGCCTAGTGTGATCCTTTTGAAAAGTTCTGGAAAGGGGGCAGAGATTGACTCGTGATCTTCAGTGCAGTCATAAGCCTTCCATAATTTCCATAATTTGATTTATTAGGGAAACATTTCTAACCGACTGCCACAGCCAATTCAAGACTGGCTATGTACATCAGTTTATGGACAAAAAGAGCTGCTCAGCAAAATAAGGGCTTCACCTTGTCTAATGAGTTCACCATGATCTGTGATGTAGCTGACAAACATCAGTAAATCAATGGATTAGTCAAACCACAGAAAATGTATCTGCAACTATTCTGCAACCATCCTATTGGGAAATTCTACCGAGAATCTCCAGAAAAACGTTTAATTGATGAATTGATGAATTGATCCATATTGAAAATAATCTTTCCGCACTCACAGTATGCTAATATTTGTTGATCAGCTCTGAGCACAAAGTATAGCTCATCCAAAGCATTGGACAAATGAACATTTTGGGGGAAATATGTAGGGGATCAAATTTAAGGGGTCATCAAAGTGATGAAAGTTTATCCTGCATTGTAAGTGACAAGCCAACAGAAGATGAACAGAAGACAGCCCCTTGCTGGAAAACATAAAAAGAATCTCATTATTCTCATCTCAGTGTTTCATTCTCAGTTTTACTCATGAGCTCAGTGTTCTCTTTAAGAAGAGTGCAAGAGCTCAGAGGAGGTCATTTCAATTATAATTAGCCTTTTAAAAATGTAATTTCATTGAATGTTTGAGTGGTAATCTGTCTAATGATTCCTATTGGCCTCCAGAATATACATATAGATAGAAGATGATGAATACATAGAAAGGATTGTATTTCCACAGAATGAGTCACATATCACATTTGCTCCATGGGTTTGAGGATTTTAAAAATAATTTTGGCTTTCAAAGATCACATAAATCATTTCTCTCTCTCTCTCTTTCTCCCCCCGCCTCCCCTTCAGAGAGAGAGAGAGAGAGAGAAAGCCATGAGTGAACTGGTACAGTAATACAGGCCAAATGTGGGGAAAATAAAAAGCTTATGTTGAAGTATATCGGAAGAACAAGTGATAGAAGAGACTGCGTACAGTAAAAATAGTATTTGCAGTTTGCTGTGAAATGTCGAGCTTTGCATCCTGGATTTGTTGCCTCTCCATGTGGTTGCAGCATTCTGTACGTATAGCTTTATGGTCTCTTTCCTTTTTAAGAACTTGGAATCAAGAGTGAGGTCCTCTCACGAGTCCACTTCGACATGGTCACACCAACACGTAGACTAAACATGTTTGGTACATGTTCAAGGGTCTCATCTCAGATCGTTAACCATGTGTAGATCACTGTGTGGCATAACAGCATAATGTGATCTTGGCTGTGTTTTACAGTGGCAACACAAGACAGTGGGGTTTTCCTTTCTGGAGAAACTTGTTCCATTCCAGTGAAAAATGTAGAGCATTTTCCAAAAGCTGCACCACACCCTTTAATCAAGCTCATCCTCTAGGATCTGTCATTGGTTTTAGTGGAGTGCTTATGGCTTCAATCTTCAGTATCATTGTATCTGGCCTGCATACTAAACCACATAATTATGGAGCTTTTTTAAATTTTGCGGTCCTCTAAAAATTATAGAAAGATCAGTTAAAGTTTTAATTTTATCAGTAAATCCAGAGTAGACGAAACGCCTAATCCTAACCCTAAAATATCCTCCATCCAACTCAATGGTGTTTTTCCTTTAGATCTGCCCTGCCTGATGAATGCAGATGTCCATGCCTCCAGTTTTTATCATTAAAAAATGTGCAGTCTCTCCAACTCCCACGTAACTCATATGACACCACCACCAGGGGTTATTTTCTCAGACTTCATCCCCCTCAGCCACAGATGACATTATACAACTGATTCCCTTGGTTGAGAGGTGTTAACCATGACAAGGAGACTGATCCTCATGAGCAGCATTGGTGGGGTTTCCCTTCCAGTGAGTCGATAGGTCATTGGTGGCTGATTCAGCATTGTTTCAAGCCCGTACACTTGTCTTCACAAAGCTCCTAAAAATGTAACTTTGTGCTCAACCTTTCTCTTGACCCTCGTTCAACAACATTCAGTTATGGCTAATGCAGCTCCACTTGACATTTGTAGGTGCTTTTTTATTCACAGCACCACACACTAGCCCGTGCACATTCTTTGAACAGGACTGCTAACTATAAGTGTGGCAGGAATCAGAAATAAAACCCAGAAATGAGTTCCCTCACTTCAAAGTCAAGTTTTTTTTTTAAATTGGTTTTTGGTTTGATACCTGAAATAAGATCTTTGGTTAACACAAGCTTAA
This sequence comes from Argyrosomus regius, assembly GCA_946959425.1. Lineage (NCBI taxonomy): Eukaryota > Metazoa > Chordata > Actinopteri > Sciaenidae > Argyrosomus > Argyrosomus regius. The sequence goes on from OX336895.1 coordinate 24,280,272, forward strand.
GAGATTTTTTTTTTTCTATGACATAAAACATGTCAGTAAAAACCCAGCCCGTACATTTATACATCATTTTAAAAAGTTGGTTGCTAACAAGTAGCTAAATGAGACATCAGAGGATGTTGGGGACATTAAATGTCATGATGCCGGACACTTAAAGCTTAGAGGTGGTGACACTGGCGATTGGTGATTGCATTTACACTTCAAACCATTAGAGTGGTTTTTGTTTGTGAAGATTATCTTGTTAAACAAAACAAGTTTCGTAGTTATTTGTTTGCAACAGAGATTATTTTCTGCATTAATCCAAAATCTAATAGAAAGATCCCATTAGCGTTTTGCAGTGGGAACCAGGGTAAAGTTACCATCGAGGTCAGACCACAAAAACACATCGTCCTCTTTATGCCAGAGGCTTTTACTGTAAAGGGGAAATAGAATCAAATAGAAACAGAGCACAAGACACTTCTTCCTCTGCTTGTTTGGATAAGCTAATGGCGGGACTGTTGTTGGTCAAACTGACAAACATACACCTCAGCAGTATTACTAAAGAGTTAGTCCAGTACAAAATCCCAGCACAGTACAGTATCACCAGTATGCCTTTAATCCAGCCATACAACAGAATACATCAGTTATATATCAGTGCTTCTTCTATCAGTATCTGCCATAGTCAAAAAGCTCAAAGTATGGTGCTCAGGTTCAGAACAGTGATTTTGTTTTTCCCCCTGTTGGATGATGGGTACAACCTTTCACAGCCCATGACCTTCAGCTCTTCAGATTCAGCATTCAAAGTGGAAAACAAGATGGAACCAGTGAAAGCCAAGATAACAAAGCAAATGTTAGCTCTGACACAGTTCAGCCTGATTTGCATGTGAAATGTAATAGGTCACAGCTCTTGAAGGCACGTTTGAATGGGTGACACAGCGGGTTATCACTGTAAAGTACATGCTGATAGAATCATGCAGCTCCCTGGATCACCACTAGATGTCACTCTTTGCTTTGCAGTAGTGGAGATGAAACATCATCAGAGGGCTTTGTTTATTGACCTGTGTTGTTGCTTTTCTTTTTTGCTCACACCAGAACAATGGGCTTAGATGATGATTTAGACGACCTGAGAGACAGGGAGGAGACCTAACAACACGGTTGAAAGTCTAACCGGCTCCAGACTTTTGAATGTGTTGAGTTCAAGGGCATTGCAAGAGCGATCAAACACAGCTTTTAGTTTCCTGCTCCCCTGATCCGGAGGCAAGTGGCGACAGTTATCCAGGTTCCCTCGACAGTTCTGTGTTTAATCCACATGCCGTTTCATGTTTTTTCTTTTCGTGACATCCTCTTGAGGAAGTAAACCACCTCTTTGTTTTGAGTTTTTAAGAAATCAAAGGTTGTGCACTACTGAGCAGTGGAAGTTCCTTTCTTTTTTTATAACCAGGATCTTCTGTGTAGCTCCTTTAGTCCCATTTGAAAAAGAATTAAGTGTTTGTTTTGTTAAGTTCATATGAGAAACAAAGGCACTGTTGCATCAGTGGTCACTGATAAGACCTCGCTGTGATTAGCGGCTGCTCTCAAATCAAAGACATCGTCATTTTACCCTCCTCATTGTCTTGTGTTTTCACAAATTCACTCTTTTCTCTCTCATATCATCTCTTCGTATGTGTCTCTCATGCAACACAGACCAGCTGTGTGATTAGTAAGTGCCAATCAGTTAGATCTCAGACTCACTCAGACACTGTCTGATTGGCCATCAGAACACATTGTGGGTTCCGCAGCAGGTTGTCCTATTACGATTGCTGTGGTGTTATTTTCAAGACAGAATTGGCCTGGCCTTTTTGTGATGGCAGAATTGCGTCTCTCAGCCCGGGGGGCTCAGATGATTTCACCACAGTGCTGGCTTCTTCTTTGTCTCATTCTCGATCAAATTCCGTCTGACAAGGTTCATCAATACTGATTAACTTAATCATCTTGTTGGAAAAAAGCTGCTCTCTTCCCTTTCTTCTCCTCTCCTGCCACAGTGCAGCTGCCCCCTGTGACCGCTCATCCTCAAGTTACTCACCATCCGTCCTCATCACCTGTCACATTAAAGGCAATTTTCTTAGTCACATCCATCCTGAGAGAATATAGCCAGCCAGGCTGCGCTCTGAGCTCCAGCACTTTTAAAGTTCTGAACAAACTTTGCAACACAAAGTTTCAAAAGCTTCCATTACACTGGTCAGATTATTAGTTATGTTTAGTGATTCAGATACATGCTGTTTTATGGCTCGTTTTGTAGAAAAGCACTAATCAACCAAGTGGAAACAATGGCCTGGTCAAAAATCCCACCTAGGCTCAATACCTGTGTCAGGACTGTGAAGAAGCCTCTTGGATGAGTGGTGAAACATTTTCACAAATCTTCAACCAAGTCCAGTTGCCTCAAATTTAAGCCTTCTCATGGAAAGATAACCTGATTTACTGAGAACCTTCACAGACTTTTTGTAGAAAAATGTGTTTATGCTATACGATATAGAGAAAAGTATCTTTTAGGGCTTTGTACAAAAATGTAGACATTGTATTTTGCTGGTAAAAAAACAAAAAAACAAATGGTGCCTGGTCTTAATATGAGGTCACACTCAGTTCACAATTCAGGGCTTATGATTAAGGATTGCTCAGTTTGCCGGGGCTAGTAAAATGCCATGTCAGGCTGGTAAATCTAGCAACTCACTTGTGTCCAATCGGGTAAAAAGCTATAGTATAAAGGAATTAGACACATAGGGCTAATGATGGAGGTAGCCAAGGAGTGAGCTTCCTTCTCATCTCTGTTGAGAGTTGCACATGATTGGACTCTCAGGAGAAAATGGGTAAAGACAAAGTTTATGGGCTGAAGCAGAAGCGAGCATTTTACTATCCTGGAAACAGGAGTTATGATGACCACTAATAAATAAACCATTGATACATAAAATAATATGTACAGGGGCAACTAAAAATTGACTTAGACCTTTTTCACAGCAGCCATTTTCCCATGAAATAGTAGGATCAACACAGGTGTTACCAATGATACTAATTAAGGTTCTGTTCTGTTAATTAGTATCATTGGTAACACCTGTGTTGATCCTACTATTTCATGGGAAAATGGCTGCTGTGAAAATGGTGTATGAGATTTCTGACCCGTCTGGGCAAGCAAAATAAAACCCCATTAACGTTGAACCCTGCAGTTATTGTTTTAAATCATGCCGTGTGTCTTTGTTGCTTTGATAATCAGTATTTGGACAAACTGCATTTGAGTTTTGGGGCTGGAGTATGAGAATGATACAGGTGGACCAGTCTGGATTCTGGACCCTTCCCAGGCCTGAATGAGACTGTAATCACAGGGTCCGTTCCAAAATCTAACCGGCACAGTGGCCATCTGTACCAGTTGGTCGTGGTTTCCACTCCATTTCAATGCAGCACACAAAGCACATGCTGCTTATGCTGTGCTGAATCAATAGATCTGTGCAGCAGGTAAATAAAATACCATGTTTTATCAAGAGCATCATAAACAATCTAAGAACACATACTTCACAAAGCTTGTTGTGCCTGAAGCCAAACAGTAAATGTACTGTACTACCTCAGCCAACCCTTAAAAGTTGTGAAAAGATTAAATTAAACTTAACTACACTACTGCTGCTATTTGATTATCAGCTGACAGAGGAAGTCATACTCGCTGCCTCACGCAGCATTCAATGAGTTTCTCTGTCCTTTTTCATAAGGTGACACGCCGTCCCACCCAAATGGAGCGCAGCCAGGGTGATGAAGAGTTGCAGTTGACAGTAAACTCATTAATCATGGAGAAATTACATGGAAAAAAAAAAGTCTTCAATTTTTTTAATTTTTTAGATGTTTCCAGAAATTGCGACACAGCCAAGCAGTTAGAGCAGTGGATCAGGTGACTCCAGGGACAGCCGAGAGCTAATGATTCTGATGTAAAGTGTGCAATTGAGCACAACTTGGTTAAAAAGTCATGAGTCTGGGGTGTCCTTTGGCTCGGTTGGTGGAGCGTCCGCCCCATGTGCGGGGGCTCGGTCCTTGCTGCAGCGGCCCAGGGTTCGAATCCGACCTGTGCTTCTTTCCCGCATGTCATTCCCCATCTCTCTCTCCCCACATTCCTGTCACTCTTCAAGCTGTCTCTGTCATAAAGCTTAAAAAAAAAAAAAAAAAAGTCATGAGTCATGTAAGGACAGAAATCCTAAGGAAGCCTTTTTGGTAGTACCTTAAGTTACCTTTAATATGTGTTGCTAAAGACAACTCAAAGGCATTTAAATGGGCAGCAAAACACTGAATTTGCAGCACATTTCTATGCACATTAATATCCCTATCCTCACTCACTAATATATATTTGAGAAACCTGAATATGTCCTCCGGTTTACCCTGTGGCATGTAAATGCATTATCTAGGTTTCTGCCATGTGAGCACGGGCATCTTTGACTTATATCATGTAGCAGTGAGTCGGTAAAACAAAAATATGATGACAAATGATGAAATGATGATCTACACGCTGAAGTGAAAATGACAGTGTGACACTCCGGTAATATGGAGGATACATTTTATTGCTTGTCGTTCGCGTCTTCCATCACTCGTAATAAGACAGGAAAGAAAATAGTGGAGTGGTAAATGCAGCAGTGTCCCGACACTGGGTTCATCCCTCAGTTGCTGAGGGAACTCACTTGGAGTGGCTAAATGTGGGGGAGTCAAAGCCATGCCTGCACTGACACAGATGACCGGAGCAGAGTATACAGCTTATTCTGTGAATGTCATATCACACATATGATCAGAACAGAAGGCTAGTGTGTAAACATACTCATAGAGCCGTCATTTTTAAGTGTATCAATCTGTAATAGAAAACCACAGAAATTAATTGAGACATGTATGAAGAAAAAGAAGAGAAAGAAGGAGTGAGATAAATAAAAAGTAAGATCCACAGAGTATTTCAGGAGGTGCCAGCGTGTAGGCTGGGATGCTATCGGGTCTGACATGTGGGAAGTAGATATAGGGTGAACAAGTTATTCTCCAATCAATCTGTCACTGACCACTGCGCTTCGTATTCTGTCATGACACATTTATCTGTGAACTCCAGAGGCAGTGGACAGCAAAGTAAAAAAGAGTTAGGAGCGGAGAAGTGTAAGCACACTGAAGGGCAACACAAACTAATATGACCGCTTTAAGTCTGAAGATATTGCTTTTTTTTTTTTTTTAAATGTGGGGCCGTGTAACCTCAATAGACCTTTTTCACAGCAGCCATTTTGACATGAAATAGTAGGTAAACACAGGTGTTACCAGGTTCCATTCCATTCAGGTCAAACAGTTTTAAAAATAAAATACTCGCTTGTGCTTCAGCCCATAAACTTTGTCTTTACACGCTGCCGTTTTCTCGTGAGAGTCCAATCATACGCAACTCTCAACAGAGATGAGAAGGAAGAGAGATGGCTCCCTCCTTAGCTACTTCCATCATTAGCCCTGAAAAAAAAAAAAAATGTGTCTAATTCCTTTATACTATATACAATTGGACAAGTGATTTGCTAGATTTACTAGCCTGACATGGCATTTTACTAGCCCCGGCAAATCGAGCAATCCCTAATCATTTGCAGTTTATTGGGGTTTTTTTAAAATGTGGGGCTAGGTGTTGAACCTCAATAGGCCTTTTTCACAGCAGCCATTTTGACATGAAATAGACACAACCTTAATTAACTAAAGTTCAGTTCCATTCAGGTCAACCTTGATTCACTTTTTTTTAAATGCACATATGTGTTCAATGCTAGTTCTCATAGTACGGAACTGATTTTATAAAGTTATGATATCAGTATTGAAACCTGGGTGCAATGTCAATACTGGTATTGTTTCTTATTTAAATATAGTTGTCACTCACACACAGGAGAATTTTCAACATGGTCATAATGATGGTTTGACAGTGACAATGATGGATGCCAGAAACGTGGCAGCTCTGCGTTCAGCAGGGTGTCAGTAAGTCCCAGAACAGTCTTCTAAATCACATAAATGTTATTCAAACGTAAGGTCCTAAATGATATGTCTTAATACTGTTTTAGAAACTGTGGAACACTTACCTTATTTCACTTACCTAATGGGTGATATCTGCCATCCACATTTATATTAAAAAGTGTTTAAGTCAGCTTGATTTAAACATTCAGTTTTCTCTTTCCAGCCGCACTCACTTATGCTGAATAAGAATCAACAGGACTTCAGCTGTCAAATAGACAATCTGAATGCAAATACACTGAATATTTTTGTATACCATAAACGCAGAATTAGCCAGACATCGCTTCTTGTCCTTTCTCTGCTTTATCGTTTTCTGTCTCTCTGCCTCTTCTACTGCACTCCCCTTCTCCCTGCTGTGCCGTCTCAGACGGCTCTAAATGAATGGTGTCTTTACTGAGCTCATAGACAATCAGCCGTGTGCAGTCTCTGGCGGCTGGCTGTCTCAGTCAGACAGTTATGGAGGGGGAGGAAGGTTGTGAGGGGTCTGGTGGCATCAGGGGACTTCTCAAAGTACATCTGTCTCGAACAACTCAGTCTGTAGGTGTGCAAGCGAGACTGTACAGCAACTTGGACTTTCTCAAGGGCAAGTTGTTGATTGCATCCCCACAGATAATTAGCTCTTATTTTCATTCCTTCGCCTGTCATCATTGCACCAGAACAAATGTAGCATTACTTTATGTCTTTGTGTTTATTTTTAACTTGAGCTCTTCCATTCCACCCCTTCCCTAACAAACTAATTTTTGTCCTCTTTTGGGGGAAAAGAAGGAATTTTCAAGAGGTAACAGCAGATATATCAACAGGATGTACTATATAGACGTGGTGTACATCATCTGAAAGCTGGGAACCTGAACTTTAATTTGAGACGTAGTTGAGCTTTGTGTCAAGCTTTTCTAGTCATACATTGTGTTTTAGTTAGGTACCTATTTAAATATAATATAGTAAGTTTAAAGTGAGTAAATGAGTAAGGAACAAGGGCTTAGAACATCGATGAAAGTATATGATGGCCAATCCCTTCCTCAATTATGTATCATAAGTTGTTGCAACCATTTTTGGGTCGATACCAAGCGGCAATCTCCGTGGCTGTGAAGTGAAGCCAATGCATAAGTGCCAAAAACTGCAGTTCCTCCAACGACTATTAGAGGCTGTCTACAGAACAGGTCAATCTCCATAAGTCCCCATATTAAAATGTCCAACTTCACAGCAGAAATAAACATGTTTCCAGCCTGGTACAAAAACTGTCATTGCAGCTTTTTTGAGCTTCAAAACGGCTCTGGTCACCACCAGGGTCCACTTGTGTGATGTCATACACACAACGTCCATTCTTTATACAGTCATTGGTTGATACCATTTGTTACACAGATTTGGTTCAAAATGTAACCCCCTTTGACCACTCAAAATGCACAAAAGTAGTTAACAAACCCTTCAGAATACCACATTGAGACACTTAGACCTTGAAGAACACTAAAAAAAAGTCCAGATTACTGTAAGAGTTGCATTTTTTTGGATGGCGAGCACTTGTCTCCTGGAAATTGCTTTTAAACCCCCTTATAGTCAATATATGCTGGAAAGCCACATGTCCTTTGAATGAAATCTAGCTATAAAACTGAGCCCACCACAGCCTGTGAAACAGTAATGTCAGCCGAGGACGCCTGTGTCCCCACGGAGTGAATGCATAATAAATACACAGTGGAGGATCCAATACAGTGTAATATAAATAGGAGCACAATAAAAGAAGGGTTTACAGGGTTTCCACACACCATGAAAAACCTAACATATGATAATAGATTTTTCCAAGCCAAATAAGAGTCCTAGACAATGATGAAACTGATCAAAAAGTCCTGAAAAACATTTTTCATCATTTTCATTTCCATCATTTACTGTTAGTATCTTTTAAAGGTCATTGCGGACGCACACAATACAGACTCAACCTCTGAGAGACAGACTAAACTTCATTACAGTAACTGAAAGCAGCTGAGCTGAGCAAACTAGATTTGCCACATCTGGCTAACTGTCAGACTTTAATTAGCCAGATAAACTCAAAACACCTCGAGTGCCCGGTCTCAACATTAGCATTCACAAGCCTAATTATTATTATTTTACATGACACTTAAATTAGTCCCCGTGTTGTGGACCCCACACTCGTAACAACATAATAATTCTTGATATTTGCTGTTCAAAACAAAGTGCCGCACAGATGTTTATGCCTATTATCACACCAATTTCTCACATTGTGTTTATTGTTGTTTTAGAGAGAATAATTAACGCTATTCCTGCTTTGTCTGTTACAGGTTGATACACGGAGGTCAGTTTCTGAACGGTTTAGCCGGCCCAACCATAATGAGCGCCGGACCCTTCCTCTCCACCACATGGTTCGCCCCCGACCAGAGAGCCACTGCAACGGCCGTGGCCTCGCTCTTCTCCTACCTTGGAGGCGCCGCTTCGTTTGTAGTGGGACCTCTGGTAGTTCCGGCCCCCAATGACACCTTGGCAGGAACCACGATGGCAGCGGCATTTTCCAACAGCGCCATCCGAGACAGGATCCAGCTGGTTTTGTATGCAGGTACTAAAGCGGGAACCACCGAGGGCACAGAGGATCGATAGCACATCATTTCGACATCATGTCAGCACTGTCAAGGGACACAAATACAATCAAGCGAGGGGATCCAAGAATTTTGCAGTAACACCAAAAAAAAAAAAAACCCAATTATAATCTTCATACCCACCACTCTGAAAAATACATTGCTGGGACTGTTATGCTTAACTGATTCAGAAAATTAAAAGCATGCTGAAAAGAGAAACAAGCATGCTGTAATAGATGATGCCTGCGGCTTTTGTTTAACCCAAGGAGGTATTTTTATTAATTTTCAAAGGACAAAACAGCTGCCGCATGTATGGCAAAAGTTTTGGAGGTCATCAATAGAAAAAAAAGGATAGACACATGACTAGTGTATAAGTCTAATAGGCAATCATGTTCATTCCAGGGATGATTTCAGAGGACCTTTAGGTGTCACACTGACATTTTTTTAAAATGCCAAATTGTTGTTGACTGTCATGTCCATGAAAATAACATGTATTTGCATCTGTGCTCCAACAGAGTTAGCTGCAATTGCTACGCTATTTGCGGCAGTCCTGCTCTATTTCCCGTCACGCCCACCGTTGCCTCCCAGCGTGGCCGCCGCAAGCCAGAGACTCAGTTACAGGAGCAGCATTTGCAGACTTCTTAGGTAAATCCACACACATGCTGACACACACACACACACACACACACACACACACACACACACACACACAGCATACACACATACACAAGGTCATCTGAAAGAGCAATACCACCTGACATCTTTTGTTGTTCTTCTCCAGCGCATAATTCAGTATGCCTATCCCGATGTGTCCTTGATTCAACTCGTGTGCCGACGTATAAAGCAAATGAAACTTTATGTGCTGCATTTGAAATGAGTTTCAGGTGCCGTTATGTTTTACGACATCGGACTCTAAGAGAGCAGTCAAGAGCATATTTCTGCATCACCTCCGATGCTCTCTGCTCCACTGTGCCTACAAATCTATTAGGTCAGGTTTGGTTTCTTATTTGCTGATGCACTGCGCGTTTCTTGTCTTAGAAAGTTAAAGTGACAGAATCTTGAGCTGGAGAAGGATATGGAATCTTAATGAAGGGGTCTGCCACTCACCATCTGCTTGGGTTGTTATCAAAGACACCCCAGCCTTCCCTTAGGATTAATTACTAAGCTATAATATACTGGTCGCTGTTGGAAAAAAAACCCACATCCTCTTACATCTGTACCATCAGGTCAGTCGTCAATATATGATCTCTAAGCACCATTGACGCATAGGGTTAGAGAGAGGAATGGTATATATGACAAGGTCCTGAATCCCAGTAGTGCAATACATTCATTGATGTTTCATCACCTTTGTCTTTCCCTAAGGCGTAAAGGAAGAGCTAAGACCAAATCTAGAGACTATGATTGATTCACGCTTCACTATAACCCCGCAACAACCCCATCACCCAACCCCGTTACACTACCAAGGCGATATATATCCTCCGGGCCATGAGGAAACAGCGTTGTCCTTGGAGCGAGTGCTGCACTTTTTGGTCGACTAGTGGAGGAATGAAGCCTGTGGCAGTGGCAAGGGATTAAAGGCTGGAGAAGGGAGAGGGAAAAGCCAGGGGACGCCAGCTGGGGAGTGGGCCTAGCTTTGTTGGCTAGCCTCGGTCCCCCGCAGTAAGAAATTGCTTCACTGCAGTGCCATGCTTTCCACAGGCCTCTCACCAGCACAGAGAGGCTTAACTCCATGTAAGAGCGCCCTCAGATAGATGACAGGGACAGAGCTGATATCAACCTAATGCATAGTTTTGGACAGATGTACATACACGCAGAGACCAGCCAACTTAACTAGGCCATCCAGCTGAGAGGGCTTCTGTTCCACTTGTGATAGGCAGCCTTCCAGTGACCTGTTTGGGCGTCACGTTGCATTTCAGTCAAGCTACATCGAGCCGCAGAATTCTGCTGCAGGGACTGAACATAGAGCGGCAAATGATGTATTTGTATTTGTACTGACACAGGAGGTTAGACTAAATAATGTTAACATAATGTTAATGTCTTTTAAGAGTTTAATTTTAAAAGTTGATAAAATATCTGTCTTTCCCAGGTCAGACCCACAGAGAATTATCTCCAACTCTGCAGCTCCATGGTGCTTTTTAGCCTTGATTATTAGCATATTGTTTTGGTTTTTACAGCACTTTAATTTTTTGGTTAAGTTTCATCATTTATCAGTTCTGTCTTTAGCAGTAGTAGGAAGCATATTACCAATGAAATGCCCTAATAAATTCACTGCAGTGTCTGACTTCAGAGTTACTGATTAGAAAGTCAGACAAGCAGAACATCTAGGAGCCGAGGAGTCAGATATCTTTCCCAGGATTTAAATAATATTGGACTTAGAAATATGACTCCAAATTAATGTTTATGTTGCTCTGCAGCTAGTAGATGTTTAAAAAGACAACTTTACAACTCAATCACAAGTAAGCGGTGTGGGTTTTTAGCATTCTGTGGAATGCCCACAGATGGACAAAAAACAATGATTGTAACTTAAATCACCGCTGCACACTCTGCAACACAAATGAATAATACCAATGCAGATGCGTGATTCAACACCAGTGCTCTTTTTCCATAAATATTAATATCTATATAACTTACTGCGTGACACCAATTTGAATTTTTATGTAAGGTAACATGAGGCTAGAGGTAGCTGTGTGACTAAATACTGAGTTTGGTGAAGAAACCGCCTCTGCATCATGGATCGGTGCATCCATACGGTTTGTATTTGTATTCACTGACAAAATGTTATCATTTTGTGACCGGCCTCCACAGTGACAGCAGGTGGTAGTCGGCTTGTGGGTTAGTCAGCCCGATACCTATCCATTGATGTATCTCTTCATCCATTCAGCCTGTCAGGGTTTGAGCACTGGTTAATGATCTTCAGCTAGATGAGTGCTTCCAGCTGTTCACATCTGCTTCCACAGCGGCAGTCTAATTAGCAGCCTGAACGTCTCTGCACGTGGCACAAAGTTATCATTGTATTCTGATCACCAAACAGCCCAGAGCCTTAGTATTGATGATCCCTCCCTCCCCAGTCATGCTCACTTTAGCTTTGAGAGTTGTCATCTTGATGCATTGAACCCCAGCCGGGTCTGCCAAGGACAAATAGCACTTAGCTGATGACGCCGCCAGCTTTGAGACTTCTTCGGAAATATTTCATCACCAGCAGGAAAGGAAAGGGGCAGAAATATCCCCTCTGTTACTAAGTAGCTAGCGTTGGCTTGCTTACATTTGGTTATCTAAATAAGCTCCCGGACAGGGAAAAAGGTGCATGGATATTGATTTCCCGCTGTTGTGGCAAGGTTAATGAAAGGGGTGCTGGGAGAGGGTGCTCCATCACGGTGCTTTTATGACTGTCCCTCTATACTCTCCCCAAGGCCAAGTTGCTTCATTCTGCTTAGGACAAGACAGGCTTGCAGCAGGGAGACAAGCTGTATTTGTTTTTCTGCGGAGTCAAAGCATTCTGTAAATAAAAGTGATTCATTGTCTGCACCAGCGTCAGGAAAGGGAAAGGGTGTGCATGTTTACAGCAACAGTGCTTTCACTGTACATGTTATGCGTCTTGGGACACGCCCCCCCCCATAGTTTTCAAACTCAGAGACTGAGGTGCGGATAGTATCTACATGTGTGGTTCCCATATATTTGAACTTTTTGAACTGTATGTCTGCATTTTGAATGTTTGAAGCCCTAGTATGGATGCAGGAGGGCCTAAAGTGCTCTCCAGATGTCCCTGCGTGATCTTGCTCAGGATGCTGCAGTATAATGAACAAGGCGGAGGAAGAATAAATGCAGCAGTTAAACAGTGTCCATAAACAAAGAAGAGGAGAGCAGGAAAACAAAACAATCTATGAATCTGCTGCCTGCCCTGCCAACCTTGCCTCATTTGTCAGGCGCCCGGTGATTCTAATCATATTGTTAGGGTTGAGGAGGTGGCACTGATTTAAATCAGCATGCCACCTCATTGGGCAAAGGTGATTAGCGTGGGTGTTCCGAGTGATTGTAATTGGGTTGCATATGATTGGAGAGGTGCCATATATCCCAAAGAGGTGGGCAATGTGTATATACTGCATGTGCATACATAACTAGGCATGTGGAGGTTTATTTCCTTTCCCTCCCCCTGCTGTTGTTCACAGTACACCGTGAGCTGATGAGATATTAGCAGACAGCTTGTATCAGACCGCACAGCACAATATCTGTAGCCTAAAGCTATTTATCGCAGCTGGGAGATGGTGGTGCTTGTTTTTATCTCTCATTTGTACATTGTGATTTCAGTTGATATTTTGATGAGCAGCCGTAAGTTGACATTTCACTTAGCCTGTGCTGAGAAGATAAACACGTTTATCTACTGGTCAATGGACAGAACAGTTGGTGACGGTTTTGATAATCAATAAAGTCATTTATCAAAGAAAAATGCCTAACAACGTCTGGTTTGAGCTCCTCAAATGCGAGCTTATGCTGCCTTTAACTTTGTAACATGATTGAAAATTGAATAGCCTTTGGTTTTAAAATGATTAAACAAGGAATTTCACATGTCTACAAAATTGACTAATTTAGTATTTTCTAACATTTTATAGACTAAATGTCAACTGTCTAAAAATAATCAATAGACAAATCAATAATAAAAAATAAATGTACTGAACGCAGAAAAGAGCAAAAAAAAGTTTTTTCTTTTTCTTTTTTACAGTAACAACTTTAATTCTCTAATTTTCACTAAATAATATGATATGAAACACTGAAACCTGTTCCATTCAACAGTGCTGTCAAACTGGAATATGGCTTTTCATCTGAGATCTAAAGTGAACAACTTCTGCACTGAAATGATCGAGACATAAACCATTTTTCACACTTCCAATATGCCTGATACTGACAGAGGCGGTACCAAGTTCAGCTTCCCAGTGTTAGCAGAAGGAGTCATTTCCATTCCCTTTGATTCTTTTAAATCAAAGCGGTTGATTAGTTATTGATGAAGTCAGAGAGAATTTAATCCATTTCTTCTTTTAGCAGATCAGCAAAATTTACTATCCGTTCATCAGCCTATCGCTCACACTCTATATCATACTGTTACACTATATTACACTATACTGGACTGTGTGAAGCAGTATTTTAAATAAACTTAATAATCCATAGCTTCAGACTGTATAGTCAGTTTTAGGTGCATGTTGCCCTCTGTGATACCTCTCAGCTTTATTATGGCAGCTCTGACCACTGTGTTCAGATAGCTGCTTGTCACTATGTCACTACGCTCTGCACAATAGATCTTCTGCTGTGACTATAGCAGGATGATGAACCAGAGGTGTGTGTGTGTATAAACCAGTCAAAAGTTTGGACACACCTTCTCATTAAATCTTAATTTTTATTACTTTCAAAGATGAAGACATTGAAACTGTGAAATAACACATATTTACATGGTTAAAAAATAGTGTAATTTTGAACAAATTGCCAATAGTATCACCAGCAAAGTACCCCATACGTAATCACACCTCCTCCTCCATGTTTCACGGTGGGAACCACACATGCAGATACCATCCACTGTCCTTCTCTGTGGCTCACAAAGACACGCCAGTTGGAACCAAAAATCTCAAATTTGACTCATCAGACCAAAGTACAGATTTCCACTGGTCTAATGTCCATTCTTTGTGTTTCTCCAAGCAGTTCTCTTCTTCTTGTTGTTCTTCATCAGTAGTAGTGTCTTTGCAGCAATTCAACCATGAAGATTCTTATTCACACAGTCTGCTCTCAACAATTGATGTTGAGATGTATCTGCTACTTGAACTCTGTGAAGAATTTATGTAGGCTCTAATCTGAGGTGCCATTTATTGGTGATTTCTGAGGTTGATTTCTGGTTGGTTGTAATGAACTTATCCTCTGTGGCAGAGGTTACTCTTGGACTTCCTTTTCTGGGGCAGTCCTCATGAGAGTCATGAAATTTTCCTGACTGACTGACCTTCATGTATTAAATTATCAGACTGTTGTTTCTCCTTACTTAGTTGAGTGGTTCTTGGATTACTACAGTAGTCGTCACAACTACAGTAGTCAACTAGAAAATTCCAAGATATGGAAGAACAAGAAATTCCAGTAATTAACTTTTGGCGAGGCACACCTGTTAATTGAAAACCAGGTTCTCTGTGAATACCTCGTGAAGGCTGACTGAGAGAATGCCAAGAGTCTGCAAAGCTGTCATAAAAGAAAAGGTGGCTACTTTGAAGAATCTAAAATATAAATCATATTTAGCTTTGTTTACACTACTTTTAATCACATAATTCCATATGTTTTATTTCATAGTTCTGATGTCTTCAGTGTTGGATGAAGTGAAAAATAATGTGGGCTAGTAAAAAGACTTGTAGCTGATGGCAGTCCTCCAAACAGAAGGGAACAGAAGGGGAAGGACACATTCTATTATGCTGCTTGCACTGTTCATTCCAGGCCAGTGCTGTTAGGATGTACGGTGTACTCATCCAATTAGTAACATTTTGTTGTCGGATTATGACTATGTAACCCTTAATGACTCGGTGGGGGGTATCCTCTGGATTAGAATCAACTTCTGAACCTCACATGTGCTCGCAGTCACATCTATTAGAGCGTTTGACTTCAGCAGTAGATGTGAAAATACTGGATGTTGGAATGTTTTGAATGACGGAAAACAGGATACAGTATATTTGGATGGCTCATCAAATTCATATAGAGATCTGCCCATTTAGTTATTGATTTGAGCAAACTGCCGCATGTAATGATTGATATGCTGTGAGCTTTGTACTAGTCCCCATGAAAATTGATTTTGTCATTTGAGAGGTAAAGATCTTTTTACCCTGAGAACAGTGATAGGGCGAGCTCTAAGAAATCACCTCAACAGACACTTTCTAAAGAACATAGATAAGTGGATGTAGTATATAAATAAACCAGAGGGTAACAAAAGAACAACCCACTGTCTTTTCACAGAACTTTATGTTCAGCATATTGTTTAGGACATCAGGACACATTATGCATCTAGTCTTGCGTACCAACACCGTGGTTAAAGAGCTCATTCATATTCATATTTTAGGAAGGCACAACACAAAAAATCAGCTTGTCTTTTTTGGGGGGGGGCAGTGTAAGTTTGAATGTGTAATGTGTTTTCGTCCCCTCTAGTAACGTGCGGTTCCTGATGATAGCACTGGCCTACGCTGTCCCCACGGGAGTGATCGCTGGCTGGTCGGGGGTCCTCGACATGGTTCTTACACCAGCCAAAGTCAGCCAGGTAGGCAGCAAACACACACACACTCATCTCGTTAATGTATTAGATGCAGTAAACCAGTGTCAGTAACAACACAGAATATGGTAGTGTCTATGTGCAGACATTTGATCAAAAACTGTTTCTGTAGCGGACCAAAGACCATTCCATCAAAATGATACTGTCAGTGCTGCTACTCTGTGAAAATGTGCACGTAAGGTCAGAACATCACTCTAGTTTTCAGCTTGGTTACCCTTTAGGTGAGACAGTATATATTATGCGCCACAACCTAGGATGAATAGAGGCTCATCTTGTATTTCTGCATAAAAACGAAGCAGCATGAGTAGCTCGTCAGTCCATTTGCCAAGTTTGATTTTCTCATTTTGAAAAACCTCCACTGTGCCAGCAATTTGCAAAGCTTTTCACAAGTGTAGCCCAATCAGATGAACAATGCGATGAATAGCTGATGTCTCATGGTTGGATCCTTCAGAAACTTGTAGAGAATCAGAGAGTGAGGTCTGTTATTGCCCAGGCACTGCCTCATTCATGTGAATGCACCCAAAGTACACATCACATTTTAAAGCAACACAGTGTTACTTTAAAACCTTCAAATAACAGCACCACCACCAACTATTTTTGGTGAAATTGGATAAGATTTTATGGAGAAAATGTTTTCTGGTTTTCTGTTCCCTGATGTACAGAAAGCTTTACTAGTTGCTTAAGTAAGTAAGGTAACTAAGATTGCTAGCTCAGTCAATGCTGCCCAGACTGGAAGCTCCAGAGGAGTAGGGTTGTCAAAAGTACAGATACTTTACCACTTTTGCTATACCACATTTAAAATGAATCTAAAACTATCTCATTTCGGGTGGTGAGGACTTTATTTTTTTTGTCATGGTATCAAAGAGATATCAAATATTGTTTTTTAATAGTAGTGTTGTATCAAAGTTTAAAATTATGATATCGTGACAACCTTTTGGGGGAGCGTTGGTATTTTTACTGCTAGCAAAGGAGCTTCGGACCACCAAGAGGAGTTTTTCAGGCCTGGGCTGCGGGGGAGCAAGTAGGTAATGCTAAGAAGGAGTGCAGCCAGTGTCGTGCCAGATCTGGAGCTGTGAGAATGGGCATGAAACTGGGCTCAGCAGCCTCTGCGGACATGGCAGTGGCTAAGAGACCCAAGAGAATGTTGACGGACGGAGCTAAGAAGAGAAAAAAGAGAGACTGTGCAAGAGGCCACCGATACTAAATCTGCAGCTGTCTTCTAGTCATTGGTGAGCACAAGACAGACGCCGAGCTGCAGCGTTCAAGATGCTTTTCACCTTGGAAGGTATCAAAGTATTTGAAGGAATCAATCGCAGTCTTTGCTCAGACTACCTACTGCATTGTCTCATTAATTTGTTAACATCAATAATGTGATTGGATGTAAAACCTACTGCTTCAAATTCAACCAATAATTTGGATCATTTCTAATTTGACATTTTTTTGTTTCTGTTAATGTCACCCCTCCCCATACCCCTTCACACAATCTTCTATAACAAACTTACCATGTTTGAAGATCTTGTCAGACATCTTCTCCCAGATCCGCAGCAAATTACCAGCATTGTCACCACCTGTAGCTTACCTGAGAAAGCTACTGTTGCTTGCGGTAACATGTGATAAAGCTTGACAGTGCGACTGTCTTTGTGCTTCTTAGGAGGCATATCGACGTAAAAACTGGGCTTGTTTTAGTCTACTTACCCTCTGGTCTCGATCATGATTGATTTGGTTTATGTGGACTACAAAACTGCAGGGCTGGGCTTCTTGCTGTTGGACTAGTAAGTAATATTAGCTGGCTGCTATGTCTTGTGTTGTTGCACTTGCGATCATAAGTAATAGAATCGTAACAAATACACGTATGAATCTGTTCATATTTCTGTCAGTTATATCGTACCTTGAAATTGGGGGTGCTTCAAAGCAGATCTGAAATATTGGAGATGTTGAGGGATAATTAACCTCAAGGCTCCGACACTAACACAAATGTATTTCAGTGGACCTCCAGACGGATGAACTTTTCTGCAAGGGTTTATGAAGTCACTCTTACCCTCTTGTGAATACGCTTTAAAGTTCAAAGGTGCTGTCCCTCACAGCACACACAAACTCAGTCATATTTCAAGGAACAGAAAAGTAGAAGAAGAGCGAAATGGTTATTAATCTTCTCTTTCTTCTTTCTCGCTGAACCTACTCAGAGCTACTGTCCATCTTTTGTGAAGGGTTCAATCATAACACCATTTACATGCCTGCCCACCATCTTCAGCGACAGAGACAAACCAGAGGGGAGACAAGTGTGGCAGGGTGGGCTGGGAGTGCGAGTTGGAGCTCTGTGTAGAGTGCGTCTTCCAGGTCCCGACAGCAGCATGTCGAAAGACAAAGTGAGAATCGTTTCAAGGTTATCACCAGACAGGTGCTGCTTGAGAGGAGATCACACGGAGGAGAGCGGAGGATGAGGCGCTCATCATCGCACCTCTTCCTCACTGAAGAGGCAGCAGAGCGCATACCAAATTGTTCTTAGATTTCACTTGTTCTCCAAAGACTCTTCTTCCAAAGTTCCTTTCATCCGTGCTAGTTAAGGAGATGAAAAGTGTATTGCAACGAGGTGAGCTGTGTTACAGGATATCCCACGGGTGCAAAACTTTGAGCTTAATAAATAAATGAAAGCAGATAGTGGTGCCTCTAAACACGGTGAGGTGGAGGAGTGCTAATATATAGTGGAAGATTTCTGAAATGTTTCCTTTTTTTCTTCAGAGCGCGGAGATGTAAAAGCAAATACTGCATCTTCTTCTCGTTTAAGCTTACTGTGAACCTGCAGACCCAAATCGAAGCTTAAGCTGTAAGCTTTGTTGATTCTGCGGATCTACTGTAGAAACAGTGTAGAAAGATGTTCAGGGAGGGAAATGAGCACACAAACACAAGGTATATGATGTATGTAGAGATTTTTCTATCCCTAGATTCACAAACATTTGAACATTTATACTTTCCTCTGTTCCATCTTTTATTATCTTTCTATTATCTTAACCCTGAAAAATGTTACAGAGTCTGACTGTTTCTCTGGTAATTTAAAGTATGCAGGAAGAGCCTCAGGCCACGGCATAATGCATTGATAGCAAGAGAGCACTTTCATACTTTTTATTAATTACCTCGTGCTTTCCAATAATTTGCTCATTTCGGTGCAAATGGCTTGTTGCACACACCACTTACATCCTCTCACACTCCCTTCATTTGTGCTCACACACCACATCGAGATCTGATGTAATGCATCCCACCTACGCACCAACTTTCAGCCATCTTGGTTTATTCCTGCCGTCTGTCCTAGTTGCAGGTTTCTGCCTCCTTTTTGGAGGTCTCTTTCTTTCCTGTCCATCTCTTCCTTTTCTCACAGCGGCAGGTTTCGGTGCGGTACACTCGCCTACTCATTTTCAGCAATGACCCCTGTACTGCAGATGTCAAATGCTGTTTTCCATCTTCTGAAGTCCATCCGCTTGACAGCTTTGCAGTCATTTATCCTCAGTCTGTTTCCAGATCTCGCTTCATCTCTTCTCTCTTCTCTCCCCTCTGCTGATCTTTGTCAGCATTTTTCTCTTTTCAGCCGTTTCTGCAGGGTTCTTCGCCAAAAATATAGATGCTTCTGTCATCTGTTTTCTCAGCTAGCCGTGCAGTCTGATTGAAAGGTGACCGTGGCTGCGGTGGGGCAGCTGTCAGTGGATTGGACAAATGTTGCTGCCGACTTTCTCAGGCTGAATTTGGAAAAAAACAAACCTGTGCCCGTCTTACACAGCAGAGGCTCCTAAAATGATTGGAGCAGTGAAACGTCCCGATTGACATGACGATGCCAAAAGAAACACACCCTCAAGATAACAAAAACTGTTCCAGCAACGAGACAACTCTCTGGTTACAGTTGTCATGCTGAGATTTCAGGAGTTTGCTAAGTATGACCCAGAAATGCACCTGGGGTGTTTTACTACTTACAACAATTGATTCAGTAAATCAAAGGCAGGTGGGGTAGAGGCATGTGGGGATGAACTGGCTGGCAAACTGTGCAGCAGGAGGAGATGTGGCACCAGGCTAGGAAACTTTGTAGGGTTTTGGGTTTTGCGATGCTGAAGCTGTAGAAACTTGAGGGTTACATGTTGGCCTCACTTAGAGGTACATACACAACCAGTTGTTGAATCATATCAATCGATATACATTCATATACTGCAGTGCCCATTTAGTGCCCATGAAGCCTGTGTGGAAGTGCCATAAACTGCTACCCCTAACCCTATATTAAGATTTACTCTTGCCTCTGACTTGAAAATGTCTTGGAAATGCATATTTAAGAAAGCTGCGGTGCAAAAAGTGAGCTGCAACTAATATTGCTGGGTGTCATCATTGTGCCCCGAAGCAGACTTTCAGGTTTCTCTGCTTATTGCTGATGATTTAGTTCGGTTGACATCCAGCGCACACCGGGCAGCTTTTACCCGACAATGAAGTTGGTCGGATGAGAAACACCACCTCCAAGTTCAAGGCTATGGTACTCTGCCAGGTGGATTTCCCCTTGGGATTAGGTTGAGTGAGTTTCTGCCCGAAAGTGAAGGAGTTCACTTTCATCCAGTTATTGTGTTTTCCATTGAGCCATTGGATGTATTGACTCCCATTGACTTCAGCCCTACAGACACAGCAGCTGTTGCTCAGCCTGAAAAAACACACACAAACAACAGAACAGGGTGGTTTTCTTTGACAGAAGCACATCTCAGTGGTTGCGTCGCCATCCTTGTTTCAATTTTGCGCCTGAGATTGTGCGTTATTCTTCCTTCCTGCATAATATTTTGACAGAATACTCTCCACTGCGTTTGAATTCAGTAGGAATTGGGGGTGAGACCAGGACAAAAGCCAAAAGGATAGTGAAAGTATAAATAGTCAGACAAAGGCTAAGGTGTAAAACTCTTTGTTTGAATCTGACTTGGAATCAGGATAGTATATGATCTTGTAAAAACGCTGCACTCCTGGAGCTTAATTGCCTGCTGTGCGAGCTCTGCTGGGGGAATGTGCTAGACCTGCAGACAGAAGGATTGAGTGCTGAGCTCAGCATCACCATAATGAGTATGACTCAGGAAACAGGTGCCTTACTGTGCTCATCAGTCATATGTAATTGTTCCCTTAATGGAGAGTAACCATTTAGAATTCACAGAATCCAAAAGGCTGATCCAAGCTAAGGATAAGGTCTTTGATTATTGCCTTAAAATGGCTTAGAACAAGTGATTGAGAGAGAGAATCAGGCAAAACAAACATGTTAATGTGTCAGGGGCCTTGAGCCCTGGCTTTTTCTGCCCTAACACCAGCCACCTCCAGCTTATTGACACAATCGCAATATAGCAGACGTGATTAAGCTTCAAATCTGTGAGGGTTCACCATGCCAAGCCACCTCGGGGGCCATGCAAACAAGAGATGAGTGCCTTTCCAATTAGCGTTTAGCGACTTACAGAAGGCTGGCCCTCACAGAACACTTTGGGGGGGCGTAATTTAAATCAAATACAGTGGCATTTTGACATTCATCACTTACTGCACCAGAATACATTTTACATTTAATAACTTTGATAGTCCACTTTTCTTCATTATAGACTTTCCTGACAGATCGCTGCACAGTATGATTAAGCAAAAAGCATCAGATCCTGCTTTAGAGTCTGCTCCCATGCTGTCTCATCTTCCATACTGTTGGATTTGGTTGAATGTGAGTTATTGCTTCAGGTAGATTGATGGGAACCAAACACCTTCATTGGCACTCCGAGACATTCTCGCATGGGTGCCACACACTGATTGGTTGTGTGTGCGTGTGTGTGTGTGTGTGTGTGTGTGTGTGTGTGTGTGTGTGTGTGTGTGTGTGTGTGTGTGTGTGTGTGTGTGTGTGTGTGCGCGTGCGTGTGTGTGTGTGTGCGTGCGTGCGTGTGTGTGTGTGTGCGTGCACATGTGCTACCTTTTCCCTCATATTGATTCAGCTCCTGTTCTGGGCTGTGACGTCCTTTCTCCTGACTTTAAGGCCGAGTGTGTGCGTCGGCCTTTATCCCTGTAAATAAGAAAGGACAACAATTTTACATGCATACACACACACACCACACACACACACACACAGCTGCTCTTATAGCAATGCGGCTACCATCCACCAGACAGAGTGATTGACAGGGTTCAGTAGACTTCAGACACACAGTGCCTGCTTCCCGTCTAACTCTGTCCACACAGTCATGGACTGCATTTTGAACGCTGAATAACCTTCTCTTCTCTTCTCTTCTCTTCTCTTCTCTTCTCTTCTCTTCTCTTCTCTTCTCTTCTCTTTCTAACACACAGGTGGATGCAGGTTGGATTGGTTTCTGGTCAACTGTTGGTGGATGTGTGTTTGGTGTAGCAATGGCCAGGTAAGTTACTCTACATCAAGCTGTTTTTTAAGTAACATGGTGTGATCACTGAACGTGGTTTTAAGTCGAAAAAAGGAAGCAGGAAGGTAAGATTGTCCCAGCAAGTCCAGTCCACTCTAGACCTCTGCATATCTAGACGACTGATGACAGCTTGCTGATTAACATCTCCCGCTAAACTCCATCACGTTGGATAACCTGGGTGCACCAGTCATTTATGGCTCGAAGTAACTTGAAAAGTGAACATTAAAGCAGTTCTACCTTTCCCTGGTTCCAGACCTCCGAATTCCCACACATCTCTGATTTTCTCAACGTTTAAGTAGAAACAAAATGGCAATTCGGTGTGATTATCAGGCTAATACCACTCAGCTCAGTGAAAACTCGATAGACCTGGTGAGGCATCAAATGAGAAAATAAGCATTTACTGTAACCCCTCATTTACGTTAACAGACCTTTTTTTTAAAAGCTGAATCAGTTTCTGAGAGACTTTGAGAGACTCTGTTGTGTGACCACAATATTGAGGAAAGTTCAAATCTACCCTATTTAGGCAAAAGAATGTTTGAGCATCTTATTACAAATTTACTTAAAAGTGCTTCTCGATGTGGTGCTCACGACCCACAAAAAGGTGAGTCTGAGGTGTGTTAGATTATTCATGTATAAGAAATAAGAAAATGTATGTATCTGTAAATGTCTTTGGATTTCTTCATTTCTTGGCCATAAAATTCAAAAATAGTTTTGCATCTTCACAGCTGCCTAAATGATTCAAATGAAACACCCCGAGATGGATAAACGCACTCTGCAATTGAACAGCTCACAGCTCGTAGATTCATGCGACCAGGATCACAAGTCTGTAGATGTGACTTTAGTTAAAGGGACAACATGCCAAAAAAAAGTTGGGAACCACTCAGGCCTCAATGGAGATGAAGATTAAAAGATCAATGTGTCGGATTTAGCGAGATTAATTAATAATTAAGAGAACAAAATAGAAAAGGGCACATGAATACTAAGCAGCAACCTCCGTAGCTGTGAAGTGAAGTCTATGCAGAAGTGTCAAAAACTGCAGTTCCTCAAACTTGAGGCTGGCTACAGAACGAGTCAGTCTCCATAAGTCCCCATGTTAAAATGTCCAACTTCACAGCAGAAATAAACATGTTTACAGCCTGGTACAAAAAAACAGTTTTGGTCTCTATAGCTAATTTCCCCGTTCATAACAACTGTACCGAGGGTGAATTTTTATACAACTCACCTGCTCAAATTATACTAAGACTTAAAGTTATGCGGAATTAAGAGTGTGGCTGCTATGATTGACAGCTAGGTGCCATTACAGATGGCTTGTTTGAGCACCCAGGCATCATTCGGCCTGCCTCAGGTCCACCGATGATCCACGTCCATTTTTTAGATTAGCTGGGAGGTGGCAGAGGCGGGACTGCCAAGATGGTGGAGCTTCAAATCAGCTCGTCAGTAAACTGTGGGTGACGAATAGTTGTGAACTGTCCTTTAATTCATATACCACAAAAATAATCAACTTGTGATTGGTTTGGTTTTAGGTTTGGCTGTGTCTCTGCTACCTGACAAACAAGATTAGAAAATAGTAGTCTTGAAGTGTCCTACATACTCGGTGTATCCCCCTGACACTAGGAAAGCTGTACTGTTTATGACATTATTAATAACTACTAAATCTCTTAGAAAGAAAGGTTGAGGGTTCAGTTGAGGTAAAGGAGGGGGTCTCTCTCTTGCTTCCTAATCTCATCTACTCTCTTTTAATATATGAGCTGAAGCCAGCGACTCTGTCATAGAGTGAGGGAAATAGATGCTAATGCAACAGCCACTTCACCTCCATTGATGGATAGGGAGCAGCACCACAAAGACAAAGTGTGGAGTCTGCAAAAGCAAGGGATTCATTCCTGCTCTGATGGATATATGTTTATCGCAGGCTGAGGCCCAATCAGCACTTCCAGGCTGGCCCACTGTTTTCTTTAAGCTGTAATCAGGGAAATGAGCCCATAACTCCCACTGTTAATCAATGAAGCTGTTTGCAGCACGAGATGAAAGTGTATGTAAACAGAGCTGTTGAATTATTGGTGTTGATTACATAGACTCTGAGTCGGTGGAGAGATTGATTAGTCTCTCTTTGGTACAACAGTTGATAGTTAAATGAAATTCAGCTTTAACAATTGGCCGTGTGTCATTTGCTCTATATGGAACTGTTGTGCTGTCTATATGTGCTGCACATGGTTGGTAGGCATGGGTATGAACTTCTCTTAGTCTCTGGTCATGCCAGTGAGCTGTGCTCAGTGGGTACCACTTGTAGAAATTGGTCCCTTGTTGCACTTTCCCATTTTGAACAGATTTTTATGTGATGGAATCAAAATATCTATTAGGTGTTTTGTTTTTTATTATCTGTGCTATGTGAATTGCTGTGGAATATTAGTTTTAAAGAGTGCTATATAAGTAAATTGGGTCATTTTCTGCAGTTTGCTGAAATGATGTTGATCAAGTATCAAATAATGATTTGTTTGCAGCTCCTAAATGTCTCCTGCTCAAAGAGTAATTCCAGCGCTGGTGCACTGAGATATCAATCATATCTCTATTTATTGATTGCAAATCTGACAAAATAAGTAATAATGATGACAATAATGACAACACAGTCACTCTATGAGAAACTATATTTGCTTTAAAAATGAGTGATCGGGACACCCGGGTAGCTCACCTGGTAGAGTGTGCATCCCATTTATCAAGGCTCCCCAACTGTCACTATCCAAAAAAGCTGATAAAACTGGCATCCATCCATCCATCCATCCATCCATCCATCCTCCATTTTCTGTAGCCACTTATCCATATCAGGACCATGGGGCCTTTCCCAGCCAGCACTGGGCGAGAGGCAGGGCACACTCTGGACAAGTCACCAGTTCATCACAGGGCTAACACGTAGAGACAAACATCCATTCACACTCACATTCACACCTACAAGCAAATTAGAGTCACCAATTAACCTGTTTACTTTGGAGTGTGGGAGGAAGCCAGAGTACCGGGAGAGAAACAACGCAGACACAGGGAGAACACGCATAAAGCAGACAGTGCTAACCACTGCCTCTGGCAAAAAAGACAGAAAGAAATAAAAAAGTAATATGAAGTGAAGAGTGATTGCAGAAAAAGTGAAAGACGTCATTTAACTATTCTATTTGCTTCTAGGCTTAAATTATTAAATCTCTGTGTTTGGGTGTGAAAAAAACTGTTTTGCCTGGGAAATTTTAGATTTAGCAAAAGTGAAAATTGATACACTTCCAGAAGGAATTATACAACTTTTGAGACACGTGAGACTCAAGGTCCAGCTCTGTCCTGGACTGCCCCCTAGGTCTCATAGAGGAAGTATGGGGGGGGGTTAGTAACTGACATCCATCATGAAGAACTCCTCTCACCTCCTTCAACAACAGACTATTACTCCCACCATGTAAGAAGGAGCACTACCACAGGTCCTTCATTCCAACAGCTGTCACACTCTTTAACACCAGCATGACTTCATGACTTTCTTCTATATATTTCTTATTTATGAGTCATTTCTTATCACCCTTGTGTATACGAGCTGCTGTTACAAGTGAATTTCCCTGGAGTGGGATCATATTTTATCTTTACACACATCATTATTTCCTCAACAGTATTTCAGAATTTTAATCAATCTCTAACTATCTATATCTTGTAAGAACAATTTCACACACTTGTTTTTGAATGGTGGCATCCTTTAATTAGAGAAACGTTTAAAGAAATTTAACAGTATCTTTCTACTCCTTTAAAACTAAATGCTGCAGCTGCCTTTTTTTTTCCTCCATCAACTTGCTGCAATATGGCATCATTAGATACAGTCCCAGGAAAGCTTGTGGTAATGAACTGAGCAGAGAGCAATCTTTGTCCCTTGTCTTAGCCACTAGCAGCCCCTAAGATGTTAATGTCCCTTTCCCTCCAGCTAGCGCAATGGAGTGCCAATGCTGAGCACAGTATGCCGCAGGGGGCAGGAAAATGGTCCCCCTGTAAATGCTTTCTGTGCTGCAGGCGTTGCAGTTTTACATTTTTTCATACTGATGTATACTCCTGCAAAGCTACATTTCTTGTGGGATTAACACTTGGCCTTTGCCAAAAAGTAAACACTGGCTGCTTACAAACATTTCATTGCCTGTGGATAGTCAAATTGCAGGGAGCTTAATGCAGCGAGTTCAATTAGCGGCGGATGCTCCAAGGTGTGGCACCTGTCATGAAAACATTTGACAAACAATCTGGCAGCTGTCTAATTGTGTGGCTCAGACTGAAGCTGACTGGATGACAGCAGCACGCCGCGCTCTCTCTATTTTTTTTCCTGTCCCCAGATTGAAGAGGATGGAAAGAATAACTAACAAGTGTCCCTCGTTATCTTCCCATTACAAGCCCCGGGAAAAAGCGGGGGCGGGGGTTGAGGGGCGGTGGAGGCAGAAAACAGAACCAGGTTATTCTCTTTCACGTCACAAAGGTCTGAGCCAAAACAAAACTCCAGGTTAATGAGATGAGATAGAGCAAACACAAACGAGCATCAGCCACTGCCTAATTTGTTTTGCCTGCAAACGGGGACAATCTGTGATTGCATGCTGATCATCGCATTATACCGTCTACATCTATTTGGGTATTTACTGCATGTCCCTCACAAAAAACGTAGATGGGCACAATTGATATCATACTGATGGTGATATTTCATCATTCCCCTCAGGCACTGGGAGAGCAGAAAATGGAATCAGATTCTACATGACTTAAATGATGCTATCTTTATGGCCAATAAATCCTGTTAGTGCGGTGTAAAAGATAGGCTTTTAATACTGACATTACCTCATGAGATGACACGACCCTCTTTACTCACTGAGCAGTGTAACAGAGCTCTGCATTACATTACCGGAGACATGCAAACCTTTATAGCAAAGTGTTGTCTTGTTCAGTGTTAATATGTATTTCACTGGTTCTCAAACTGTGGTACAAGCACCAGTGGTGATATGCAAACTCCACTTGAGTGGTATGCTGTGGAATCTCTGAAATATACATTTTTAATTAAATAAATTCATTTAGAAACCTTTAATACCAACAATACTACAAGAATTTGAATAAAAATATGTAAAAACTATGAGAACCTGTGAAATTTTGTTCCGATATCATGCTGCTCCATAGTCAATCACATTCATGTAGCACGTAAGATGTAGCACACATACATCCATGACTAAAAACACTGCAATCGTGGCTCCAAACAGGAACTGTAAGGAAGAGAAGTTCGCATCAGGAGTACCTCTTTTCCGCCCAAGTAGCTCAGGTTCTTGAAATTGGTTCCGTTCAGGATCCAACAACAGTCAGTAATAAATATCAGGAATAAATCTTCCTCCTGTGTGAACCGTCTGTAGCTGAATTGTGTTGGCCTTCTGTGTTTCAACTTCTGTCATGATGGTGGTACTTGGAAAACCAAATATATTCTGAGGTGATACGTGGTGTAAAAAGTAAAAAAAAAAAAAACACTGCTGTATTTTCTCATCGCTGCCAAACTCAATGAAAACACCAAAACCGACTAAAAGTATTTTAAAGTAAGATTTCATTTGATTTAGTGGTAAGACTGCAGATTGCAACCAAGTGAATACCCCTTGCCTCACCCTCTCATTCCTAGCATGAATGGGAAACTGCGGTGGCTGTGAAACTCACAAGAGAAACATGGAAGGCATGGCTCATCTAGTGCCAGTGTTTAGTTTGTTCTATGTTGTAGAAATAATGCCAGGACCTGCAGCACATGTAGATATAAAAGACTCATTCTAAGGTAGCGCAAACACAACAAGTCTTATTTTTATTATACACTAATGAACATGGTTATGTACAGTATATGTTATTCCATTTCTTCATTAGGTCCTTGTAAATCTTACACACTGGACCTTTAATACTTTCCAACTTCCCTACAGCTTATGGCAAGCCTGTTTGTTCCTACTAAGGATGTAAATCTTAAAAAAAACAGTGAGCACTGTAGTCAACTTATAAATGTTACCGAAACTGGAGTAAGTAACGTATTTGTTAGGGACTATTTTCGGTCTTTGATTGAATACGCGCTTGGTGCTTTAATTAGTCTTTGTGGCAGCATGGACGTGTATGTGTGATCGACTAAACCAAACTACGGTTGTCACGCTCACAGTAATTATGGAACATTTCACCCAGTGCAACAGTGGCTCATTGATGCATTTTTAATTGTTATTGGACAACAATGGAGTTCTGTGTTCGGAGGAAGAAGGTGCTGTATATCAGGCTCTTGACTGCACAGGCAGTTCTTGTTAGCAACATTAACTGTCGGATTAGGTCTTCATAGAGTTTGTTGACAGAGAGAAAAACACAGAATATCGATGTGCTTATCCTTAAAAAACATAAGATTTATGATGATAGGATATTTGCTGTTAGTCAGCTGTAAGGCAGAGGTTTTTTAAAGTCCAAACTCTGCACAGATGCATTAGTTTAATTCAAACTGTGCTGCGCCTGACTTATCATGCCAATCAGTGACCAAGCTCTTTATCAAGTGGACTCAGGGACCATCAGAGTTAGTAGGAAATAAGCTACTTATGTTGTTTGTGCCCGGAGGATCAGATTGGAATTGATACACAGGAGTAGCCTGTGATCCTCTCTCGCAAAGAGATGAGGGCTCGACTGGGTGCAGGCTAAGGATTTCATCCCTTTGGTACCAGGGGTGTTTGAAGGGGTTGTGGATGCAAGCCAGACAGTGGCAGATGGGTGATGCAGATTTGAGGGGTGTAGCTGTGGGCAGGGAAACCAGACGGTGTAGTGGCAAGCATTTGGCTGTCGGACTTGCCTGCCTTTTCCAATGCCACCATTCTTGTAAACAGAAATATGACGCCTTTAGATCTGTTTATCAGAAGAGGCTGACAAAATTCACCACGTTACCCACACTCCACTCTCTCTCAGCGATCTGTCCAAAGGTAGGAATTCAGAATGGAGCTGATGTCCTGTGAACACAGAGGTAATGTGTCGAGGCTGTGAGTGACAGCTCGCGAAATCCCAGGAGACACTGGTATCATCTAAAAATGTCATGTTCTGAGTGGAGAAGTTCTCATTATCCGTCCAAAGGATGATTTCCCCTCAGCATACTGACAGAACTTCACAACCTAGCTGAACTAATCAGCCATTTCCACACGTTCTTGCACTAAGTTCATCGTCGAGTTCAGCCCCTCTTTTCTCAAGCATCTTCTCTGTGAGCAACAAAACAAAAGTAATTAGCATCTGTCTTTGCCACGGGCTTCTGTAGCTTCATCTAATCTTTCACAAGCATACATACGCATACCCAGAGGAGCGCGGAGGAGTTAATGAACTATGAGGGTTTTAGAAAGGGCTACAAAGAGAAACCACAGTACTCCAGAGAGATTGGGAATGGCCCGATGGCTTGTCTTCCACAATATAATACAATGCGCATCTTAAGTCCGCCTGCTTAGCTGCTGAGACAAATTGAATCAACTCTTCGAATAGTGTCTGCTTGTGTAATGACAAGTACAACTGATGCACTCAGAAACAAGTGGGAGAAGGAAATGATCTAGCCTTTCTCTGAAACAATGCATGTCTCCAGTAATAGATTATGACACAAGTCACAGAGGAAGCAGACATTTAGAAATTGCATAGCTGCTCATTGTGTTTATTGAAGGATGCCTCTTGCTTCTGAAGCAGTTGTCTTCACTCACTTCAGTAATCTCTTCTTTGTTCCGGTGTGTTTCAGGATCAGTATTTTCAATATGCTGTGCTTTGCCTCACTGTTCTGTTTGGTTTTATAAATTGATATTCATCTTTCCTCCCCCCCACTCCCCAGGTTTGCAGACTCTATTCGGGGGATGCTGAAGCTGATCCTGGTGCTGATGCTGGCAGGAGCCTCGCTGGCCTCTACCTGGTTCACATTAACTTGTCTGAGCAGAGTCACTCACCTCCCCTCTACTGCAGGTGGGTCCACAGCAGCATCACCGTCAAGGTGACATTGTGCACACGCAGTGCAGCTCAGAGGCAAGAATGAATTCAGTGGGCAGTTCAGGGTCCTTATTCAGTAAGTCAGTAAAGTAGAGTCCACTCTGATTTAATATATATTGATTTGTTTAAGACCAGACCACAGGTGGGTTTTCTGTGTGTAACGTTATGTATTTCAAATTGGATTTGAAATAGAACAATGATTATGAGGTTACTGTGCTGACTTTAAGGTTTAATTTCACATCCACATCAGATGAAATTGCACTCATTTTTATACCTACCCCCCAATTTTAAGGGACAAAAGGTTAAACACAAAATAAAATAAAATCACCATATTTAAAGGTGACAAAGGACACCCCACCAAACTTCACACCCTTAATGTAGTTGAAAATCCTTTGCAGTCAGTAAACTGTAGTTAAACTTGTGCTGGACTCGCAAGATCACGAAATCATGCAAGAATCTATCAAAACACAGTGGTAAAGTAACAACAGCATCCCATAAGGAACTATGGCATGAGCTGCGGGCAGAGTTTTTGAAATGTCCAAGAACGACTTCTCTGTGTAACAAATCATTGGAGGCAGTCAGGTTCACCATCAGCCGATCAGTGATCCTCGTGTTTTAGATCCTTTTTGCCCCCCAGTCTGGTCCTCATGATCAAACAAACCTCATGATCAGCTGGATCCAGCTCATGTGACCCTGCTTGACACAAACAAATTATATAACTTTTATACATAAAAGGTGTCATACATGGCTAAATCCAGTACCACCTATATTGGAAGATTTGTATGAAACAATTTTGTAAATATTTTAAATGGGAAAGTTGACTTATTCTTTGAGGATCCAAAAAGACAAATGTTTCCTATTTTGATATAAATGAATCAAATTTATAACCTCAGCTTGAGCAGATTTTGTATTTGAGTCCACTGAGGCTCCTTTCCTCTTCCTAATGTTAATGATAGAAATGTAAGCTCTCTTGGTTTTATTGTATAGTTACTTTTTTAATAGAATGCGAGAAAAGTTAAATACAAAAACAACAAGCATGCCTTTAATACCTTCCTCTCTACATGTATGTAAACACTGGAAAAGGGTTTTATGTAAATATATCAAAAGAGGTTCTGTACATCCTGTAAACTGGTCCCCTAGTAACGACGCCCTCAAACACCCTGACAGCTTCAAGTCATCCATGTAGTTACTGTTTCGAGATCCAGAACAATAAAGAAACATCTAATTTTTCAGACTCTTATTCTGCAGAACTGATCCATTTGTAGACGTCAGTGATAAACCCATTAGGGACACTGAACTGGACTTAGCTGCCATTTTCTAAGCCAAACCAATAAGCATACCAGCATGTTGTTCAAAGTCTCTAATTCTAGCCATCATCATCCATCATCATTTTCCAGGCCCTGGCAGCTCTCTCTTCCTATCTCATGTCCTCTTATCCCAAACACTGGCAGTCTGCAGCAGCCAGGCTCCAACCTTGCTCATCCACCTGGTGTGTTACACAAGAGGGGTGGCGTGATACTGCAACAAAAGCTGCCAAAACACCTCATCATCTCAGTGTGGGATGGTCAGTAACGCACAGATTAGCGCCATCTTCAGTTGCTGTGAACAAATGGCCAGTCTTTTTTTAAAAAAAGAAAATCTTTAGATAATTTGCATAGAAGTTGTCAGTGGGTTCTGTTAGACTTTGTCTCTGTCTGATTTACTCTGGTCTTGTCTAAAGTCCTTGACATCCTTTAATTAACTTCACATTATTCAAAACGGCAAGGCACAGACACAGGTTAACACCAAATATCATGCTGGCCCAAATCTAAGAAAACCCCCACTGTCTTTTTTATCTGTCTTTGGATTATAAACACAAGACGTGGTGCACAAATATAACAGATTTACCATTTTAAAGGATTAGTAATAAAATTAAGCCAAACTATACTTGCCACATAGGGCTAGGGTCTGCATGATTTAAATTTCCTTTCTTCGACACCTTTACTTCTTGGCCACTTGACAGATGATTATGATTCCTCTGTGGTAGCTTAACATGTTACACACTCTATAAGCCACCTGAAAACTCAGGTTTAGGTGTAGGTCAGTAATAGATCTTTTTCACAGCAGCCATTTTGACATGAAATAGTAGGATCAATGGAGGTGTTTCCAATGAGATTAATTAATGTGCTCAGAGACTTTCCAGTGATCCAACATGCACCATAGCAGCACCCTGACTCTGCCTGACCTGAATGGAATTCACTATTTTATAGACTAAATGATTAATCTGCAGATTTATTTTTAGTTAGTTGAAATCATTTTGATTGGAGATTTCAGGTCTGTTTGTGCATTTCTGCATGTGCATGTCTGGTGTTTACATGCTCCAATGCATTTATTTTGAACTGCTGTGTGTCATCTGCATAACTGATGAAAACACTCTTGTTGTTTTGGGATTTAGCCTTGTTATAGGCTGACCCCAAAGTTTTTAATTTGTTCAAAGCTATCCTGCTTCGTTCATTTTTTTCCCTGTCCTAGCATCTAGATACTGTTCAGTTTAAGAACATTTTATATCTAAAACACTCCGCAGAGGTCCAATTCAGCTTGGAAACCGCCATTTTTTTGGAAGTGGATAAACATACTGCACATCCCCACACATTTATTTCAAGATGGCGGCCATGCGCAGAAAGAATGCAGCCAGAAAGTAATCAGATGAATCATTTACTTTGTACAATTTTTCTTATGCAATCTGTTCAGGGCTGTTTTTTATTCTTTTTGGGCTTTTGAACTGATTATAGTCAGATTATACTCCACTGCTGTGCACACCACGTCTTTCCTTTCTTCAAGGGATCTCGTACAGCCTTTGGGGATTTTGCGCCAAATAGCCTAATTCAATAGAGTGAGGGGAAAAGTGCAGTGGTTGAAGCGGTCTTAAGTGTCTGATATCAGTGCTTCATTAGGTCGAATAAAGACGAGCACGGCTGCCTTTGATGGCTGCGTGAGTGGCTCCTGGGTTCCCCATCACAGGCAGGCGGGCAGGCAGTCACACGAGGGCCCTCTGAGGCACTGTGATTAAAGGGACGTGCAGGCTAATAGGGAGCTCATTTGGACCAATCTGCTGTGATAAGGGAGATGGAGGGTGCCTTGATGCTCCAGAGGTGATGGCTTAATCTTTCCGCACATCATTTTACTTTAGGGACTAGCCAAAAGATGCAACTGAGACTAGACCCTGAGATGCCCTAACATGCTGAACGCTTTCTGATTGTTCTACGGACATCAAGACACAGACACAAAGCATGAACAGTAACATTCTTGTCATGCCGGAGGTGCAAATGAGACAAGCTGTTTACAAATTTGATTTAAATATACTGTAGAATCTATTAAACGAGTTGCATCTTAATGCTGAGTGTGCAAGTAAACCAAAAACAATTGAATGAAATTAAATTGCTCTCAGAGCCGTCAAAACTTTATTGTGACACCTTTTGCCAGACTGGGAGAAAGTCCTTCCTGATGGAGAGTTACCCCCAAATTCCACTGGGCGGTATGTAAGCATGTATGTATGGCGGAATATCAAACTTTCTTGGTACCAACTAAAATGCATCCGTAGTTCCGAGTATCAAAAACGACCAAGTACCAAAAGTCATATGGAATGCTTGATCAGATACATAACTTTAACACATGAATGAAGGAAGGAAGCAAACCAAAAACATACAGTTCAACATTACAAATTCAACATGTGACACTGCAGACCAGGGGCCACGTTCAGTCCAGACAAGACGTAGCAAAGCGTTTATTTAAACTAAAACAGCTTTTTACAATGGCGGGATTAATATACATGCCGCTGCTGATTTGGTAACACCTCTGACACATGCACCAAAAGGGTGAAAACCACTGACAGTATAAAGAATACACTGCGCATGTGTGATGTCACCCACAGGCCTCTGAAGAGCCATTTTGAAGCTCAAAAATCTGTTGCTCTTACCACCGCCTTGTTGGCAGGCAAAAAAATCACCAAAGAAGTGGATCATTGGTGGATCTGAGCAAATGGTACAATAAGAGATATAAATCACCACTGCTGTTGTTCCATAAACATAACCAGTATGCCACCCTTTTAAAGGAGTGGGGTTTGATACTCTTTTAAATCACGGTTTCCAATTAAGCTGTGACTTATTGTTGTTCTGCTGTTTTTTTGTTGTTGTCCTTTCACAGCCATCTTATACACTTCCTGCATCCTGGTGGGCATTTTCATTAACAGCAGCGTGCCAATATTCTTCGAGCTCTTCATCGAGACGGTGTACCCGGTACCTGAAGGCATCACCTGTGGAGTTGTCACTTTCCTGGGGAACCTGGTCACTGGCCTGCTCCTCTTCTTCCTCACCTTTTACTGTACAGGTAAGACATGATTAATGTAGTGTATGTATACAAATAGGGAAGGGATACATGATGAAATCCCCGGAGTACAAATGCATTTGTTCATTCATTTGTTGTGCCGATTCGGTGTCAGCTTAACCCCACTTACATGCTTCTTTCATATTTCTTCTTATTATCAGTGAAAAAGTCTAAACCCTCTGAAGTTTTGCTCCATTCAGAAGCTTTCTGCACCCCTGCAGGTTTCTCCCACCTCCCAAAAGCTGCAGGCTCCATTGTTTTCAAAAATCCATTTCAAGCCTCGCAGATGCTGCCGATAAAAGGAGAACAGTGGGAAAATTAGGTTACAATGCATTGACACATTCAGCACAAAGAAAAGAAAAAAAAACTCACTACTGTAATTTAGCCTCAGATTTATCTGTGAGTTGGCTGCCTGGTAGAGTTTGATATAATAATTTAGGCCCGCAGCAGAGAGGACAGCATGTCATCTGCTTCTCCTCTGCCTCTGCGGCTTTCACAGGAGAAAGCAAAATCATAAGTAAACCCAGTTCAGTCATCCGTGTAATCGCCTGCATGTGTGAGTGCTTTTTTGTG
Source organism: Argyrosomus regius (assembly GCA_946959425.1). Classification (NCBI taxonomy): domain Eukaryota; kingdom Metazoa; phylum Chordata; class Actinopteri; family Sciaenidae; genus Argyrosomus; species Argyrosomus regius. Next base: position 24,315,431 of record OX336895.1, read on the forward strand.
TACACTTTTGGTGTGTACTCTGGACCGTGTCTTGGTCTGTGAGTCCAGCTCCACTGTCTTCGATTTCATTAACCTTACCTGTAAGTTTGGCTGCATCACAGCACCAATCAGCCAGAATGAAGGCTCCGTCGCTGACACACACTCCTTCTAACTTGTTTGTTTGAGTAAGTAAGAGATATATTTTCAGAGCGTCATCAATATTCATGAGCTTCATCCTCCTCTGCCAAGTTCTTCTGATTGCTACGAGGCTACTGACAGCTGCTGCCTGACAACTGTATCTTGATCCTGCCTTCTGGGTTGTCTTGCCGGTGCAGGTGGATATGATTCTTGCTTGACCTGAACAGCCGTCGGGCCTAGAGGCCCTCAGGGGCCGTTAACAAGTACGACAGCCAGGGCACAAAACCAGCTTGTCCTGTCAAAATCAGCAGGTCTCAAACATTTCCGTGACACATGGACATACGTATACAACACATGGGAAGATTTTTTTGGGTTGTTTTCCTGCCAACGTGGCTTGAAGAGAAAAGGAAGTTGCCACCAACTGCCAACAGACAGACATTTGGCACCTAGTTGGCGTCAGACAGCTAACCTGACTACACCAGATGGTTTGTTACACAGAACAATCTGGGAAACAGTTTGAAAAATGGCTCTTTAAAAAAAACAAAAAAACAAGCCAGGTGATTGGATGAGCCATCTGTCACGGGGGAACAACCAATGAGATCAATGAACCATATAATGTAGCCAAACTCTTAACGAAATCACTCAGGAGAAGCGTGAAAACATGTTTTCCATCCAGAAAAGCCTTTAGTGCCTTTAGCGCCAGAAATACTCTTCAGAAACATTTACATTACAGATGTAGGGATAGATTTAGCATGTCCAGTTGTTGGTAGTGTTGGAGAGGAGGTCCTCTCTGAAGAGCTGGAGGCTTTTGAAGGTAGAGTGGGACGCCCCTGATCTGGTAGGAACTGGTAGGACGTTCCACCAACGAGGAACAACAGACGAGAAAAGTTTGGATTGTCCTGAGCGTACGGGTGCAGAGTTAACATATGCCTGTTTAAGGGCACTCAAATAGGTGGGTGCAGAACCCGGAGACTACTTTGTAGTTAAGCATTAGTGATTTGAATTTAGCACAGGTAGCCAGTGAAGCTCAATTAGCAGCGGGGTAATGTGCCCTTTTGGGTTGATTGAAGACCAGGCGCGTTGCTGTGTTCTGGATCATCTAGAAGGGTTTCACTGTTCAGGCTGGGAGGCCCATTGCAAGATGACCACAGCCTGTATCAGGAGTTGCGTAGCATGTTGAGCCAGGTAAGGCCTGATTTTTCTTATGTTGTAAAGTGGGAAGCGGCATGATATAACTGCTAGCAGCATCTAAGCTGACCGGTCACTTCTCACGTCTTCGCACACACTTCTAGCATTGCACCACATCCGTAGCTCATGCTGTAGCTGCTAGTAGTTCCTCAGAGGATGCTGTTGCTCCGGAATCACTCCTAGCTTGAAGCTTCGCAAAATTGATTCAACAGCTTTACAAGGTTATAGAACCACAGAAAAAAAGAGTATTTCAAGATCATCTTTTCGATGTTTTAAAATTAGATACTGCACCTGTTTTATAACTGCTTTCCTTGGATTGGTTTAAAGTACAGTAAGCAGGGTAATCTTCAGCCAGAGGGATGTTAAGTGGATTAGTGTGATTCAGTTGTTGTTATTTTCACAGTAAAGAAAAGCACAGTAGTTAAGAGATAACTCTAACAGAAAAAGAAAACTGTGATCCAGACGCCAAGTAATGTATTTTGCATTGTCTGAACCGGCACTTTGTCAGTACAGAGATAAATCATAGATTATACCAGGTGTGGAAAGATGCAGCTTTAGGTAGCAGCTGCAGGCCCCCCCCCCCACACACACACACACACACACACACACACACACACACACACACACACACACACACACACACACACATGCACACACACACACACACACACACACACACACACACACACACACATGCACACAATCACAAGAGTCGGACTCATAAAGAATACATGATGCATCAGCTCTGCTTGACACTTCTCTCTGCTGTGCTGAATGATTGACTGCTCGGTGTGAAGGTGTTTGTGTCTGTGTGTTTGTTGCATGTTTTGTGTTAAGCTCTGCACTTTTTGTGTTGCTGCTCCTCTGCGGGAGCGAACGTATGTGCTTGTTTTCAAGTGCAGATGCAGACACGTAGGTGTGGGCGTGGGCGTGCATGTGTGTTTGTGTACCGTGTGTGTGTGGGCGGATTGACGGACGTCTGATGTGTTGAGATGAAGCCTGACAACTTTCCTGCAACAGCCCGGGGAGAAGATCAAGCTGAGGCGAGGGGGGCTCTTGCTGCTCTTTTCTTTACTTCCTACCCTGAAGTCGTTTAATACAGTATGATGCATCCAAGGTTTCTTGTTAGAAATGTCTCACTGTTGCAGCCACTCAGGCACTGTAATATGAGCTTGAAAATAAGTAGCTGAGCGGTAGATTGCCACCGACCGTCTATTTACACAAAGTGTCTGCAGGTACCTATTCCTTCCACAGTGGTAGAAAAGTAACCACTGTTCAGTGATGTCTGTATCCTTTGTTTGATTATCATAAAAGTGACGCCAGACTTCCTCCTTAAATATATATCCTTAAATATATCTCAGTCTATATTTTTCAGCAAATCCAATGAAAAGATCAAAACCAACAACGTGTTAGTCCATATCTCTGAACACTTTCCAACATCGCTGTCGTTGGATCTCAGTTTCAAACCCATTCATTGCCACTGAAGATGAAAATCGTGAACAAAAGGTCACAAAACAAATCTAGATTCATGTTTTTAAAAGGTTCAGCAATTTCCTTGCTGGGTACTTAATTTTTTATCAGTGATCGACTCGCTGATGTGTGTTTAATAGTTTCTTGACAACAATGGAGACATGACATACACAGACTATACTTGTTAGATCAATTCATTGTTGGTTTTGGTCTTTTAATGAGATTTTGATAATGAATTTAATATAGTCATCCTTATTGTTTGAATATTGTCTTTTCTCGCTCTTCAGGCCAGTGTTATAGCTATAGTACTTAAGTGAATAGTCTGGGCTTCATTGACTCTTGAACAGAGGGTCATACTTGTTCAGTCGCGCTGTGTTTCATTGAGTACTAATAGTGATCCCCGTCAGAGCTTCACTGACCAGTGATACCAACATATCTGATAATCAGTCGTTTTTCAATACTTTGAAATAGTAGGGTCAACACAGGTGTTGATACTAATCAACAGTGATATTAATTAAGGTTCAGTTCCATTCAGGTCAAACAGAGTCAACAGAATTTTGCCATCATATCATCATAGTCTGATCAGATTACAGTTTCATACACGCACATTTCCCCACCAGTCCTTGACGTGCTCTTCTAACTACCCGTGTTCATACGCACGTTATTAAAACACAAAAGTTCATTAACAAAATCTTCAGCTCACATAACCGAGCAGACACCTGCGCCTGTCTCCTCCCTGTGTGTGAGTCCTCGAGGTCCAGCATGCTGCTGCAGTCTGATTAGACAACCAGCTCCAGCTGTGTTCATCAGCTCACCTGGCACTGCTCTCCTGAGCCGTCCACACACAACTCTCTGTCTGCTGCAGCCACAGCCTCCACACATATAATGAGAGCATATAATCACTATATAACTCCACTGAAACATAAAATGATAGCCTTGATTTATCACCGAAACCCTTCGATCAACTAATCAATGTATTAACAAATAATAGATATTTTTCACAGCAGCCTTTCTGACATGAAATAGTATTTAAACACAGGTGTTACCAATGATACTAATGAAGGTTCAGTTCCATTTATTACAGCAGAGACGTTCCAGCGAGTCAACATGCAGCACAGCAGCACCCTGACTCTGTTTGACCTGAATGGAATAGAATATTAATCAGTATCATTGGTAACACCTGTGTTTGAATACTATTTCATGTCAAAATGGCTTTGGAACTGTTTAGGAATAAATAAGGCAATCAATAGAGAATCGATAACGGCACTGGTATCATACATACATCATCTGTAACCGTTTATCTTTACTAGGGTAATGGGGGAGATCAGGATGTAATCCTCACACATATTGAGTATTCAACGTATTTGTTTTTTTAATATGGCACAGTGCTGATTCTTATCAGCTTATAAAAAAAACATTTTCTCATGTGAGAAATACAGAAGATGAGTTAGAAAAGATACTGTATACATTGCTATTATGCTATGAAATAACATATAAATTGCCCTGGACATCACAACTGAAGTTTTTCTGTCCTGTGTGGAAATCAGCTGTGTTTTGTTCTTTCCTGAAGTGATCACTCCTGCGAAGATTAATGTGATTATTATGTAAATTCCCCTTGGAAGTATAGTAGTTGGTTGTCTCATTACTCTAATTTCCTCTCTGTAGTCCCATAATGGATGTGGTAAATAATATGCAGACTTCAAAGCTGATAAATTCTTCATGAGCCTCGTCTTTTCAAAATCCTTTTTGCCTCCTCATATTGAAAATTGCCCATTAAAGATTTCCATCTATTTCCAGTTTACAGTTCATTTTAGGGTTTTCCTTTCGGCTGCCCACCTTCTCGTTATGCTTTCTGAATTATGACTCCCTTTCTCTGCCAGCTGAGAGGCTTTTATGAATTTACCTCCCTGTCCATTTTAATATCCATGAGAGGCCGGTCTTGGTTCAGTGAGCCCTACCTGGCCTCTTGACTTTGTTGTCGTGTTTTAAAAATCCCCAAAGTCTCTGAACCATGTGACTCAGAAACATGAATGGAGCCTCCGGCCCATATATCTGTGCTTGTCGCTCTTTTTCGATTTCATCTACTGTGTGTTTGTGTCATTTAGCGCGGTGCATCGGGCGGAATACAAAGCAGCCAGAGAGGTATTGTGGAGTAAAAGAGCCTCAAAGGTTTTGTGGTGGAAGAAGAGGAGGTGGTGGGGGAGGAGGATGATGAGGGAGGGGTGGCATTGAGTTTCCGTTCAACTGTGAGTTGTTGTGGAAGCGGGGATTATTCAGCACAGAGAAATAATTGCCACAGTTCTTTAGGCCCAAGAAGTTTTTTTTTTTTTTGCTTTCTAGTAAACTTTGCATTCTCATCTGAAGTCAAACTGCCTTTGCTGTCTGACTTTTTCAACGCTGTAAAGACTGTGGAGGTGTTAAAAAAACAAATAGTTTGTAGAACTCAATCATTCCCAAGAGAATAAAAGCCTTTTTTCATTTTCACATTAACTCAATTCACACAATTACAGAATACACACACACACACATACACACACACCTACTTTGGCAGTCATTATGCATAATCTGACTACCATAGGTGTGCACAGCAACCTGTCGATCCACAGCAAATATTTCCACATGCGTAATCAGGAGGTGGTCATCATTTTGTGATAGATCACGTTGTACTCATCTATGTATGTTGAAGTGTGATCTCGGCCTGCTCAAACAAAGGCCGGTGCTCTAAAGGAGAGCTGAGCCGCGCTCGTTATAACGCCGCATTGACCTCAATTAAGACTGATTAAGGCCATAGGATGCCTGTCGGCCCATGTCTCTGTCTTCATCTGTAGCACCAATGTGCTGACACTGGCAGCTGCAGTAATAGGCTGTTAATGTGATGGACTGTCCCCATGTTCACACTGATGTGCTCCGAATATGATCATACCATCGAACCTGGTTAAGTTAATGGCGCTGATGATCAATTGAATAGTCATTGTGAACTTAACCATAATAACGGTATATCAGCCACAAACTTCAGCCAACATCATCCATAATCACCTACCTTCTGCTATATTTCTTTCAGAGTCACACTCTGAGTCATAAATTTAATGACTTTACAAAATCAAATCAAAAGACTTGCAACTCGACTTTTACTTCAGCCCCAATGAATCATGACTTCACTTGGACTTGGAAATACTCGATACCTTTCCTCAAGCCCAAATATTAAAAAGTATGTCATTTAAAAACTGTCGGTTCACTTGATAATCTGACCTGAAAGCTATTCATTTCCAGCATGTCAGCACTTTGACAGTATCCAATCAAGACTGCGGAGAGAATCATGAAGAGCAAACATCACTGAGTGTCACATTTGGTAAAAACGATACCAAAGATAATTTCATCTGTGCACAAAAACTACACGTTGGCAAACGAGAAACGACTTGCAGTTTGCAAATAGCGCTGGTCAAAAATTACAGAGATGCAACAACTTCCAACTTCTTTCAGCATTTGAAGTTGCCCAACGAATATGAATTAATATTAAGCTAACGTATTGCTGAATATATTAATGTTAACGTTGAAATGACATTACATTTTGTGATGACATATTGACCTTTTTAGGATTTGAAACGTAAAGTTTAGGAGAGGGACTTTCAAAACAATTACTTGTTCTCGCCTCTATGTTTTGCTCAGTAAACAGTTGCTTATTTCAGCCCAAAAATGACTACAATATTGAAAAGTTTGTCAGAAAACTTGCCACAGGTCATCATGTCTACACTCTAATCTACCACTCTGCTCTTTACAGGCTCAAATTTTAATAAATTAGATCGGTAAAAGGCGAAAACCCACTGAACATATTGTCATGTGAGGAAACATTTGTCTCTGTTTGTGTGCTTTCTGGTGCAAGCGAAGGCATTGTGAGATTCCAAGCAACACAGGACTAATCAGCCATGTGAAAAAGGTTAATGGTTAAAAGTTTTAACTTCTGCAAATAAGGGTGAAATTTATCTCCAGGCTCAGCAGGGATTTGCCAAAAAAGTGACAAAGAAGAAGCGATGCAGTGACGTGAGGGGAATTTTATAGTCTTCACCTGATGTGGGTAAAAATCTGTGGAGGAGATTGTTATTGCAGTTTTTTTGTCTCTTGCCTCCAATATTATAGATACAAACAAAATTAAAAGTGCTGCTTGGCACAGTGTCAAGTAATAATAAATGAAAAGAAGAAGAACAGTGTAGGTATCCTGTTTACACAATACTCGCTAAATAGTGTTGACACACTCACAGTGATGAGCCAAGAGTGGTGGAGACAGAGTTACTTTGATTAGTTTGCTTTTAAATGCACACAAGACTATCAAGGGGAGTAAACTATAGAGGTTTGGATACAGATTTATAGCTAAAAATTACTATTCAGTAAGATGGAGGAGGACAAAAAATAATAAAAATTATAGTGTACCAGCTCTTCAGACGAGATTGTCTAAAAATATTCACCATCATCAACCCCTTCCTCTACGGCAACTCAATTATCAGCCAATTAAATAACTCAGTTCACTAATGCAAAGGGCTTCAGCAATCAGTATAAAAGCCTAATCAAATTAACAAGCGGGTACAACAGATGAAAATAATTTATTAAAAGAAAAAAAGAATGAGAAAGGATTTGAGAGAAACTATTGATTTTTATTAGTCTAAGCTTCTCATCCGCTTCAAAGCCAGTATTCACCTTTAGTGCTGGAGTTTAAAACAAGAATCTTTTTGTATTTTCTCTAATCTTCTTCCTTCATCCCGTCTCCTCCTCCTCCTCAGTTCTCCTCCATTCAGCCAAACTTTAACTGTTCCCTCCAAACTTTGCTCCAGACGTCTCCTTAGAGATCAGAGGGGAGCAGTCGAGCTGCTTGTCCATTTTTATCACATCACCTAACTGAATTACACAATTACCAAGCTCTTGATTAGCATTCTTTTAAGTCTGCAGACACACACAAAGATGCAGACTGTGCGTCTCTAACTTTAAATGGACGAGTCTTTGTCGGGCGTACATGTTAGAAAGTGAGACAGCGTTAGATGGAGAAGACGGCAGGTCAGATAAACACAACTCCATTAACCCGCCTCCACGCCGGGTCTCCTGCTGTCCGACTCACACACTCCTGATTAATGAGTCTGCTTCAGGAGTCTCGACACCTCGCTGCAAAACAGCCTCACCCAATTCCTCAACTCCCTCTCCACTCAAGCACCTTCTCCACCTCCCTTTTGCCTCGATACATCCTTTGCCTTCATCCACACACCTCTTACCCCACATTCTTTCTCCTTGTGGAAACAAAGAGGCATCGAGCGCACAAAGGTTAGCCCCTTACAGCCAGAACTCATAATTCCCCACAAAGAGGCAGCGCCGTGCAGTCCAGGCACCCGTCTCGCCATGCATTGATCAGGGTGCTCTCCAGGCCAGGGTAGCTGGTTGACGATATTAAGAAAATCTGGACGATTGCAATCGAAGGGGAGCTGCTGTGAGTTGAGACACATTGTGCTGGCAGGGCCCCCGGGGCTGCTCTGCGTGTTACGACCTGATTTCTCTATATTTAGTCTGGCTCGTTATCAGGACCCGAGCAGCTGCCTGCTGCCACCACATCCTCCATCCTGGCTGAGAAGTTGGCCCTCACCACGCAGCGCAGTTTCTGCTTAACGTCTTTGTCTGGACAAAACGCCTCAAACACCTTCGGCGTGCTGTGAAAGCCCGGCTTCACAGCGAAGAGCTACTTGATGCGTCCGAAAGAAGTTTATTGATTTGAGTTCTGGCCTGGACTTGACACCTGAATCAAGGTGTGACTGCGCATTCATGCAGGCCGTTTGATGAAAATCTGAGTGTGAGCATAAGGGAGGCTGAACAGGAGGATGAGGTTATTTGTCAGCGTGCTGATAAGTTAAGATGCCGACGGTTCGGTGCAGTTGTGAGCTTCCCATCTGCCCTCTAGATTCAGCATTATTGCAAACAGCCAGAGCACCTCTCCTGTGGTTAATGGAGCTTGAACAGAGTAGAGAAAATAGAACACCTCATTCTGCACTATGTTTAGGTTCAAGTGTAGGTCAATGATAATGGGGAACACTGCCAATAGCATTGAATTATTCAGAATCATTGTGAAAGACAGCTCAGGCTGCTGTCCTTATTTCCTGTGGTACGTCAGGAATTCCTATTGATTAGTCCATTTGTCCTATATGATACTCATAAATTATTCAGTGTCACTTCATACTAACTCTCATTAGTTCTCTGCATATATGCAGACAACTCATAATTCATCATGAAGGTTTGGTTGTGTTCTGAGGCAGGGTCTAACTCAAAGATCCTGTGCAGATTTTCATCCATTATGATCCTTTTTTCCAGGTGACAACGTGCATGTTTTGGCTGTTGACCTCATAAAATTAGCTGAATGTACCATTATCATATATTTTTATCTTTATCTTCATCTTTTTAATGGCCAAAGTAAGGACCCCCACCCCCCTCTGCAGCCACAAGAGCACAGTTCATCCAAAAGGTGTTGGATGGGATTCAGGTCAGAGCTCTGGGGAGGCCACTCTCGGAAAACCATTTCTTCACAGAACTGGTTCCATGGGAGCATTGTCATGTTGAAAGAGCAAAGGCTCATCACCAAACGGTCGAACACTGTCTAACATATGATTGTATGCCAGGTATGTCCAAAGTCCGGCCCGGGGGCCAATCATGGCCCGCGGACAGATTTCATGCGGCCCGAAGCTTCACTTTTATAATATATGATTTATGGGCTGCTAGGATTGTCAGACACTGTATGGCTGGCAGATTTGGCTTTTTTGGTTGACATAATGAAGCATTTGAATGTGCTAAATGTTAACCTCTAAGGACATAACTGCTGCTGTTATGTACCTGTAGATGCGACACAAAATATTACTTTCTGAATGACTTTGCGTTACTCATAGTCATGTTTAAAATGAACTTCATGCAAGTTTAACGTATTCCATACAGTTTGTTCTGTGTTATTTGACTCCAGATGTGAAAGAAAGGCAGAATTGTTTTTTAGATTTGTTCACGCCTGATTGGTTTAGATTTGGTTACATTGCCATTTAAAAAAAAAAGATAATTGTTAGAGAACAGTGCATTTGTATGTAACTCTTATTGTTCATTTTTTCATTTTTAAAATTTTAGTACTGGCCCCTGGGCATCTTCACAAGGTCAAATCTGGCCCTCTTTAAAAGAAGTTTGGACAACCCTGTTGTATGCTGTACCAGTAGTAAAGGGATCTAGTCCTAAATATGAAACAGCTCCAGGCACAGGCCTGTCCAAGAGGTTTTTGAACCTCTTCAAACCTGAACTGCTGGTCCTCCCAGCCAAACCTACAATACACCACAACGTCAACATTATAATTGACTCCTTATCTCTTGCCCCTTCCAGGGTAGCGAGAAACTTAGGAGTCATGATAGATGACCAACTTTTTCTAATCACGTTGCCTGGTTGCCCAATGAATGAACGACGCCTGACTCCGCCACCCGTACGCTCAGGGCAAACCAAACTTTTCTCGTCTGTTGTTCCCCGTTGGTGGAACGTCCTACCAGTTCCTACCAGATCAGGGGCGTCCCTCTCTACCTTCAGAAACCTCCTGAAGACCTCCAGCTCTTCAGAGAGGACCTCCTCTCCAACACTACCAACAACTGGACATGCTAAATCTATCCCCCTCTACAAATGTCACTTGATTCTATGCGAGTAGTACCTATTGCTGCACTAACATGTCCTTGTCGGACTGTACCTTGGTTGTTTCCCTTTTTGTTAGTTGCTTTGGATAAAAGCATCAGATAAATGACTAAATCTAAATGTTTACATTTGGCCATCTTGTGTATAGAGGGAATATGAGGGGAAAAGGGTGGACAAGAGAAGCCAAAACGCAAAGGATTTTAACCTAATACCTGTGTACGACCTGGACCAGATTACTTAAGTCTAACCCAAACATCTCTTTTTCTCTCCTTTATCCAGAGCTGTCGTGGTTGAACTGGTGTCTCACCGGCTCCTGTCTCTTCAGCCTCGTCCTCATCCTCTTCTTCAGGGAGTCTTATGACCGCCTCTACCTGGACGTCTTCGTCTCCGTGTGACACCTCCGAGGAGAAAAAAGTGACAACTTGATAATAAAGGACTGAATCGATATCTCTTGCACAACCACAAGGAGAAAAAGGGAGAAAAGAAAGAAAAGGGCAAAGTGGAAAGCCCACACTCATAACATGTAAGATTTTAAGATGTAAATGTAAATACTGGTGACGGTGGTGATGGATTAATGTTGTATGGCTGCTGAGAAGAACCGAGAAGCGACGTTCCACCAATGTTTACTCGACTCGATGCCATATGACTGTTTTACCACATCATTACCTGTTTTTATTTGTCGGTCTATGTTTGTATGTAAACAAACTTTTGTGAACGGTTCGATTCTCTTAACCAGGCACGGCATGACAGACTGTTAATAGTTGTTGTTTACAGATTATATAATATTTAAACTTGTTCTCAGTGTCGCCCCCGTGTGGCTGCTCAATTTGAACTTTTTCAAGTAACTCGACTGAAAGCTCACAAGCTGGACGCCACGCCGACTCTGGATCAGCGTCAAGCCTCCTTTATAATGTAATAAGTAATAGTGATAAGAGGACAGCTTCATCAGCCAATCAGCAGGCCTGACTGTGCTCAGTCTGAGGAGGCTAAGGTGATACTGTCTGTTAGTAAGAGGAAGGTACTTCTACTATGTTTTATGGCCATCTTAATATGAATGTGATGCAAAAAAAAACAAAACAAGATTCATGATTGGATGCTGGCCTGAGACGTGGGCTGGGATTGGATAAACCTGTGCTTTTTTTCCCCACCAATGAACTGATCATGTGGAAGTCATCTGAACTGTTGCACCATCACATTTCAGAGGTTCATTAGCATAATTATAGATAATTGTGTCAAATTTGTTTTTAATCTAACTCAGTCATTTTTAATGTTTGTTTGTTTTTTTTAAACTTTTTTTTTAAACTTTGTTTTCCTCAGCAGCCTGCCAGTATTTATTCGAATTGTCTCAACACTAACACAGTTAACACCTACTTTCACTGAAACAGAATGCTTGTGACGATTTCAACCACAGCTGAGGCACGCTGAGGGAGATGGTTTTTATTAAACAGGCATGAGGATTACGATCCGTTCTAATTGCCAAGCTGCTCCTCCTCCAAAGCACCAGCAGGTGTCTCTGCGCCAACTGACAGTCAACCATTGAAGGGAAAAAGAAAAGGAAGTTGCCATTTTCCTGGATTCCTTGACTGATAAAACTGGAGCGGTGACAAAAAAAAAACAGCTCCACATCTTGAGGGACATAACCACAAAGAAACACAAAAAGCAGATGAAAAACATCTGTCACTTAAAGACAATACTTTTCTGTCTAACTTCTCTTTGTGTCTCTGTCTTGCACAGCAGCTATAAGAAGTGTTCTCATGTGTTTTCCTCTGCGGTTTGCAGGGCTCTGTAACGTGTTTCCTGGTGCTTGTTTTTTATTTTTTACTCTCCTTGTACAGAAAAGGTTGTCTTTTACCTTTTTGACGTGTTGCCTTAATTACCCTGTGCTGTGCGTCCAGCCTCCCTCTCTTCCACACTGTGACTATTTTATCTGTATATATCGTTGAAGGTCACGTTCGTCACACACTCTGTGGCTTCTTGGGCTTTGGGTTATAAATGTCCTTGTTCTTTGGAAACTGAAAAAGAGCAAATGTGACTGTTGAATATTTCCAGCACCTTATTAAAATAAAAAAATTAAGAATAACACATCTGTTGTTAATAAGCCCGTAAAGGTCATTAAAATGTACCTCTGGCTAGCAGTTGACATCAGTTTGTGATGTTCAGTGTAATCCTGAGTTAACTTGCCTTGTTCCTACATTAGTGTTCTCCTACTTGTTACTTCTCTACTCAAAGGTGGATACGCTCTACACTGTTCACCCAGTGTGGACGCGAACATCTCGGACTAGTTTCACATCCAGGAGCTGTTTCACTGTTCTAATATGTGTCTTGCTAAAGTTGGACTCCCTTCAAAGTAATTGTCGAACAAATTTTAGAGTCTAAAAAGCTTTTCCTCTGTTATTATTTTATTAATAATTTAGTTACTTTCTGGTGTTTGCAGCTTTAGTAGAGATATCTCAACATGGCTCTATGGTCTGCACATCGGCAAACGTGTACAAGGGTCACTCAGATGTTGTTTCTGTATATATGTATAATTCATTTTAGACTTGGCTCCTGACTGGGATCAAGTCAACCAACCAAATCAACTTGCTTGCCATTCAGGACCACACAGATGTTTTGTTCACATCTGGCTCTTCTGCAGCCGAGGGTTACCCACAACACACTTCTATGCTAAGGTGTGTTTTTGCTACACTTTGAGTTTGGCTTCTTCCTTCCTGATTAGGTATTTAATCTAATATTGCTCTCTCATAATGTTGGTGGACTTGCAAAAGTCAAGAGGAAGTCAATATCAACAAAGCAGAGGCCGAGATATCCTGATGTGTCAAACCACCAAAAAATGCTAGACGCCACATTTTTTCATGATGCAACCAATAACATATTTTCCTTAGACCCTTCCTGTCTAGTAAATATCCAAGTCTCCCAAACTCCACTCTCAGTAGTTTGGCTTCCTGTTAGAAATCTGAAGTTTCACGCTCAAGCTGAGATATGATGACATCATCTTGGTTATTTTCACAGACTTGACATACCTCCTCCAGAGCGACAGATGGCTTCACAGACCTGATTTCACAAGTTGAGCAGACAAGTGAACTGATGTCTGGGTGTAAAATCAGTGGCGTTTGTCTTTAAAGCTGCCATTAGTCATTTACTTGACGCCACAAACATTACATACTGTGTTTCTGCATTTAGTTGAAAAGGTGCAAATTTTTGTTTACTTAACTGATCATATGAGAACTGAGAACATGCAAGAAACAGCACAAGAAAAAATGAATAACATGTTAGAAAAACTTTGAAACTTGGCGTGCAAAATTGCATTGTATCTGTTCTGATTATATTACTTATGATCAAAAACTAGCGAGTTGAAAACTTTGCTAACAGCCAGACATCAAGCACAGCAAACGTAGGACATCAGAGGGGAAAACCAGAAAACATTTTTTTCCATAAAATATGATCCAATTTCACCAAAATCAGTCAAATAGTTGGTGGTGTGTGACTTAGTGCTGTAAAGCAGTGTGTACTTCTCGTACCCGGAGCAAAAAGTTACATAGTGCAGAAACAGACATACGGGGAGCAGAGTGGGAATAACAGAGACACCAAGTCAGTGTAGCATCAAAATGATTTAAAATTTGTTATTTTATGGTAGAAAATGTTACATAATGTTGCTTTAAAGAGCTGTCAGTCGATTTTGGATTGATGGAAGGCTCCAGTCTTGAGTTGTAAGTTTTAATTTGGATCACAGACTGTGCCTTTAAGGAGAAGATTACATCACTCAGGTGTGGCCTGAACTCATTTGCTGTTATTTTGGCAGCGCAGTAAAAATTTTTGCACATCGTCCTGAGGCAGAAGTAAGATGCCCTCAAAGGACACCTGCATTCCAGGATATGTCTTGGCTTCTGTCTTTATGGATACAAATCAGGATGAACGTATGGCCTATAGGCATGACCTCACTGGTTTTAAACCCTCCATTAATTGCATGTATAGTCCCCTCCCCCTGGTGGCCCAGCTGGAGATGAGCTCATGCTCTGTTGCTGGCGAGAACAAAGGTCTCTGGGGCGAGCCTGCATGCAACAGACTGTTCAAGTCTTCAGTCTGGTTCCAATTAGTATCAATGTGTGTGTGAACTAAAAGATGCTGTGATTAATTTCATCTCGTCTACAAAGTTATTCTATTCATGAGTGTTTGAACTGATGCCATTCAAGCTGGCAGGAACTCGTGACCGAAGCCAAGACTTTTGTCAAGAATCAAATTCACAAATGACATGAAAAATAACTGCTAGAAATGAATGTGGCTCTGCATACGATCAGATTTGATGGCTTTATGTCGGGTGTGCCTTGAATTTTTCCACGGCATTTACAAACCAGGCCTGTGGGGATGTAAAATTAATCCACTGTTGGTTTATGGTGATCTGTTTGGTTTTGGAGGAGCTGTCACATGTATTCATCGCAAATCCTGCAATGAAAGAAATGTGCTTTGTTTTGGCTTTTCAGTTTATTGACACAGTTTCCCTCCTCTCTTCCTCTGTCCCTTGTGTTCTCTGTGCGCTGAGATGAAGCCAAAATCTCAGAAATATAATATATAAGAAAGAAAGAGGCCAGTTCTGCTCATAAATGAACAATATAAACCAACCACAAGAGTAAACAGGACATTGTTATTGATTACATACGTTTTATTGTGGGCGTGTTTCCTTTTTTGCCATGTAGAAATCCAAGAAATGATCCCAAGGAAAGGTTGTTGAGTTGCTTCAAATGGATGTCAGCCAAAAACTCCAAGCTGTTTATATAAAACCTATTGTTTTTCCAGTCCATCTACGTTCCAACCCTCACCTGTGGTCATGAGCTTACAGTGGTGACTAAAAGAATGAGATCGCGGATACAAGTGGCCAAAATGAGCTTCCTCTGCCAGATGGCCAGGCTCAGCCTTAGAGACAGGGTGAGGAAGCTCGGAGTAGAGCCGCTGCTCCTTCCCGTTGAAAAGAGCCAGCTGAGATGGTTCGGGCATCTGATCAGGATGACCCCTGGGTGCTGTACTTTGGAGGTGTTCCAGGTACACCAAACTGGGAGGAGACCCTGGGGCAGACCCAGAACCCACTGGAGGGACTACATAGCCCATCTAGCCTGGGAACACCTGCCCCAGGAGGAATTGGAATGTGTTTCTGGGGAGAACAACCTACTAAACCTGCTGCCACCATGACATGACCCTGGATAAGTGGAATAAACTGGATGGATGACAGATTTCAATTAAACTTTATAATGAATTTGGATTATTGTGGCAATATTTCAAAGTGGTAAACATAAAAAAAAGATCTCATAAATCAACCATTTAATTCCGTGACCATTTCAGAGAGAACCATGAGATACACAAACACAAACATGTCCAAATATGATTCACTTGTATAATCGAAGGATGAACCAAAGTGGACCGAAGCAAATATTCAAGTTTGATGAAGTTTTAAATTTATGTGAGAGACAAACAGAAGCTGCAGGAGGCAGCAACCCACAAACATCAGATTCAATCCAGTTTATCTGATGTGGAAATTATTACAAACAGAGGGGACGTTTTGCACACACAGAGTGATGTTATTAACGAGAAAACACTTTTCTTTTATACAAAGAGGCCTCGGTGTAAGTAAATACACTCAACTTCCCCAACAAGCCTGGGACAAAAGAGGCGGCTGTGTTTTCATGTCAGAGATAAGGTAATGATGCATACATTTCCCACTGTTCACAGAGACAGCGCTAACTGTTTATTAACAGCCTTTCAGCAGGAGTTCAGTTGCAATCTCTTCCTCTGGCTCGTTGTCAGTGTGGGACGTGGTATCGTAGCTCTCTGGGGTCTCTGGGGGAGGGGATGGAGTTGCACAAAGTGAAACAATAGTTTTCTTTTACCCACAAGCAATTTGGGTATTTTGGCTTTTGTTGCTGCGGCTGTCAAACGGCATGAAAGCAGCTGGCTGGCTGACGAAAACTGGTGTCGCTGTCACTGCGTCTGACATTTGTATACTCTGTCTTTTGTTTCCTCCTGCTTCTTACATTTCCCTGTTGTGTTCCCATTGAGACGCTGCTTGTTTTTCTTACTCTTGTGACTAAAACTCACTTGTGTCTCTTTTCTAGTGTCGCCCCTCAATGTCTCCTTGGGCCTCCCTGAGCTCCACAAGTCCCTTAATTGACTTCTCCAGGATTATGAAAAATGAGCCTTGCTTTCAAATGGCTCATTTAGCAGAACTGCTATCACACTGCCTCTTACTTTATCTTCAACGTATTAAAAAGGGCTAGGTGCTCTTGATTAGGAGCGATGGGCTGCAAAAGCCCAAGCTACCGGCATTTGACAGCTGGCCACTAATTCGCCACTTCATCACTGGTGAATGTGAGGAATTTGGCCGCTCCTGTGGGAAAAAAACAACATAAGATATAAATGTTCCAAGAGTATTTAAAAAACCAAGAGACAGAGTTATGGGAGATGTAAGGAAGACATACACACACCTGCAGGCACATGGCAGGTTGATTTAATGCTTACAGAATATTTTGGTCACAAGTTTATGGGCTGTGACAGTTATTGTGAGACAGCCGTGTCCTGAGCAACATATCAAACTCGCACATGCTCAGTAACTGAAAGTTGCTCTTCATGGAAGCATGAAGTTCATGCACACAATACACATAAAACCAATCTCTCCCATACATGACAACAGGTGTGAAGGCTCTATATTATATAAATTCAAACACATTTAGAGTAAGCCTGTAATATACTACATGTACTATGTTGGACATACACTGATACACTAAACTTCATCATATACATTCCTGTGGTTCCTCTAGATGAACTTGTTAGAATTCTTTGGTACTTTCAGGTCAAAAGATGTCCAGGCATCTTAGTTCAAACTTGGCTAAATATGGTTCAAAAGTAAAAATACTGGGATGGTGGAGTACCATCTTTAATTACCTGCATCACTCTGAAATACTAATTAACCACTGTTGAAACAACAGATATAATATGTATTCTCAACATCTAACAAAAACTGATGTCTTCATGTATTTTGACCAAGCGGCAACCTCTGTGGCTGTGAAGTGCAGTTCCTCAAATGTCCACTTGAGGCTGGCTACAGAACGAGTCACTCTCCATAAGCCCCCATGTTAAAATGTCCAACTTCACAGCAGAAATAGCCTGGTACAAAAAGCAGTTTTGGTCTCTATAGATTATTTCACTGTTCACTCACCTGTTCAAATGATATTAAGGCTTAAAGTTATACAGAATTGTGACTGCTTTGATTGACAGGTGAGTGCTGTTACAGATGGGTTGCTTGAGCACCCAGGCATTATTCGGCCCGCCTCAGGTCCATCAATGATCCACGTCTTTGCCCATTTTTTAGATTGCCAAGATGGCAGTGGCCAGAGCCACCATGCTGAGCTTCACAACAACTGTTCAGAAACCTGTGGGTGATATCACGGATATGATGTCCATATTTTATACTGTCTATGATTTTGACTTGCAAATCACCAAAACAGTGTTTTAGTGTTACTTCTTCTTCCTGCTATATTACCAATAAGACTACAAACTGCTGATTTATGCTAAGTGTATTACCACAAATAAATAATGGACCCAGTGCAGGAAATACTAGAATGCTACCCATAATCTCTCTCATCCATTATTTTGATAACACCCTGCTATGTATTATCAACTAAAGCGACATTAGGTAGAAATTGGTATCTTTGCCCCCAGTTTCATAACTTCCAGTGGAGCTTTATAGAAAAAACACAAAAAAAGTTCTTCTTTCACTTCTTTCTTTCACTGCCTCAGCTCTCTATCCATTATTTTATGACCACGGTCTTCAGCCGACAAAGGTTTGATGTTCAGTAGAGACATTCTGATTGGGGTGACACAGGAAGAGAAAGTCAAATGTAACTTCAAAAGGTCAATGAAAACATCTTAAGTCAAACTGACTAAAGCTAATGGGCCATGATGCTGTCACTCACTGATGAATAACCGCCAACTAAAACTAGCTATGTCAAACTTCCAGAGATGTTCTGAGGAAGGGAAAAAAAGCATCTACCTGTAAAGCCAGGTTCTGCTTGGCTGAGGCTCCTCAGCTCTAATGCAGGAGGACGTGGCCCTGACGGAAGCAGCATGTCCTCTGAGCAAGAGCAATTATGATAACCATGCAAGCGGAAAGGCTGTAGCCAGAAGAACAGCGAGACAGGCTTTGATCCGGCAGGCAGCCTATTTAAATCACAGCTCACCTCCACCACAGACGCCATCCTCAGCTAATGTAGATGGGCTTTCGAAAAGCCTGGCTCCTGTGAGCTCCTCTGTCATGATATGCAGCTGTTTCACTCCTTAAAACATCATTTGTTTCTCCTGAAACTGAAGGTGCTTTTTGTTTCAGTCCTGACTGGTGAGTGATGTTTTCTTTCATGGCCATTTAGACGGTGTGCCTCAGAAGCGTAGCCTGTGGAGGCACACTGAAGCACCATAAAGGCTCTGAGGGAACAGTTAACTCAATTACGTCCATCAGAACGCAGCCCAAATCTGTGTAAAATTCTCAGCTTTGGATCCAAACTGTTCCCACAGTGCCAACAGAAATGTTTCTAACAGAAAAGGTTTGAAAAAAAGAAGGATCACACTCTGTTTGACCCAAGTCTCTGGACACCAGCGTAACACTGAGGGTAGGAATTAATGAACTGTGACACATCAATTTGTCAGATAAGAGTAAAATGCAAAGATTGCAAGTTTTTTATTAAAGTCGTTCCCAACTTAGTTCACAAGTCTAATTAATACAAAAGTGAGACCTAATCTACAACATGAATCTCAAAGTTTTCACTCTTCAATTATGTACATGCTGCAGTTGAATGCGCCGCAAGGTTGAATATGTAAAGCCACTCTTTGCCATTTATAACACAAATCTGGAAAAATCTAAGTGCCACTGACAGATTAGGGAGCCACGTTGAACCCAATATTGAGCCTTATTTTCATCCCCCTCCTATCTCATTCATAGATAACAGCCATAGGCAGTATAAAGAATGGACGGTGCATCGGTGATGTCACCCGCAGATTTCTGAAGAGCTGTTGTGAAGCTCAGAATGTGGTTGCCATCATCTTGATAGTCCTGCCTCTGCTAATCTAAAATCAGACTCATTTGTTAAGATTTGACTATGATGCTCAGGTTGGCTATTGGTCATCCAAGTTAAGATAAAATAAAAAAATTCTGTCATTCGATGTAGATGAAAATGTAAACTGAAATTAGCAGTTTTCACATTTAAACAGCGTTTATGTCAGACTTTGCTGACTGAATGAATTTGTTTCATTTGTATTGAAATGTATGTATTATGACCATAACATTTAACCATTTTTCTGTCTTTTATGGATGTATAATTTCATCACACCCAGTGGAAGGCATGCGGTCGAAACATGTTACAAACTTTACTGTTGCCCCTTTGCCCTAAATACAAGCCCAGCCTGACATCCAGGCTTAAGAGGCATATAAAAAGCCATTCAATTTGAAAGGTAATTCAATATCTGTCAGTGTGTTTGCTATTGTGTCTTGTTAGTCACTGGATAATTGTAACTTTTTTCCTAACTTGCTCATAAAAAAGAAGATTTGCAGATGCAATTTAAATAGCAGATTTGAGGACATTTCCATTGAGTTATTTGTGACAAAACCATTATTTGAAGAAAAGACATGGAAGGACACCTTAAGGCTTGCCACACAACAGACTCATACAGCTGCTTCCCAGGCCGAACAAAAACTAGACCCTAGTCCATCAGCAAATACACCTGCTACACCAATGCTTCCACCAGACACAGTTTCCCCATCTTGAAAATTGAGGATGTTTCTGCCATCCACTCCTCAGAAGATTCATATGCTCTGTTTTTATTTTTACAGCACTGAAGCTACGTGGAAGTATCTTGGATAAATTACAAATATGCGAGGGTCCTTGGACGACAAGTAATTACTCTGAATACAAGTAGTAGCATACTACATATTTTTTGTGCTATGCTGCTTGTTGGGGGAGCTCGCCAGCAAGTGTTTGGTAGCCGAGCCTTTACCCACAGGGCCTGGCTGGGCCCACCACTCACGGGGAGAAGAATGGATGGGGTGCCTTCTCAGCCAGGCAGCAGGCAAAGGCGGGGACCTGGGCATGCTCTTTCCGAGCGTCACAAAATAATTTGTTGGTTAAAAGAGTTGAATTAGTCCTGTCCTCAGAAAAAAAAAAAGACGTAGGAGTAGTTTATGGCACTAGTTTGGCACTTGGTTGATCAATATAATCCACTCAGCTATTTTGCATCCAAGTTCATTCCATTCATTCAGTCAGTTTAATTTGGCTTATTTTGGTGAAAATGGAGTGTTGCATTTCCTTAAATTAAAGCATATGTAATGTACCTGGATATACCTTTCTAAATAGATGATCAGTAAACCTCAGTAGCAGTCGATTACAGTAATTATTTTTTAAATGTACAAAATGAGAAGAAAACCCCGTGGCCTAAAGTTGCAGTTCAAGTTATGAAGGTGGGATGTTTTGAGCGCTGGCTGGAGGCAGAAGCTGTGCTGATATTTGTGGCCCTCCTGCTCATGCTGGTAGACGTCTTCTGAGCAGGGGTCCCTTGGTGGCTGCTGCTCCCAGCCCACACAGACTAGTCTGAAGGTTTCATAGTAACAAAGAGCAGTGTCTAAAACATGGAAGGAGCTTCTCACCTCTAGACCATTGCTTAAGCTGGTTTATAACGCAAACATCACAGACGACCGATCATATCAGCTATTAAAGAAATATCACTCAAGATACAACCAATTCAGAGTGCTGTGTTCTTACAATCATGTAAGGAATTGTTAAAATGTCATATTTTCCCAGACAGCGCAGGGAACATTTACCAACGCTAATGTAACCGTCTTTAGACAATTATACACTTGTAGAGCAGAGTGATATATAAGTAAAGGTCCCAGTGCTCTTACGCTCTATATCAACAATCAACTGTTGTATAACACTAAAGTTAAATCTTGATGACAGAGTAAAGTTATGTCAGGCTAATATTTGTCAGATATGTGTGGTGCAAGAGAGTGACTCGTCTACTCTTGCAAAACAATGTAGCTGCTCAGGTCAGGCTGTTAATGAGAACGGTAGAGGACTCTAAAGCAAACACCAACCAGAGACGGAATCTCGTTTAAACAGTTTATTTGCTACACCAAGGGCATGTGCAGTGCAGGGCTGTTGGTGACAGGAATCCCAGAGTGCAGACGTGAGACAAACAAAGCTGGACGTGACAGGAGATGTTCACAAAAACCACATAGTGGGCCATAGTACTGGGAGACTGAGTGAGCTGGCAGTGTGGAAGACTGAGCCAGGGTTTATGCAGCATGGGTTTTTTGCTTAGGAAGGTTCCTAATAGTGGCGTGTCGGTCGTGAACGTATCGTTCAATATGAACTAATCTTTTATATGACTCGGGAGTAATGAGTAGTCTCAGTGAGTGATTCGTTCATTTTGATGCAGTACGTTACCTCGCCACATGGCAGCTGCATGTCTGCTCAGGCTGTGTGACGAGCAGTAAGCACAAACAGTTCGTTCATACGGATCGTTCTTTCGTTCATTTGTCACATTTACATCGGCCACAAGAGGGCTACAGCGCTGCACGAGTGAATGAACGAAATGAACGAAATGACTCAAAGATTAGTTCATTTTACCGTCCGAGAGTAAGTGATCCGAGTAAAAGACTCGAACTTCCCAACACTAGTTCCTAACTGAGTGAAATGACGCAGAAGTATTAATGTAGCCGCCATGATAAGAGCTGTTCGAGTTCTCTAACTGTTAAGGAAAGGAGCTTTGATGCTTCCTTTATTATCTCCTTTAGCATAGGATACACCGGACCATCCTTTATGAAAGGAAAGGAGGTAATGATGTCCCACAATTCCTTGTGGCAGCGACAAAAAAATCAACGCGCCATGCGGTCATTTCAACCAGACAAAAAAAAACATCAATGCATTTAAACAGTGTGATGCAGACTGCAGCAGAGAGAGCGTGTGAATACGGACAGACGTGTTGACGTGATATAAAAACTTTGATCGTGAAGTGTGTTCTGTTGTCTGTCGTTCACACACAGAGTAAAAACTGTTTGTAACTGTCACTGACATCCAGCGTCCTGCAGATCATCATGAAGTTACCGTTGCTGATTAATCATATATCTTTGCTATAACTTGCTAATATGTTTCTATATGAGTGTACAGGAGGGTGAGCGACCATGCCAGCATAACAAACACTTCATTTTGAATTCTGACGTTGATAATGAAGTCATATTTTTCACCGGGTTGTCCATGTTTATATTTCCTGCATGAAACAACATGGTCAGAGCACACAGGGAGTATCTAGTAAGTATCTCAGATGAGTGTTTTGTAGTCCATCTTCTGAACTTTGTAGTTTTACCACAGATCACGTCAATAACATTCGCCGTCGCATCATGACGTAGTCTAAGTGTAAGTGCAGTCGGACTCTCTGAACGCCGCGGTCGTCTTCTCCTAACTCCTTATGACCTCTCCTTCACATCTTTCCTGACCGTACCCAGAGAGACAGGGAGGGAAAACATGAGGAAGGAAGGAGGCGGATAGCCAGTTTTAGGAGTCACATTCTCATATTCATCGACAATTTAAGCTTATCAGCTAAACAGAACCTCAACACCAAACAATAGTCTGTCAACATAATGGTCCCTACGTGAGCTGGCTGACTGAATATGATCTGTGTCAGTGCCAGAAGGAAACAAAAAACACAGTGATGGTGGCCTCTCTGTGGTCGTCTTGAAATCAGTGAGTTTTGCCTGTGTGACCCCACTGGGCAGAAAATTAGAGGTGCAACCTGTCAATGAGTGTCAGCTAGGTTGGCAGTTTCATTAACCCATCCCTGTTCCTACAGTACGGCGAAACAGTGTCCGATTTGATCTTGACTCATGCCGTCGACCATCAGCTGGCTGATGGTGAGGTCAGATGCCACCTGCGACATGGCAGAGACATGTGTGGTGAGTTAGTAAGAAACAGGGGAAAGCGTGAATGTGTGTGTGGGTGATGATTACTGAAGAGGTGGGGGGGGGAAAATTGAGCTTCAATTTAGAGCCAAGTGACCTGCCCAAAATACACTCCACTGGGTCTTAAATCCTCTGCTGGAGAGAAGAAAATGCCTGCATGAAATTGCCTATTTTTTCCTCAATTGTTTCTGTTGGTACCAGAGCTGAATGAAGCTGATTTTACTGCATATTGCATATTGTTTCAAGCACATTGCTTGTAAAGGAAAAATATTAGGTGTGCAGTGCATATAAAATAATAGAAACACATCTTTAAATCTCAACGTGCACTATTTTTACGTGAGGCAATGACGCTCTGATTTTTCTTTACATTGTGTTAGCGATAACACTTTGCAAAACTTTGGAACGAATTGCCGAATTGCCGCTACACATTAGACAGGCCTCCTCTCTGTCTCATTTTAAAACTCTTCTTAAAACCCACCTCTTTTCTTTGGCTTTTGACACCATGTAGAGTGTTGATTTTATTTCATGTGTATACATGCATATTTTTATCTTGTGCGGGCAGTGCATTTTATTTATTTAATTTAATATATTTTATTTTATTGTTTTTATCTTTCTATTGTCTACTTCATCTTTTTTTATTGTGCTTCTATTGTGTTATCTATTTACTGTGTTTTATCTTGTTGTGCAGCACTTTGGAAACCTTGTGTTTGCTAAAATTGTGCTATATAAATAAAGTGGATTGGATTGGATTGGAATATGAAATAGTAGGTTACCAATGACACTAATTAATGTTCCGTTCCATTTATTGCAGCAGAGACCCTGACTCTGTTTGACCTGAATGGAACTGAACCTTAATAACTAACCATGACAGATTTTAAATCATTTTGATGCTACGCTGAATTGAATGGTGTCTCAGACATACGCAGCACAGAGTGGGAATGACAGTTACTGCACTTTGTAACTTTGTCACACACTAGCAACTATTTGACTGATTTTGGTGAAACTGCATCATATTTTATTGAGAAAATGTTTTCTGGTTTTCCCTCTAATGTCCTCTGGCTGCTATGCATCAACTCTCTGATGGACAGTAAACTGCTGTGAACTATAGCTGCTGTTAGCTATGAAAGCCGTTTTAGCATTTATTTCACAGTACTAGTACTTTAGCAGTACTAGTATGGCATTTTGATATAGTAGGCTTTAAAATGTGCAATAGTAAGTAAGTAAGACCTAAAATGTCAGCTAGTACTCCTAGTTACCTTATTAGTAGTACTGGAAATGCTAAAAATATCTATTGGTAGTACTAGTAAGACCCAAAACGCCCATTAGTACTACCAGTTGCCCTAAATGCTAATGAAGAGGCGAGGGAAGTGCACTGTAGCTTTCCAGTTTCCACTTTTTCATTTGCATGTAGTGCACTTGTGCTACTAGTAACATCCAAAGTGTCCACTAGTATGACTAGTCAGGTCAAAAATAATTTACTAGTACTAGTTCTTGTGCAAGTTTTAAAAGAAATCCTACTAGTAGTACTAGTAGGACTCGAAATATGTGCAAGTACACATTTTCAGTGCACTAGAGGCTACTTGCAACATAGTCAGGCTTGGCAGATGCAGAGTGAACAAGGACGATGGAGGAAGCTAAGAAGAGCAAAGGAGCGTATTGTATTAACTGTATCTACCACAGTGGTATTACACTCTGAAAATGGGGGCGCTAAATCTCAAAAGTACTAAATTCTATACTTCTATGTACTGTTGCTTTAAGATTTTGAACTGTTGGTCAGACAACACATGGAAACTGAAGACACCACTGTGGAAGCTGAGTGTCATTTTTCATTTATTTTCTAAGCCTTTATAGATCACACTATCATAAAATGAATCAATTTTAATCAGAGCCCTAAAACCAAGTCTTAATCCTTAAAAAGCCCAGTTTAAGTCGTCACTTCTCAAAAATGTCCTCAGTCTAAAACTTGAACTGGTCCTCAGAAAGACAGAAGTACAAAAAAAACACACACAGCAGACAGGGTACATCCATCTAAATTCATTTCAGTTTGTCGCTCTTCATTTTCACACCCTGTGCATTGACTTCACTGCAGTATTGCGTCTGTTCCTGTGAAGGTGCTGTAACTCTCCTGATCCCCTCACCAACAGGCGAGAGCAGAGCACAAACATGAAGACAGACCTTGTACCAGTGAACCTGTTTGTTGTGTTCAGGGGTGAACACAGTGGCTTGCCCCTGCCCGCGAGTGTCACAGGCTGAGCGAGGGCTTTACCTGGGATGGAAGCAGGGGAGCAGACATGAAAGTTGTTTCCAAATCTTCCTGTGATGCTCAAAACCCCCCAAAGGCTTTCAGCTATTTTCCGGATTGACTGATTTCACAGCTGGGATGCAGAGCAAAAACTGTGCACAGCCAGACTGTAATTCTACGCCCACACGCAGCGCTCGGGAACGAGATCTGGTTCGTGTGCGCTTTCCTCCACGAAACAGGCCCAGTTCACTCTGCAGCAGGTACAGAGATGAGTCATTCCTTCTGATTACTGTACAGAACATTTGAGTTATTGGTTTGGAGAGGCGGTGGAGCGAAGGAAAGAGAGATGTAGAAAAATTACCTCATAGTCCATTCATTACCCAGTCTATCTGTGCAGCATCGTGTAACATTAAAACAAGCTGTCAGAGGTCAATACAAGTGCAGCTCTCTGTGCAAACACACAGCTATTAATAAGATATTGTACTTTTTATGTCCTTATAGATGTGACTTTAATCTGTTGTTGTCTGCTGTGGTAATGTCTGAGTTTTGAGGGCACAGAAGAGAGGAAAGTTTTCTGACCTTCTTACAGCGGCTTTTCTTTGAAAGAAATTGTCAGTTAATGGAACACAATTGCTTTGATGCACATGTGTGTGTATGTGTGTGTGTATGTGTTTCAATGACATTGCCGGAAAAGGCATCAAACAAGCACAAGGACAGGGAAATTGCTTAAAAGCCTGTCAGAGCGCGTGGCGAATGAGAGGCCTTTTCAGTTACCTTGTCACTTTCTCGTTTTTTTTTAAATTATAATACCCATGTTCCCGTTTTTTTGTTGTTTAAGCACTTTTGAATCCCCATGCTTCAGATGTGGGCATAAGCCCAAACTGTACTGTAGAAAACGAGGCCCCGGGCTGTATAAATGATTCACACTGAACAACTTGTTACCACTTAAATCTGTAAAGGAAATGCAAGTGTAAAAGGCTTCTCTCTGTGTTGTTGGACGCATTAACCCTGTCACAAGGAGAATGGGGGGGCAGGGATCCATATTGGAGCACAAAGCTGCCGTGGTCAGGGTATAAATCAAGGAGTATCAACTGAAGACTACAGTGTGTTTTTGGAGCAACATGACAGATATATGCATAAAGTGAGCACTGAGCCTCATCAGCATATGTGAGCAGGCAGAGTATCTTAATATATTAGTTTG
This sequence comes from Argyrosomus regius, assembly GCA_946959425.1. Lineage (NCBI taxonomy): Eukaryota > Metazoa > Chordata > Actinopteri > Sciaenidae > Argyrosomus > Argyrosomus regius. The sequence continues at coordinate 24,342,311 of OX336895.1, forward strand.
GCTGCTCCTTTACATTATCCTGGCACCTCTGTAAGATGCAGGAGGAGCAGCAGAGGTTACGTTACCTTGCTCCACACTCAGAGATACCCGTGTCCCCATCAATATTTCTGTGCCATCAGCAGTTTTATTTACAACACTGTCATCAATATTGCTTCCACTCAGTGCAGCTGTCAGCCTTTACAACCTCCGTCAGCTGGTTAAGTAGATTGAATAAAACGCAAATGGCTCACTCAAGCCCTGCGCTCCACGACTACCATAAACCTCAATGTTCGTCAAATGAGCTTCTTGGAAACAGCCCCCCGACTCCGTAGCGGCTACTTTAACAGCCAAGTGTGGAGGCTTGGCTCGGTCCGAGAGGGAGGTGTTGGAGGTGATTTAACATCGTTTGGTCTCTCCTCTCTGCTTTATTAGGAGGAGGAGAGGACCCTCCATCACTGCCGGCTCCGTCGCTCCCTCTCATCTCTCTCTGTCTGCCCGGGTTAACTCGTGACACCATTAACCCATCCTGTCCTCTTACAAGGAAATGCAAGGAGAGCATCCCAACTCTTCCTTTAGTCGCATGACCTTATGACCTCTAAGAGCACAAACACCTGTTAGACTCCTCTACATACTTGAGACAGTCCTAGTTTTATCCTTGCATTTTTTGTGTTATCTCGGATAATGCCTGATGATGATTTACCCTCTGGGGGCAATGGCTGTTGTTTCTTGTTTTCCGGTTAGCCAGCGGTTAACTGGAAAACGGATTATGGATATGTTTGCTCTCCACATGAACTGCTATGCTCACTCAAATGTGATCACCCAGTGCCAAAATCTCAGTCCCTTGCCTACAGATTCTGCATTCATATGCATATATCTGTTTATAGAGATTAACTATACTGTACCATGGATGTATAATAAAACCGACCAACCGGACTTCAAGATGGCATCCATTAATTCCAATGGAAGGTATTTACCATCTACATTGAGCAGTGCTTAAAGTGTAACATACACAGTCCATGTGTTGCTGTGTTACACACAACTTCGAAAAGCTACAAGGCGCCCCAACTAGACACTGCTTCTATGTAAGTGGTCACACGTCATATATATTGGAAGTCACTGGTTTAATCCTTCACAATTAATGCATTGTGTTTGATAAACATATCTTATGTTTTAATACAAAATCTTAAATTTTCAGTGTGTAGATTCTAATGGCAACCTCTTTGTTTCACCCTCTTCTTCTTGGCATTAAGGAGAACTTACAGTGGCTGGGATATGTTGGAAAAACATAAAATTTCCTATTTAGAGTCAGTGTTCTAGGCTACTGTAGAAACATGGCAGTTCAAGAGTGGTTGATGGTGGGTAGATTTAGAAGGCTCATTCTAAGGTAACAAAAACATAATGACTCTTATTTTTATGTAATTATACACAAATGAAAACATAGTTGTGAATAGTATATTCTATTTCTACCATAGCCCCCTAAATCTGACACACCAGACCTTTAATCTGTAAAGTAACTTGTAACTTTATTTGTCAAATAGTACCATGAGGTACAAACACAAGTACAAGCATGCATTGTTCTTCAACTACAGTACTTCTAACACTGCTGAAAAGTTAGTTAATGCACCCACACAATCCTTAAGCTTTAAGAATTGTTTCCATAGTAACAGTCAATGCCACCTGCTGAGGACAACAACCCAAATTTGTTGTTAAAGACACTGTGGAGTAACAGAAGATGAAGAGTTTTTTGTGACTAACCCATCACTGGTAAAACATCTCTGTAACTCTGAGTGACACAATCACAGTCTTTGTGAGACCATCCTCAGGCTGAAGTGAGTTGTTAGAGAATTCAGTAAGGTATAGTGTTTGTTTGAAACATCAGCAGTATCAGATTAAAGGCACAGACCTGAATAGACAGCTTGATTTTGTTCTACAACAGATTGCACTTTGGTGGCTTCTTGACTCCTTTGATTACATTTCCAATACAACCAATTCCCTTGGAGTTCCTCCCAGACAGGCTTTGCCCAGACCACACTCAACACACAGAAGAACTGGCCAGTGGATTAATGCTAAGCTGATGAATGATATCAAACAATTACCCTGTTTTCCCACAGAGGAGGATCGAAGGCTGCGATGGCAGAAGCGACAAAGACTCCATCCCTGCTGACGATGAGAGCGCTTTCTGGCTGCAGCTTCAGACGCCGTGTGATCTGCCCATCCTGTCTCGTTGTGCGAGGACACAGTCACGTCTGTCTGCTGGACGCTGCACAACACAAACATCAAAAACTACCGGCCATTCGCTCTGGAAACGCTGAAGCACAGAATAACAAACATCAGCTGGTCATATCATGCAACTGTGTGAGGGGTGTGCAGGCTGCTTGTAGAGTTTAAAGTTTTTCAGACCAACACTGAGCTGCTGCTGTGCTGGCCATCAAACATGTATGGATGAAGGCCACAAGCTGAAAAGCATTGGTCTGACAATAAAGTAATTTTGTACACTACAAGAGCAGCTGGAGTTGACCTCTGCACACTTGTTCTCCTTCCACATGCGCCTTCCAATTAGGTGAAGTAGTCCCAAGAATCCCTGGTGTCCTTGCAACATTTATTGCAAGGCTGTATCATAAGTGATGGATTTATAAGTTCTTAATGGCTTTATTGATGGTTAATATATCATTTAGATCAGGAATAACCCATTAATGAGAGTCCAGTTTTTAGGTTGCCAGGTTTGATAGGGTCAGTTTGGCTGGCGTACATCCTCCTGTGCCATACAACAGTAGGCAGTGTCTGAAAGACGGCAACAAGAAGGGAGACGACACAAAGTGGTAGCAAAGAAAATCGATTTATTTATATAAACAGACATCAGGAAAACGTGTAGCTATCAGTACATCAGAAGTGTAAAACAGGGATGGTTGTGTGACTGAGTGTATGAAAACAACACAACAAAAAAACGCATGCTGTCGTCATGCCAGAGCCAGAACCAGAACCAGAGTGTCAGAGAGCCAGAGCCCGGCAGAGCAGAGCTGCAGAGACATCTGCAGGATTAGGAAGGCCTTAATTGGGTGGTGCCGACAAGCCCATAAAGCTCATTAAAGCAGCTCATTTAGCTGATGATACCTCCATTGAGCACCTGCAAAACCAATACAAGGAGAGCAACAGGGACACCTAGTGGACAGGTGGAGTTGTCGTTGTACGTTTTTTTGTTCAACACTAGGTATTGCTTTTGATTTTTGATTTTGACTTTTTTCACAGTCACAGTAGTCATGTGATATACTTGATTCCAAATCAAGTAATTGCACAGAGAAGAAATCTACTTTACCGTCTCAAAAATTAGACGACTGATTATAAATGTAAAAGCAAATGAAATACTTCCATTAAAGCATTATATAAATCACACTCAGACACTTGCCTAACATTGACAATTTTTGCCAGTTTTTGACATAATTGTGAAGAAACATGTAGAATAATAACAGCACGTCCCTGCTTATATTGATTCATTCACCTGATCAAAGTTTCACAAATGTAAACTCTGACCTGGGGCTGTACGGGCTGCAGTAGATGTGAATGGAAAGCGCAGGAAAGAAACATAAGTGGCCACATCTTTACTCGCACACATGACGTATTCCAACAAGCAGCCGCTTTCAGCAGTTGCGCTGAGATAAGCCAACTGTACGCTACCAGTCAAAATGACTAACTAGCTGTTGAAGAAATTTGAACATCTAGCAGCTAAACAGTTAGATATTTTTCTCAGGAGTTGAGACCAAACCAGAGCTTACATTCATCAAGTGGACAGAATCGGGACTCCACGTTAATGCATTGTTTCATTGTATTTGCTGGATGTGGAAAGGTACCTGATTCTGCTTGCACAGTGTAAATATGTCAGGCTTATACGGTTATCAGCATGTTGAGGTTTTTGTTTTGCCCCCTAGAGCCTTAAAATCAATCAATCAATTAATCATTTAATGCAGCTTTAATGAATGGACGTTGTTCTTTTTTTTTTGCAGATCTAAGACAAAAAGACAAACAAGGTCATGGTAGGATGGATGTGCATTAACCAAAGCAATTTGTAACCTGGCAAACCAAAGGCTCCTATCAATGGCTAATTTAACAAGCATAAATAATGATTCAAAAACCCTGTAGTTACAATTAATAAAACCATTATAAAATATGCTTTAGTAAAACTTCTCATCATCATTTCTCAGAAAAATGCACTTAAACTTCTTCCATCCTCTTAAATGTTAACAGATTTGTAAACAATGGCTTTCAGGTAGCCTATAATTTCCAAGATAATTCATGATGAATGTGACTCTCGCTGCAAGTCCCTGTTTTCTGAAGATGCTGACTCATTTTTCACGTAGCTGCTATCTCTGTTTTAACAAAACTCCCATTAATATCAGTGATCGTCACAAAGCCGGAGCTGGTGTTTTCCTCCCTTCTCTTCACTGTTATTCTCATTCCTCACTGTCGCGCAGAGGGTGAATTATAAAGGCGAGCATGCGTCCTTTCCACTCCTTTGCTCCCGACTCCTCTACCATCTTATCTGAGCGGCCTCCTCAAGCCCACAGCCTCCTCCTGGCGACCTCCTCTTGGCTGCCCGCCAGAGTGCCGATCACTGCATCTGTCTGTCAGCAGAATACCAACTGATTAATGCTTTCACTGCGACCATTAATAAAACTGCAGAGAGGCCGCTCTCTCTAATTGAGAGGTACGGATCGGGCTGCATTGAACCAAATGAGAAGGACATATACAGTAGGGATATGTGAAATCATGGGCGGGTGCCTGTGTTTTAGGGGATTAAGAGTGGGCTGCTCTTGCTTCTGACAGCCAGTGATATAGCTGGTTCAGAGCAAAAATACAAACAGTGCACTCAGTTATTTATGTTAGGGCTAAAGACCGAGTGTACACAGAATGTTTTATCAGATTTTATTTACTGTCTCTTCCTGTCCTGTGTGACAGCAGCTGTTCTCCGGGCTTGATCTTGATTTTCTGCACAGCAGCAGAATCATTGTGGTGTAATGATAAAGTACTGGTGTCTAGGCCACTGGCACCAGCAGTGATCCACGGGCACTCTGCTGGACACACCCTGACTACTTGGCTCGTTTGCCCCATCCATCTCCCCTGTTCTCATACAGCGAAGGATTCCAGCGCCGCAATCATTTGTCCCGGAGATGAAGGGAGAGGATGCACTTCTGTGACACGTGTCCGACACAAAGTGCGACTCTACTGGCCTGATGTGTAGTATAAGATGTACACAGTCATAGGAAGAGTAGCTACTTTTTTAAAGCGTACTAAAGGATAAAACTGGTGTTAATTTTGTTTTACTGTTTAATTTTTGCTGATTTTTTTTTTACCCTATTGGGATGACCAGTTCCCACTGAACAAAATGCCATGTCACTGCTAATTCTAATGCCTAAATTCCACACGATGGCTGCACAGCGCCCACCTGGGCAAATCATGCCCATTCTAGAAAAATGGTTGGCACATTTCAGAAGCACCCCAGAAGGAACTCTCCGCTCTGCTTCATGGAAAATATGTGATTGGTCTATTTTCGACGGATGCTGCGACCAGAAGAACAGATTGAGCTGTCTGGAAGACACAATAACAACATAGAAAATCTGGTCAATTTTTTAGAATAAAACACTCTGTGCAGACTGCAATCATAAAAGCACACAAAATGGAAACAATTTAACTACAGAGCCTCCTTACTCATGGTAGAAACACATAAACCAAGGAATAATGTCCAAATCTGAGCAAGATAACAAAGTCTGGCAGGCAAAATGCTCCTGGTGGGATATGAAGACACACAGAGAACCGACCAAACAACATTGCGGCCATGGTATTTAGTTGTCCTGGGCAGGCTGCAAGTAATAAGCTTCATCTAAAATGTTAATTAACAACATGGCCACTTTGATTGACAGATATGTGCCATTACAGGCGGTTTGTTTGAGCCACCACATTCTGAGCTTCAAAACGGCTCTTCAGAAACCTGTGGGTAGATACGCCATCCATTCTTTCTACTGTCAATGGCAGCAACAAGAACAAGATTCCTGTGACCTGCGTTTGTTGGAACACACAACCAAGCTGGAGGTACCATTGCTGTGAATGAATCCTTGAATTTTGTGTGGTGGAGGGATAGAGCTTGTGAACCCAGTCTTTTTACTATCTAATAATCTCCACGAAGAGTCTAAAACCAGCAGTTCATTTGTCCTCTGAACAAGTATTGTCTGTATAACTACAGTCTGAAATAATGTGAATTCCAGTCATCCAAAAATTCCTAAGGAGCCATCCCGTTGCACCGACAAATCACTTCATTGTGATGATCATGGCTGGTGTGTTTTATTCCTCTAAACTCATTAATCTAGTAAAGCATCACTGATGCTCAGCTCTTAGTGTCGGCCCGATTCTGAGATACTCTCCACAGATTAAAAATACTCATTCAGGCTTGTTTCAGAGAAGTTAAGTATATGATAAATGGTAAATGGACTGCACTTACATAGCAACTTTCTAGTGTTACAACCACTCAAGGTGCTTTTACACTACATATCACATTCACCCATTCATACACACATTCATAGACTAACAGCATTGGCTACCATGCAAAGGTGCCAACTGCTCATCAGAAGAGCTTATCACACTCACACACTGATGGCACAGCCTTTCAGGAGCAAACTGAGATTCAGTATCTTGCCCAAGGACACTTCAACATGCATCGAACCACTGATCCTCTGATTAGTGGATGAGCCATGTCTTAGGTATTTGTTATGTCATTAACAATACCTACCAAACAAATAACCAGAGTTTGTTGGACAAAACTGAATTTCTATGGCACCAAGGTGTAAGCTGTGACTGTCCATCACTACACACATATTCTGTAGCAAGATAAAGTAATTGTTGGTTTAGGTCTCTTTAAGAGAAGTGTTGATACACTGTTGAACACCGGCCATAGGCTTCATTTCACAAGTGGTTTTGATGCACATAGCTGCCAACAAACTCATTACCAGAGATGCTGTCTGCTAATGTAGACCCTCACTTCTGTGATTGCTGTACTCCAATGTAGACCCTCACTTCTGTGACTGCTGTACTCCAAAGTGTGAGCCTCAGGCCGGTTGACACACAGACAGACAGGTGATTGACTCCAGTGTGTATAAGCGAGGGGAGTTTTAGGTGTAATGATTGGATGGAGTGAACGAGAAGGTTCAAGCAAAAAAAAAAGAAAAGTGAGTGACAGAAAGGAGGTAGCATGTGGCTTTTATGGAGTAATAACTAAAGAAGGAGAGTAGGGAGAAGTTGACCTCCCGAGTCCACAGTTGAATGATTTCTTCAATATAGGCTACTGGCACACAGGCCTTTTCCACCAACATAATTTTGAACCTTTCAGAGCATTTAAGCTAAAAATAATAGTCATTCAATTCAGTTTGGTTTTCCTTGTGAACCGAAGCAGGCGTGTCTTATTCTAGAGGTCATGGTGCAATGCCTTCTGTTGGTGAGGCATCCTTTTTTTAAAAAACATTTTTATATTACAATGGCTGGAAACTGGAAATAGAGGCTGGTTCACTAGATAGCACTAAAGTTCCAAGAATCTTGAAACACATCAGTTCAAGAACCAGAACTCATCTGGAGGTACCATATGATCTCTGATGTCCTTAGCTGCTGCCCATTTCAGTGAGTTACAGGGTTTCCTGATGAACGCTAAAGTAAACTGCTGCAAACTATAGCTACTGTTAGCTAACGTTAGCTCAGTCTATTAGCCGGGCTGTGAGCTCAGAGCACCAGGGAAATCTTAGTGTTTAGGAAGAGGAGGTGCACATGCGAAAGCAGGGAGCAGAGCCAATGTCATTCCAGAACCGGAGCCAGGTACACACAGGTACACACAATGTAACCGGGATCAGTAGCCTCTATGGACATAGTTAATAGTGAAGAGACAGAAGAGGATGGTGACAGAGGAAGCTGAGAAGAGAAAAGGAGAGAGTGACCAAGCAAGAGGCCACAGGAGTAAATCTAGGACTGACTTTTAGTCGTTGGTGAGCGCTTTGTGAAATAAAAGGCTGAAAGGTGTTGGACTAGTCAGTAATATTAACTGGCTCCTATGTCTTGTGTTGTACTTGAATTTTGGCTATCCATATTTACCACAGTGGTATTGCACTTGGAGCGCCAGATCACAAAAATACCAATTTCTACTCAGTGTTGCTTTAAAAACATCATCAATGTCAGCCTTTTAAGAAATTCCAAATTCTCTGACAGAGCTCACTGGCCATACTGCTGTGTTGGCATCAAGGTTTATTATCCTTTATAATGTACAATATACAAAAATATAGGGTACCAAAAAATTCACAGTGTCTAAAAGGCAGTGATTACAGTCTACATGACAGGTCTAACAGTACACCTGGTAAGTTGCATAGAAGGGCACAGAGCCTCACATCGCAGGGGACAGAGCTCAGAATTGACCCATCAGATGACTGGCTTTCAGACCAAGGCCAATAAAGGCTTTATTAGATCAAATCGTCTTTTAAATTCAATTTCTCCATTATATGTGCAGTCTAATATTTGATACTCTGACATTATTAGTGCTACGTAGAGTTATTTTCAGTCTGTGTCTCTGGAAATTTGATGTTTGAGCAGCTGGGAAAGGTCATAAGCCACAGGCGGTCGGTCACATTGTGGAGCTCTGTCCCCAAACAAACCTCATGGTTGGTGTGTACTTAGCTGCTGCACTTTTTTTAAACAACTATAAGGCTTTTTTTTTTTTTTTTTTTAAACAAACAGTGTTAGCTATACAATATACAGATACATTTACACGATCTTCTGCAGGGTCATTAAATGGGCTGCAAGAAGGCTGTTGCTCCTATATACAGATAGAGCTCTCATCTCGTGCATGTACAGTAGCTGAACTGAAAAGCATTGCTGGGTTAGCATTCATCAATCAGGCAATAATAATAATAAAATATAGCTGTGAAAATGCCCTTTATAAACCAAGCTCTGACTATAAATAGTGTCCGTTCCAACTCTGCAGGAACCAGAGGCGCGATGCTTTAACTTACAATGATTAACATCTCATACATGAAATATAGAAAAAACTGCCTGGAGTGTCAGCGACAGAATGTGGAAAAAAAAATGCACACAACAAAATTTGCAGACCTCCTCATATATAGTCATATGTATGAAAGCATTTACATTGTACAAAATACAGCAATCCACCTTTGTCCATTCAGGCATACAGACACTCAGTACGCACACACACACACACACACACGCACACACACACACACACACACACACACACACACACACTCACTTTGATCTTCACACAGGCAAACTAAGCAAGCATAATTTATTTTTTTTTTTCTTCTTTTCTGTTCAAGCAGAGCCAAATTATTGTTTCGTTCCAGTCATTCTTTGTAAAAACCATTTCCTGTGTCATTTTTATTGTTTTATATTTGCGTTAACATTTCATGTATTGAAGATGCAATGGTTACCAAATGTCTGGAAAAACAAAAATCAAGAAAACAAAAAGGAATATGTGAAATTAGAGAAACGAGAATTAATCAGCTAGATCTTATTTAACAAAATATTTCCTCCTATGCTACGGCTCGTCTGAGAATAAAACAGGTATCATCTTAAAAAACAAACATTAAAAAAAGAAGTGCCAGTCTACTAGCTTATTCTACCATCATAGAAAAACCCAATCCAGTTGTTCAGCACACTGGCCATATTTGATATGACCACCGAGCTATTTATCACTCAGTAGAATCGATGCATCCATTGGAGAATCGATTGGAGAATCAATCAATTCCCTTTCAGAAGTCTTTTATTGTTCTTGGAAAAAAAAAATCAAACAGAAGAAATAGAAAGAAAACAAACCTTGCCCCTGCCCTCTATTGCATACAGGCACCCAAGGCATTCCCAAAGCTTTATGTACAGTTCAGAACGCTTCCCACAATCCCCTTTGCTCTGATTTTACGAGATGTCCACAAAAGATGTGCGACACTGATCATAATTGGATTCTATGGTGGCTGATATTTAGTCTTCCAAACATCCGCCTTTTCTGTCACATGAAATACCAACAATGCAGTGCGTGAATCCGCCCTTAACAACCAAACTGATTTTGATCTCCAATATACGTCCTTGTCGGCTTCATTCATTTTACAGTTCAGTTGGTTGTTGTTCTCTCATTTTGCGATGTTTTGGATGTGACGATATGCGCCTTTCGTTCTCAGTGCTTTTGTTGTCGAGGGACTCGACAAAGTTCATGACAGGCTGAGAATGTGGTTAGTGATGGAGAGGCGTGAAATGGTGACCCAGATCCAGAGGAATGTAATATATATTTTTAAAATGTTCTGTTCATGTCCGGTTCTGGTATTGTGGATGCTCAACTCAGCACTGCTGAGGTGTTCTGGTCATAACAAGCTGTCTAAATCCATAACTTGTCTTGCTAGAGTTTTCCGCTCGTTTCCCAACGTGAACACCCCCAGCTGGTTGTCCCTGACTGCACCAGGACACGGGCCTTTTCGTCCAAACCCACATTCCTGATGAAAAGTTCCAGAAACGCTCTTGCCAAAGACTATGGGAGCGATGAGAGGGGTGATGACGAACAGAGGAATCTGGTCGAAGCTCTGAGAAGCGTTTTAGTTCATGTCGGTACATTTATGTCACTGTGGTATCGGGGTGGTGTCCGTTTGGGGCAGTGGCATGATGGGACAGGGGAAGAGGGGGAACGGAGAGCCAGTTGTGGGCTTGTCTCAGCTGTTGTTGCTGTGGTTGTAGGTCCTGCATGGCGACGGGGAGGAATTGGGCTGGTAGTCGTATTTGCCGAGTGCTGTGGGATAGTAGGTGGTCGTGTAGACGTTTGTCTGCTGGAGCGGCGTTGGGTAGAAGTTGGATCTTTCATCTGGTAGCAGGTTGTTCTTGTTCAGTGTCTGGAATGACACAGCAGAGAAAAAACACTTTTGAATTATATGTTTGACATTTTATACCATATTATTAGAATTTTTCTTTTTTTTTTTTTAAAGGAACAGTTCAACATTTTGGGAAATTATGAGATAACCAGGCAACTAGAGTACTCCAGGAAGTCACTTCTGGCAGCCAAGAAATAATTCCAAGACATAACCACAAATTCCTGTCTTTATGCTATGCTAAGCTAAGCTAAGATAAACAGTTTCCAGGCTGTTGCTTCATATTTACCTTGACCTTCTCATCTCACTCTCAACAGGAAAGCATATTTCCCAAAATGTTGAACTGTTCCTTTAAAACAAGTTAAAGAACTGAGATGTTTCCATCAGATATTTTCTTGATCCTAGTGCGATCTGCTCATTCTCTTTTAAGATACTCAGTTCTAGAAAATAGTAGACTTTCATTGGAATGCTGAAAGAAACACTGGGAATGTTTTCAATTAAGTTTAAGGACTCAATTATCAACTAGACTAAAAGAAATTTTGTAGGTGGACTATGTTTGGTGTTCAGTAATCTTGCTTCTAGGTGAATGAAATACCTCTACTCACCTGGAGGTCATGGCTTGTGTACTGTAAGTGTATTCATGACCAGAGCAAACCAATTTAACAAATTTAATTTAGTTCATGTCAAGCGTACTCAATACGCTAATATGTGAGATGGCGGGAATTCAGTGCAGCCCTCTTAAATATAAACAAGTCCAAAACCCACATTTTATTCTAATGCAATTGCTGAGTCTCTGGTAAAAGCCGACCATAAGGTGAAACACTTTCCAGGGGAAGCATTAGACTAATGTAATCCATCTGAACAGCTCTGGGGACAGAGGCAGGGAGATAATCAGGTTAGAGTCGGTGAAATACACGACGCTGGGCATCATAAATTGGCCTGGAGGAGAGGGAACCTGCTGGATAAACAGTGATGTAGTGGCACACGGTGACATCGGCTGCACATCCAGCAGAGTCTGGCCCCTTCTGGTCATTAAAGCTAATGAGTTCAGGCTCTCAGCACCACAATGGCTGTCAGCACAGTGGCCACACAGCAACAACAATAACAGCAAGGCCAACAAGTGTCAGGAGGATGACCTGATCAAAAACACAGGATGGGTCATTGTGGTTAAGCACCATGTTCCTTCCTGGATCTTAGATACTGTGAGACTGATAGGAAAGATTGAGATGAGTCCTTGCCGGCACGCAGCTGAAGTCAGACAAAGGCAATGTTCAGACTAAAAGAAAAATATAAGCGAGGGTAAGAAGATAAACTGTCCAGTTTGAATAATGCCTCCATGAACTGAAGGCTTAACAGTTCACAACAAACTGAAGAGAGGGGTTTATTTTATGTTCCACCATGGCGATTGTGAGATAAATGGTAGTCCACCAGGGTCAATAGTAATATGTGTGTGCATGTACAGTATTTGATTGGCCAATGTGCTACTACTGAACACGGCCTAATCTATATGTTAATATGAGTGATACGATTTAGTTAGGGTTAGGGGGTTAATTAAAATCCATAAGCCCGTTGTTCAACAGGAAGCAGGGACAGGACAGTAAATTAGGTAGGATGTAGCAACAATAGCAGAAGGCCATGTGCCAACTGTATGGTGATTAAATGGTTTTAGTATTGCATTTTATTAAAGTTGGGGAACTCACAAGACACCCACTTTTTTAAGTGAATGGTCAAAATGTGAACGTCAGAGGCCTTTAGCTTCAAAAATGCCCGTAATGCACGTAGCTTTCATTAGACACTTCCTGTCGATCTTTCTAACTCCACAAGTCCAATTTTTAAACTTTCCGTTGAAAAGCCTCAAGCTCAACCTGACATCACCAGGGTTGGTGACCCAGATAAAGGTCACTCAAACAGCGCTGTCGCCTCTGGATCTATTATCCCTCCCTATATTCACCACATGAGTTGTGAGTTTAACACAATGTGCAGTCTCACACAGAGTCCAAATGATGCTGTCGACTGTGATGGGACTCCAGAGGAACCTTTTGAAGGGCTGTATCAGTCAGTTGCAAAACAGCCTTTTTGGGTTGATGTATTACAACTTCATGTTTCTTAAAAGTAAGCCAATATGGGGCTCAGTTGGTAGAGCATCCGCCCCATGTACGAAGGCTCAGCAGTGGCCCAGGGTTTTAATCCAACCTGCGGCCCTTTGCTGCATGTCGTTCCCCATCTCTCTGTCCCCACATTCCTGTCACTCTTCAGCTGTCTCTGTCAAAAATAAAGCTTGAAAAGGCCAAATAATATCTTTTAAAAAAAAAAGTAAGCCAATATGTTGGAGTCGGAGTTTAAGCAGCGGCTTACTGCAGCGTGAAGAAACATCCATCCGCCACAAAAACAAAGACAGTTTGAGATGCAACAACTGTGCCAGGCCTGATGGGTTAGTGTCAACAGGAAATGTGATGTCGTCTCTCGATTGGCAAGTTAACCATGTGTCTGAAAGAGATGTAAAAATATCTCTTTGGCATATCATTTAATAATCTGAGCTGCTCTGTGATCATTCAGAGAGGCAGCAGGGGACAGAGAATGTTCCAAGTAAGACAGATTCAGCTGCAGATTTTAGAGGAATGAATGACTGTGCTGCTTATGAAAGATGGAATATTATATTTTGGAGTATCAAGTGTGGGAAAATAACACAAAAATAGGTTGGTGTCAGATCAGCCAGTTTTAATGAACTTAAATCATTGACTGTAGCTGAGATGGTGGTGGCAAAGATCAAAATCAATCCTTTGGTTCAGGTCATAAAAAGTTCATTTATCTACAGCTGATTATCACATTCATGCTTTAGTCACTCTACAGAGACAGAAAAATCAATAATAATCTCACAAACTTGAATGATCAACGATCAGTTAGTGAGAAACGCAAATGAAGTTGTAAAGAATAGGACAAAAAATGCACTAAAAGCCTAAAAGAACTGGCGAAAATAGTTTCTTGATGGTAAATGTGAATGCACACTAGACCGATAGCGGTGGGAGGTCGAGGGCTAAGCAATGCTTTAGAAAGCTAATGGGACCTATTAATGAGGACTTGGTTTGTGGCAGGTAGGATGGCTTAAAGTCTATAGGTTTTGTATAAGAGCAAGGAGGAATAAAAATGAGCAGTAATTCATCTTGTGTGCTTAGCGCTCTATTGAGATAAATGCATGAATAAAGGCTCTAAATAAAACATGAATCACATTCATTGCCCTTGAATCTTCAGCATTTACACTGTGTGTGTTTATGTGTGCGAATAACACCAAGTAAACAGTCCTTCTATTTCCATTTTTATTACTTTTATCTATACGATATTTTAAACAAGGCAGCAGCAGAGCCCTTCACGTACCTTGAACTCCATGGGCGTGTACTTCTCGTTCTTTGGCGTGGTGTTGCCCTTGTAGTTAAGGTGGTTCGGGGTGGTGGGGTGAATGATGGCGGACTCCTGCGAAGGCTTGTGGACCCGCTGACAGTAGACGTAGATCAGGAAGGACAGCAGCCCCGCCCCGAGGAAACAGGAAACACCGGTGGCGATTAGATGGATGGAGGTGAATGCTGGGAAATGAAGAAGAAAGGTAGGGCGTTATTAAAGGCTTAGCATACATTGTCAGATGTGATATTTTACATTATGCTGTCCTCCCACACCCCCGGATTTATGTGCATCCTAAATTTACCAGAATTCTCAGTCTGAATGAGACAAATGCAGATTTCAAATCAGCAGCACAAAGGCGTCTGGTGGCCTAAAAGTTAAGATATGACTGATTCTAGAGAGTCAGGACAAAACACTTTCTGAAAAACTTTTTTTGAAAATTTACACTATATTGATTAGAGTTATATATTCATGTAGATAAAGATCTGTGCTATTTAACCATGTAAAGGTGCAGGCTGGAGGTTAAAAAACATTTTTAACAAATTCACATGTTTACCTTAAAAACTTGATTTGTGTCAACTCCATCAGACACACTCAAAGTATATAATTATATAATTATAATAGCCCAACAAGAATCTTAAGTTCTGATGTATGTTGCAATAGTGTTTAGTTACTCTGATAGGCAATAAAATATAATATATAAACTAAAGGCTTAATTTCACAGTGTTATGAATACACAGATTTCTAAAAATTTGCATTTTCAAACTTTATCTTTTATTTTGCCACTAAAGAAAAAAAAATCCTTAAGTGAATAAGACACAAGAGGATGTAGATCTGATTATCCTTTATTACTTAAACTACAAAAACTGAAGAAAGAATTACAAAAACAAACATCTGACGGTGCTGATGAAGATCTGACGGTGTTGACTCTTAAAGGTGCAGTGTGTGTTCCTACATCTAGATGTTGAAAACATCAACACGCTGGCTTGTGCAGACAAAATCATTGTCCAGTGGAAGTAGTGGGAGATAAGACACAGCCATTACAATATTCCTAAGAGTATAACACAAAATGTTCAGGATTTCTTCCTGAACTCTGCATGACAACTGATATAATTGTGATAACTGATAAGAAGTAGCAGAGAATGATACTGACAGACTCAATGATCACCTTCCACATTGATTTCCTCTAGGAACCCCACTGCGAAGCTGAGCTTCTCTTCATTCTGTGCTCTGAAGCCCTTCTATTATGTCACAGTATCTAGCATCTGATTGGAAGATGTGTCTGTTTTGGACAAATCTGCCACAGATAACACTGTACTGGAATGTATTACTAATGACGGTGGAAAGGCAGGGTTTTGCACACTGTCCGAGTCAAAGAGACAGGATGCTGTAGCATTCTGGACACATAGCCTATGGATCCTGTCATAAAATATATCAAGACAAAATTACCACAGGTACACTTTTGGTCTGATGGTCCAAGTAAACCGGATTTGAAAAAGCAACATTGAAGCCAGTGTGTATATTTTCAATAGTGAAAACTACACACTGCACCTTTAAGATTTTACATCATTCAATCAATCAATCAATCAATCAATCATGTAGACAAGTGCTACATATAACACACGTGCTGGAAAGTTATTCAATAATAAGCAGATAAAAGAAAATTATTCAATAAGCAGACCACAGCCTGCCCATGCTCTACAAATCATAAGTATATTGTAAAATAATGTAATTGCATGCTATATATGTACATTAATGTGCAGATAAAACCCTAAAATAACATTCTATTCCTTTACTATGTTCGAAAATAGTATAATATTAGCACATTAAGCGGTTATTGGTGGATTTGTCAACTCCGCCAGCTTACATGTCAACTCCGTCAGACAACCAAACCTGACGGAGTTGACTGACGGAGTTGACGAAATGGCATGTTTTTTCCCTCTGCAGAAAAAAACACTGCAGCTAGCTAGCTAGTTTTTTGGCTATTGCTCGCTGTCTCCATAATCTAAATAAAATACTTTCATTGAATCCACTATGGTTTAATAAAAAGTCATAACGGAGAGATGGTGTTGACATGCTCCAGCTGTGACTATAGGAAAATTGACACTGTTCATCTAAAATATCAAAAAATGTCAAACATATCAGACCATGTGTGGTATTGATGCATTCACCACAGCCAGGAGAATGAAAAAGGATCCTCAGGATTGTAGCTGACCATGCTATTGCCCAATTTAATGAGGTTTTAAAAATCTGACGGAGTTGATGGAAACAGGGGACACAACTTTGATAGGCAGATTTCTATGGAAAATATTTTTAGATGTTCATGGCATGCATTGTTTTATACATTTATAACCCTTATCTTTGATTTGATATAAATGTTTTCACAATTGTAGAGGTTTTTAAAGTTTTTTGGGGCTGGTGAATATTGTGACCTCTTACTGAGGACAAAAGAAATAACCAGTGGTTAGCCGTCTAACGACTGGTAATTATCTATGCTAAAACATAACATCAGTATTCACAATTCCTTTAGATCTAACTTTGTGAGTATGTCAGTCATTATTAATTTCTTTATTTTTGATATAAATAAGACTTGTCTATGTGGGACATGTTTTGTCCCAACTCTCAAGAATCAGCAATATATATAACTGTAACATCCCCAGTTCATTTCTGGCCTTTGTTGCCAGTCTTTCTCTCCACCTATATTTTTTGGCTATAACTACACTGTAAGCTGTCCAATAAAGGCCAGATGTCAAACAAATAATCTTTACAAAAAAAGTAGGCAGTACAAAAAATGATAAACAGGTCTCTTGAGCAATAACACAATCTTTTCCAAGACTTGATTAGATCAATGGGTTGAGTAAATCCAATTTTCAACCTGGAAATCAATCTGTCAGTGAGAAAGAAACCATTCCTTTCTGCAGAATGATTCACACAGGTGTACAGCTCAGCCAACATTACCTGACACTCATCAATCTTACCCTCTATATGCTCATGCTGACGCCGTTTCCCATTTCTACTTCTTCCACCACCAAAACCTCACCTTCAGCAAAGCTTTTCATTTGGTTATTTTAACTCAAATTTACTGTTCAAGTATTTGTTGAAAGGAGATTAGAGTCCTTGTTGCTTCTTGGATTCATTCAGAGCTGCTTCAAAGAGCAGAGGCTTTTTACACCGAATATAAATGGTACATTTTTTTTTTACTTAAGTGTCTCTGACTGAAGTGAGCTCATAAAATTTTCTCTGTGCAAGGGTGCTAACACACACCGGTTAAGTCAAACATTCTTTTTTTTTTTCTTCTTATGATGGAATAAAATGTAGTGCCAAAGGCTGGAACAGGAAGCTTCACACTGGCTACCAATTTCTGCATGATTTAAATTGTTTTCATTTCCACCTATTGACCCCTTAGTCTCTGCACAGATCTCTGAATACCTCTCAGAAACATGAACTACATGGATGAAGGCACACCACCTCCAGCTTAACCTGTCAAAAACTGAACTGCTGGTCCTCCCAGCCAAACCTACGGTACACCATGACATCAACATCAAAATTGACTCGCTATCTCTTGCCCCTACCAGGGTAGTGAGAAACTTAGGAGTCATCGATGATTGTTCATCAATGACCAACTAACCTTCTCTGATCACGTTGCCTCGGTTCCCCAGTCGCACTGCTTTGCACTTTGCAACATGAGAAAAATCAGGCTTTATCTAACTTAACATATTACCTAACTCCTGATACAGGCTGTGGTCATCTCTTGAATCGATTACTGTAATGCCGTCCTGATGGGCCTTCCATCCTGCACAGTAAAACACTTTCAGATAATCCAGAATGCGGCAGCGCACCAGATCTTCAATCAACCCAAAAAGGGCACATGTTACCCAGCGAGCTCCACTGGCTACTTGTAGCAGCCCGCATTGAATTCAATGCTTGCCTACAAAGTAGTCTCCAGTTCTGCACCCACCTACTTGAATACCCTTGTACAGGCATGTGTTACCTCCTGACCGTTGCTTTCTTCCAATGAATGGTGCCTGGCTCTGCCACCTCAGGGCAATCCAAACTTTTCTCGTCTGTTGTTTCCCGTTGGTGGAACGTCCTACCAGATCAGGGGCGTCCCTCTCTACCTTTAAAAACCTCCTGAAGACCTCCAGCTCTTCAGAGAGTGCCTCCTCTCCAACACTACCAACAACTTCCTTCTCAAACTGTCACTTGATTCAATGCAAGTAGTACTTATTGCTGTACTAACATGTCCTTATCTCACTGTAACATGATTGTTCCCTTTTTGTAAGGTACTTTGGATAAAAGCATCAGCTAAATGACTGAATATAAATGATTAAGTTTTTAGTTTTGTCAAGAATTACAGGATTTTAACAATTCTGGTTTGTGTTTATCCATTACCTGCACTTGGGTTTGTATTTTTCGGTTTTGTACTTCCTATCACTTATTTTGAGGTTATGAAACTTCAGTTTTGATGTGAGTTGAAGAAAAACCTCTGTCCTGAGTATGTCTCAATATGCAATTATCCAACAGTTTCCACATTTGCCCATTGCAGGCACATCAGAGTACACAATTTTGTTCTTCTTCCAGTATGTCCGAATTTTGCACAGACTGAAATAAACACATGAGGATGCACATATAATGCATGAAGACACACGTCATGGGCAGACATCTGTGGAGTCACAGGGGCAAAACCTTAACATGCACACAGAAACACAGTGAAGGCAGCTGTTTATCCACTTACCTCCACAGTGTTGGTCCTTATCAAAACCAGATGCAGGGAGAATGACTGCAGAGAGGAGAGGAACACAGGGTCAGACACACACATGCATGCACATTCACATGCACACACACACACACACGTGCGCAAACACACACTCTCTCTGGAGAAACAGCCTTCAGAGCACAACAACCAGCGACTGTAACATCAGGGGAGTGGATACATGCAGAAACAAAAACAGCGAATGAGAAATTGAAATGTTGCTCAAAATGTTGCATGAACGCTCCATAGAGAAGAACTTTCTAGAGAAAAATGGACTGTTGAGTGAAAAAAGCAGCTCCGCTCCATCAGATTTAACCTCCCTGGTTGCTGTTAGAGATGCTTGAATGCAAGACAATAAATTACAGCTACAACGTGTGCTGTTCCCGACAAATCCTAGAAGGAAAGAAGAAGGGAGCAGGGAGGGTTGACGTGTGTGTGAGCTGACTTAATTGCAGTGCCACATCTCCTGATTAATTTTTTGGCCTAATTTTTCAGCTTCCTCTCACAGCCGCCTCCCCACTGTGAGTGACCTTAACAAATCCATCCATCGCCTCATTGAAATTTGCAATAAAATTAGATGTGATTTGGTGTTGCGACAACCCATTAATATTAATCGCCTTGGTCTGGACTCATTAGGGATTCTGAGTGAGGAGAGGCCAACGCTGGCAGGCCATGAAAGATCATTTCAGGAGAAACTTTCTGAGATCGTCATCAGCATAACAAGGTGTGCCGAGGCTAACAGGGTCAAACCGTTAACTAGTTGGATTCACATGGACTTAATTATGGTTAATTAACAGAAGCAGATGACTTTAGTGCATGAAGACGATGTTGGCTATACACACACACACACACAAATAAGGTATGTTTGTGCCTATGGAATCAAGGATGGTGAGGATGATGATATTTGACAGACGAGCTGTGTCACAAGCTGCAAATATTTGGCCTAAATGAGGACTAAAGGATTGTGGGCTAAACCTGACTACTGTCTGACCTTGCACAGACCAATGCCAACAGTGTGGCATGGAAAAACCTTCAAATGGATGAACGTTTCACAGCAGCCATTTTGACATAAAATAGGCGTTACCAATGATACTAATTAAGGTTCATATCTATTTACTGCAGCAGAGACTTTCCAGTGAGCCAACATGCAGCACAGCAGCACCCTGACTCTGTTTGACCTGAATGGAACTGAACCTTCATTAGTATCATTGGTAACACCTGTTGACCTACTATTTCGTGTCAGAAAGGCTGCTGTGAAAAATATCTATTATTTGTTAATACATTGATTAGTTGATAGAAGGGTTTCGGTGATAAATCAAGGCTATCATTTTATGTTTCAGTGGAGTTATATAGTGATTATATGCTCTCATTATATGTGTGGAGGCTGTGGCTGCAGCAGACAGAGAGTTGTGTGTGGACGGCTCAGGAGAGCAGTGCCAGGTGAGCTGATGAACACAGCTGGAGCTGGTTGTCTAATCAGACTGCAGCAGCATGCTGGACCTCGAGGACTCACACACAGAGAGGAGACAGGTGCAGATTTTGTTAATGAACTTTTCTGTTTTAATAATGCGCGTAAGAAGACGAGCATGTCAAGGACTGGTGGAGAAATGTGTGTGTATGAAACTGTTATCTGATCAATGTGCTAATGTGCTACACAACAAAATTCTGTTGTTAAAAATGATGATTCAGAACAAATTAAACTAAAAACTAATTTCCCTGTTAGTGACAACTGTACTGAGGGTGAATTTTGAACTCACACGTTCACTAACTTCATTAACACTGTAACTGCTTTGATTGACAGGTAGGTGCCATTGCAGATGGCTTGTTTGAGTGCCCAGGCATCATTCAGTGATCCACTCCAGAAACCTACAGGTGACGTCACGCATACGCTGTCCATTCTTTATACTGCCAGTGGGCAACATGCACCACAGCAGCACCCTGACTCTGTTTGAACAGAATGGAGCTGCTGTGAAAAAGGTCTGTTGTCAGAGCTGGTTTCTTTCTGTTTTTCAGTTGGCAACCCTTTTCTTGTCCATAGTATGACGGTAACATGAAAAACAAAATCTTTTAACAAAAAAAGCAAAGAATAAACCACTAGGAATGACAAGCACATTGTGCACTCTGCTTTGGACGTCAAAAATTACAAGCTTAAAGGTTTTCCTCACATGTTTGGATTTTCAGGGCTGCAAAGGCACAAGAACATTGCAGTCGAGGAACCTCGGCCAACCTTGACCTGTTTTGACTACTTTGAAGGAGGCTGCACATGTACAGTGTATCCGAGAGCTGACTGACTCACCAGGTATTTCATTGCAGTCTCTGCGCTGAGTGCTGTTCCCCACACAGGGGGTGTTGCCCTGAGCACCACACACCCGACTCCTCATCTGCAAGCCTGAATCATCGCATGCTGACCACAGCGACCAGGCCATCCAGCCACCTAAACACAGAAAAAAGAGTATTCAATAGAAACCCAGACAAACACAAGACCACATCAAACTCAGATGGCCTGGAAACCAACGCGCCCACCCAAGCTGTCACCTCCCGCGGCCACCGAACTTCCCGGCCAGCCACACAGTACAAACACACCAAAAAGTGTTTGTGATGTAAACAGGATTGGAAGAGTAAACCCGTGGAGAGTTTGTTTAGTGCATAGCGGAGATGTTTGTCTCCCGAGCCAAGCTTTAGTACTGTTTCCCCGCAGCAGGCGACCGAGCAGTAAACAAAGGCTCCTACCCAAGAGGAAAGAGAAAATTCCCAACTCTCAGCTCCTCCCTTTGAACCATGCACTTGTTGCACTCTTTCACCCAGCATTTAAGAGCACCGGAGTGGAGGGAGCACAGGCTACTGCAATGAAAGGCTGATGAAAAAGCTGGTTTGTTATTCAGGGTGCTCTCAAGTGTGCAGTTTTGGCAGAGAGGGCCTGAGGAGAGGCAGAGGACAGGCCTCTTTTACCTTTCCTATCAGTCTGGCGCTCACTGACAGGCTGCTCAGTCTCCACCATCTGCTCCATTCTTGCCGCACAACCGTCTAGACACACAAAAAAACACAGCGACCACCTCAAACGTGTTTAATAACCGTGCATCACTACAGCCTGCTTTAATTGCTTCATTTATTCCCATTTATTTTTGTCACCCGGACAACCTGCGTGATCGTACTGTTGAGTCTGAAGGAACGCCATCAGGCCTGAGGCTCCTCGTTAGTATTCCGTCCCCACAGTCCTTCCTGCTGTCCTCTATTACCGGTGGAGACTTTAATCAAATGACCTGCGACAGAGCCATCAACTATCCCTGTGACTGACAACCAGCTTGCCTCTAATTATGCATGCAGAGAGGATGGCGGAACCGGGAGGACCCCGATAGATGACTGATATTGCTCCTGTCAATAAACGAGTGGACGAGGAGAGTGATGGGGGCTGGAGAGGCTGTTAGCAGTCGATCGGCACAGATCCAGCAGGACATGTTGGTCCACGTCAAACAGGAAAACATTAACCTGATAGAGGAGGCTGATTAGCATCTCGGCGAAGAGAGAATAAAAGACAAAAAGCCATTTACCTTTCTTTGTAATTACTAGGAAGGCTGACTGTAAGCGTTACTCTCCCTGTGAGTGACAGGTGGACTGATTCAAAATGAAAAGCAGCTGAGGAAAACAACAGTTAGGTGGAAACATCTATTTAATTCAGGCAGAAATCATCTGCGCTACAAGGCACCACTGTACACACACACACACACACACACACACACACACACACACACAGGCCCCAGACAACATTTGTTCAGGCCATTTTTGTTTTCCAATGAATAAAGAAAATATGAAAATCACACTGTGGCGACAAAACGTTGAAGGCTGTTTGATATTAAACTCAAATCAGTGTCAGGCTGAAGCCTTGTTGTGGTTTCTGATGCTGTACTCTTTTTCTCCTCCTGGATTAGCAGACAGATCTCATGAATATTTCAGTGTCCTTGTTGAAGCAGAATAGTAGTAGAGGGACGGGGGGGTTGCAGAGGGTGTTGTTATACATCTTAAATCTCATGAAATGGTTTGAGACTTTGGGGAAAAACAAAACTAACCTCCAATAAAACCCCACCCATCTATTTAAACTCAACTTCAGCATCAGCAACTCGTTTGTTTATTTTCTATTTCTTTTGGTCTGTCTCCTTATGTTACAGTTATGATGTTAAAGGATTAGTTCATGCAAATGACTAAAACACATTTTCTCACTTACCTCTTGTGGTATCTTGATAGTTTTGTTTTATTTATCCAGGTTTAAAGTGTGCAGGATTTAGTGGCCCTATCTGTAGCCTGTGTTACGTTTGTCTGTTCTGGGCTACTGTGGAAAGATAAAGGACTCTGTGGAAGAAGACCCATCTGTAGATATATAGAAGGTTCATTCTAATGTAACAAAAACATAACTTCCAGGTGATTAGACAAAAACATGTATGAATATTATATTTCACTTCTGAACTGGCAGCTTGTCCAAGGTGTACCCTGCCTCTTGCCCAATTCCAGCTGGGATTAGCTCAAATCCCCTGAAACCCTGATAAGGATAAGTTGTTACATAAAAATAAAAGACATGACTTGTAGTTCTCATAGCATTGAAAAGTTTCATCGAGACAAACATTTAATGTTTTAATCCACAGAGCATTCAGCCAACAGTCCACATAAAAAGTGTTGGCAGTGTTCTGTGGATCATCGGGAAAAGGGGTCTCAAAGTTTTTAGTTATTAAAGGTCTACATATGGATTCTACCCAAGAAGAAAACCTGGGCAAATCAAACAGCACAGCTACACATCACGAGAGGAGAGTGAGAAAATGTTGTTGTTTTTTTTGGGTTAACTGATTCTTAAATATTTTCCTGTTTTTACATTGAAGAATCAATTTTTCTCCAGAACCTCTCAGGCAGGATTCATAAAGGTAGACATACTGCGGTATTTGTTTGATTTCTATTCCCAGTATCAAACATGCACTTTGCATACACAAGCAGTCCAAACTTCAGACGCATTATATAATATTTCCATATTTTCAGTACAACAATAACACAAGTGGATGTCTTTTTAAACCTTTCCAGAGAGGTTGCCATGGCGCTCAGAGCACAGCAGGAGACGGTGGGAGGACGGGTTGTTTTCTCAGCATGACTCTCTTTATCTTTTCTTATATCTAAGACCAGGTTTATTCATTAGGGGAAAAAAAATATGAAAGAAGCGATCTAGTGAAGGGGGCGACACAAAAATGCAGCGGTGTGGGAAATGGCTGTCCGCCTGAAGGTGTGATGAAAGGACCCCAAGCTGTGATGGCGTGACACAGTTAGATTTTATGTGTGACCTTACCATCACAGGTGTGTGTGTTACACAGGGCCTCTTCGGTGTGCAGTCCTATGCAGATGTCCCCTCCATTGGTGGGTGTAGGGCTGTTACAGGAGCGTGTGCGTTGGTAGTGACCGCCGCCACAACCCACTGAGCACTGAGACCAGGATGACCAGCAAGACCACGCACCGTTTACTGTAACACACAGACACACACATACAAGTTAGAAATACAGCAGCAGGCAGCTGTTTCATAGGCATACATCTATAATATTATTTATTATTATAATATTGGCCCTAGCTTGTTTGCATGTTCTCCCTGTGTACAAGTAATGGATGGATGGCCTTAGCTGGAAAGACTTTGTCTTTTGCTGTGTATAAAACACTTTTAATGCTCAGTGTTTAAGTTTGGGTGTGTTTGTGGACTCCAGCTGGATGTATCCTTAGGCTGTTGATGTAAAATGTTTTAGCCCTGATGCAGAATGTATACCTGTTACAACATCTGGGCATCTATTTTCTAATATTTACCCCTTTGACAGACCTTTATCACAAGGCAAGATGTAGCTAAGCCCAACACAGGCTACACCCAAGCTGTTGGAGTCAAGCGTGGCGAGGAAGCCTCACTAACAACCACATCAAGGAGAGGGAGGTCATTTAGAAGGTTCTTTCTTTTTCTTATACATTCATTTTTGTCGGACCATGCCCTACATTCATGCTATATTTCATATATTTGTATGTTCTACTGTCATGAATGTCTGTTCAGGTTTTGCCCTCTTCCCGATCATATCCTACATCATCTTTGCTCTGTCCTGTCTTACTGTCGTATTGATTCACTCTTCCCATGGGGGCCGTTAATGTTTCATCTGATCTAATCAGAAGAGCGTGACTGACTAACCGACTGGCTGGTTGACTGACTGATGTCCGTCTGACGTGTGACGGAAGAGAGGTGGTGTTGCCAGGTAACGTCACAGTGCTGCAGAAAACTCCATTAGCTGAGTGGATTAGCGTGACACTGAGAGTGAAGCAGGCTGTGACCACTTAACTCTGACTAGCTCTCACAGCCAGCCACCTCTCTGCCTGACTGACTCTGACTAACTGGCTGTTTACCTGACTGAGTGTCTGACTCACTGGATTACTGTACGACCCACGACTACCTGACTGACATCTTGCTTTTAGGACTCTTTTACTGCCTGCCTTGCCTCTTGTGGCTGACTTGCTGTGTTCATTTGATATGAAACGTGCCATTCTCAACCTCAGTGTGTTTGTTTGGCTGCACGGGAACACCAGAGCTGTAGACTTGAGTCTTCGGCTTGAGTCATATCACCAGAAAAAATCTGGACCAGCAGGCAAGCCTCTCCGTATTTACTTGAAAGAGTTGACTCTAGACAAGCTTTGACAAAACTTGAGACTTGACTTAGACTGACTTGAGAGCTGAGCACAGCAAGTGAATCTTTAAATGCATTTCAGGCTATTATCTGGCATGATTGACATTCTCTGCAGATTTTGGTTGATTTTTGTCAAATCCCATAGTGCCAGATGTGCACTTTCGTGCTGGTCTTGCAGCATACTCCTGTCATCACAATTGTTTGGTGTAAGAGTCCGGTGTCTCGGTGCTCTCCTTGAAAAGGAGGAGAAATTGGTGGAGTTGTGGAGTGAGCGAGAGTGCCTCTTTGACGTGTCCTCCCATCTGTATCATGAAATATTCAAATATTAACCCTATAAGATCCTCAGTCTTTCAAAACTATGACTTTCGCATATTTACTAAGAACTGATAGAGTTGACTCAAGACTAGCTTTGACAAAACTTGAGACTTGAGTTGGACGGACTAGGATTGAATTGAGACTTGACTTATTTCTCAACTGCCCTGAGACTTGACTTGGACTTTTGTCTGACGATGACTGACTTGCAGTTTGCTAATGAAGACTTGACAGTTGAGACTAGCTTTAATAGTATTTCATATTGGACTCTGACTTTTCTCCACTGACTTGAGAAGTGACTCACAAAGGCTCCACAGCTCTGCAGCTGAAGAGGTCTGAGAATACAAACTTAAGTGAAAGGACTGTTTTCAGGTCAGAAGTTTTTATAATGAAACTCATAATTGAATTCAGGCTAACTGTGACTGACCGACTGACTCAATGACTGCCTGTTCTCTCTCCCACGCATACACATCTCCTTCCTCTGCACACACACTAGCACAATATTCATTTCAATCTCCTCTGCAATCTATATTGCCTCCATCCTCCTCTCTAATCTCACCATCAATTACTATTTTGCACTCATTCTCTCTTTTGTCACTGGCCTTGTCCTTCTTACCTGCGTGTCTGCCCGGGACAGACGCAGTGAGACCGGCTGTGCACGTGACACTCATTGCAAAAGGCTTCCCGATTTGCTGTCTCCCAGTGGGAGGAAACCAAGGCCGCCTCTTCTGAGCTTTCTCAGGTTACATGTGTCAGTTGCTAAGCTAATCGCTAAGGATGCCATGTGAATGCCAACTACTGACATTTAAATACACAACAGGAATTTGATCAGCTTTGCAGCAGCCAATCATAGTTAATTCATTCATAAGGTACATGTCATGAATATTTAAGATGAGCTCTTAAGAGGAGTTTTCATCTCATGCCAGCCACTGCGTGTGTGTGTGTGTGTGTGTGTGTGTGCATATGTCTGTCCTCAGTCTAGTTTAATAAGTGTTGCCTGTCGGTCTGTGGCCAGCAGAGTTCTAGGTCAGCTGATTATGGTTTGATGAGGAGTTTGAAATAGATAACTTCATTTGTCCAAGGACTCTCCCTGCACTGCTGCAGCTGCTGGTGACCATTAGCTAATGAAGCTAATGATCCACTCAGCAGTATTTTACTACCACCATTGACCTCCCTCGCTCTCAGCCTCCATCGCTGTCTCTCAGTGTGCATGTCTTGTCTTTATGAACCCATAATATACGGAAGAAGTTAGAAAAAGGCCATTAACTGGCTTTATCTGCACTCTGTTTGAGTGTTTGCAACTTTCTGCATTCAAGTTGTTTTGGAGAGATAGTTGGAATGACTTTATGGTTTAAAAAAAAAAGCACATGAAAACTCATTTAAGGCTATCAGCTGACTTTGGTTGATTACTCTCAAGACTCCAACAGTGTCCAATATGCACTTGTAACCAAAAAAAGCCTTTTTTATGGTGCGTTGTTTAAAGTTAGAATAGCTCTATCTGGAAAATCTGAAAGATCTTTTTTTATATTATTAGTGATTTTAAGTTATAAGTCATAAGCTGCATTATATCAGAGCAATAATTGCCTATAACTCAAATATAAAACTTAGAGAATTCTGATTCAAACCATCTGTTATCCTGATTTAAACACACCAGCAGCCTGATATTTTATCCCCCGCATCTAAAAATTGCCATGTTCTCTCCTCTCAGAAGACACCATTGCTCACCATGGTTGTAAACAGTAAACAAGGTCATCCTGCATGAAGCACAGCTCAGAATATTCTTCTAATAAAAGATTAAGAGACAAATGGTGGAAAAATGTGCAGATGGTGTTAATAGCAAGTCCATTAAACATGTAAAAAAAAGAAAAATGGTGAAACTACAGTGTTTGTTGTGAAAATGGTGTTTTATGTGTTATAAGTAAGCATGAATGGTTAGACTAGTTTTTGGTGCGTCTTCACTCACCAGGACATGCCTGGACGTTACAGTCTTGGTACTCCACAGGTGATCCACGGCACGCAACGGGGGCGCTCTTCCCCTCCGGTCCGGAGCAGGTTCTCCGACGGGTGCGGTAGCCTTTGGCACAACTCTGCGAGCAGCTCGACCACGTCTCCCATGACGACCAGCCAGCACCCGCCACCCTCACCACTGGCGTCTTCAGGAGCTCCTCGACGAGGGCTGCAGAGAGAGAGGAAAAGAATGCAGTTCCAGGTTAGATTCACAGGAATGTATCCAGTGTTGTCAGATGAAAGAATTCAGAGAGAGACATGAAGCATGCAGATTCTTTGAGTGTTAGTCACACAGTTTGTGTGACTTTCCCAGCAGGCATATTTCTCTGCCTGTCCTTTTCTCAAACTGTATCTGTTTCTCTCATGTATCCCACAGTTCCCTGTTGTCTGTGTTTCATCTGTTTGTCAGAGTCGATGCGCCTCCCCCATGTGGAGGCTGACAGGGGGAGACAGGTAATCGATTCAAGAGAGGGGGGCATGAAAAAGCCACCGGCGTGGAGCAGTAAACCGTAACTCTGTCTGTGTCACTGTGTATGTGGGAGTGCTGGACTGTGACCCCATCACTAACAGCATGTAGGGGAGCTAACAGGTCTAACAGGGGGGCCCTTTCAACATGTCAGCCTCTTACTCGAAGAAATCGTAACACTCTGCTGCCTCCACACTGTGTTATATATACATATACAGTAGAGAGTATTTGTGTGTGGCAACTGAGCTGTACTGTATCCATCTCTGTGTACACACAGATACAGAAAACAGATCATTATCCCATTGACATTTCTCTCATGCATACACTAAAGAAATCTGCTCAGACTTCTGATTCTCTGCACATTCTTTTCTATCGACTTCCACTTAAAACTCTGTTAATTATAGTTTAAGGAAATATCCACAAGGAGTTGAGATTATTAGCATTTTTTTGCATACAGTATATATTAATTCAGACATCTGTGTCCCTGAGGGGGCAATCGGAGCATTAAACTTGAACTGACAATGTCATCAAGTGACTTTTTCACTTTAACGTCAGTTTATTTATAGTGCAGCATCACCCCAAGGAGTCTCTGCAGACATTACAGAATAAATGAAAACATCAGACACAAGGTTTATCCAGCAGAGAGAAGACGCTGCGGGAGCTTATTCCAAAGGAGGGGAGCTCGGTAAGAAAGGCTCTGTCCTGTGGGAACAGCTGGATAACCAGCATAACATAGGGAGTATATCTGAGGTAGATGTGTATCATCCTTAGATGGATTACCGAACTGTGCTGACCACACACGACCACCGGATAACTTACTATCTGTTTCGCATGCTGCTGTGCCATCGTTGGGACAGAAGCGCGTCTCCACCTTCCTGCGTCCGATCTGCAGCTCGTGGGGGTCGGACAGGTGGGCCCGGCACATGTAGCGCATCCTCTGCTCCTGACGAGCTCCGCCCTGAGTCACGTTGACGGGCATCCATGGCGTCCAAGGTGTGTTCCTCTTCACCTCCGGACACGCCTCCAGGTTACAGGCCTTGTACTCCTGAATGAGAAGGATGCAGAGGTCAGGGGTGCGGCGGTTTCAGCCATGATTAAACAGGATTAAATGCGTAAGAGATTCTAGAAGCTGCAATGTTCCCACAACACCAGATGCTGATTATTCTGCTGTTTGTCCTCAGGGTGGTACTTGAGAAAAGGTCATGGGGTTATTAAAATCTAAAGGGTCCAATCTGTCCAGATTTTGACATTTCCTGTGCACAAATGGAAATTATGGCCTAATGGTGGTGATAGAGGGAAGATCCAGGGCTCATTGGGGTCAATAGAATTCATCCTTCAGTAAACATGAGCATCCAAAACAAAACTGTCCGTTACTTTTTGAGACACTTGGATGGAAAACAAAGGTATCTCCTGGAGTGTTTCTACAAAAAGCACAACAGGAAGTACAATGTGTATGGAGATGCTGAAATATTGATATTTCTGTTACAAACTGAACTCCAGATTGTCCCCAGAGGCTGTCAATCATCACACTGTCAAGAATCATTCTGCATTTTTCACATAAGGAAAAAGAAATGTGACATTTTGTTTTGACGTCAAAGATTTCATTGACATTTAACAGAATTTTTTGGGAAACATGCTGTCACTGTACTGACTCCAGCTAAGACATTCAAGGTCAGGAGAGAAAGGTCTGCACTTATCTGTGCTGTCACCATCACCTGCTCACCTCTGGAATGACTTTGCTCTCACTTAAAGTGTCGCCGTCCAGCAGCGGAGTTGAACACGTATAGATTAACATTTTCTGACAAAGCTACAACAGGAGCATGATTCTACTGATGTTGACAGGTGTTCTTCTGTCTTTGTTTATCTGTGTGTGTGTGCGTGTGTGTGTGTGTGTGTTTCCTACCAGTGCACATCCTGGGCAGCTGTTGCCATTCTCACAGGTGCGGACCCTGGAGTGGACGCCTCCCCCGCACTCTGTGCTGCACTTGGTCCAGGAGCCCCATGGGGACCAGAAGATTGGCTGAGGACAGGGCACCCCTTCATTGCAGAATCTGTGGCAGTGATGACAGTTGTAGAGAGGAGGTGAGGGATTTTAAGAGGGTTGATTGTAATAAAAACACAATATTTGAGAGCTGTAGACTTGAGACTTGGACTGTAGTCTGACTTATGTCACTAAGATGATAAATTGAGACTTGGACTTGACCTACTTGAGACGTAATTGCTTAAAGACTTAAACTAATTCAAATGTTGACCTGGTCAAAAACAAAACAATAAAAACCAACATCCATCATCAGAATAGTGACATTATTTGCCATTTCCCTACATTTTTCTGACATGCAATCACTCATTACCGTGCACATAAATCTGTTTGTGTTTCTGAAAAAGGAAAGGGAGCATGGTGGATGTTTGGCAGCACAAAGGTCAGACTTTGACACCAGAGATGGCTACTTGCAGCCCACCTCCTACTGATATTCAGCGATGGTTTCTATTAAACATGACTACAACCGTTTTATAACTATGTTCAGGAACAAGGACCACGCCTGGAACTCATCCCATTTCTGCATCTGCTTCTCAAGTACTTAAGCACACCTTATCTGTCTGGCTCAGTTTTCACATCCCTCCCTCCCAAAAGCCTCTTTTTCTTTTTGTTTAATCTATTCTCCACCTCTCTCCCTTTTCTTTTCTCTGTTTCATACAAACACGGGAACCATGGGGGCTCTAATACACAGAGACACAGTGAGACTGTTCCCCAACTCAGGAAGGAATCACACGTGAGAACCCCCCGCCGCTAGCCGACACCGGTCAACCTCCAAACTCATCCATCAACCAATGATCCCGATTTCTCCTCTCATCCCTTACCCTCATCCCTTCATCACTCGTCCCTCATGCCTCCTACAGCACATCATCTGTGTTTACCTTTATCTATAACAAGCAATAAACATGTCTAAACTTAAATCCATATTGACGTTGTCTTTATTAGTGAACCAAGCTGTTGTACTTGTCTAAACCTGCTTGTCTTGCTGATAGTGGTGTTAGATGAGAAAATTCTTTAATGGCTTATGTGGAAACACTTATATATAGTA
Organism: Argyrosomus regius; assembly: GCA_946959425.1. Taxonomy (NCBI): domain Eukaryota; kingdom Metazoa; phylum Chordata; class Actinopteri; family Sciaenidae; genus Argyrosomus; species Argyrosomus regius. Next base: position 24,373,867 of record OX336895.1, read on the forward strand.
ATTATGCTGTTTAGATTAAACCTCCCTTGCAAAAAAACTAGAAGGCTGTGTAAAGACAGCAGGAATCTAATCTCTTCTGCATCATAACATGGCACTGATTGCATTTGCACCATGTTTGCAGACTTTTTAATCACAGGTGGGAGATGATATTATAAGATATTCTAAGCCTGAGTTGGTTATTTGATTGGAAAGATGCATTTCACTTCATTTACACATACACACATATGCTCACCTCTCATCTCTGCTCGGACCCACGCACACACGGCCGCCGTGACGAGGTGAAGGGTTGTTACAAGAACGCTGGCGCAGCTCAAAGCCCGTGCCACAAGTTGTGCTGCACTGTCCCCATGACGACCAGGGCGTCCAGCCTCCATTTCTATGGCAACCAACACATGGAAAAGTATGAGCAAACCTATTTCACAATGCTTCTAAAACCTGCATAATTATTCAGCGGTGCTTTTAGCGTTATTCTTTCACAAAAAGGACACAACTCTTTAGCTCTGTCTAATCATTACTCTGATTCTGAGCTGGAAAAACAAAATTGCAAACACACAGGGAGCTCATTCTGACTGGGGAACATTCATTCAATTTGCTTAAGTGCTTTGTTCCTGGGTAGCACTTCTCATGATTTAATTGCCACTTTCTGCAAAAGCACAATTCAATTTCGATACCAAGGATTAAATCTGGCATAACCATTCGGTTGGATGAAGGTGCCTCAGCTCTTCATCCCTGCTCTGTTCTCTATAATGCTGATTGTCCCAATTCCCCTGCAGACACAGATGGCTAGAGGTGTCACAAGGAGAACCTGGACGTCACCTACATTCTCTAATAAGATTCCTCACATTCATGATCTCCCTCATGTTCTGTCAGCGTGTAAATTGTGCCCTGCGGTGGATACTTCAAAGTCAATCAGGACATTGCTGCTACAATACAAGAGTTTAAGAAAAGATGTTAGAGTTCTCCTGAACCTGGACCAGACTCATTTGTAAAATAACACATTTCATGTGCTCAATCGTAGCACTGTAATAATTTAAACCTGGCAATGTTCAGTGCCCAGTGGCTTGGGCTCAAATATAATATAAGCTCAACAAACCTGAACTGGTGCCATCTTTTTATTAGTGATATACGGCAGACCCTATTATCATTTATTATTATATTGTGAATTCAAAGATATTTTTTTGGGCTTTTTCAAGCTTTTTATGTTTTTTATAGAGAGAGCTGAATGGAATGTGGGGAGAGAAAGATGGGGAATGACATGTGGGAAAGAGCCACAGGTCGGATTCGAACCCTGGGCCGCCGCGGCAAGGACTGAGCCTTCGTGCATGGGGCAGCTGCTCTACCAACTGAGCTAAACAACACCCCCAGAGCCTCAGTTTTGTTTCAGGAAAGATCACGTGTGTAAAGAGTCTTTCAAACATTTAGTTCTATATAAGGAAAGGAACTGCATTAGAACAAAACTTAAAACACAAAGAAGAGAAAAATAAAATGAAAAATAGAGTATAGTCACAGTGTAATTATATGCCCAAAATTTAACAGAGGAAAAAAGTGTGGCAGAGCAATGAATAAATCTGCATAGTCAAGAAAAAACAACTTTAACGTCTTCCTATAGTCCCGAGGTCTTACAGACCGGCTGCTTCCTAAAGATCTAAGAGACCTTCTGGGTTTATATTCTTCCAGCTTATCAGAAATGTATTTTACCCTGAGGCTGTTAAGTCATTTATAAACTAGCAACAGCACTTTAGAATCTATTCTATAAAGATTTAAGAACAGGGTTTAATGAGCTCTCTTCTTCTGGTTACAACTCTGGCATTTCTGAATCTGATGGAATGAGTGAGTTTCATTGAATCCTGTCCAGACCAAGGGGCAACCCTATGTCGCTGGGAAATTAAGCCAATATAGAGGTGCCAAAAACTTTAGTTCCTTAAGTGGCTGCTTGATTGTCTATATTAAAATGTCCAACTTCACAGCAGAAATAAACATGTTAACAGCCTGGTACAAAAAAGTTTGAGTCTATATAACTAATTTCCCCATTCATGACAACTTTACTGAATTCACCAAATGATATTAAGGCTTAAAGTTATGCATAATTAAAAGCGTGGCCACTTTGATTGACAGGTGGGTGCCGTTACAGATGGATTGTTTAAGCACCCAGGCGTCATTCAGCCTGCCTCAGGTCTGCCAATGATCCACGATTTTTAGATTATCCAGAAGGCAGAAGAGGCAGGACTACCAACATGATGACGGCCAGAGCCACAGATTCTGGTCTTCAAAACCACTCTTTAGAAACCTGTGGGTGACATCATGCATGCACTGTCCATTCTTTATATTGTCAATGTACTGGATGTAAAAAATTTTGTTTTACATGGTAAAAGGCAGATTTAGATACTTGATTTAACGCTGATATTTAGGTCGACAATGACTCCAGGATTTTTAACTTTTTTTCTTTTTATAGTTCTGCAATCAAGCTGCGCAACATCATTAAGTCCTCCCTCTTCATTAGCTAAGAAAATAATCAATATTATTCAGGTTATTATACATGGTGGTGATAGTTGTTATTGTTTCATTATAATCAATGTAAAAATCTTTTTCTTTCACTACCTCGAGCAGTTGGAGACTTCGATGGTGGGGCCCTCACAGTTTTTGCCTCCACATCGAGGTGCAGGGCTGTCACAAGACCTGGAGCGACACAAACAGGAGCTCACACCGTCCACGCTGTCATCATTGTTGCAGGGTTGCCATGGCGCCCAGGATCCGAAGCCACCATTGGTTGTTTGGTTCCGCAGCTGGAAAATATCATCCGTGACGTGAGTGAGATAAGGTCAGCAAACATTATTAGAGTTATTCAACCGTCCAACACATGTATTTACTGATACGGCCGCTATTTGTCCTGTATAATATTTAATTTGTGCACACCCTAATGCACACACTACATTTTCACATGCTTTCAATAAGAAAAGTTTTTCAGCTCAACGCATCTTTGCCCTAGTTACGAAAACTCAGATGTGTGTTTTTTTTTTAAAGTTGGCAGACACCTTCACCTTAAGTCTGCCTGTAAGAAGGCGCTGTCCAAATACAGATCTGAATGGCAGATGGACCACGAGTGGATCAGTCCTGTCAGTGGGAGCGAGTACAAGGCAAACTACAGTTTGACCATTTGACCTGAAGCAAAATCCCCTCACTGTGGATCATGTTGAGCTTGATCTCACTACCTACATCCAGGAGAGCTGTTCTGATCAGTCTGACAGTATAAAAAAGGAATTTATTTTTACAAATACATGTCTTATTCAGTCATCCACCACAGTGGTCTGCAGCGTACCAGGTCCTTTTTCAGGTCCAATTTCCCAGTTTATCAACAGGTTCTTCCAGATGTACCAAATAGTTTATTTTAAATCTATTTATTGTTTATTATTTGTTTTGGTCAAAATCGGTGCAGTGTGCAGGACTCTTTTAAAACCTTTTTATGACACTGTGGTAGCATTTAAATATTCTATTCAGTCTTCTGAAACAGAAAAAGACTCAACAAACTGGTCAGGAGGGCCAGCTCTGTCCTGGACTGCCGCCTAGATTCCATGTGGGGGAGAGGAATATGTTAGCCAAGCTGACATCCATCATGAACAACTCCTCTCACCTCCTGCATGAGACTGTGGAGGGCTTAAACAGCTCCTTCAGCAACAGACTGACAGCTGTTGGAATGAAGGACCTGCGGTAGAGCTCCTTCTTACATGGTGGGATTATCAGACTCTTTAACACCAGCATGACTTCATGACTTTCTTCTATATATTTCTTATTTATGATTCATTTCTTATCCACCTTGTGTATATGAGCTGCTGTGACAAGTGAATTTTCCTGGTGTGGGCTCATTAATCTTATCTTATTTTGACAAACCAAACACGTTTACTGACTCTTTTTACATTCACAGGAGACTTGCAAAAAAGCACAAATTCATCAGAATGCAGCAAAGGAAGTGTTTGACAATCATGTCTTGCATTGGGCTGCTGATTTTTCCTCACTGAAGTTGGCAGTTAGTCGGTGACTGCTCGGAGTGTATAGCAGAAGTAGGTTTAGAGTGCAGGACTTGTGCTGCCAGACAGACTTTTTTCTTCTAAGATGGAGAGAAAGTGTTTTCGGAGGATTACGGGGGAATACATTTACTGCAATTCACTTCACTTCAGCCAAATTCAATCCAGTTGATCTCAGTGTAATATAATCCATTTCACTTCAGTCCAATTCAGCTATCTTTCTTCCTCTGCTACTCCTATATCCTGTCCTGTCCTGTACAGCACACACTGAGAAGTCGTTAGTCATGGATGACGGCAACGGCTGTGACACGTGAGGGATGACATCAGCAGGACGCCTGAGACTTAGGGCCCCACGAGGACTGATGTGTTTTACAGTAAACGCTGCGCTGACGTTACCCTTACCGGACAAACGGTGATGTTCTGCTTCCACTGGCTCATGTTGGAGCTGTCCTCCAGTGTGGTGCATCTGCGCTGTCTGAAGTCCCAGCCACAGTAGGGGTCCCTCGCCTCCAAGCACAAGCTGCAGGGAGCAGGAGAGAGGAGGAGAGAGGAGGACTGTGTCAGCAAAATGAGCAGAATAATTGTTCAATAAATGAAGAGAGTAAATGGAGAGAGTAAATGGAGAGAGTAAATGGAGCAGTGTTAGACAATAAGTTTATTTTACATCTTTATCCCCTGGACAGATGCAACATAATCACTCTAAAATAAACATAATAAACACATACTGTATGTTTAAAGAGCACCTTTACACTCAGTTTGAAACATGCCCAAACTACTTTTAGAATGAACACTGTAGACTGAGACCAGGACACTGTAGACCAGGACCAGAACACTGTAGACCAGGACCAGGACACTGTATACTGAGACCAGGACACTGTAGACCAGGACCAGGACACTGTATACTGAGACCAGGACACTGTATACTGAGACCAGGACACTGTATACTGAGACCAGGACACTGTAGACCAGGACCAGGACACTGTATACTGAGACCAGGACACTGTAGACTGAGACCAGGACACTGTACACTGAGACCAGAACACTGTAGACCAGGACCAGGACACTGTAGACTGGGACCAGAACACTGTAGACTGAGACCAGGACACTGTAGACTGAGACCAGGACACTGTAGACTAAGACCAGAACACTGTAGACTGGGATCAAAACACTGTAGACTAGGACCAGAACACTGTAGACTAGGACCAGAACACTGTAGACTGGGACCAAAACACTGTAGACCAGGACCAGAACACTGTAGACTGGGACCAAAACACTGTAGACCAGGACCAGAACACTGTAGACTAGACTGAGACCAGGACACTGTAGACTGAGACTGGGACACTGTAGACTGGGACCAAAACACTGTAGACCAGGACCAGAACACTGTAGACTAGACTGAGACCAGGACACTGTAGACTGAGACCAGGACACTGTAGACTGAGACCAGGACACTGCAGACTGGGACCAGAACACTGTAGACTGAGACCAGGACACTGTAGACCGGGACCAGAACACTGTAGACTGAGACCAGGACACTGTAGACCAGGACCAGAACACTGTAGACCGGGACCAGGACACTGTAGACTGGGACCAAAACACTGTAGACTAGGACCTGAAGACTGTAGACTGGGACCAAAACACTGTAGACTGAGACCAGGACACTGTAGACTGGGACCAAAACACTGTAGACTAGGACCTGAAGACTGTAGACTGGGACCAAAACACTGTAGACTGAGACCAGGACACTGTAGACTGGGACCAAAACACTGTAGACTAGGACCTGAAGACTGTAGACTGGGACCAAAACACTGTAGACTGAGACCAGGACACTGTAGACTGGGACCAAAACACTGTAGACTGAGACCAGGACACTGTAGACTGAGACCAGGACACAGTAGACTGAGACCAGGACACTGTATACTGGGACCAGAAGACTGTAGACTGAGACCAGGACACTGTAGACTGAGACCAGGACACAGTAGACTGAGACCAGGACACTGTATACTGGGACCAGAAGACTGTAGACTGAGATCAGAAGCAAATGAAGGCAAAGTAAGTAACTGCTAACTCAAAAAGTGGACTTAGTGTTGAGTTTCTTTCGAAATAAACAGAAATAGAAACATAAAATAAAGAAACAGTGAAACAGGATACAAGAATGCAGAGAAATCACAAAAAAAGAAGCTGGTAAAATAAAGACATTGTTAAAAGCCCAGAGTTAACACCCAGGACACCACTGTGACTAAGCCACATCCAAACACACTGGTCTCAGACCTGCTTTACACTTTATATTATAACTAAGTGAAAACTCAGACTTTTGGTGCATCCTTCCTCCCTCAGCTCTCACACAAACAACACTATACACGGTACATCACCCAAACAGTGATTAAATATTTGTAAGCTCCTCCAGTAAAACAGAGGCTTAATGACGGCTAATTAAATCTAAAGCTGTTAATGACGAGGCTAAGCCGCCAGAGCTGATCTGGATGCCTCAGGAAGGTAGGATAAAGGCATCAACTGAATAACCCCCCCCCCCCCCTTTTTCTCTCAAAGACTTCCCTTCACTTTCTGCTGCCCTTCCTCTCCTTCATGTCCCTCTTTTGTCTCCTTCTCCCTCACTCCCATCCCGCTCCCTCTCCTTCTCTACTCCTTCATCACAGCACTGTAGGGTCCCTTCCTCCTCTCTCTCTCTCTCTCTCCATTCGGCTGAAAGGAGAGATTCTTGTTGTTGTTTTTGTGTTTTTTTTTTTCTTTGCTGGCACAGAACTTCATGGTTTATTTGAAGAGCCCTGTAGTGTTTTAGCCTGGAGGTAGAGGAATCTCCAAGTGTTGATACAGCTCTCTGTGCCAGGTCTGGGGCTCCGCGGTGAACCCGGGGTCGGCTTAGATCCAATAAAGACATTACTGCGTAGCCAGCACATCAGAGGTGACCCCACAGAAAAAGAGCAACTGAGCACAAGAGGGGAAAGGAGAGAGGGAGAGGCCATTCGTTCACAGCCGGAAGAGGACAACTTCCTTCCTTTACTGCTAACCTTCTTGTGTGCCACTTTAATTAAGCGACACTATTACAGCGACGCCGAATGCAATCTCCAATACAGATGAAACAATAATCATAATGAGGTCGGCCACAAATTCACAGTTCAGTGAACTTGATAGTTCATTTGAAAGGGCGGAGGGAGGAGAGCGTTGCCATTTTGGATCAAGGTCGACCATATTGTATCTGTGACGGTTTTTATGTGTGACTTTGCATCGTCATCGAGGCTGATGAATTCTCATTTGTCTTTCTGATTACCAACACACTCACCTTCAACACACACACACACACACACACCATTACAGAGATCAGCTAAGCGGATCAATTAATACGTGCGTATTTTAAGGAATGAATAAATAATGTTATATGAAAGAAGAGGTGTGAGAGATTTGAGGCCTAATTAGCTCCGGGTAAAGTGTGCCGAGGGGCATGCTGGGAGGTTTCTGACCTCAGGGAAAGACAGGTTTAGTTCTGGATTCACCCTTTTTGCATTCGTTTAGAGAAAAACACCGGTTGTGATATGGAAAAAGATGACTACAGCTCAACTGAGCGGTTCATGCTGTAAGCTCTTAAGACCAAAAAAAAAAAAATGAACCAGCCGTAAAGAAATGCTGACAAATTGATTGCATTGCACGTACAGATGGGGGTTAATGCTGTGGGGGTAAGATATTCATACAGCTGCAGGCATACATGTGCACACACAGACACCTAAAACATAAGGTAAGCTCATAGATGGTCTGCTTCAGTCTTCCCACACCTATTTGAATTCAGCACAAATCTCTACTCTACTGCAATACGATGCCAAAAAAAACACAGAACTTTGTGTACTTTATGTCTGGAGCTGTTTTTTCTGGTTTGGGCAAGTCCCCTTAGTTCCAATTAAGGCAAATCTTAATGCTACAGCATATAAACTGAAGTTGAGATCTGTTTTTTTAAGAGAAACCTGAGAACAGGAAACATCATCAAAATCAGACAACCATGGATAACTTAATGGATCATACTGGCTGGTCAAACTCTGATACTTTCTTTCCTCTGTGTTTTGTCCACCCCAAATAGACACTATACTGTGAGCCTTCCATTGCATATGACAGGATGTGGAGATGAAATATTTTTTTTGCTCCAGTGACTGTCTGATCTGACACCCTGATCCATCCATCCATCCATGGATCCGGGGTCGGGTCGCGGTTGCAGTAGGATGTGCAGGTTGTTCCAGACGTCCTTCTCCCCAGCAACGCATTCCAGCTCCTCCTGGGGGATTCTAAGGTGTTCCCAAGTAGATGGACAATGTAGTCCCTCCAGCAGGTTCTGGGTCTGCCCTGGTGTCTCCTCCCAGTTGGCCATGCCTGGAACACCTCCAAAGAAAAGTGCCCAGGTAGCATCCTAATCAAATGCCCAAACCACCTCAGCTGGCTCCTTTCAACACAAAGGAGCAGCGGCTCTACTCCGAGCTCCTCACCCTATCTCTAAGGCTGAGCCTAGCCCCCGGTGGAGGAAGCTCATTTTGGGTTGCTTGTATCCACAATCTCATTCTTTCAGTCACTACCCAAAGCTCATGACCATACCGTAGGTGAGGGTTAGAACGTAGACGGACTGGAAAATCGAGAACATCACCTTACTGTTATTTTTCCTCTTCCTTTTTCTAATTTTTAGATTTATGTTACCATAGTGCGAATCGATAATCTAACCCTAACCAGTGTGCATGTGCTGAACTGCTAAGTAGAACATATCAACAGGCACTGACTGATGTTTTGACTGCATAAAATGACAAATGTCACCACCAGCAGCAGGTCATATCAACTGTTGCCAATGTGTTCTAATTCTGAGAGTATATGTTGAAGGCATGCCAAAATAAAACTTGGCCATTTTCATATTTGTGTGCGGTCTTTTTCACTCAGCCAAAAAGTGTTTTTGTGTTCCCAACAAATCAAGAGTGATACATCTCCTTTCCTCCTAGCTAATCAATTTCAAGACCCATTCTTCCAGTTAAATTGTCATTCATCGTATCAATAATTTGAGCAAATCAACTTAATAGTTTAGAACAATGACCTTCAGTATTTGAATTGTTGGCCCAATTTAGAAGCTGCAGCTGTTATATCAGCATGCCAGATACATATTTAATAAACATTTAGGTAAATACAAGTATCAGATTGGACTCTGTCTGAGCCAAAATCACTTCTCTACAAATAAAGCCGGAGGACCACATTTCACAAAAGCATACAGTGATATTTTGGACAATAACGTGCCTCCAACATGGCAATGCTGCTATGCACAAAACTAGGTTCATAAAGAAATGGTTTTCACACTTGACTGGCCTTGACTTCAATACCATCCAAATCTTTTGGGATGAATGGTAGGCAGACAAACACAACTTCAGGAGTATAGGGTCCAGATATCCATATACTTCTGGCTTTAATCTAATTAGTTTAATTTGGGTATAGTAATATTTGTGTGGTCACACTGGAAACAACACCAAAGATGACACATTTAACTATATCCCAAAAAGTGAGTATGCTACTATGAGTATGATACTAAAATGCTTTAGATGGAGACTGCTGTCCCACAATGCTATGCAGGAAGCAAGGAACTGCTGACAGCAGCAAAGATTTAATTCAACTTATGGTAGATGGTGGTTTCAGGAAAATGCTGAAATTTCATTGACAGTGGCATTCCAAGTCTCAGTCTGATTGACATCAATACATATCATCATTTCTGTTGGCGCAAAACAGTGAAGTACATTGATTCCCTTCATACAGATGGCAAAAATAGTATATTATAGCATATATAACATGCATAATGTATTCTACTAATATAATATGGGGAATTGGGAGACAGTGCAGGTTGGCAGTCTCACTATTTTCTCCAATAATTTCCTTCACCAGGGGCCAGTTCATAAATGAGAATTTACTATTGGAGACAAAAAATAAAGGGGGTGTACCAAGGCGTTTATCTCCCACTCTGACCTTTCTGCGGCTGCATAAAACACCAGCCGAGCGCACTCAGTGCCTCCCCGTCCTGACGGCTCACAGTTTTTTAAAAAACAGGTTCGCTGTAAAAGTTAATTGGAGACAGTGAGAGTGGAGAGCGGGCCGTGTGATGGGAATAGAGAAAGCTAATTTCTGTAACAGGCAGTACAGCGGGATGTCAGCCCAGACAGGAGGCTGAGTCTGCAGATATGCAGGAATGTGAAGCATTTAAACTTTGAGAGACTGTGTGTGTGTTTGTGTCCATAATCAAGTGTGTTTTCTGGATGTCCCTCCTTCTGTGAACGCTGGGAGGGTGTGTCTTTGTACTGTGGGTGTACCACTACATGTGAGAGCATCTTTTTGACTGCAAGTCTGCAGGGCACTTACTGATATTTAATTCAGCAGCGTGCATGCCCGATGGCACACTATATCAAAACAGAGAAACCATGGAACATGGCCAGTTAAATTTTAAACAGACCAAGCAGCAAAACCCACCAGCCTATATAACAATATGTCTGGAAGAGTGGCATCGAAAGATAAATCTGCTGGATTGTCTCTGTGGGGGTGTAATTGGCATTTTAAATCGTTTGTGAACGCTGTAAAAACCAGCATCTCCTTTTATTACAGGCCCTTTAACAACTAGACATAAAAACAATAGTTCACCTCGCCTTTAATGGCAGGCCGTCAGTGTATAATTGCAAATATGATCACCAGAGCTGATAAATTATGGATCGGAATCGGCCATTATTAGCTGTAGCGCAGACACTCTGGGAATACGTTAACAAAGACTGTCTGGAGGGTCTGACTCGGTTAAACATATGTCTGCATTCGCCGGCCTCTCTCCATCACTCCACACGAGCCGTGTCATTTTTTGCAGCCGCTCTCGGGAGACCGACCGCTGACAGGCGCTCGCTCCTCATCCTCTCTCCAGGGGAGAGAGAGCCCGTCCCTGGGGCGTTTTTCCCCGCTGTGCTAGGCTGAGCTGGCCATTCAGAAAGTCTGCTCATGATGAATCGGAAACACAGAGAACTCCTGCTAGCACTCAGCGCTAATACATCCAATTAGGCCCAGTTGGAGCCAGGCTGAAGACTGATGGTGCCGGGTGCCCCCCAAAAAAAGAAAAAGAAAAAAAAATCAGGAAAACAAAAGTGCGATGGCCGTCTGCCAAAAACTGCCTGCTGTCCTCCAATGTACAATTTTATCCCCTGGTGAATAAAAAGGAGCTGCATCATCAGAGAGAAACAATGGAGAGGCAGAGAGGACAGAGAGAGAGGTAGAGGACAAGGACATGTAAGTATATTCACAGGAGAGTAAATAGATGGCAGAAAGATGGTAAACTCATGAAGATGAGAGCGATAGAAGAGACAAGATGAGAAAATGTAATGAAGCAGCACCGATCTGTTGTCACTTCAGGACTGCAGATTGAGTTTGACAGGTTAAATTTAGTCACTTCACCTGAATCGACTATTGTATCTGCTTATGAAATCCTCTGCAGGGTCACAGTGGGCTGGAAACTATCCCAGGTCACATTAGGCAGGTAACACCCCACACAAAAGGGCTGACATATTCAGACAGACAACCATTCACACTCATACCTATGAGCAATTTAGAGACACCAGTTAACCTGCATGTTTCTGGATTGTAGCAGGGAAGCAGACACCGGAAGAACTAACCACTGCACCATCATGCTACCCTCCCTTCTTAGCTATCTTTCAAGATTTGTAACCAACTAAAGTTATGAATGACTAGAATTGGAAGATATATCATATATATGACCTTTGATTAGGCTGCTACTGCAAACCATAATGCTTCTGTCTTCTCAGACAACCAATGTTCACAACCTGTAGAACCCAAGCAGCAACCTCAGTGGCTGTGAAGTGAAACCAAAAATTGCAGTTCCTCAAATGGCCACTTGAGGCTGGCTAAAGAACAAGTCAGTCTCCATAAGTCCCCATGTTAAAATGTCCAACTTCACAGCAGAAATAAACATGTTTACAGCCTGGTACAAAAAACAGTTTTGGTCTCTATAGCTAATTTCCCCGTTCATGACAACTGTACTGAGGGTGAACTTTTATAGAAATCACCTGTTCAAATTATATTAAGGCTTAAAGTTATGCAGAATTAACAGCATTTCTGCTTTGATTGACAGGTAGGCGGAAGAAGCAGAACTACCAACATGGCAGCAGCCAGCACCACGTATTCTGAGCTCTCCAGAAATCTATGGTGAAGTCATGCATACGCTGTCCATTCTTTATACTGTCAGTGGTAGAACCTAATAATTGCCAAATACTGGAGGTCCAGGTAATCAATTGAGACTTTAACTGATTACCAGGTCCACCAGTCGTTGGCGGTTATCAGGTGAACCTCTGAGACTGTTGGTCTTGAAAAACACAAAGTTCACTGGAGCTGTATAGAGCCACCAAAATCTCTTATCTCTTAACTCTGGAAACTCTGTAGTGTTGTGTTACAGAGTGGTATTTCTGTCCCTTACATGCGATCTTTGGTTGAACCAAGACACCAGCCTGTACATTATCTAGACAAGAGCCAAAGGTTTATTTATGGCCTTTAAACAACCTACAGAATAATCGTGTTTGTCATTTCAACCCATTAAGGCAGCAACCGTTCAACCTGGATGTTTCGCACCATGTTTCGCAGAACAGATCAACAGGTTCGATAAGATATTCATTATCCTCTGAGCTAAATCTAGGTTGGCTATCATAGCCACTTGCTTGTTTATTTTTCATTTTACAATCATCCACCTGAAACAGGATCAGAGGGTAGTGTAACATTGTCATCATCTGGGGATTTAAGAGTTGGAAAGCTGGAGGTTACGACACAGTGCCGGTCCAAATCAAAGCTGAGAGAAAGAGGAGGATGAGATGGAATACAGAGAGAGAGAGAGAGAGAGAGAGAGCGAGAGAGAGGGAGTGAGAGAGAGAGCAAAATGATTACACTGAGCTGCAGCTAGAACAAAGCCTGTAATAAAAGTAACAGCATTGTGGAGCAGTAATAAATACATCCAGCGGTGAACACCATCTCTCTCTGTCTCTCTCCATCCTTGGCTGGTGAAGTGTTCCTCTGATTGGTCATACAGGCTTAGCAGCAGAGAGCTCTGGAGGCCTGCTGACAGGCTGGCAGCCGCGGCTCACAGTAAATTGGGTTTGCTGGGGAAGGGCCTGCAGGTTCCCCTCACACGGAGACAGACAGGGAAGTCCACATCACTGTAAAGGGCTCCTATAGGGACCGAATGCTAAAGTACAAGGAAAGCTGCGCTACCAGATGTCATATACAAGCAGCACACACACACAGGCTGTAGCAGAAATGCTAATGGTCAGTGGTTTTCCTCGATGGCCACTTAGTTGTTTCCTGATGTTGTTTTAAACTCCTGCTGCAGGCAGGGTGAGCTGCATTGGCCTCATGACTGCTGCCAGGTCACTGTTAATCACACGTATACAACCACGCACTTATTCCACACACACAACAAATTGAATTGAAGCCCCTCAGGGGGAAATGTAAAAATCACCAGTAGGACAATTGTAGCTCTTGTAATAAAATGTAATGTTTATGCAAGCAGATGTGTGAGCGGTGGTTTGGCTGCAGGAACAGAGATGCTGACTTTTTTCCGTTTCATCCTCCTCACCATTATCCTCATCATTTATTCAGCGTTTCCTTATTTCTGTTTCCATATTTTGTTCTTATCTTTTTCTTTCCTCTTTCTCCTCATCGCCAGCTGCGAAGGCTTCCAACATTCATCAGAAATCCTGTGTAACACCACACTCCCCCGTCTGACACCTCTAGCTTTGACAAATGAATAAACCAATCCACTTACTTTCAATGTAGTGCTTTTTGTAAGGGCTGTAAGCTCTACTGCTACTGTTCTCCCTGATGGATGCAACATCGCAGCTAAGCTAGCATGCCACCGCAGCCAAAATAAATCACATCACTAACAGAGCAAGATAGAGAGATGGGCGTTCGGTGGAGGACAGAGTGCTGCTGTTAGCCAGGGGTGCCAATTGGCCAGGTCAAATATAATTACCACAAATAGAGGACAAACACACACATTGTGCACACACACACACACACAAACACAACAGCACAAACTGCTACATTTGTCTGCGGGCTATCACTAAAAGGCCACAAATCACAGGCTGCTGAAAAGGTTCAGCAATATAAGGAAAAAAAGCACTCGAGTTAAAGATGATGATGTAAATATTATTCTACTCTCAGGGCTGCAAGGCTCCACAGAGTAGCCAATACAGATCAATAACAAAGGAAACCTTAACATTAAAAGCACTTCAACGTAATTGAGTCCTCAGACTGCAACAACTGCATACATTCGTTCAAACATGCTGCCCTAAGCTAAATTGGGGCCAGCATTTTATCTCCATGTTTAAACAATTACACATGTGCACACTTGCAGACATGAAGCATTTCTGTATTATATCTCCAGCCACAGTCCATCTGTTATTCCATTACCAGATGGATATTTTATAACAAAGCTGATACGTTATGACTTGTCCATAAATCACACACCTTCTCTGTCGCTGTGACACCCATCACACTAGTGTAAATGCAGCCATTCTTCGCTGTTTATATGCACGTGTGTGTGTGTGTGTGACGGTGAAAGCAGCATGTGTGGCTGCCATAAAACCATCTGAGCGCATTCAGTCGTTATCAGCGCGTGTGAATGGATGTATGGCTGTACATGAATGGGAGGAACACACACAATACACAGACGATGAGGAGAATGGCTCATTCAGTCAGCGGTACAATGGCAGGGAGTGTGTTCAGACAAAGAGTGGGACGGCAGGTGGGTCTTTTTCTCGAAGTCTGAACAGAACTCCCAGAGAGAGAAGAGAGAACGTTTAAAAAAAAGAAAGAACAAGCAATTGGAGTGAGACCACGGCGAGGCGGTAATGTGGTACAAAGTTATGGCAATCACAGTAACGTTCCCAGTGAGGCATTACTCAGTCCCTTGAGGGCCTGATCCAGTTTAATGAATCTACAGCAGCTTTTCCAAGAAAATTATGTTAAAATATGAGATTAATTGTTAATATTGGGAGTGAAATATTTATATATGCAGATATGGTGGCTGTGATCCTCCAGTTTCTCATGTTTGCAAGCCTTGAATCAACAAGTCTTTAATCTGGTGCTGCTGCAGACGTAGCAGTACTGGGCACATTGGGACTATAGTGTGACAGTGAGCCCAGTCAGTTTTTGCCCCACATGACATATTGCAGTTGTTCAATTAAAAAACAAACACACATTTTGGCTTCAGAACAGCTAATTTCATGCATAGGTTAGAACAAATGCTTTCCATGACACACTTTGTTTACATTTATTATTGTCTTTGGCCAGACACTGCAGACAGAGTTTAATCTAGTTCAGCTCAGAGAGCCTAAAAGATTATCTGAATTCAGTGAGAGTGCTGACTGCTGTGCCTCTCAAACAGGGCAGTGATAGCAGCAAAAGTGAACTCTGTCGAATTCGACTTTTTCAAACTTTTTCCTTTCCTTAGTGCCCATTAGTACCCATCAGAAGTGCTCAAACCACAAGTCAGCTGTCAGTTTTCAACTGGTCTTCCCTCTCCTGCTTCTCAAATGTGAGGACGTTCTGCTTTTATCAGTTTTACATAAATGTAAATTGAATATCTGTTGGTCTCACCACATGAATTGTCACCTTTGGCTCAGGCGACTTGTGGTTTTCCAACAACATAATCAACAGATTAACTGTTAATGCGTATGAGCTGAAATATGTCCCTCACATTACTTCAGGCCTGGTCTTTTTCTTAATCTCTTGTCATCCATCTGCCCTTTTTCCGCTTTGCTCGAGTCCCTCCAGAGGAGCTCAGGTGTCACGTTGACGGACAGCTTGACATCTGTCATACACTGCAGCTCAGTTTGCCTTCGGCTGCAGTGGGATTGAAAGAGCGAGCGAGCCACAGAGGCAAGGAGAATATTGCAGGCTGGATTAAAGACGGCTCGTTTTACCCCCCTCACCTCCTTTTTTGGTGCCCTTGGAGCCCGCTCTTCTTATCATTTCACCCCACTGTGTCTTAAAAAGGACTGTGACTGTTTGCTCTGCTTTTCTCTCTGCATCTCTTTGTTTCTCTTGGCTTTGCTCTCCCTTCCTGTTCCTCTCTGTGTGTCTCTCTCATCTCGCCTATCTCACCCACATCTTATTAAATGCATTAGTTTCCCTACCTTGTGTGTGTGTGTGTGTGTGTGTGTGTGTGTGTGTGTGTGTGTGTGTGTGCGTGTGTGTCTGCTCCCATGTGTCTAGGAGTTTGGATTTACTAGAAATAGCGAGCTGACTCATCAGGCAGAGCACATATGAGAACTCGTCCAAGCACCAACCCACACACAAATCACACAGAGTAGACTAGCCTCCATATACAGACACACACACACACACACACACACACACACACACACACACACACACACACAGAGTGGAAGAAGCATCAAGCCATTTGTATGCTAAAATGAAGTTGACTTTGAAGGACTGAGATGGCCGACTCAGGATCCTGATTGAGAGCACTGATGAGATACAGAAGGTTGGACAAACAAGCCGGTGAGCTCTCCTCCTCTCGCTCACCCACGAGACCGAGATTTTCACATGAATAACGCCGATGGCAGAGCAAAAGACCTCAAACAAACGTGCCTTCAGAGAAACTTCTCTGGCAGTGTACGAGCTAGCTTCACACACACTTTTTGTTTACCCTCTGATTCAGACAAACAAAAGGCAGAACTGTGCTCTCTCTGTATTATGCAGAACTTCATTACCGGAGAAGCAAAACAACAAAAAAAAGCAAAACAAATTAATTTCCTGTAGTGAGCAGATACCGCCCCAGTCATTTGTCTGGTTCCATAAGGACTTTAATGATTATAGGTGAGGTCTTCCAGACATTAATCCTAGTCGAGGACAGATAATTACCTTCACTAGAGGACCAACCAGGTTCAAATGAATCCACTGCCAAAACGCATTAAATTAACAATTAAATATACACTGTGTATACCGCACGGCTGCTTTCACAAAGTGAGGCCTACTGTCCATCGCTTGGCTCATCACTTCATCACTTCTTTCTTGTGGTGGGACTTAAAGAAGTCTCAGAGCAGACAGGACAGAGAGAAGAGGAACGACATGCAAACAAAGGTCCCTCCCAGGATTAAACAAGGGATGTTTCAGATGCAGTATGTGGCATGATGCTCCATTGGAGCCAGTCCTGGTCAGCAGCCCTGATCCAAGACCGTGATTCTACTTATCAGCGCTGCCACTTGCAGCTAGAAGCTATACAACAACAATACTGATGAAAAAGCATTGACTGTTGGAATATACCTGGCAGAACACACTGTACTGATACTAAGAAGCACTCCAGAGGTTAAACAAGGAGGAAATATTACACAATCTTTGATTTATCAGGAGATGATGAATCCAAATGTTTTGTGGTCTTCGGCCATCAGTATGTGGGGATAAATGCACTTAGATGTTGCCATGGATAGGAACAATGCGGAGATCCTTGTATGGTAAACTTCCAAACAACATCTGTTAAAGTCTGCACCCAAAGTAGTATCAAGTTCGTGGAAAGCTTGTTTGATTTGAGAGGATTTGATGGATGTTTGGATTACAGACTACATATCAAATTTTATGAATGGCTAAGTTTAGGTTCCCTTGATATCCCTTGGAATGATTTGATTGTTCTAAATCAAATTTTCTAGTCGTTCAACACTCACGTCTCAGTTTTGTAGTTGGAGCACCTCTCCAGCGGGATCTTAAGAACTCGGTCGTTGAGCCCAACAAAAAGTGACCTGTCGCTATGCAGGATCTGCAGGCTCAGGATTGGTTCTCGGATCCCCGGCGGAAGAAGCTCCATCTCCTCCAAGTAACAACCTTGCAGGTTCTTATTGGGCGTAGCCAGTGCCTTTAAGATGGTGCCATATTCTGATTGGACAAGAAGGACAAGAAGAAATACAGGAAAGATCTTGTACAGGGAAAATTAAAATGATTCTCTCTTCTCGGATTCATCACTTTATATATTTGAGTTTGTGATAATAAGTCATAGTTTTGTTAGTTTCTCTTCCTTTACTAACCTGTGCTGATGTACATAACATGGTAGAGGGTGTCCATGCCCTGAACAATGTCCACAACCAGGTTGGAGAAGCGAACGTCATCCTGCATGACAAGCGGATCAACAGACTCTGGCTGGACCACGTCGTTCATCAGGTAGAGCCTCTGGGCATCCTGCAGGCTGCGCTCCGTCAAACCCTCATTGGGACCCTCATCATCTATAGTACCACACTAGAGAGAAGAGGCAATGGGGTGAGACAAGAGAGAAGGGTGAGGTGTTGGAGAGAATGTAAAAATGTGTTATGGATGCAGGAAAGAAAGAAAAACCAAACAATGGAGATGTACCTCACACACCCAGTCTTTGTACTTCCCAAATCACAACACCGTGTCTGGCAAGATTGTTTCAATTCTTACGTATTCTATTCTCAGTAATTGCAACTTTTTCGGGCAATCAAAACTAGAGTGTGATTGTGGTGTCACGACGGCAGTAACAATTTAATGAGACAGTGCAGGAGAATAAATATGAAATGACAGCCTTCGGAAAGCTTTGTTTGTGACTGCAGCTTCATTCTTTGGGACTTGAAATAACAGATTAATTTGTTGGTACATTCCATTTTTGGGTGAGGTGTAGTCCGGTAGATAGTTTTGGAAGTATAACAATGCTTTTTCAATTTTAGAAAGCATCGAATATCTATATAAATCTTATTTTATAATCACTCTCAACATAAAGAGGTTTTAGATACTAGATTATAGTTTTAGTCACTGAGAAAGTTTTCATTGGAATAAAGCATCCCAGGGGGCAAGGACTGCCTGAGAAGATGTCTACTCGCAAAACAGAGTGCTTTCCAAGGAAATTTGTTCGTTGGGATGAACTGAGGCTTAATTTGATTCTGACTTGGTTCTGAATTAGTTTATGTTTCTACAGAAAACTGCAGTGATTAGTAGAATTGGCCAAATTGAGAAACTAAGGATAGATGCTCTTGTTTTCTTAGAATCTAAAGCCTTCTGAGACAAATGTGCAATTTTGGGCTTCTTAAAACATTGATGTAATCCTCTCTATTGGAGAGGATGTGGCTAATAGGAGATTTTTCTTACATTTTGGGGGGATTGTCCTAAATAACAAGTCTAATGGGAGAAGTTAAGAAAGAAATAGGAGAATTTCTGAACCTAGAAAGAACATTTGAAACACCTTAGCTGATTCTATCTCTAAGGGGTTTGGAGCAAAACAAAGCATATATGCTCAGAGCTCTTGTGTTAATAGCCCATAAAATGATTGCATTAA
This sequence comes from Argyrosomus regius, assembly GCA_946959425.1. Lineage (NCBI taxonomy): Eukaryota > Metazoa > Chordata > Actinopteri > Sciaenidae > Argyrosomus > Argyrosomus regius. Next base: position 24,393,229 of record OX336895.1, read on the forward strand.
GACTTGGCTTAAACCTCACCCATCTACCTTGGACCAATGGACCCAAATATTCAAGGCTGTGGAAAATATAACCTGTGTGAGACTTGTGGTCAAGAAACCTGTATTAATAAATAACAACACTGACCTAAGGACTCGTTGTTCCTCTGTTTTTTTACAGGACAGCCAACATCTTTGCAAAATGTGATATTTTCTGCCTGTCAGTTAGCAAACTGAAATGTGTTAAGACTAACATGGATTGATTTAGCTGGTATTAGACTGGTCTGAATGTGGGTAACTAACCTGAAAGTTGTGGATGGGGTTGGGCGTGGGGAGCCAGGTGGAGCGAGGGTTCTCCTGTGAGCGGAAGGGCCCGTTGAAGGCCTGGGTGATGGCGCTCAGGTTGAAGGCACACACTGCAGATGCTGCAATACTGTTGCTGTATAGAGAGATGGACAGGGAAGACATGGCAGCGAAGGGAAGATAGCAAGGAGAAAAAGACAGGAAGGGATAAAGAGAGAGAGAGAGGGGGCAAAAAATAAAAGTAAAAATATTATTTCAACAATAATATGCACAACAGTTTCCATGTTGGCAGTAAATGTGAAGCCATATCAGGAATCAACAGCGGCCAGCTGTGTAATAAAGCCATTCTGCAATGTGTTTCATCCTCTTAATGGAACTCCTATCATTTATACCTGCACCAAACAGGCGCTACGTTACTGGGTTGCTTTAGCTGGGGGCTAAGCTATGCTATCAGCGCCACACAGTGAATGGGGACAGTATTAAGCTGAGGATATGGGAGGCAGTTGTACAGATTATGTGCAAACACACACACACACACACACAGCTGCCTCACAGGTGTCACATACAGGAGTAAACCTCAGCTAAACTGCAGTGTGAGTAAAGTTATTATCGTGGCGCTCTTTGGCCATAATGTGCTGCAAGGTAATGAGTTTCTTAACTGCCTGCTACTGCTGACTGTTTTCTTCCCCTTTCCCATACAACCAGCATCACACTCACTTTTTACTGCACAGTAAACCGCCTGCTGCCTCGCTGTGGCTTGTGGTATGCTGATAAACCATCAGTTAGAAGAAAGTGAGTGATAACATTAGAGTGAGAGAGACAGACAGAGAGACTCAGACAGAATTGTCTCACAATTGTGAAGACTTTATGGTGCGTGAGCACTTTTGACACATTGAAGACTGCTGCATGCTGAAAATGGTTTTGGTGAGGACTACATGTCTGCTTTGTTTTCATTTCCTTTCATTTCATTTTCTTACGACACAGTCATCCATCTATTAGCATGCTACACTCTATACTTATTTACTGCAGTTACAAGCTGCTTTTACTTACTAAATGCTGTCCGTTGATAAGTAGGTGGCTCTGTACATGTTTTGGGATTGTTTTGAAAGAAAATAATGAAAGAAAGTAATTTAAAACAGTTTGTATTTCCATCAGCACATGTCTGTATATGGATGGACAAAGGAGAGAGTTCTGAGTATGTAGGAACAATCACTGTAAAAAAAAAAAAAAAAAGTGACTGGCAGCTGTGAAAGCCAAACAAAAACTGAAGTAAAATATCATCAAATAAATGTCAAAAACTTGAAATTTATTGACATTTTCAGTCAAGGTTTAGCAGAGAAATACCATTATTTTACAGATTTTCCCTGAATTATTATATTTGATAACCGTTTGGTTGTTTATTTACAGATAATGTGTGTAATTGTGAATATGAAAAAACAAACAAAAAAACAAAACAAAAAAACCCCCCAGAAAACTATTGTAAAAATTTTGTTATAATTTGAGTTATTTTCTAATGAATGTCTGATTTTCTTTCACACTGTGGGACTCTGTGGTCATTGGTAAAATAAAAAAATGGTAAAACAGAAACATGAATCTAATTTTTTTAATTTGTCATTTGTCATTCTCACTCATTGTTTTTTCATTACTTATTGCCGTGTATCAAAGTTATCTTTGGAGTTCTTGGCACTACAGCTCTCATCAGGCTTTGACCGATGCAAACGGGAAGCCACTGTAATCGCATTCAGTGGATTACTTTTCAGAAGTATGAACTGATGATTATGAGGCGAGATTTATAGTTACAAGGAGCACCTCTCTGTATCATTTTAGATCAGAAATGACTCGTGGACTGTGCAGTCTTGATCTTCATTCTTGACCTTATAATAATAATAATAAATGGTGATGAGAATCTAATCTCAAAGGTCCACTTCCTCATTAGTCTGACCCACACTAAAGAAAATGATTTCACTGCAAAGTTCTAAGCTGCACTGATCCCAGCAGTACGTCTATGTCGCCTGCACATTTTGGTTTGGAGGATTTTAAAACACAAAATGCACCAAGATCATTCACCTCTGACCAGTAAAGACATCTGTGGTTGCTTTTGTTGGTTTTTGCTTGAATCCTACTTTCTCAGAAACCCAGTTCAGCATTGTTAGAAAACTAATGTGTTCTGTCATTACCGCAGGGTGGCAAAGTGCTTTGCAGCTCCAAATGAGCTCTGCCTAAACAACAGGGGAGGCCAAACAGGTGGCTCACTGCCTGACTCGCAGGCTGTCGGAGAAAACAGCCTCTGGACTGCCGTAAAAGGACCTTTTCTCTCTTTTTTTCCCAATGGCTCTGGTGGAGGCAAGAGTGGCAGGGAGACGGAGACAAAGCGTGGGTTGTGTTGTGGTGAACCAGCAGTAACCAAACCCCAACTGATGGAAACCACAGGCAAACGAGCTGCTATAAGTGAGCGGCAGCCACAACAGTTTTCACACTCAAACACACAGTTTGATACAATAGGAAGTCAAACTGCGGGTTTGTGGTTGTAGTGCAGCTACGACTTGCACTGAAGCCAAAGTCTACCACAGAAAGCCTGACGCTGTCCAGATTATTTCAGATCTCTACTCTGACAGTGGGCTGCTGCACATAATGCCAAGAGAACAGAGTGAAAGGAAGTCTATTGCACTAATGGATGCAACCCATATGTTTTGAGTCTGCCTAAAAGCCCAGGAAAGTGATTGAAAAGCTGTTTGACATCTGCTATGCTGTTTGCTGCCGCTCTCTGAGGCCCGGCACCATGATGATCACTTTCATTATGGGCGAAGCTCCTTCAAGTGATTCATCTCATCCCAACAGCCTGGTCCTGTCACTGGTTGTCCTCTGAAATACCGCTTGATTTCCTGTCTTGTTTACAGAACTCTTACCCTGTTCACCTCGCTGGTGTTCTCTGCTTTGCCTTTTTCCTGTGATATGAACCAATCTGTCCAAACCCTTTCATCAAATCTCTGTATCCCGTATTGCTACCGAGCGGCAGTAAAAATGAGCTGCTGGTATGACATTAAAATGCTGCTTAGTCATGAATGCATCAGTAAAAATAATCTATTTGTATAACACAATGAAAAGGACAAAGGACATTTTCCTGAGTGTGTGTACACTGTGAAGAAAGCAGGTGATATTCTATGTTTTTCTTTTTGTCAGCAAATAATGTGAAAATATCAAAACCAACAATAAGCTGATCTGACTAACAAATACCGTGTGTGTATTTAAAGTCTGATACAGACACGTTGTTTGTATGCCAGTTTTATCCTTCAAGTAAAAGAACTGAATACTTGTTTTACCTCTGTCCGCCTGATCCCCACGATACATTACTTCAAATGCCAGGACAGTTTTCCACACAAGCGCCTGGATGTGTAGCTCAGTTTCAGACCGTAAAAGAGGTGTTAGAAAGGTAATGAACTCTTCAGTCAGCCGGGTCTGTTTGGCTCTCTGCAAGCCACAATCAGTACAGATCAGTACAGCAGGGAGTCTGTCTGGTAAACACAAGAGGCTGATATGCATCGCACTCAATAACCTTATCTGTTTTCAGCCGCATGCTGGTGGAGCTGCTACTGCGGGTTTTAAAGCAGATGCTGAGATGTTTCTGATCATCATATTCTTTCTTAAGTCTGTTTGATTCTGAGTATATGAGCTGTCATATGATGTCTTTATCATTCAGTGGTTTTCTGTAGAATGTATTGTATTCTTACATTCATTTCCAGCCCTGACCCTGACCATTTCAGGTACAGCCTGACCCTCACCACGGAAATTCGTCTTGCTCGGCTCTATCACCCATCCTCCAATTTCTTTTTTCTTTCTTTCATGTATTTATTTATTTATTTTTTTTCATCACTTTCTTTGGTTATAGGTTTGTATGTCCATGTGTGTATCGCTGACCTTCCCTCATGCCCACTGCCTCTGTTTACATTCACTTCATTTTATCTAATGGATTTCTGTATCTTGTTCACCATGACATATGTTTGAGGGCCTCTTTTTCTTGTGGAAAAATTCAATAAATAAATCATATATATGAAAATAAAAATCATATTCTAGTTCCCACCACCTCTCCTGATGTAAAATATCCTAACCATCCTGATTCCTTGCCTAACTCTAACCACTTGAACCCCCATCTCTGACCCTAACCATTAAGGACCCCTTGCCACTTAGACTCTCATTCCCGAACCTAACCACTTACCTGGATCCACTATTTCCCCGGAGATGGACTGTCCTAATCCTAACCGTCTGAACCCGTTGCCTAACCCTAACCACTCGGATTTAGATCTTCAGCAATTTCTCTACTAACCCAAACACAACAACTTCCTATCTCACACTGATCTCTTCAATTCCGGAACCAGCTCTACCTCCTGGACCAAACTTCCAACACCCCATTGTTCGACCTGAACCATCCCCCAGAGAAAATCTCTACTGTTTGGTACAACAACACAGAGATTTAATACACCCTACTTTCCTCACCTCTTCTCGTCTCCTTACTTCTCCCACTCTTTCCTTTCATAATGTGAGAATGCTCACAGTGGGAGGGACCCTGAGCGACAAGCGTTGGCCAGTGCTTTGCCTTTCACTCTCTATACTAAACTGTGTATGTCGTCGGACAACTCGGGGAGAGTCAATATGATAACAACTGCACCTAACCCTATTTTGTATTTTTTCCTTTTTTTTCTTTTGCTGTTTTATTTTTCTCTGATTGTATTTTAAACTGTCTTGAAATGCACTTTGTCTTTAATGTGCTGTATAAATAAACTGATTTGACAAGAAAATAGATATTTGTGCATGCATTGCATACACACACATCAATACAGTGAAAGTCCAGTGAAACCCCGGGTTTTTATCTAATGCACCTAACCTCATTTTATGTGAAAAAAGGCACAGCTAAAACTACATTAAGGCCAATGTTTCAACCTCACTGAATACCTGCATCGCAGCAGAAAAGGGAAAAAAGGGCCCACTCAGCAGAGCTACGTGGCTGCAGGGACCAGAAATTGAACCGAGGCTGCCAGGATTATCCACACATATTTTTTATACTGCACAACAATACGCCAGCAAAAGCAACAGCTTTGGCCCAAAACAGTCACATTCAGAGGCAGACTGAGTCAGCAACACCTTCACCGAACAATAAAGCAACACCACGGGGTTCAATAGGTTGCACAAAAATCCAGGTGTTAGATTTGAGCTATTGTATAGAAGCGAGCAGTTCATCTCATTATGGTAGCATTGTTATCCGTCTGAGAAATCAAATGCAATCACTGTAGTGTTTGAGTCCATGCTCGACTTGACTTATTTTCACAGTATTTCTAATTAAATGCAAATTGGTCCAAAGTGAGGGAAAACCAAACAGAGTTCAATTTAAAGAATCTCTGTGAAAGGAATGATAAAAACTACACAAGCAGCAGATTCTGTCAAACTCTTCAGATCAGGCTTCAGCTGGAGGCTCCCGCAGTTCATTTCAAGGCAGATTTGATGTCAGCCCGTTGATACGATGGGAAGAGAACGCAAAAATCAGCATGCCCTGCATATCATTTCTCACCCACGTCAAATCTCTCACTTGGAGTCTGTCACATGGGGATATTAGGATCACTAAGAAGTGCTATGTGCATATGTCAGGACGCACAGGTGTGTGTCGCAATTTGAAATGGATGAAGAAAAACAACAGCTAGTGACCATAAGGCTCCTTATTAGAGCTACAGCTGATGATTACTTAGCCTGATAATTAGACTGAGTTGTGTTTCATGTTGTTATTAAGTCTGACATCGTGTTACATCATGTTAGCTTGTTTCTGTTTGGAAAAGAAGGCCTTTCGTTGTTGTCTACTACAGGCTAAAGAAGTGCTGCTTGTAGGATGGTCAAACCCCAAACCGGGGCAGGGTTTGAACATCTCTTTCTCGTTCTAGCTTTTTTTGTGTGGCACTTTCCATGTGAGCGACTGATTGCAATTAATCATATAGAAATGCCAAATTGCTTTTCATGTCTGCTCAAAGATATTCAAGATTTACAGGGTTATAAAAAAAAAATCCAATCAACACATCTAAGAAGATGGAACCAGCAAAAGTTTGGCAGTTTTCAAATAATTTATGTCACTCTACTGATCAATTAATGGACCGGTTGTTTTGTGGCACTCCTCCTCATCACACCCCCAAACTCAATTATGACACCTCATAAGATCTAGTGAAGTGGAGGGGTCAGTGAAGTCACCCAGAAATAGATAAGGAGGCTCATAATTAGTTAGTAATGGCAGGTTAGACACCTCAGCAGGAGAATCTCGCCGCTGCGCCGAGCCCACGACAGAAGGACTCTGCCAATAAGAGCCCGGAGTTAATTAAAAGACCTGGCTGTGCTCTGAGGTCTTAAGTGTCCTTATTCTGATAGAATGCTAAAGCCTCCACTACATACCCGCTCGACAGACTCAGACGGCGAGTGGACCTCTCAATAAAATTACAGCTGAATCACTTCCTTCCTCTCACTCCCTCTTTCATTCCTCTCCTCCTGTGAATGAGGGATGGAATGATTCATTCTATTATTGATTGATCTGTTGTATGTTATTTTTTCAGCTGGCTGATTAAAGTTGCACTCCACCTATTTTACACATGGGACAACTCAGGCACAACTGAGCCAGTAAAGACTGTTGTCTCGTGTCTTCTGTGGCTCTGTTAGCTCTCACGTCACGAAAAATATAAACCTGGTGTGTTTCTTTTATAACAGAAAGGCTGTGTTACAAACTGGGGATAGTTGGATGTTTACCAGGCAGAAACTAACAAGTGCTATTGACTTCCTATAAGGAAAGTGTTTTTCGAGGGGCGATACTAAATAGCTGGAGTAGTTTTTTAATTGTTTGGATTATAAAATAGTGAGAAATCCTTATCGCAGTTTCCCAGAACCTGAGGTGACATCTTTTGAGTCAGTTTTTGCTCATTTAAAACTCAAACATATTTAATTTATAGTGAACTAAAACACAGCAAATCCTCACATTTGACAAGCTGGAATAATTTTTGCATTTTGCTTGAAGGACTTGCTGTTCTTTTCCTGTTGACTAATTGTCGGATCACTTCACCAATAATCAATTAAATACATTATATAAGCTGTCATCCTAGTTATTTATAGAATATCATATGAGATGTCAAAAGAGTTAACATAGGGAGAGAGAGCAGGTCAGTGTACAGTACTGAGACCTGGCCCAGATTGTGACAGACAGAGAGGATAAGTACTCTGTTCCAACTCTTCCTGCTCTGCTTTACAGCCCCAAACTCCTGGGAGCAGCTGTGAGCCTGTTCAATTTAGGCCAGACAGATGGAGACAGTGTTTGTGGTGATTGCATTAACATATCCAACCCCGATGAGAGAGGCGGTTTTAGAGGGAGGGCCGACGAGTCGCTTCAGAAAGGAAGGGCAAGGAAGGAGGAGACAAAGGACGACGGACAAAAGCTTGGAGCTCACTGATTTTTCTCATTACCTCTACTCAATCCCTCCCCCACTCTTTCTCTCTTTATCCCTCTGGCTTTTCATTTCTGTAGTCTCTTTACCATCCTTCACTCTCTCTTTCACTCTATCGCTAAAGATGGCTGCAGGCTGATGGAAAGCAGCCATGTAGCAGCGAGTACCGGCAGCTTAGCAGGTGAGAGAAGGTGAGAGGCAGGATTCAACTTCTCTGCTGACAGAATACATCTGAATACCAACAACCGTGCTGACAGGCACAAACACACACGCTAAAGTCCAAGACAGCACTTTGCTCCACGAGCAGTGTTCACTCCAACTTTTAATAGTTTCATATAACTTTATAAATGCAACTTTAAATTTGCCTTACCAAGTTTAAAAACACGTGAACCTCTGGAGAGACTAAAATCAAACGTGCTTGATATTTGCTTTGCATCTCAGTTCAGTGGCATTTCAGCATTCAGCAGCACATGAAATCTGCTGTCTGGACACTTGAGTGAGAGTTTCATCTAGTTTCTTTTATTTAGTAAGTAACCACAAAAAAATACAGTTATTTCTCTTCCCATTTCGATTTGCTTCATGCTCGCCCTTCCCTTTTTCTTTTCTGTCTCTTATTGCGGTGAGCCTTTCAACTCTGTTTTGTGGGGATAAAGAGAGGGAGAGATTGTGCCGGAACCAAAACATGTGTGATTTTTGAACAGGCAGGTGATTCCACTGCATCTTTGAATGTGCAAACCCAGATCTGAGCTGCATTTCCAGAGTGGTTATAAGGTGTGGAGTGGGACATTTTGTTTGTCAGGTGTGCCATAGATTCAGCCAAATCCACGTTGCAATGTGAATTGGCTCTAACTCCTAATTTTTGTCAAACTCTGAAGAAGAAAGCATGAGAATATGTCCTAAAATGTTGAACTACTTTAAATCTTCCTACTTTGTTTTTTGATTTTGTTGTATTTTACTGTTTTCACTGTTCCTTTATTGTTTTTAATTTGTTTGTATTTTTTCTTTTTATTTATCTGATGTAAAGCACTTTGGTACACCGAAAGGGCTGTTGTAAAGGGCTATATAAATAAAGTACATTTACATTTACATTTACATTTATTACAGTCTTTCTAATGGACCGAAGAGGCTGCAAAGTTCATTACACTGAATGGTAAAGTGGGCCAAACATAGATTATTTTGCTTATTTGTCTCAAGCCGAAGAATTACTCAAGAGGAAACTTTAACCTGACGGTGCAACTAGATCGGTCATGAGGTCAGCAAAATAATTAAGAATATTTCTTTGGGGACCACAAATATTTATACAAATTTGAATGGCAATCTGCCAAGCACTTATTAATAGCAACATCTTTGTTGATATCTCACTAAACTCAGCACTGCACTCCTCCACTCAGGCAAAAAAAAAAAAAAAAGCGATGCAATTACACTTTTACCAAACATAAAAAGCATAACAAGAGCTATAATCTCAACACTTTGGCTCTGAGTGCTTCCTCCCTGTAATGAAGTGTGTGACACCCCCACCTGGAGCAATCAAACACCAGAGAGAGAGCCAGAGGGAGTCTGCGTATCCAGCTCGGGTGAGAGCTGCATGCATCCACACTAATCATTAGCAGCAGCTGGGAGGCTCAAAAACTCTGGCAAACTGTCTGTCTCTGCATAGGTGGGAAAATGTTGGAGTGCCGAACCTTATGCTGTGATAAAAATCTGAGGGATGAATGATAAGAAGTTGGAGCTCAAGTGTTTTTTGGTTGGTGTGTGTGTGTGTCACAAGTCCCCCATTAAAATTCTTGTTGGTGTTGAAAGCACTCTTCAGCCCAGCTGCAGCTTGTTTTGATGGAGCTGTTCCGTCTTTTCAATTCGACGGAAACATGGAGGAGCGACGCATGGAGAAGGGTTACACTGAGGACGTTTAAGGACGGCCTTGTTCTCTCTGTTTGTGTACGAACAAGAGCTTGCATGTATTCCAATCTGTGTCACTCTAAATACATGACCGATGCAACGCAGCAGACTCGAGATGAACTGTTCTAAAAATATTCACACCTTCATTGCCTAATTTGTTTTCATCATCCACATGCATAGAGTTAATTTAGATGATAAATGTCCAAAAAGTTCAAAACATTTCTTCCAGTTGGAAGTATTCCCTCTGCTATATTCTACTGAATATGAATTATATCATAGATCCTGGATTTAGATGCTGTATCAGGTTACCTCTGTTCATTTGTGCTTTATTGAGATTAATTATCTGTTCTAAGGCCTTTAAGTATGGAGGTATGCAATAGAAAATTTGGGGACTGTAAAGGAAACAATGAGTTAGAAGTTTATAATACATTGCTGCTTTCAGAAAAGTATTAATAATGGTGACAATAGAGCTTGTTCAGTAAGTAATACTTTTGAGTAATGAACAAGGTGTTGACTAATTATTCAAACTGTGAGGGGGGTCTGTATTCGGGTTGATTACTGGGAACTGAGATCCCTGACTAACCAGGAATTATAATCAAACTCTACTCCCTTTTCTCAGGAAAACACTCGCTGTACTCAGAATCCAGCAGCTTTAGCACGGCTGATCATTTTTCTAGTGAATCAAGTGGCGTGCAAAATGTGTAAACAAACCGCAGGTGGTTCAACAAGCCACTGAATCAGCCATGCAAGCCTCCATCCACAGCAGCATTCAACAGGTGGAGCATCGAGTGCAGAGGAGCCCTTATGTTACAACATCCAACAGTCCTGTACATCCTGTTCATTGAGACAGATCTTATTAGCCCGGCTATTAATTTAACACTCCTCGTCATTTGCTGCCCAGTTTTTAAGCCTTGATTATTTTCTCTTGTTTCATTTAATGGACATTTATTTTATTTTTCATAAATGTAATTTTACTGTTGCAGTATTGTTTGCTGGATTAGTCTTTGGTTTTCATGCTTGGGGTATACTTTTTATCTCATGGTTTTATTGTATTGGCTTTTATTTATTTTAATATTTTATTGTTTTATTAACCCACCATGTAAGAAGGAGGTCCACAGGTCCTTCATTCCAACTTTATCCCACTCTTTAACACCAGCATGACTTCTTTTTTCTGTATATTTCTTATTTATCATTAAAGTCTATCTTATCTTATCTTAATGATATTTTTGAAGTCTTGCAAAATACTACTCATCGTTGTTGAATTCTGTTTTTACTTTTTGTTGTGCGAAGTTGTGAGTTAAGTCTAGTTTCTGAAAACATAGATACAACATGTACAGGGCTGTGTGTACGGGAATCTGCTTTGCTTTCACTGCATGCAGTAACATCCACAGGTCAACACTATGAAGATGGTCAGTAAGCTTCCTTATATGTAACAATTCAGACATATGAAAGCAGAGGACTGATCTATTCTGTATGTTAGGCACTGTGTACATTTCAGGGGAATTGGGGGATACTAAATATTATCACATGATCTAATGGATATGAAATTTTATGATTAATTACCTGCAGTTCTGTGTTTGAAATCAACTTCCTGTATTGTCAGAATTATCCTGGGTAAAATAACAAAATCCTAGGAAGAAATATTTTAAGAACAGAAGCAAACATTCAATCTATGAATGAATGTTCTTTTAAAGTTGTGTGATACCACTACCTGAAATATAACCCTAACCCTGTTGTAATAAAATGTTGGATAGAAATAAGTTAATATTACTCATTTGATTCATAAAAGAGATCTATATATATCCTTCCTTTGCCTGTGTATTGTTGCAGTGCTGTGATGCGTGTCCATTTGCGGTCACTTACACATTGGTCGTGAAGATGCCGTAGATGAGGTCCTGCTCGGGCAGGTAGAAGGTGCTCTGCAGCTCGTTGTAGTAGAATGGGATCTCCCCGGAGCGGGAGCAGTTAAGCCTCGCCTTCATGAACGTGGTCCAGGTGTCCTCGAGGAGGAATCTCCCGCCGATATCATTCTTGCAGACTCGCGCCACGCGGGAATACACAGTCTTGCCGCAGTCGTGCTCCACTGCGTTCTCCCTCAGGAAGAAGAAGGTGAAGAGGCCGATGTCATAAGCTGAGATGAAGTGGGGCTCTGCCGGGGAGGAAGGGAGGGAGGAGGGGAGGGAGGAAGAGGAGCATTACACAGTGACTCCAGGAAAACAGACATATTTGCAACATTTATCTTCTTGATGTTGCTGCTTTGACCCCTGTACTCCTCATTATCGATCGCAGTAAGAACTTCAGATTTCTACTGTTACACACTTTTTAAGACATTCTGGAAAAGAGCCTCAATGTCAAATGTGTAAATGAGAAGGAGAAGGTGCAGAGGGAGGAGGAGGAGAGAGAGAGAGAAATGGTTACTAATAAATCCGTCTGATGTTTTGATGGTAAATCCATGGAGCTATGTCTGTTTAACTAGAGGTCCGTACTGCTTTTATTGCCCTGCGTGACACAGCGAGTGATTAATGTCCCTCCCTGCTGGGTGGGTTATCACGTAAAGCAGACTGAATAACAGTTTGAAAGGGACATTACTGTCATCCTTTGTAAACACGACTCATCACAGACCACTAAATTCATTGCTGTGAGAGTGCAGGGGAAAATGGCTTAAACCTGTGAGTCCGTGCGGTGACACATCGATTTAACATTTGTATTTCTGGAGTCTTTATAATAGCCTAAAGGATCAGTTCAACCAAATCACATTTTCCCTTTTTTAGTATCTTATCAATCACAAGTTTGAAATTTGAACACAGCTCTATCTGACATTCTGCAGACACCTTAATACAGTCGAGGTGAATGCCGTTTTGTTTGTGTAATAAAAAAAATGACATTTGGAAAACTCGACTTGTCCTGGTGTCTCTCTGGATAATCCACAGACCTTTACACAATTCATCCATTCAACTACTTTAAATAGTTTGAAATAAGAAAAATCCAAACATCCAGAGTGAGAAGCTGCTGTAATCTGGGGAAACTGCAGACCATACATGATTTATTGTTTCAGATGAATTTGACATCTTTGGGATGTGTTGTGTTCACTGGGGAGCACAATGCAGATGATGTGAGACTGTGTTAGCTTGATATTCACAAATCCACTGTCTGACACTGACATATGATATTAAATTTGAAGCTAGAATTAAGTGATAACATAATAATTCTCAAACCTCACCTGTTTCACAAACAGAATAACTACCTTCTTGTCACATTTCTGATTTTTAAGCCGTAGTTTCAAACTCAACATTCTAAAAACGGAAACATCCACGGTGCCGCCGTGACACCGAGCCGACTGTGACTCCATCACACTCGACTTTTGTTTTCTAACTCTGTGTTTTTCTTCTTCTTTCGGGCAAGTACTACTCGTGCGCAGAAACGATGAAACAGAAAATACTCCTCTGCTGCTGTCACTTCAGCTCCCCACTGGGACCCATTTATCGCGAGTGATATCACACACTCATACATGCACACGAGTGCAAAAGCATATGGAGGAATGAATCTTAATTTGCACAGATGCATGCACACCCATAAACAAAAAAAATAAATAAATAAAAACAAGAGAGAGAACAGTCACACACACACACAGCGGACATGACCTGTTAACAGCCATGATGGAATGTGCCTGAGGGGATAGCGAGGCTTTTTATAAGAGAATAAGATTTCGAAATGGAGCAGGAACACACAGCTGCAGCAGCCCCGTAATTCCATTTCACATCTAAGATAAAAAAAACAACAACCTGTGGTTTGGAACGACTGCAGGTGAAGGCACTTCTGGTGTCGAAACACACGATTTTAAGAAAGAGAAAATCAGCTGAGGGAGCGTTCCAAACTTTCTGGTTAACTTAAATCGAGTTCTATATTAAAGGCAGAAGTCCTACAGTTTGATAATCATAGTTATTCTGCAAGAAAGTCGGATGACTGTGGTGGCTCATTTAACAGGTGATCTAAAGAAGTGGAGGCCCTCATTAGTGCATCCTCGATACACATTTATAATCCAAGGCTTAATGAGCAAAAATGTCGTTAAAGAAAATAGAACAAACCCTTCGTTATTACTATTGTTATGCATTACACCCATAGTTATCATTAAGTATTCATATATGTGACCAAAAACAACCAATCACTGTAATGTACATCCCCGTTCAGAGAGTTAATTGGTGCTAACAAGCATGCAGATGAACAAGCAAGTGGTGTCACGCCTGTTGGGTCACTGTCAATTACTGCAGCCGAGGCTGAAAAGACAGTCCCTGTAATGTTAGTACATTCCCTACAGCTAAAGTCCATGTGCGGGAGCTAATTGTGTTCATGCATGTAGCAGCTATGTAATGGATGTGTGTACGCAGCGCGCCTGAGCTGCTCTGTGGATGTACACCGAGGTCTTTTTCGTGTTTGCATGCCTGTGTTTATGCGCACTGTACTGACTGTCAGGCAAAGGGCAGGTGGAGCTGACAGATTCTGCCTAACATTACCGAGGCTGCGTGGGTGCAAATGTGACGGATAGAGTTTTTCCAGCGTCCCGCTGAGTGGTAAACAGATTGTTCAATCTGGCAGGCTGGTTGGGTGCTGGAGGAGTGAAGCTGCCATCACTGCCATCACGTGACGCTTCAGATCAAACATAGTTACAGTACAAAGAGCAAAGCTGTTTAGTATTCGCATAAACACATGCTGCAGGAGTGCAAAGATGATCCTTTAATGTGAAGAGGATGCTTGTGACACCAAACAGGGCTATTTTTATGCCGTCTCTATTCATGTTGTGTTTGTGATTTTGAATGTCCAGCTCTACCTCTTGCTTGTTAAACCAGGAGCAGAAGTGGATTAAGGTGTGTGGGTGTCTCTGCTTTACATATCCAGCCTGAACAGTTCGTACACTCTGCTCCCCAGTACGTCTTTTTAACTAAAGCCTCTTTGCTTAGATTTATTGCTAACTTTTGTCTCTCATGCCCGTAGCTGTCCCGGCCTGACTCCTGCCTCAGCAGATCTTGGAACCTGACCCCACTCTCCTTGGCTCTCTGAACATCCTCAAAAATAAAAGTTTGAGTTGAACATAAAGTGGTTCTTCATGGTGATTCCATAGGGAAACATTTTTCAGTTCTGAGAGGAACCGTCTATTGATTCTTCGGAGAACCATTCATTAACAAGTTCTTCCCAGAGTTTAATGTAAATAGTATTTGTCCCTGAGATATTATTAATTTTAAATGCAACATCGGGTAAATGAATAAAAAGTAATTCAGTAGAAGTATTTATTACAAGATCGAAATTATTATCGCATTACTAATTGCCCTCTGTAAAAGTAGTTGTAGAATATCACCCTTTACAATTACAAATGGCGACATAAGAATAATTTCCACATGCAGCCACATGTTACTCAATAGGTAAGGCATAGCAGACAAGTTAAAGCTATACGTACTGCAGGTTCACAAAAAATTTCAAACCAGCCCTTTTGTTGTTAAGGGTCAACTTAAAGAACCAATAATCTGTATTCCAAAGAATCTTAAACAGCAAAAAAGGGTTCTTCAAAGTACACCATAGCACTCATCATCAGGCCAGTTTTTCCTAGAGTGAACACTCTCTGGTTCCTCCTCTCACTCTTCCCGCCTTGCCTGATTCTAACCTCCAGCTCACGGCTCCGTACCCAGCTGTCCCCCATGATGATAGTCTCTTCTCCCTATTCTTTAATTGAGAGTAAATCCTTCTTTACCTTCGCATTCAGTTTTGTTCTATTAGCCTAACGTGAAATTATGTTTGTATACTGCTAATTGGTTTTGTCAAAGGTTTTGGAGGAAATGTACTTGCTGCCTGCATCATGTTCAGTGGCAAGTTATGGGCATACAAAGCAGAGGACCTTGACATCAGGGACTGAAGTTCACATTCTGCGCTCCATATGTTTCAAAGGTTTATGTGACTAAAGCACTTGGTTAACGTTAACAGATAATATTATGGTTATGGTCATATCTAACTCTCCCTCAACATGATTAAAACATACAAGATGGTGATTGACTTCAGGAAAGCTGGCAGGCACCATCATATGCCGCTAAATATGGATATGGCGCTGCTGTGGAGGGGGTCAGTTCCTGAGAGTGCACCTTGTGAACAATCTGATCCCAACCATTAACACCTCAGCCATCATTAAAAAGCCCCAACAGCTGCTCGATCTGCCACCAGAGACTATAAAAGGGCAAGTCTCCCCACGCCAGTCCTCATCACCTTCTACAGAAGCACCAGTATTCTAACTTACGGCCTCACTTCATCATCTGGTAACTGGCTCTCTCCCTCTCTTTCTCTCTATCCTCCCCCTTCCCTCCCCCATGTCCTCCTCTCTAAACTCAAATGGTGAAGGCAGATGGCCGCCCACCATGAGCTGGGCTCTGCTTGAGGTTTCTGTCTCTTAAAGTTTACATTTTTTCCTTGCCACTGTCACCAAGTGCTTGCTCATGGTGGGCATTGTTGAGTCTCTGTAAATAATATTATTATGTATTGCTCTATACAGTGAGTGTCATGAGACTTCTGTTACGATTTGGCGCTATAAATTAAATTCACAACACCATCTTAACAGGATAGTGGAGACAGCTAGCAGCATCATTGGTGACCCTGTCCCCATCCTGATGGAGATTTACCATCAATACTGTGTTTGCAGAGCCTCCAGCATCATCAAGGATCTCCACCAGCCTTCCCACAGTCTGTTTACCCTCCTGCCGTCTGGGAAGAGGTACAGGAGCATCTGTGCCAAATCCAGCAGAATGCTGAATAGCTTTTTACCCGCACGCAGTCAGCATCATCAATACACTGAGCCCAACCCACACGCACCAATGTTGGTCACCGATTGACATACACAATGCACTTTAATGCTCTGTGCTGCTAACCTTTCTGTATTTATGTGTTTTAGTTGTCTCATTTTTAAGGAAATATATTTTCATCTTTTGCAAGTACACGAGAAAATTACAATGAAATGCAGCATCAAAGATTGTACTGGAGAACTCATCCGCCCTAATAAACACATACTGGAAGATAATAGTAAAGATAACAATAGCGAGGGCTTAGCACATAGGGAAAGAGGTCTGACAGGTGGCGGTAGCTGCAGTGGCAAATGGCGTTGGCATGGAGATATCAGGAGGATAACAGTGAGAAGTGGCAGGTTATAATGGCCACCGTGTCCACCTGTATGAATATGACATGTTACATGTGTTGGCAGTGAAAAGCTGGAGGAAAAAATATGAAATGTATATAGATTTAAATTTATACTTTCCTCGTTATGTTGCACCCAAAGATATTTAGTATAAAAAATGTTTGACAGGTTGTGTTAGCAGGTTATATTCAGGGATTGTGACATTTCCTGCTTTAGTTTACATTGTTTTGACTATACCTTTTTTTTTTTTGAGAGTGAGTGGCAGCGAATGACATACATAGAAATAAAAATGCTGTTGCATTTAAAGTCTTTGGGGGATTGGGAGAAGTACAGAGGAATTGTTTAGATTATTTCACGGGAAACTCTATAGCTCCCCGTGTCATTCAGATGCATGATGGGACACTGTTGGTCGGAGCCTGGCAGGCTACCAATCCAATAAGGGAACAGATTGATTAGATCCAGGACCCCCTCCTCCCTGCTTTCGGTTCTCCTGAAGTGGAGAGGCTTAGAGCTGGAAATGAGATTTTCATTCACACCCCAAATCCACCAGGAACACAACTCCATAACCCTCAGAGAAGCCATGAAGCAAAGCAGGCTTTGTCTGTGATGGCATGGATGTGTGTGTGTGTGTGTGTGTGTGTGTGTGTGTGTGTGTGTGTGTGTGTGTGTGTAGCCAGAGTGGAAGCGCAACATGTGTGTTTGACTGTGTGTGCAGCCAGCTGTGATTATGCTTATGAAGACACTATCTACTTTGCTACTCATCTTTTTCCCTCCAACATACTCTCTCTTTGTGTGTGTGTGTGTGTGTGTGTGTGTGTGTGTGTGTGCGCACACATAGCTTGGACACACATGAAAACACTTGCAGCTTGTCTAAATACATACATACACACAGAAGTGCACACACACACACACACACACACAGGCAGAGTCCCTGTGTGTGTGTGAAGCATGCTGTGTGTTGTAATTTCACCCTCTCCCTGCCGTGAGGAATAATTACATCGCTCACTGACTCCTCAGTCTATCTTCTGTGCTTCTCTCTCATCCTCATCTTCTTCCCTGCCCCGCAACTCTCTCACCCCTCTACACACACACACACACACAGACCCACACTCTCTTCACACTCTCCCACCTACCACCTTCGCTCTTCACATTTCATCTTGTCCATCCGTGTCTCTCCTTCAACTCTCTACAGTCCAAATCGTTCATGTAAGCTGCTTGTCATGCTGCATCTGGCCTGACCTATGTGAATATTTGTTTGTTATATTTAGTGCTGATGATCGCCTGATTAGTGCATTAGTCATAGGACAGCAAATTAATCATCGACACCTCTGATGATGATGATGGATTATTGGATTAAGCCTTTTATCAAGCAGAAAATGTCAAGCATTTGGTGAGTCTTTGCTGCTGCGGCTGTCCTCACTTTCCTTTCATTGTAACTTGAATATCTTGGGACAGAGCAAGCAGTCTGAAGACGTCACCTTGGACTCTTGGGGAATCATGATGGACATTTTAAGACTTAATGTTTAATGGATACATTGATAAAAGCAGAAATAATCATTAATCGTAGCTCCAGTTATATTGATATGGGAATTTTAGAGCCTGCATCAAATCCTTTTTTCTTTTTATTGTTTCGTCCTTGTCTCATCGCCTCTTACACATGAACCTCTCTGGCAGCAGCACAATCACTTTGTTAACCTCTGAGAGGTCTGCCCTTCAATCATTTGTTGGGTGAAGCTTCGAGCTTGTGATGAGTTTGATTATTTTCAAATGTTTTGTTTTTTTTTTTGTATTTTTTTTATTAAGAAATCTCATTCTGTATTTCTCTGACTGTGCTGAAGGATGCACACTGCCCAATGAGAAGAGGGAAACAGTGTGGTTGCATTAGCCTGACCAACTAATGATCACCAGTGGATGAACAAAAGCAAAATAATTACCTCGGGTCAAATTCGGAGCACAAATTTAGCTAATGGAAAAAACCTGAAAGTGGACTGTTTTGAACAGCTAAATGTTAAACAGGTTTTAACCCAACATAACAGAATATTAGGTTCTGTGACTTCTGTTTAAATAAAACTACCTGATATTCATAACTCAACCAGAAAGTGCATCAGCTGTCAATCACCTTCACTCCCATGAATCCAGTAATCTAATCATTTTCTGCATATCAAAGCGGTACATGACAGCCTCTTCCAGTGGAAGGTCCATCTACATTTCTGCTGGAGTCAGGATGTGGATGAATGGATTTCTGCTGCCGTGTGTTCAGAGGAAAAAGGCACGGTGTCAGCAGCAGGGAGATTATTGACACAGACACCGGCAGGATTGACAGCATTTCATGTTCTCCGCCATTCTATGAATCCCGCCAATTCCTATGCCTAACCTGTACTGTGTGGTCCACACACAACTGCGAATCCAAACAGTCTTTGTAATCCTTTGAAAAACACCCCTGTCGGATTGATCTATCTTGGCTGTAGCGAAAGTGCCGATTGTGTTGGAAGCAAAAGTGCACACTTGGCCCGTCCGCACCCTCAGAAAATGCTTAGAGTAACAGAGGGTATTTCCAGAGATTGTTTGACAAGAGTCTTTACCCTACGATTTAACCTTGGGTGGATTATTTTGAAGTCCAACGAGACTTTAGACCCGATCAGATTACTAATCCTGGTTGATTAGACTTCTCACGGCTCAGACAAAACACAGAAGAAGCTGTAACTCAAACCAGTAAACTCCAGATAATGTTATAGTATTTCTGCAAGAACTTTATGTTTTAAATGAACTAAAAAAAAATCCTCAAATAAAGTATACTCTCAGCTATGCTGTGTCATTGTGTGTTACTGTACCATTGAGCCATTTTGAGTTGTACTGTGCTGTCCGCAGAGGCGGCATGCCGCCCAGGCTGCGGTATATGACGGGGTCACGGCCAGAGAAGTCGATGACGGTGGCAGCGTACAGCTCTCCGCTCTCCGTCACCACCGCCGTGGAGTTGTGGCGAGGGTCATACGGGCATCGCGCAACACCGTTTACTCGCTCCAGGACGCTGCTCATGTTTCCCACCTGTGAGAAAATGTGAGAGAGGGGGAGAAAGGGAGAGTAGCCGGTTAAAAGTATAGTGTTTTCACTGAATTACAACAAAATGACACACCACAAGCACAAACTTATCCATACCTCTCTGGTGATACATAGTGGCTGGAAAGCATTGGTTCCGCAGGTCATCACCTCCGTCTTGTTCACCAGTAGGACTCTGATGTAGTTCTGACACTCAATCTGCAGAGACGTGTGCGAAGAGGAAAGCTTTTAGAAAGTTATAGCAGAGCAGAGAGCAGCTGAGGTGGAGAAGGCTAAATATTCTTTGACGTGTTGCCGAGAACAACTATGGACCACAGTCGTCTGGTATCAGATTGGCACGGAACCAAAAGCGAAGCAATTCAGCGTCTGCGTGCTTTCGCTCTCGTAAGTCCATTGTTCAAAAATAAGAATATTCATTGGCAGCTGAATGGAGCTGAATGTGACATTGACAGATGCTCTACAATAAGTCAAGTGCGTGTTTCAGTAAGAAGAGTCAAATTTGTTTTAACAAAGGCATGAAATAGATTTATTTGTAATGAAACGTTTTATGTAAGTATCATTTTTTTGTAAACGCTGCTGCTTTGTGTTGTGGCAAAGAACTGAGGTAATTGCAGTGGCGCAGGCTTTGCAGAGAATTGATTGTCTGTTTTGTGTATTAGGTATCACCCTTTGCTGTGTAGGCGCCGCAGGAGATAAGAATGACGTCGCAATCAGTTCTCACAAAATAATCGAAATAAGCCAGCTGATCATGGCGCTGGTTATCAGACATACTTGAAAGGAAGTTCTTTTGTGTCTCACTATCTTGCCTGAGTCTGTTTTCCTTCTCCTCTCTTTGCCCTTTCTCTTCACTACAAGAAAAACAACTCCTGATTGAAGGGTCTGAAATAGCTGCTCTGTACAGAGTCCTCCCATGAGGCTCATAAGGCCCTCGCCACAAGAGCCAGAAGATATCAAGATGGCCTCTGTGTAAGCCAGGCGCCACTGACATGAAGTGTTGTAATTGGGGGCGGGATGGAGGTTACCTCTGTTTTGCCTTTGCTCTGACAGGACCTCCTGGTTTCCTCGTCCGGTGCCCACTCTGTCGCCTAGGAGACAAAAACAATAAAAAAAAAAACTCAGGGATGACAAAGACAGTGAAAAGCAATCAGCTGAGTCCTTCACATACAGTTACGCAACATCTGACTGTTGCTAATACTGTAGGTACGCACAAAAAGATGCATGAAAAGACTTTAACCTCATTGCTGTTTGTTTATTGTGTAAACATGGCGACCGGCTTGCCAGCCAAGAGCTTATTCGAGGGTAGCGGGCAAGGTACCCAACGAGGCGGTTGAAGGGCTGAGGAACGGCATTAGCATGTAAATGGATTTCTCTCCATCTTCTTCTTCTTTCTTCCCCTCTCTATCTCTCGCTCGAAAAAGTTTGCAGCACTTGCCCCCCGTCTCACCCCCCCCCCCCCGCGCCTTTCACTTCGACTGGCCAATTATATTCCCGTTGATGGTCGTGTCTTGGGCTTAATTATGGATGCAGGCGGCAGCGCTGCACGACTGCACTGCAAACACACTAATGCATGCACACACACACACACACACATGCCGCACTGGCTCTTGTTAAGAGGTTTGAGAAATGTCCCTCTCTTGGCATGAAATGTATATGTGCAAAGTGCCAGAGGACCTCCTGTTGTGTGTCACTGGCCTCATTTTACTCATCCTCCTCCATCTCCTCCTCTTCTCTGATCTCACTGCCCAAGTAGGAAGGTTGCCTAAATGTCTAAAAGTAAAAAAAAAAAAAGAAAAAAAAAAAGGAAAGTCTGCCATTATATACAGTAACACCAATCTATCCATCTTTCTGTCTGTTTTCTATTTATTTCTTCTGCCCTCTCCCAAAGGCTTTAGTGTGATACACAAGAGGACCGGCAGCAGGCCCTTCCCAGGACAATCGGTTGAAGGGGGACCCAACATTCAGCAGCTCCTGCAACTGAGGCCAACCAAAAGTCAACACTAAACTGGGTCAGTATTCCAGGAGCCAAATGGAGGACTCGAATAAACAGTAAACGTCAGGGGGGAAAAAAACTGATTTCACTATGTAGCTCATGTGAAACACCTTTGTGCCGTTTAAGACAGTTTCATTGTAGGCATGGATACGTCCTGCAGATATCACTCGAGCTCTTTCAGATCCTCATTTTGCTGTAATTAAAGCTCCGCAGAAGCGCCTAAACACTGTACAGCCCCGAGAATCAGTGAGGAATTCTGCTGAGAAAATATAGTTTTGAGTTAATCACATTTTTTTCCTCTCCATCCTCGATGCAGAGAATATAGCTCTTTAGGAATTTAAATGGAAATAAAACGGTCTAAGCACATTTAATGAGAGAACTGCCAAAATCTTTCTGGGGACAAAATGTTGAGTTAAAATTCGCTGAGTGCTTCTTTCTGTTTAAAGTGTATAAATAGATCTCTTATTTCACAGATCATGGAGTATATTGACTATGCTTGAAGGAGTGGAAGTTCATGATTTTGGATGATTAGCCTCTGCATAAATTCTTGCTAATGAGCAAAAACACCAGACTATTCACAGCCTAATGAGCAAGTGAAACATCTGCACATTGTCCTGGGATTTCATTTATTGCTCACTATAAACTGATATTCAAAGGCGTTCATCAGTATTTGATTGTTTTTTGATTGCTCGCACCGCCAACCATTTGTGCTGCCAAAACACTGCAGAGGAAATCCATTTTTTTGATGCCATGTTTGATGGTTTGAGACAACTTAAAGCTCCATCAATCAACAGTTGCTGCCCAGCACAGAACAAAGTTAGCAACTAGCTGGAGGCTGGTGGAACATGTAGCAGCCCACCAGGCACATCTCCATCAGATTGCGGCCACGATGCTGTTTTGGTTCGTTTTCTGCTCGACTTTTAACTCCACCAGGAGCATTTCAGAAGCAGAGCGTTTTGCCTTCCCAGACTTTGTTAACTTACTCAGATCTGGTCATTTTTCTTTGGTTTAAATATGTAAAGATACTACATACTGTAGTTAATTGTAGTTGTAATTGTTTCCCTTTTGGTTGTTTTATGATTGGAAGCTGCACTGATTTATTTTGAAAATTGACCAAATTCTCTATGCCATTTCTCTGTCTGACTTCCGGCCAGCTCAAGCTGCTCTGTGCAGATTGACGCAGGCTGTTTGCAGCATCAAAAATAGAACAGCCATGTATTCTCCACGGAGCAGAGTGGAAAGACACTTCTGGGATGCTTTTGAAACGGACAATGGCGCTTCCGATGGGGTTTGAAACATTGACTAGAACAGCCGCGATTACCTCCGGCCGCCATGACACACACGAAACGCGTTGTATCCGTGCACATCCGTGCATCCATTCATCAGGTGGACAGAAACACACTAGGCAAAACAACTTTAAAGTGATTATATGTCAGGACTGTGTGTCTGTCAGTTTGTTTTGGAGATTGTCTGCCCCCTGGTGGGCAAAAATCAATCAATGCATCTTTTAACCCCTTTAACTCTCTCACTCTTTTCAGCTACTTTGGAGACACCACAACAAGCTGCGCCACAACACTGACATTTGATCATATTATAAAGTCGAAGTGAAAATGTTTTTGTTGTTTTTACACATCCAGCCAGCTCTGAGCAACATGAGCATCCACGCAGAGACACATTAAGAGTCACCTGTTGAATGCATGTCCACATCTGTTTTTGTCTCCCAAGGGAAATATCTGGTTCTTTAGCTGCTAGATGTTCCTCTATGTGCACTGGAGCTGCTAACTTTGGGGCTGCAGCTAGAGATCAGGTTGATGAGAGCAGTGAGTGAGTGTGTGAACCAAAACAGTAACACTGCCGGGCATCAAAACCAGTGTGACAGTGAAACGCTCCACAGAGCTGTAGGGGAACTGCAAAGTCCAGTGATACGTCTGTGAGTTTGTCACTACAAGCAACACATTACACTTATCACAGTATCAATTGTTTATTGATCAGAGCAGCTTCAACAGAGCTAAACTAAACTAAGCATAAAAACACTTTAGACACTTTAGATTATTCAGGCTGGAGTTGAGATTGAGACAAATTCATTACAGTAATAAAGCTATGTTTAACTCCTGCGGCCGGTTGAGCACTGGTAAGTGGGCTCTGGCCCATATTGATAGTTACAGCTCATCTCCCCGTCTCCCACAGCAGCTCCCTTCAATTAACCTGCCTCAGACTACGCTGGGGAGAGCGAGACAGCGGCAAGGGACAGCTATATAAAGTAAACTGTGATTAAAATGAAACTTGAGCTCCAGACACTGTACATGAAGTAGATGAAGAAATAAAAATACCAAAAGTAGCTAATGTGCTCTGCTGGAGCTCGTCTGTCTAGTCATGCCATTTGTGCTGCCGCCAAGCAGCGTGCAGACGGCCAACGACAACCTCAAATCCATTTCCCATGAGCGCAGCGAACAGCGTGGCACCTGCCATTCAGAGAGCAGCCCCGCCTCCTCCGTGGCAGTCCATCTCTCTGCCTGTTGAAATGAAAACACTGCTCCTCCACAGCCCCTGCCTGTCAGCCCCTGACAGCCTGAGGACTGATGGGATGACGTCATTGTAAACACACACACACACACATACAGGGTGATGGATGCCTTTGCGATGAATCATGGCTTGGGGCATTACCATCTTTTCGGTAGGGGCCCGTCTCCAAGGATCCCCATCGGCTTAACCCGCTGACCTTCACCAGAAAGTGCCCCCTTCCCCTCCCTCCACCGTGGCCCCCTCTCTCTCTGTCCATCTCCTCTTCTTCACACCACTTTGGAACAAAGCCACACTCACACAGTGCCTGTGAGAATACCAATTCCGCCTCAGCATCCTCTCCCTCAAATACCTTCCCTCTGTGCCGAGCCCTGAATGGCCTGGCTGCCATCAACGGGATGAATTAAAGCTGTATAATGTGTGGGCAGGATTTCCACTGAAAAACGACAATCCGACATAACCAAAGGTAAGAGATGAAGAGGGGAAATTATTTTTCACACATTTCATGTTGATGTCGAGGTTCTCATTATTCATTTGTACTGCAGAGGAGGCTCAGTGTGCAGGTACGCTCCCTGTCGCAGTCCAACTGTTGACTTAGGGTTATTGAAAATCTATATAAAAAAAGAAGGCATTAAAAACTGAAACAAAATATGTAAATAAACAGATCCTCTTTACTTTTTGTCATTGCCTTCCAGAATGACACATTTTGATCCGTCACTGCTATGGTTAAGGTTAGCACAAGAACTACTTGGTTAAAGGAATAAGCGGAGCTGAAGCTCAGCTCTCTTCTCACACCATCTTTACACATCAGGGCATCTGTGAAGAATAACATCCTCTCTTAGTGATTTTGTAATTAGTCTTCCTTCTTTGTTTATGCCACCTCTCCTCCATAGTCGATGAAACAGGAGAACGAATGCCACATTTTCTAATATGCAATATTTAGAAAATACAGATACAAGGTGATGAAAGATGGCTGCATGCTGCACACTGAAGTACAGCCACCAAATATCTGTGACATCAGTCATGAATGAGTAGCAAAACTGTTGTGTAAAACACAAAGAAATGTCAGCAAACACCTCTAAACATTATTGGAAATGTGTCTGAGCGACAGACTGTTTAAAGATGCTCAAACGCTTCGAGTGGATGTTTAACTGTGACAGATACGATGGAGCTGTGGTGCATCTAAAGGCCAAATTCCACCGGGTATGGATGCGACGCGTTCCGTGTGTGCCGCGGCCGCCTGAGTTAATCACGGCCATTCTAGTCAATATTTCAAACCCCACCGGAAGCTCTGTGATCTGTTTCAGAAACGTCCCAGAAGCGGGCCTCCAGCTTTCAGGTGAAAGGTTTTCTTGCATTACAACAATATCAATACTTTGGCCTTTGCCGCTTTACCTCCAGAGGTCCTTATTGGGTAGATATCAACATATGCTTTAGCCATTTGGAAAAACAACTAGCACTGTTGTTTTCCCACATGGATTTACAAATATCAGTATTAAAATGTTTGTAGATTTTATAGACAAAAGCATAAATGTGAAGGAAGAAACAACAACAACAAAAAAAACCCACTTGAAATGTAATGTAAATCAATGTCCCCGATGCACGAAAGAGCACACAATTAACAAGTCTCTGAGACAACGAGCTGTCGACATTTTTCATGCTCAAACAGATCCGAAGCCACAGAGCCTGTTTATTATTTGTGCCTGTAGCCTCAGATTCATGTTAGAGTTCATTTCCATCTATTAGCAAGGCCAGCAGCCATGTGCTCTGCCTGCCATCAATTCACACTCCAAACCAGAGTCTGACACCCAATTTTGCCTCTCCTTAGACACAATAAGAATATCTTGCCCCCAGCACCTTCCTTAAGGAGGAAAGAGAGGGAAAAAACATGATTTTTTTATACACAAATAAAATAGAGAAAAAATAAAAAATACAATTAGTGGCAGGGAAGAAGATTCATCACTTTTGCTGCAGAATGATGGTGCCTGGGCTTGAAAATGAATTCTATTTTTACCAGAAATCGAGAGAAAGGAGGAGGGAAATAAAAGAGAGATGGAGAGCGGGAAACACTAATGAAGTAAAGAGTTTGCGAGCAGAGAGCGGCTGCAAATGTGGTCGTTCCTGAAATGTGGTGCTATGTTGATAAGGCCGCTGACACACTGCTAACATCATGTGTGACAACTAATTAGGACTCATGAATATTTTAAATAAGTGTGTCAGGGGAGTAATGGTTGTTTGAATAGACGCTGTCTGCCACTTGTTATAGTCGAGATAGATTTGTATACCAATGCAATGGGATTGGACTGGCATGAGTTTAGTCTAAGTGTGAAAAATATAAAAGAATTTCCAAACATAGAGCCTATAATGTTATGAATCTGAACAATAAGTAACGGTTAAGCTGTTACTCAATATGTAAAGCTGACATTATGTCTTTGAATGCAGCATTTTTCTGACTAAAATGAGTGTGACAAAATATATTAGTCCAATAACTCGTGATGCATTGATGAACATTTCCTTCCTTACATGTATTTATTAAACATGCTTTGAGGCCTGAAAAACGTCTAAAAACCTTCATTAATCATTCATATAAGCAGGTATAGCGTATCTGGAAGATTTTCATGGAGGGGAAAAATATCATGTCTCATAAAGTACCGTTGCGTAGGCTCCTCATGTTTTCATCCTGCTGCATTTCACCGCAGGCTTTTTCTTCCAAATGTTACCTCACCATCGAGACAGGAGGGGAATCTGCATATTCACACACCACCTCACTGAGAGAGAGAGAGAGATCATCTATCTACAGTATCTGCCGTCTGTCTTCAACGTGTCCTCACTTCAAAGCAAAAAACGTTTCTTCCCGTTCATTTCCAGCCCTGCGCTCCTCAATGTGAACCCCTCTTTCCACTCTCCGTCGATGTCATCTGCTATTTTAGGCAACAACCCACATCCAGCACGCACACAAACACACACACACAACTTGACAATATGGCCAATTTTGGCACAAATTGCCGCCCAGGTGGTGCAGAGGAGAAAAAAACTCAACCCCACATGAGTTTGAACACCGCTGGCAGTGTTCACAGGTGGGAAACCAGTGACGCATCAGACGCTTGTCTAACCCACTCGTCAAACAGACTGTTGATATCACAATGTATAATATAGTTCTGATTATGTTGCAATTACTGGTGTCAAAGGCAAAACGTGGTAACCAATTGTCCACTTCAACCTCACACTGTTATTAAAACCTACTTCCTGTCCTTGACAAAGAACTTTAGATGTTAAAGGTACAGCAAACTCAAAACAGTTGTAATAGGCGTTCATTATGTATGTTGTCATGCAACCAGCTTTTACAAATCTCATCCATTGCTGTTAATTGCACCCAGGTTGTTTGAAGTGGCTGTGAAGTGAAGCCTATGTGGAAGTGCCAAAAAATTTAGTTTCTCAAATGGCTACTTAAGGCTGGCTACAAAATATGCCAGTCTCCATAAGTCCCCACGTTAGAATGTCCAACTTCAAAGCAGCCTGGTACAAAAAACAGTTTTGGTCTCTATAGCTAATTTCCCCGTTCATGACAACTGTACTGAGGGTGAATTTTTATACAAGTCACCTGCTCAAATTAAAGTTATGAAGAATTAACAGCATGGCTGCTTTGATTGACAGGTGATCAGACTGACAGCTCCAACAATGAGCCACATTTTTAGATTAGCCCCAAGGTGGAAGAAGCAGGACTGCCAAGATGCTCTTCACGACGTCTCTTCTGAATCCCATGGCTGACATCATGGATACAACGACCGTTCTTTATACTGCCTATAAGTTTAATGTAGTTTGGAAGTGTTTCATCACAAAAATAGGAAACACAGCGCTGGCAGAAGGTGACTTCTGTAAAGGTTTGGAAAGTGCAGCACTGTTAGAGGACAAACATGTACAATTGGCTGACATTTCATCAGAGAACTTCCAGAGACTGTATTCCAAATGACAAAGCAAAATTACGTTTGTGTGCATCATTTTTTTCCCTTTAATTTTATTGAGCTTGAGAACAACAGATGAGTTAATTTAATAGATGTTACCAACATGTTATTAATGCAAATGTTGTGATATTAAACAGCCTGTCTGTCTTTCATGTGTTTCTTGTCAGCTTAAACTTGGTGAAGCTGCTCTATACTCTCATTTTTCATTGTTAGGGGCTTGTCTCAATCCAAAATACAGTTTATGTGCCACAGTGTTTGTGTGTTGTCATAGCAACCTACCGTATTGTCCCAATGCTTTGTTGCTTTGAGCCGAATTGTTACAATACATGCCACATAACTGTGCTGTCTATGCCAGGGACATGTGCTGGATGTCATACCTCTCTCTCCTCTTGTTTTCTGTGTGCCTTTTCACTGCCAGCTGTCTAATAAAGGCGAAAATGTCTAAAAATATATAATAATAATAATAATAATAATAATAATAATAATAAAAAGCCTTGTGGTTTCTGTGGTCCTATTGTTTTTTAGCAGTGTCAGTGTAGTCAGTCGCTGAAGTTTGGGAGGAATGTTTTGGCAAAAATCTTGAAAAATTGTTGTTATTGGAGAAAACTGTCTGTAACTTGGAAATGTGTTTTTTGGGACCTGAATATGCATCGTCATCAGGAGTGTCTTCAATAAAATGAAGGGAAATCGGTGCAGAGTACGAGTATGGATCTGTTGTGGCAGAACGATTTGGACAGGATTTCATTACCCCCAGCAGAGACAAAATACTAAATTGCAGTTTTTTGAATTTCAACAGCAGAACTCTGGAGGTGTGGTACACATGCCAAAATGCAAATCATCTCATCACACCTCTCCCTTTTGCAATCTCCTTGCTGTTGTTTTATTTTTCAAAACTGCTGACTGCTGTTAATTTATTTTGTGAGCTTGCAGCTCTGTCAAATTTCTATGTTTCAGTGAAGCTCAATGATGCATTAGTATTGGACGTACAGTACTGGAAACAGATGTCAGGCTTGGTAGATTTGACACAGATTCAAAACAAAAACAAATGCCTACATTGGAGCAGATTCCCCTCCTGTGGAACAGGATGCTTTGATATGAAAACGCACCAGAATTATGCTTTCAAGCTATTTTCATGCCATTTTCTCCACTGCATGGGAGAGCTAGTCATTCACTAGCGAAGTTAAAATGAATGGAATATGACTGAATACAGATAGCTCACAGTATGTGCTCACAGTGACTGTTATAAACACACACACATATAGGGTTTCCAAAGCTACATACAAAACCACAGATGGATGAAACAGGACTTTCAACAACCCTTTGTCTCGCCGCTCATTGTCTCTAAACACCGATCCGTGGACACACCCACATCCTTTCCTTTGTGTTCCGTTCTCTCTCACACACACACACACACACACACACACACTGCACAGAGACACACACACTTGTCAGCCACCAGCCCCTTACCTCTCCCTGTCAAACACCACTCTGACAGTCTGAATCAGTGCAGCATGAGGCCACTAGCCTACACCTTTATCTACACACTGCTGTAGACATGGAGGGAGGCAGTCTGGGGAAGTATTCAGTGTGTGTGTGTGTGTGTGTGTGTTGTTTGAAAAGTTCTGACTAAATGTTCAAATTGTTGAGAAATACAGTATGTGCAGAGCCCCACAGACAGACAGCAACAGGAGAGGTGAACAGCAAACAGCCATGAACACAATGCTACAAACACTCAACAACTTGTACCATTTCAGGCTGTCTGCAAGTGTGAAAAGCAGAATTTAGACAAACGTTTTATCCTTAAGCACCACCGTATCCAGTGAGTCCAGTCCAACAAATATACCTGACTGCCCTCCGATGAATGATTCAGTTCCTCAAATGGACACTTGAGGCTGGCTGCAGAATGAGTCAATCTCCATAAAGCCCCAATATTAAACTGTCTCCCCTGTTCATGACAACTGTACTGATTTTTTTTACAGAACTCACCTGTTCCAATTATATTAAGGCTTAAAGTTATGCAGAATTAACAGCATGACCGCTCTGTTTGACAGCTGGGTGCCGTTAGAGGTGGCTTGTGTGAGCAGGCTTCATTCTGCCCACCTCAGCTTCACCCACAATCCACGTCCATTTTTAGAATAGCCGAGATGCCAAGATGGTGACGGCAAGACGACAAGGCGATAACACATTCTGATGGAATCTTCAGGAACCTATGGGTGACGTCACAGATGTCCATATTTATACTGTCTATGTGTGAAATATGCTGCCAATGGCAGGTTTATACCTACAGTCTAACACCGCACACTCATCGGAAATATTGTAACCAAATTGGAAGTTATCTATAGATAGGCACCAGTATCTAATCCAGTAACTCCGTCAGAGTTCAGGTATGAGCAACAGGGAAGAAGACTTACATGCGGGAGGCAGAATCAATGAGACTCAATGTCAATGAACAGGCTTATAGACAGGCAGTGAGTCTAAATACAGATACAAACTACTGGCAGGTTTTCTGGAACAAGAATAGGACACTAACAGTACATGGTTGAAACAGCAAGGCAAAAAAGAAAGTTAGACAATGTGACAAACAGGTATGAGAGAGTGGCCACTAAATATAAACCGGGGCTTAACAAGAGCACGAGGGACAGGTGTGCAGAGCGTCGCAGGATCAGGGTGGCAGGCAGTGGTGGACAGGTGGCAACGACAAAGTCTGGATGTTGTTGGGGTCAACGGAAGAGAAGACAGAGCAGCTGACCCTGGTTATGTCGATGCTTTTTTTGTTTGTTTTTTTGATACATTTTTACTACTTGGATACATCTTTTTCAGACCTTTTTCACAGCAGTAATTTTGACATGAAATGGCAGGGTCGACTGCCAGCATAAAATCTTTAGATTTTTTGAAATACTTTTTACTTACTTTAAATAAGCAAAATGAGAGAAAAGTGTCCTTCATGGTAACTATGATAAAGCCTGTTAAAAATTGATGACAGGATATAACATGCTACTGTACTCCATATAAAGGTTGCAGAGCAATGCAGAACCGTTTTAATGCTTAACAAGACATAAATGAGAAAATGAAATGTTTTATGGTTACTATATAAGAAGAGTTTAATATGAGATATATGGAAGGAATATAGAAATATGCTTCCATGGGTGAAATAATATGTAAAATATCTGTTTCACAGCACAGTGGTGGGTGTTTTACAACAAAACGGATCACAGTTGGGAACAGGAAGCTGTTTTTCTCCTCTTCTGATGTAAAGTGTTGAGTAGAATATATTGTATGGTTCAGTATGTGCTAACAGCCTGTATGTGGTTGCCCACTCACCCTGCTGCTGCTGCCTCCCACTCACTGTAATTCCACATTAGGGAGGCTGACAGGTGAAAGCAGACAGTCTCTCCATGACCAACCAACCAGCACAGTGGATTATTCCTTCT
This sequence comes from Argyrosomus regius, assembly GCA_946959425.1. Taxonomy (NCBI): domain Eukaryota; kingdom Metazoa; phylum Chordata; class Actinopteri; family Sciaenidae; genus Argyrosomus; species Argyrosomus regius. The sequence goes on from OX336895.1 coordinate 24,424,989, forward strand.
CTTCCCCAAACACTTACTGTACTGCATGCACCCACGCACATACAGATAAAGATGCAAGTAACACAGACAAATGTGCACACTAACGTGGTATTGAAGCCCATAGTGTGTACACAGAGCTAATCATTTTCAGGTTTCATTAGAAAGAACATTTATCACTGATTATTTTGAATATGAAAACACAGGTAAAAAATCTGATTCCATTTACTAAATACCAGCACAAACACTCTGTGGTTTAACCCTTGTACATTTGCAGCCTAACAGGAGTTCATTATCATATGAAAACACTTTGTCTGGATGAAAATGCTGCACACAAACGACATTTAGCTTCGTAACTTGTCTCCCAGGAAGGTCTATGATGAAATATCAGCCAAATGTGCATGTTTCTCCTGTAATACTGCTGCTCAACCTCAACCTTTACACATGACACCTTCTATCATCACTAATGACTAAGTAGATGTGAGCTGTGTTTCCTATTTTGAAGTGTTTTTGTGACGAAACACTCCCACATGCGCCTATATATATATATATATATGCATAATCAACAGCTTTTTTTTGACTCCCTGTGGTCCGTCCAAGCAGACAAACACTGTCTGTAGATTTTGAGATGTGTTCGACATCCTTGGCTGTCTGGTCAGTGGCCATTTGGCCAATTCACTCCAACTCCAAACAATGAGTCAGCATCGACGGCAGAGGCAGTATGTGTGAGACAGCTGATTGACTGTTTGGTCTACTGAATGCTCGTGATATCAACCATTTAGTGCATTTTGTTTTTCTCCACCTTTTTCTTCATCTACAACCAAAGACTACAGGCTGACAACACTGAGGCAAAGCAAAGCAAAACTAAAATTTGTGACTTAAGGACTACTTGCTTGTCAGTTCCGCTCATGTAGTAGCTTCTGAATCTTTTAACAGAAGCTACTTGAGGCAATCTATCTGTTTGTTTTTTTTGCATTCAGGGTCAGAGATATCTTAGTGTTTTCATTCTGTGTCATGTCTCTGTTATCGCTTGTGTTTCATTCTGTTCCATTTCCAGTTTGTATTTTGTCTGTGCATGTATGTGATATAGACAAACCAATACAGAATTTATGAGGCTGATACCTATATTTACAATACAAAAAAAACGTTCTAACAATCTTGTATCAGCCTATATTCTCTGATTCCTGAAATTAGGTTATTTAAGAATTAAGGGTACCACTTTATTGAAGGGATGTGCTCGAGATTGACATGACATCTGTTATGAATATGAAGGAATCATTATGAATATTTATGACTGTTGTCATTACATGTCATTCATCAATATATAATTTAACAGGTTTAACAGGTAAAAATTGAATGAGACTCAATGACAACAGTCATAAACATTGATAAAGATTGCTGTCTTGTGTCAAGTGTCATGTCATGTTTATGTCAAGTGTCATGTCATGTTTATGACTGGTGTTATGTCATGCTTATGACTGGTGTCATGTCTTGTTTATGACCGGTGTTATGTCATGTTTATGACAGGTGTTATGTCATGCTTATGACAGGTGTTATGTTATGCTTATGACTGGTGTCATGTCTTGTTTATGACCGGTGTTATGTCATGTTTATGACAGGTGTTATGTCATGTTTATGACAGGTGTTATGTCATGCTTATGACAGGTGTTATGTTATGCTTATGACTGGTGTCATGTCTTGTTTATGACCGGTGTCATGTCATGTTTATGACAGATGTTATGTTTTGTTTATGACAGGTGTTATGTCATACTTATGACTGGTGTTATGTCATGTGTATGACAGGTGTTATGTCATGTTTATGAAAAGTGTCATGTTATGTTTATGAATGGCGTTATGTCATGCTTATGACTGGTGTTATGTCATGTTTATGACTGGTGTCATGTCTTGTTTATGACCGGTGTCATGTCATGTTTATGACAGATGTTATGTCTTGTTTATGACAGGTGTTATGTCATACTTATGACTGGTGTTATGTCATGTGTATGACAGGTGTTATGTCATGTTTATGAAAAGTGTCATGTTATGTTTATGAATGGCGTTATGTCATGCTTATGACTGGTGTTATGTCATGTTTATGACAGGTGTTCATGAAAAGTGATTATGTTATACGTTATGTCCTGCTTATGCGTGTTATGTCATTTTATCACTTAAAGCTGACATTAAAATAAATTAGTAAGAGGGACAAAATTTACAGTTAAAAAAATAAATAAATAAAAAAAATAAACTTGTCTGCTTTGTTGTGAATGGTATGAATGCCGATATGTGTGATAAGCTAATACTGGCTGATATATCAGTTGAGTTCTAGAACATACCCTACTCTTTCTAATCTGTGCCTTGATATATTGTGTGTGTGTGTGTGTATATATATATATATATATATATATATATATATATATGTCTGCAAGTATATTATGTATGTATTGATTTATGAGCACAGAAGCAAACTGAATCATTTTTCAGCAACAACAGCAAACACAACAATTTTCCGTCATGTGAGAACACAAATCCAAGTGAAAAGCAATTTGTAAAAGCCAAAAACAATGATGAGCCTCATGTATACGTGCAGGTACCACCACAAAAACATTCTATATGCCATTAGAGATCGTTATTCTTTCCCTGCCGGCTTGCCAAGCTGCAGCAGGGTGACAAGTAACCGTCTCTTGCTCTCAGCTCTGTAGCTCACAGATTATCCCTCCATTCTGACAAAGGCCGCATCAATAATTAAATCTCCGGCCAAATTGCTGCACAGAAATTAATGAAGAGTATGAATGAAATCAGCCATGAGTCATCAAACTCAGGGCAAGAGAGTGGAGCTTGATACTGTGGGCAAATCAAGGGTATGAATATCTGAGAGGGTCAGCTTAATGTTCATCCTGTGGCCTTTTCATTCATTTTGATCTTCCTGCTTTCTCCATGAATCCACTCTGCCCTTCAAGCACTGTGAGAACTGGAGCTGTATGTGACATGCGTAGTGGTGATGAGAAATCATAGAGATATATATGGAACAAACCTCACTTTACAGTAATACCACCTGCATGAGAAAAGGTCAGTGTGTCCTCAGCATAACCAAATGCAAATTCCTGCTGTCTCCAAGGAATTTCAAATGTCGTACAAAAGCACCTACAATAACAGATGCATTTATTTTCCTTCTGGCCTACTGGGACGTTCCCAACAATCTCTGCTGATGAGGGAGTTTGCACAAGGCATTTCCTTTTCGAAAGAGCAAACAGTGACACTTGACCGTGTCACCCTTGAGGTCAGCTCTGCTCTCCTGACCTTGATCCACACCGGGGGAACGATGCACGCTGGGACCAAACAAGAGCAAACAGTCAAACCAGCTGCAAAAGTAACTGTCATTGTGACAGATTTAGCGGTTCTACTTTGCCCACAAAAACTTATTAACTTACTATTATACATTACTGCCTGGCCTCACTGTCTTTAGCTTCCATCGAAGTGACAGACTGTTTGGTTTCTTGTCTTTTCGTGAAAACTGATTTGATAACAGCAGCTTAAATCAACCCACTTTTACTTTTGCTGGCAGTTTTGGTTGAATTCAGAAAAATATGGTGCCCTGTTTTGTTAATTATGCAACCAGGCTCTGATGGGTGCCTCTGACTGGACTCTTGTCCATGACAACAACAGCCAAGAGTCATACATTGACAGTGTAAATAATGGACATCGTATCCCACAGTCACCCACAGATCCGTTGTGAAGCACAGAGTGTGGTGGCTCTGGTTGTTGCCATCTTGGCAGTCCTGCCTCTTAAGCCTCCTGGCTAATCTAAAATGGTCAAATGGATGCTGTAGCTCAGCAACCACCTGCTACAGAGTGACTGTAAATCAAGACTGAGCTGACAGCTGAATGGCGGAGATTTTAGTCATTAGTGAGAGCTTGAAATTTAAAAAGCTGCTTGTGGTTGCTGAGGATGTGGTGTACTCTGTTCAGCTTGACAATTTGGTAATAAACATCTGTTTGCTCATGTACTGAACACCTGGAATCCACAATGCTCCCAGGAAAAAGATTGTATGGTAACACACTGAGCGTCTGAGGCGTTTTATCTGTCCCAAGAAGCAGAGGCAGTCAACTAGAGTTGCAGCACAACATTCTTATGTGACATGCCTGACTCTGCCACACCGATCCACCTTTACTATTTGAATCTCTTTTTCTGCTCTGTTGATGCTACAGCTGCATCATTACTCTGCGAGTGTCTCCACAACCGTCGCTGCAGCCGCTCCAGCAGAGCTTTAATCAGCATCAACACCAATGTCAGACCACCTCCTACAGGTAGATTTGGATTTCGTGGTCCACATGTTGTATAAAAAGCACTTATACAATCAACGTTTGCAAACAAACTAATCATGCATTCACATCATAGACAACTGTAACTGTAACATCACCTACAGGTTTCTAAAGAGCTGTTTTAAAGCTGCTCTGTTGGCAGTCCTGTCTCTGCCACCTCCTGGTTAATCTAAAAATTGGCAAAGACATGGATCATCAGCGGACCTGAGGCCGGCTGAATCAAGCCTGGATGTTCAAACAAGCCATCTCTAATGGCACCCACCTGTCAATCAAAGCAGCCACACTGTTAATTATGCTTAAGTTTTAGCCTTAATATAATTTGAACAGGTGAGTTGTATAAAAATTCACCCTCAGTACAGTTGTCATGAACGGGGAAATTAGCTATAGAGACCAAAACTGTTTTTTGTACCAGGCTGTAAACATGTTTATTTCTGCTGTGAAGTTGGACATTTTAACATGGGGACTTATGGAGACTGACTGTAGCCAGCCTCAAGTGGCCGTTTGAGGAACTGCAGTTTTTGACACTTCTGCATAGGCTTCACTTCACAGTCACGGAGATTGCCACTTGGTAATGTAGTAATTAGAGCAGTCTGCCATGCAAAAAAACAAACAAACAAACAAACAAACAAAAAAAACATATAGAAACAACAGATAAATCATAATTCCTCTGAAACAAAGTTATAATAGTTGAAACTAATGGTCCTGAAGTAAACCTACATGATCGTTTCACTATCCCAAAGTGTTCTGTGTTTCTATTGTTGGAAGAAAAATTTGAAATGTAAAAACAGAATGGAGAAAGACACTTCTACTCCTGATTTGCAACTCTAAATAGCATAAGTGAAGGAAATGCCACAGTGGTTTTATGATGCCAACAAGGTGAAAGCGTCAGTGCATTAACTAGACTAATGAAGTACATACATTAGCCAGATTAGCCAGAGAAGGAGTAAATGAAATTACTGATCATAAAATATATCATAAAGGTAAAGCTTGGCAGAGAATACTCAGTAAGAGCAACAAAGGGAGGGAATGTTTGTCTTATTACTTTAACCTCTGCGTTTCTGAACATTAAAATGCCACAGTACAGTTTTTGCTCAAGTGCTGTTGTCAGCCTGAATACTAGCCTCGCATCTGGTAAAGAGGTCTTTAGTTCTGAAGAGACAGACCATCATGTCGCACAGCAGGACAGCCACCTGGGGGCTGCTCATCATCAGGCAGCTGTGGGAGTCCGAGACCACAGCTCAACTCAAACAAACCCAAACACAAACACCACGCCAAGGACAAATCCCAGGCCCCGAACACACGGGGGACCACTCCTGTCTCGGAACTTCTGACATGTTCTCAGGAAGAAAAGTAACAATAAACAAAAGGAAAAGTCTCCCACATGGAAAATAGGGAAACAAAACAAAATAGAGGTGAACTCAAGAGCAAGTAAAGCTAAAAAAAAAAACAAGACCATTCATATCATGAATAATGGCTGTGTATGACCAAGAACTATACTGTTGGAAAGAGTGAAATCACAAAAAAAAAATCCCCATCATGCCTTTCCACAACCCCATTAACCCCCATGCATTTACGAAAAGGGCAACCCAATCAGAGGGAAACGCTTCACTGTGCTCCTCCACATGGAACACTGCAATTCAACAGCAGCATGATCACAGTGAGGATGTGTGTATTTTGGAGCTGAAAGAGACAAAAATCAGAAGTCAAACTGGACTTCTTTCACCGGTATGCACATTTTTTCCAGTCCTCTCCCACCACGTCTTGGTTCTACAGTGACGTGAGACGCCGTTTCGGATGAACGAGCAGCTTTGCCTTGGAATGTACGCTTATTATTGTCTGTAGCACCGAGGTAAAGTGCACACAATGCTGTTTGGAGGTCTGCATATTGATGTACAGCCTGATTGTTTCACACACAGGAGCGACATAATGAATAGGCACAGAGAAAAAGACTCATTGGAAGAATAAACCTGATAGAAATGCAATAGCAGCTCCACATCAGGAGCAAATATAATGCATAATGAGGTGACAGAGGCCTTGTTATTTTTTCACTCGATGGAATTTAGAGAATGCACGACGTTAGACTAAGTGACAGAGAAAATAAGTAACAGTGGGAATAGTGGAGAGGTGGGTTAAGTTAGGTGGACGGATGGAGACAGATATGAGAAGATCCAGACAGTAATATGGTGTTTACATTCCACCTCCATGTTGTCGCTGCCTTATCTATGCAGGGATTATCTGATGGACTGACAAAGACCTCTCTCCTCCTCCCAACTCCTCCATTTACTGTTCTGCAGGGAGGAACAAACAAAGTGTGTCTCCTCCTATTGCTGTCATTAAAGAGCTTTTTGGTGCAAGTGTTCATCGAACTAGCCACTTGATTCAACTGTCCACACTTTGCTTACTGTGAGGTCAGTTTCAAGGGCTTGTCTATATCTTTGTTCTTACACATATGTTTTATATATGAATTAATATTGTCTTTTATGTATTCCGTGCTGCTGTGTTGATGTCCTGTCTTTGTGTGTCTGTCTTGCAACACGCTGTTGAACGCAATATGATTTGATTTACTCGACAATTTGCTTCATAAATTCAATCCAAAAGTCTGTTCACTTTCTTGTGTGCACAAGGTTAAAAATAATTAGAACCTTCGTTATAAACTACATCTGCATCAGTATAAGACGAAGAACCAATGGAACTATTAGGTAGCTAGTTTTTTTGCTCGTTAGCTGAGTGAATATCTTGCAAAAAAAAAAAAAAAAGCTTTCAACAAATTTTAATCACAGAAGGATTTGTTTTAAAGGAATACTCAACAGAAAACTTTTTTACGATCAAACACAGCTAACCACCCTCGCAACAAACAGAAGCTGCATATTTATCCAAATTCTCATGAAAATATGGGTGTTGGGAACACACTGAGCATATGAATAGACAACTGAGGAAAAGTTTATGCTGCAGGCGCAGTTTGAGAAGTTTCTATATCTTCATTTAAATGCCTTTTTTTTTGTTTTTTGTTTTGGCATGAAGCTTTGTCACCGTTGGAATCTATCCAACCAACTGCTGTGCATCCGGACTAACTACAGCTGTTGTCCTCGCTGAGCAAGCTGCAAACTTTTCACAGCTACCTTTCGAGCCTGTGGGGGGTTAGCGTTGCATGCAAAAAACATAAGTAATATGCCTATATCGTTTGTATTTATTCCGCGAGTATTCCTTTAAACCTTTGTTAGAATAATCATTGCAATACCTCTTCTGCTTTTCAATTTAGAGGACATGCTGTTCTTTTAGTTACCCGAGCAGAGTACAAAAAGCGTGAATTCTATTTCGACAAAAATGTCAGGAAATACAAGACATGACTCTTCACTTCTATGCTTAAAGAACACCTCCTTCCTATTTTATTTTTTCCCCTCTCCTTATCTCCATCCATCTCTGTCAATGGTGGTACTTAAGCTCAGTAAAGTAAGGTCAGTACATCCGTGACCCCGTACCCACTGAATGGCTGATACCAGGAGTTCTTCATCACCTCCTCACATAAGTTGTAAGACTGGAGCCTTTCATGCATTGACCTCGTCAAACAACTGCACATCTGCGAGTGCATGTGAAAAAAATAGACAGAAAGAGGGAGAGAGAGTTTAAGTACAGCCACATCACGGTTGCAGTAACTATGTGAATGCATGTGAGCTATGGTCTTTGAGCAGCAGTGTGTGACGACTTTACTTGGCGCGTCGGACTAAAGAAAGCATCTGACACACACTGACAAGAGCAGCTCTGACCGTGACTCACAAAAACTTGAAAGAAACCAATTCAGCCAAAGACACAGACATAAAGTACTGTAGTCTGTAGCTCTGTGGTCTTGTACAAATATGTTAGCGGGTGAGAAATCAATATTCTATCTCCTGTTAGCACCTTGAAACATACGCAAGAAAGAAATAGTCATCGAGGGCTCTGCTTGTGTTATTTTCTATTGCTTTGAAACTACAAAAGAAAAGGAGGGAAAAGGAAGGAGGAGAAAGAAAGACATGAAAGTTTGCCCATCAAAAGTTGCTGTTATTTCTTTTTTTTTTCTTGACAGCAGTGCAATTGCTCACAGCACATCTGGCAGATCTGCATCCCAGTACACAGAGAAATAAACAATCAGAGGAACAGGTGACAGAAACAGAGCACTCCTTTTCTATACATCCGCTGTTTTTACCACTCTCCCACTCCTCTGTTTCATACCCCACCACACACACACACACACACACACACACACACACACACACACACACACACCTCCCACCACCTTCCTGCTGCTGTACTGATTGCGGCGGAGATCAGGCCAACCAGAACAACAGAGAGAAAGAGCTCAGTGGGTGCTGTGAGGACAGAGTATGTGGGTGGACTGCAGTCAGACCTACCACCAGCACAAATACAAGCACCACATCCCACAAAAAAGACAGAGAGACAGACACACACACACACATACACACACGGAGGAGAGTTTAAAAATGAAAAGAGAAGGAAGGTGGAAGATAGAGACACAAAACTCTGAGAATATTCAGCAGCATCTGAGTCTCAGCTCTTCCCGAGTAGGATGGCTGAGCAGTCCCACTGCGAGGTAGCTGGGCAGGTGATGGTGTGTGTGTGTGTGTGTGTGTGTGTGTGTGTTTGTGTGTGTTTGTGTGTGAGGTACAGTATGTGGATAAAGTGCGGGGTAGTGTGTGTTTGCACTCATATTATAATCTCTAGGCTGTGACAACTATTTATTCACACAGTTCCAGTCAAATGTTCAGGGTGTTATTTTTGTTTGTGAGTTTATTGACTTCAATATTCCAGCATAATATAATAGAAAATATTTTTGGTTTATTACAACTTGGTTCCTTTTTCATAGTTTTGACCAAAAACAAAGTTTGATGGGACGAAATTCACAATTGTTCTGGCAGTTTGGCTAGATTAGCCACAAGTTAGCACACCTAAAATCCATCCATCCATTTCATCCATCTGTTTTCTGTAACTGCTTATCCTCATAGGATTAGGATAGGATAGCTGACTTTGGGTGAGAGGTGGGGTACACCCTGGACTAGTCGGCAGATTATCACAGGGCACATAGAGACAAACAACCATTCACACCTAGGGACAATTTATGTACCTATGTAGAGACCTTGCTGTGAGGCGACAGTGCTAACCAGCAAGTCCTGCAATGTCAGGACTTATTAATCATATTTTTTTATCATAAAAATATATGGCCACCCACCAATGAGCTCGTTTCTGCTCGAGGTTTCTGCCTGTTAAAAGTCTTTCCTTGCCACTGTTGCCAAGTGCTTGCTCACGGTGGGAATCGTTGGGTCTTTGTAAATAATATTATAGATAGTACAGTTTAGATCTGCTCTATATGGAAAGTGTCATGAAATAACTTCTGTTATGATTTGGCACTATATAAACAAAACTGAAATGAATTATGTCAGACTTTTAAATCTCAACAGTTAACTTATAATTAGGGCACAAGCTTGGGGCTCAAACAACGAACATGACATAGTTGAACATTAGATCTTATTTAAGTCAACAATACTAAAAATCTAGCATATAAGGCTTTGGAATAACGGCATCAATAATGTAGACAGTGAGATGTGTTGGGCAATAGAGGCCACTGTGTACACCCACATGAATATGGCTGGATGTAAGAGGTAGTCAAGCAGGTGATTAATGAAGCATTTTTGGTGAAACATGAATATAGCTGATGCTAATCAACCGATGCAAGCGTGACTTTGTTTCTCTGCCTGAGGTAACATTGTGCTCCATAAATGACAGTGAGTTACAATGAGTTACAAAAATAAAATCCAACTTGTTCAAGTGAAAGATATGCAATCCAATTCTGTCAAAACCTGCACGATCACTAAACAACACGGTCATGGCCCAAATTAATATGAGACCTGAATGATGAGTTATGCACACTGAATCTAACATGTCATTCAGGATTTAGTTGGAAATATGTCTTAACTTGTATGTTTTTATCATCTCTTCTTTGTCATATGATGATTGTACTGTACCTCGATGTTTTTATCTGGCAGTAGTGAAATGTTCCTATTACTTATTCACTGAAAACCTGCAGCTACTTTGCCAGAGTCTGCAGGGAGGTAGTTCTGTGTAAGAAATCGTCTCTGAAGGCTTTGAAATCATTCGCTGTGCTGCGACTCCACGCAAGGGAAGCTATTTTGTACGACTCCGCAGAGACACGGGGGCTCACTTGAGGAAACGTCCAGAGAGAAAACACTGAACTGGAGCAGGCTGAAAGTTAGTCACCTCCCTCACATTCTCTCTCATATTCGCTCCTCTTTTCATTCTCATTTGTCTTCATCTCAGCTCCGTATGTGTGATTTTCAGTGTTGTTCTCTTGCTGCTTGCTTCACTTTCTTGTTCCTGTTCCTGTTATCTTCTCTGCCTTTCATTTTCCGGCTCCTGCCAACCTCTTTTATCCGCGGCTCTCCTTGTCTGGCTCCTCTCCCTCCCTCTCACTCTCTTTCTGTACTGATTGCCTACGCATTCATTCCTCTACGCTTGCCTGCTCACTAATGGCCGTGGCAGGTGTTCTCCCAGGTGCTTGAAGAGAGCGGACCGGCCTGAGCCTTTAAAAGCCCTGGAATCAGCACCTCGGTGGCCCTCCCCCCTCTGGCATGGCCTGCCTTCAAAAACCTTTCTGCCACCGAAAGACTGCAAAGCTGGCATGTGCACACTTGCCTGCCTCCACACACTCATACATGTAGACAGCAAGACAAATACGACCAGTCCTTCAGCTCTTCTGCTCGCACCGACAAAAACTGGTTGTTTTGGCTTCAGGTGTGAGGTGGATTGGTCTGGACCAGCTCTTTAATTTAGTGCTGTCACGGATAGCCCGTTGGATGACACACAAGCAAACCACACACACCAACACATACGATCTCTAATAGCTTCACACTGAAGGGGAAAGCGGACACTAAAAGGGTGGAGGGAGGTGATGGTGACAGCGGTGTGTGGTTACAGGCCATGATAATGGCCCACTTGGAAAGCTCAGGCTGACCAGTCCAAACAGATGAATGGGAGAGCACAGAATGCAGCATTGTGATTCAACTGTGAGCGGGCCACCCTCTTTGGTTTGCTTTTCAATCAATCAGCAAGTCATTTGTAAATAGCATCAGTATGACTTTCACCCCCTCTCAATGGACGACCTTTATTTTAGGGTAAAGCCAGTCATGCTTTGGGTCCCACAGGGCTGGGTCCATTTCTACAGGTTCACTTAGGTCCTGAGTGGAGCTGGGGCAGTTAACTTTCACACTGGCAGTTGAAGCTACCTTTAAAAAAGGTTGATTCTTTGGCTTTAGTAAAGTACAAAGTATGCTTTTAGGTGGTTTAAGTTGTGAAAGCACTGTGGTTATGCGTTCTGTATTTCAGTGACATGTTAGGTTCACGAATACTACTTCATGTATCAAAGGGTCGTTTCAGATGGAATCGTGACAACCTCCTCGGCTGAATGTGTCAAAGTTCCTTCAACGCCACTTATAGCAGGGTACAAGTAGTCAACTAGTCTCCATAAATCCCCATATTAAAATGTCCAACTTCAAAAAACTGTTTTGGTGTTTCACAACTGTACTGAGTCTGAATTTTTATATAACTCACTCGTTGAAATGATATTAAGGCTTAAAGTTATGCATAATTAAGAGCATGGTCACTTTGATTGACAGGTGGGTGCCATCACAGGTGGTTTGTTTGCGCAACCAGGCTTTATTCAGCCCGCCACCAGCTCAGGTCCATGGGCAATTTTGAAAAGGCTCTTCAAAAACCTGTGGTTGGCATCATAGATGTCCATATTCATACCGTCTATGATGTGACATACATGATTGGTCTGGTTGCAAACTTTGATTGTATAAGTGCTTTTTATACAACGTGTGGACCACGAAACCCAAATCTACTGGAGTGAGGTGGTCTGTGATTGGTTCCAGTCAAACTGTGGTACTGTTTGTGCATATTCAGAACACAATCAATATTCCCATAGGAAAGTTTATATATAACACACAGCAGGCTAGTTAATGTTTCTCATCTCAGTCAGGGCATTAACTAGCCTGCTGCATGCACTGAAACCTGAACAAAGAGAAAGTTTGAGGACAGATGATATCTTCTTCACAGAGAGTCAGCAGGTGGATGCTGGAGTGGTGGTGATGCTGATTAAAGCTCTGCTGGGGCGGCTGCAGCAACGGTTGTGGAGACACTCGCAGAGTAATGATGCAGCTGTAGCATCAACAGAGCAGAAAAAGAGATTCAAATAGTAAAGGTGGATCGGTGTGGCAAAGTCAGGCATGTCACATAAGTATGTTGTGCTGCAACTCTAGTTGACTGCCTCTGCTTCTTGAAACAGATAAAACGCTGATGCTCAGTGTGATACCATAATCAGATAATCGGCGGTTCGATCCCCTCCAGTCTGCATGTCGAAGTGTCCTTGGGCAAGATACTGAACCCCAAATTGCTCCCGAAGGCTGCGCCATCGGTGTGTGAATGTGTATGAATGGTTAGCTCCTCAAACTGATGAGCAGTTGGCACCTTGCATGACAGCCAATGCCATCAGTGTATGAATGTGTGTGAATGGGTGAATGAGTGGTCGGAAGACTAGAAAGGCCCTATATAAGTACAGTCCATTTACCATTTACAATCTTTTTCCTGGGAGCATTGTGGATTCCAGGTGTTCAACATGAGCAAACAGATCTTTAGTATAGTGCATCCTCAGCAACTACAAGCTGTTTTTTAAATGTCACGCTCTCACTAATGACTCTCACATTCAGCTGTCAGCTCAGTCTTGATGTACTGTCACTCTGTGGCAGGTGGTTGCTGAGCTACAGTATGAACTACAGTATGAACCTTACAGGCAGAGCTTGCATAGGTCTTGTCTTGTAATGAACCAGACCTAATGTACAAAGAATCCAAGGCTAAGCTGAGCACAATCTAAAGAAGTTCCTCATTATTACAGCATTATGAACCATGACACAATTGCCTAATGATGTGAGTAGTGAGTTGTGATGCAGTCACTTCTTAAAAAAGAACTTGGATTTGTACCTCAGCTTTTTTTTTTTTTATTAGTGAGACGTTGCATTTTGCTCCAGGGGATTAAAGAAAAGTCCCCAAAGTCCCTCTCTACCTTCAAAAAACCTCCTGAAGACCCAGCTCTTCAGAGAGTACCTCCTCTCCTATATTAAAACAGATGAAATGTTTTGATATCTGGACTGTGTCCAATGTACTTCATAGATGATTAATGATGTGCCACTGTTCTATCAAATTATTCTTTAATTATTTTCTTCTACTTCCTCTTTGATAATTCATTTGGTTGTTGTTAACCTACGGCGCAGTTTTGATTTTGTTGCTTTCATCTTCTGCCAAGTTTCAGTTCATATTTGAAAAGGGAATAAATTACCATAAAGAACAAACAACAGTCAGTAAACATGGATCTTTGCACTGAACAGAAGAAAATGAATTCGTCAATCGATTCATAATTGCCGCTCCCTCACTACGCCCATCTACCGCTCAACAAAATCACTGTCTGCTCTCTGCAAACTCTTTCTCTGGCTTGTATTTCTTATTCCTAAATGCTTGACGCAGCTCAGCATGTTCGATGAAGTTGACATACTTCCATGATTCTTGCAGTTTTTGGGTCACTTTAGATAGATAAATGGAACGTAATGCGACTTTTTATGTCCAGAACCTGTCCTTACACTGTACATTTGACATTTTCACTACATTGAAATGGGCACTGGCATCATTTCCTGGTGATAATAAAAAGCTACCCTTTGATGGGGAAGTCACGAGGGAGTGCAGGCAAACTGAGCTCAAGTTTGGACTGAAACAAACAAACCCAGTGTGTGAGAAGAGCCTTATCCTCTGACAGGTGCTTTGAATATAAGCAACACATCACCGGTTCAGGAATCTGAACTAAATGCCTTGGAGAAATGAGCCTGTGATGTTAAACCAGAGGCTCGGACTGGCAAGTGGGAGATTCGGGTTTGTTTTCCACTCGGTTATACAACAAAAGAAAGGGAGTATTTTAAGATGCCGCCCTCCTCCGTCTTTTGGGACAGCTTTCGTTTACTGGCAAATGAGCATGGGGTATAGACCCTCCTCTCTGCTTCACTGGGCAGTTTTGTATAATGTCCTCATTGATTTCAGCCTTGGCATTACCGATGACACCTCCACATTGCCCAGAGTGAATACGGATCTACCTCATTTATCCCTATAGCGTACAATAAGCTGAGGATGTGTGTGTGTGGGCGTGTGTTTGAGGGAGAAAGATACATTTAGAGAATTCAGATAGTATGTAGCACATTTGAGTTCATGTGTGTAGGTTTTTGTGTGCACACACACTGTATATGTATGCGTGTACGCTTCCTACGTGTCATAAGGGTGTTCAGGACAAAGAGATAAGGCTCCATCAGGCTGCAGAAAACAACATGACCAGGGTGAAAACAAATGAAAACCCTCATAAGTCAACTTCTTTCCTCCAAATCTAGACAACTAGGACACGCAGACAAAAGGCGCATTGATATCGGCAGTGACACACGGGTGGCAGCTGTACACATCATGTCATTCAGTCGTGGCTGCTGTGAATGGGGACTTTGTCAGGCGAAGACGAGCCTGGCGATGTGCTTTCATCCTGTAGGGGAATGTGTAAAATAATGCAGGTCGTTGTCCTTGAAATAATAATGTAACTGATGCTGCAAATTGATTTCTTTAGCTACTTTTGGTGACTTTAGAAAGATTCAGAAAATTGAAAAAAGATTGTACAAGCTGTGAACAAAAGGTCAATGCTGGTGATCTGGATTGAGTGAAGTGAGTTGAATCTGTTTTTCTTCTCATTAAATAAAGCTGAAACACTTGTACTGGTTTAGCATGCTTTAATCTATTAACTCAGCATCATGGGTACTTTATATATCTGCCAATCGTACATATTACTACATTTGTCACCATACAATATTGCAGTAAACATTTAGTCTTAGTCTAATTTCTTTTGTCAAATAAAGTTAAAGTTAGTTACATAAAGATAGTGTCACTTGGTAATGCTGAAACAGGTAGGAACTACTGAAAACAGACACTTCTTTGTTGGTGCATTTGTGAACAACCAGACATTAGAGAAGTACGGCATTGTTTTCCATGCAAGAATTTAAAAAATCACATTGTCCAGGCTGTTGGACTCGTCCAGGCTGTTTACTATCCAATAACGCAGCTTGCATGTTTTGCAGCAGCCAGGTCTCACATCTCAAACGTCTGCTCTGACAAAATGTTAAAAAAAACTATCCATCCATCGTCCGTAAATGCTTATCATTCTCAGGTTTTGGGGTTCAGGGGCTTGAGCTGATTCCAGCTGACATTGAGCGAGAGGCAGGGTACACCCTGGACAAGTCGCTAGTTCATCACAGGGCTGACACATAGAGATAAACAACCATTCACACTCACATTCACCTCTATAGGCATTTTAGAGTCACCAATGAACCTATTAACTGCATGTCTTTGGACTGTGGGGGGAAGCACTCATGCAGACACAGGGAGAACATGCATGAACTCCACACAGGAAGGCCCTGGCCGATTGAAGGGTTAGAACCAGAAACCTTCTTGCTGTGAGGGGACAGTGCCAACCACTGCACCGCTGTGCAAAAGGTAAAGCCCACTAAATATTCATAGTGATGGATTTAAACAAGTTTTCTATCTTGATGATTTTCATATCCAAATTGCACTGGGATCAAGTGAAACCAATGTTTGCATGGGAGGCAAAAGAAATCTGTCTCATAACATTTTTGGAAAAATTTCTATAATCACAAAAAATACACAAGACGTGTAGTTACAGCACCACTATGGTCCTTTAAACTCTAAGTGCTACAGCAGGTTTGCTCAGTGACCAAAGATGTTCTGCTGCTTTTTTATTGAGTACATGGTGTGTTATTATGCTTTACACTGTCCCCTTCACTTACACACTTGACAGAGTTAAAATAAATGACATTAACTTTAATTAAATTTGCCTTGCAGCAGTGGAAAACTTTGGAAACCTGAAACAAAAATATCCTGCAGCCATTCAAAGCATGACATACTGCGTTTCTTTACCCGATGACAGTCATATACCAGTTTAGATACACACACTCATGGGGAGACAGGGGGTGGGGGGGCTTGTCATTTGTGATGCCTGACGCAACCGTACAGCAACTCTGTACCCGAGAGCTAACACTCTGGGCTGTACCAAAGCTACTTTACTGCACAACACTCACATCACCGCAGGCCATCCACAAAACACACATTACACCCACAAGTGTCTGTGTGGAAACACTCAACGCAAGCCTGCAATTTAATTATATCCTCTGCAACATGGAGGATAATGTAAAAAGTATTTATGTTGATTCTTACCTCAGCATGCACGCTTCTGCAGAAGGTAATTTAGACTGTCATGTAAATAATTGTCCCTATCATTAACTTTTAGAACACAACAGGGGTTTGGCCATATCCCTGATATGGGAATGTGTTTTTCTAGTTTGGAATAAATAGAAGAATAAGTGTAGTTAGATAGTCGGCATGGCTCACCAGACATAAAGCATGGCCTACAGGGAGTCTTTGTTTTACTGACAGAAAATCAAAGGACATATGTCACGCTACTGCCAACCATGTCACAAACGTCAATAAAAATCTGTCAACAAGGTGCTCAAGAATTTCAATTTCTGCAATCTTCTGCCACCAAAACTCATTTCATTTCATCTAAATTAATCAATAAACAGTTTCATAACATGCTGATAACATGTTAGTAATATTGTACTCATGCTGGATGACATCTTTCCCCATAGGGCCACCACAGGATGTGCAGTGAAATGACCAGCCAAGAACAAAATGTCCAATATCAAAATACAACATCTTTATAAATACATGAGAAATCTAAAGTGGGCAAACTTAATTCCTTGCGTCGTGTCTGCAATAAAATTAGGATAAAATCCAATTAAGATATTAGGTCCAACTGACAGGACTGTTGTGAAGAAGCTTTTAACAGATTCTGGGAATTGGATGAAAGTAAAAGTCAACAGAGGGAATGAGTGCTCGCCCACTGTTTTGTTGCCCGTGAAGTGAGTCTCATTAACAAAAGAACAGTGTTTGTAGTGTCAGAAAACGTGTTTGCTTTAATAGGTCATCAAAGCAGTAATACACAACTGTGTTTGGAGGGTTCTGGTTCACACTCTTATTACTCTTTCTGTTAGATTTCTATAATAAACTGGCTCTGAAGCATCTAATTAGATGATGTTTACGCCCACCAGAAGTCATCAAGCTGTTAGAAACTTGTAATCTGCGGCTCTGTGTTTTACTTTACATGAAACACACACATACTCAAGCTGACCAGTCTTCTATGGACCTTTTTCTGACTACATTTAGACCTTGCTCCTATTCTAGACCTAAACATCCATCTATCCATTTTCTGCAACCCATTATCCTTATCCTGGTCGTGGGGAGCTAGAGCCAGTCCTAGTTGGTATTGCTTGAGATGTTTGGAGTTAGGGTTCGGCAAGTCAGACACCCTGGACAAGTCGCAAGATGTATACCTAAACATTTTCTACTGTATTTTAAAGAGGAACTCCTGCATTATCATCAGGATTATTACCAAATAGTCAAACAAAAACAAGAATTTGAAACATTTTCCAAGTTTTTGTTCTCACTTTCTTAAAATCAAACTTGGATCCATAAATCCCGAGTTCACAGGAATAAGGTGACACATTCCCAAAAAATTTGAACTTTCAAACCAGCAGAAAACATTCATCCTCCAAGGAGAAAAAGAAGCATGCCTACCTGTATCTGCGACATGTTACTGAGGTCCAGTCTGAACAGGTAGTTTCTGGATTGAGGAGAGAGGAAAATGAGATATGTGAGTGTGTTTGCGTTTGCGGATGACCACCCTTTATCCAGAAAAAGATTTCTTTATTAAGTATGAGGGAAGAGACAGGCCATTTTAGCTGCTGTCATCTTAAAGCAAAGCCGATTAAAAGCCACACTGTAACTGCCCATCAGTCTTAAGTCATTGTTTTCGGTTTTATGTCTGACTGGTATGGCATTTGTCTGTACATGTGTTTCAAACAGGGTCAAACCAGGCGAAAGTTAAACTCATGTCAGCTCACACGCACACATACTATGGCATGAAGCGTTTGTTCCAAATTTATCCCGTCTGCCAAATCCAAGGCCTGACTTGGTCCAATGAGCGGCCTCGGCAGAGCACTTAAGGAGCATAATTATCCAAAAACCGCACTGTGTAAGTGAGTCAGAAAGGGTATCACATTCTCACTAATGTGCTCCGTGGGGTGAAGAGCTGAGTGGATTTACAGTTTCTTACCTGGCACCCACAATAAGCTCATTTCTAGTCAGGTCAAGGGTGAGCTGGGAGTAGTCTCTCACGCCAGGGTGGGAAAAAGTGGAGATCCACGGACTGAGTGCTGAGAAGAAGAAAGAAAGAAGGAAAGAGGTCAGCAAAAGCTAAATCATGTCAGAGTTCACGAGATAAAAGCAGTGACATTTACAAACAATACTCTAATGTCCATGGAAGCTTTTTATAGTCGGAGCAAACACTGCTGAAATGATTAGCTGATCAGCAGAAAATTAATACTGAGACTAAGACATTTGCTTGTTCTGGTTTGTCAAATGTGTTCTAGTTTTCCCACTTGAAGATGCCACACTGCCCCCTGGGAACGTGATGTGATGCGCTAGATGTGCTAGATTAAAACAGTTAATCCGCTGTTGAAAAAATATTGTTAACACACAAATCTTTACTAAGAAAAAATGATTAGCTGCAGCTGAAGGGCAGTGTTCAGTGCAGGGAAATCTTCCTGCGCTGCGGTGGTGTCTCCTGCAGAGAAGGACAAAGCTGTCCGGGCTACATCAGGCACCACAATCCTGATACAACCTGACACTGTGACAAACACAGCTCCGTGTGGCGTACAAAGGCTGAAACCTCGACTCTGTTTGAAACTGGCTTTTACAAATCAAAATTTTAAAGTAGCAGAGAGAGGGGGCCGCCTGGCGGGTCTTTGAATGTCACATTTCTTCAGTCTTTGTGCGACCCAAAGTTCAGACCTTTAACCGGATTTCACCACGTGGGAGGTTCGTGCAGCATAAAGGGATTTACCATATTTCCCATGCTGTACACAGAATCACAGCGGTTAGTGGGAATTCAAATTCCCTTAACTAATTTGAAAAGCTGTGTTAAATAGCTTTCAGCTATTTCCACAAAGCTTTGAGAAAGAAGAAAGAAATGGCAGTGAATGATGATTCCAATACCATGAATGTCTGTAAATGAATAACAACGCCGGGAAAGTGTTCATATTCATATTTCTAGTTTAATATCTGAAGCTATTATAGACCAAAAGAAGGTTTTCAGAACATGAACAAGTGAAACCAAGCTGCTAATAAGTCACGTTAAACTTCCTCTTTCTTTAAACGTTAAAGAAACGGCAACGGGTGCCAAACTACGTCAAAGTGTTGGAACAGTGAAACAGCTCTCCGTCATGCAAAGGGACAGCTTTTAGGATTGATGGGGCCCATATGGCTCTGTCATCTGCAAACATAACCAGTGATATGAGTGATAAAAAGACAGACGGCTACAGCTACAGTACAGTATGGTGCTCATGATTTAAGATACAGAGAAGATACAAACGCACATACACACACACACACTTGAAGAGAAACACACACACAAACTGTAATTAAGGGTGCTG
Source organism: Argyrosomus regius (assembly GCA_946959425.1). Classification (NCBI taxonomy): domain Eukaryota; kingdom Metazoa; phylum Chordata; class Actinopteri; family Sciaenidae; genus Argyrosomus; species Argyrosomus regius. The sequence goes on from OX336895.1 coordinate 24,444,995, forward strand.
GTATTGACAGGGGGATTTGAGTGAAATGAGAATTACCTGCCACAATCTGTTTTTTCCAGATGTTGATTAGAGCCAGATAAGTTTCACTGAGCTGCTGTCAGGGTGAACTTGACTTGAGGTTTTGTTGTGAGATGAGCTGAATGAGTCATCATTTTAGTAACGAAATTAATATTTCAGAGATGCAACTTGAAAAGGATGAGACCTGTGTTATTCTTTACTTCTCTGATGGACCTTCTTCACAGCAGCCATTGTGAAATGAAACAGTAGGGTCAACACAGGTGTTACCAATAACACTAATTAAGGTCCAGTTCCATTTATTACAGCAGAGACTTTCCAGTGAGCCGACATGCACCACAGCAGCACCCTGACTCTGTTTGACCTGAATGGAACTGAACCTGGAAACACCTGTGTTTACCTACTACTATTACAATTACCTACTACTACAGTTTGTGTACTACTATTTCATGTCAAAATGGCTGCTGTGAAAAAGGTCCATTGTCGACAAATCCCATGAAACAGACAAACAATGTGTCAGTCCATCCACTCTGCGGCACTCACACTCCAAACCTGCTCGTTCCTACTGAAGACATAAATCTTTGAAGACAAGAGACTGAAGTTCTGGCGAGAGACGACCGCCCACCCCCCCAAATCCTGTAAGAATGCCAACTGTCACAATGTCTTGTACCAAAACAAACATGGACAGCTACTGGCTGTTTGCACTGTTTACAGTATGTGCAGTGAAATCTGAGCTGAAGAGACCAAGAAAAGGAGGGGGAAAAAATCAGAGTTTGCTGAGATCCTGAATAGAGAGACGTGGGGGTCTGAAGAGGGATTTGGGGATTAGTAAACTTTGTAAAATTTATCACACTCAACTGTACCTTATTTGCAACAATGAACAACAAACGGCTGAGACTGGATCATTCCTGGTTAAACTTGGTCCAATCTCCAGATTCCATCGTCTCAAAAGTCAGAATGTGTGTCCCCGCCTTAATTTGAAATCTTTTTCCCAAAGCTGGGCACATTGCAGCCGCAACGCAGATTTTGGTCCATTCTCCCAGTAACTTCAAAACCCACCAGGAGTGTGTCAAAAGCAGAGCGTTTTGCCCATCAGACTTTGTTAACTTGCTCAGATTTGGCGATTTTTCCTGGTTTATTTGATTCTAAATATGTAAATATGCTACGTGGTTAAATTGTTTCTCTTTTGGCAATTTTTACGATCAGAAGTTTGTTCAGGTTTTTTTTATTTTGAAATAAACTGGATTCTCTGTGCCATTTCTGACTTTCAGCCTGCTTGAGCTACTCTAGCAGGTAGATTGATGTGGCCCGCTTCTGGGACTCTTCTGTAATGGACCGTGGCGCTTCCGGTGAGCTTTGAAACATTGACTAGAACGGCTGCGATTGGCCACTGCGGCCACGACGTGTTGCATCTGTGCCCGGTGGAATAACTGGAGGACTCTGAAAGTAACTCAACAAAAGGATAATTTTATATCACGTGATTGCAGTTGGTTTAAACTCATCATGTAGAACTACTATGGAAATACAGACATTGATTTTAATTTACAGAAAAGAATTGCAATTTATTTTTATTTTTTGCTGTAGCATTGATACATGGGGCATCAGGTGAGCTTCAGGGTCGCCCAAAAAATATAATTTCAATCATGTTCACAGTATTAAAGGTGGATATTTTCAACAAATAGTTCAGCCCTGAATGGAACTGTAACATATGTACTATACAAAGTGCCCAGCAGCAAGACAAATCACCACATGTACTGCCTGAAGCAGAAAAATGATACACAATTAAGCCCCAGTCTCACTGTGAACATAAGAAAAGAGAGAGCACCACAAGACCTGTTACCAAGCATCCAGGTCAGAGAAGTAATGTAAGTTTGAAAAATTAATAACAGACTATAAGACATTTCTATACACTCAGGATTTAATAACTGATAACCTCAGCACACATAATTAATCACTGGACTTTCCAGTGAAATTCTGCAAGAGGCCATCTCATGCGCTCTATAAATATTTATATTACATATGAGAGCATATACATTGTTTTCATTTCTCAAATTTCAGCATGCATCTACCATCGTCGACATGCAGGGTAGGTGTAGAAACCATACAAGGCCGGTGCGAGGAGGCGATCGGGACCATCTGTACATCACTCTCTGATTAATGGCTGCAGAGGCCAAAAGCTGGCGGAGCAGAGAGGGGAGTGTAGGCCATCTTTAAACTCACAATCTTATGTAAACAGACCAGAAGTTGACTTAAAGAATCCAACACGATCACAGGTTTGCACAAAGCCTCAGCGAGTCTGTGTGTGTGAACAGAGCATGTGTGTTTGCATTCTAACACAGCAATGAGATTATTAAAAAACTGTCCTTTAAAAACAGGCTGCATTAACATGCATAGCAACACCTCATTAGTGTCCTCGCAGAGACTAAACGTTTGAAATTTTGAAGACATAATTGCTCTGCAGTGTTGTGAAAACCCAACTTTCACTGTGCAACAGCATGAATGCTCAAGGAGAGACTGTCTCAAAGTGTGTGCCGGTATTTCCATATGTAGACGATGATGGCATCTCGTCAATCTCTATGACAGCAGGCTTCTTGCACCACCTTCGATGTAGCCATTTGGAAAGCTACATCAGTAATGTAGGAGTACAACACCTGGATAGCTCCAGCCTTAACCTGGATTAATCTCATAAAACCATTCAATTCTACCATCTACCTTTAGGTTCAGCAGGGTTACTATAAATGTTATAAACAATAACAAAAAACAAATTGGAATATGCAAATATTAGCCATTAGACAACAGTTAGTTATTTGATTGGATAAGAGTCATCCCATGAGGAACTGCAGTTTTTGGCACTTAAGCATAGGCTTCACTTCACAGCCACGTAGTTTACTGCTTGATCAGCCTATGCTTAAGTGCCAAAAACTGCAGTTCCTCAAACGGCCACTTGAGGCTGGCTCCAGAATGAGTCAGTCTCCATAAGTCCCCATGTTAAAATGTACAACTTCACAGCAGAAATAAACATGTTTACAGCCTGGTACTTTTGGTCTGTATAGCTAATTTTCCCATTCATGACAACTGTACTGAAGGTGAATTTTTATACAACTCACCTGTTCAAATTATATTAAGGCTTAAAGTTATGCAGAATTAACAGCATGGCCGCTTTGATTGATAGGTGGGTGCCATCACAGATGGATTGTTTGAGCACCCAGGCCTCATTTAGCCTGCCTCAAATCCACCTATAATCTACGTCTTTGCCAATTGTTAGATTAGCCAGGAGATGGAAAAGGCAGGATTATCAACATGATGGCGGTCGGAGACACATATTCTGAGCTTCACAACGACCCTTCAGAAACCTGCGGGTGTCCATTCATAATACTGTCATTGGTTGTTATATAAAGAACAGCATCACTGGGACTTTTAACTACTATGTATCACTTGTTATCTATCTTAAATTGTACCAACCTTTGCACTGCTAAGATGAACATTTTTCCACAAATAACATTTGACCTGAGCTATGAGTGGTCGTCAGAAGTGGACGAAGGGCAGGAAAGAAGCCTGGATAATTCAGCTCAACCTCCAGGTGTGCTCATATGACATCAGACAAATTAGAGCAGAGCAGAAACAAAATTAACAATGTGAAGCAAACAACATAGACTTGGACCTGCTCTCAGACTTGGCTAAGTCTCAACTGGGCTGCATTAACATGTAGACTTCTATATCTGTTCAGGAAAATGTTGATGTGTTGCTTGGCAACAGTGCAGTCCCAGCACAGTTGCAGAACTATACGTGATGATGGAGCAAAATAAATGATTAAATACACAAATAAGCCATAATCTGTTGTCACTTATTACTGATTACTAATAAATGGCGCTTGAGCTGCGAATAACAGCCGTGCTGATATTCAGTACATCAACATCACTCCCTCTCATGTGATGTTGCAAGTATAATCGAGTTGTATATCACATTTTGTGCAGGTATGCTTCTGATTGATGTAATATGTAATTCGGGACACCTAGGTTGGTTAAAAGAATACTACACAGCAGAAAACTAATTATGTAAACAGTAATAACAATGGACTTTGTCCCTGCTGCTCCATTAACACTGTATGTGTTAGATGTGTAAGCATGCATGATGCCTGAAGGCTTGTCCTGGGTTTTTCCTCCCTCCTCCCAAAGTCATATCGTATTACCAAATAAGGGAGAAACTAGAGGTGAAAGCAGAGAGGAGAGGAGAGATTATAAGCTGAATGTCCTGTTGCGTCTCAAGGTTAAAGCGATTATACAACAGGAGAAACGTTGTGACAAAAACAGAGAACACAGACAGGACGGTTGCTGAGTCACCTGAGGTCCAGTCTGCAGGGGTAAAATACAGCACCCATCAAACCAAACCAAAGCCCCGCCCTCCACGTTACGTACCGAATATATTCTGGAAAACATCCAGAAATAGAAAATGTTGTCATTTAGACAAATGACAGACTGTTAAAGTGACTTATTCTGCCCATAAAATAAGACCATTAAAACAGAGCATATGACATGAACCATAAAATAAGAAAGTGCAGTAGAGAAATAACAAGAGAATTATTCCCACAGAAGCATAATGCACCTAACAGTAAAAACAGGAGCTGTTAGCGTTCAGTTCAGAGAGTTTAATGTGGAGCATAAATCACTTGAAATCTGAACTCAGAAGCGCATTACGCTCATATAAACATTTCCCCACATCATGAATATCTCTTCAAAAGCTTGTAAAAAAAACAGCATGGATGGATTTGATTCCGAAGCATGCAGGAGAGCCTCTGAACCCTGAGCTTGTTTACTCTCTTAGAAAGGCCTTCCTGACAGCGAGGGGTCTTTCACTGACTGACATTTATCCTCCTGCTTACAAGTGGTTTTATATGTGCTGCTGACTCGCTCCCCTCATAACTGTCTGGTCGGGTGGCGGGGCAAAGGAGGGACAATAAAGCAGGATGAATATGAAAGCATCCTCCCTCATGGTTGACTCGCGGGCCCCAAGCTGGACTTGATGAACGATTATTGCGTTCCTTTTTTTCCCCTCTGCAATCGGCAGGCAGACGGATTAATGCATTAGCCACTGGCTGCCAGAGGGATGAGGAGACGGATGAGGACAGTGGCTGAGACATTCGTCTCACGCAGACATAAATCATAACCTTTCCATCCCCTTCCATCTAACAGTTTTTAAACATTCGGTTTCTTCCCACACGACCAGCATGTGGGCAGAGTGAAGTGGCACCCCGACTGATCTGAGCGGCGACTAGATCGAGTCTGGATGGAGAGCAGTCAAAGCTGGAAAATGCTAACATATAACAGAGCTGAGGGAATGAAAGCACAACATATTGCGGCTCCAAAAGTGCCCTGTGCCTGCAAAACAAACACACACACACAAACCACACAGCTCAATCTGATCCATTTATCATTTAAAACCTGATGGAATGTGAGATTCCCTCAAGTTGGTGCTCGGAGGAAGGGTTATTGGATAAAGATCTAATCTTACCTCAAACTAATCCCTCCAAATTTGAGCCGCTGGGCCTCGTCTGCTAGCTAGCCCTATCAAACTTTGTCTGTCTCTGAGCTGGGAGGATGCTGTTAGCCATTAAAGGCATGGTGCAAACTCAAATATCCTGAAAAACATGTTCCGCAGATGTACCATAATAGCCATATAATAAGTCCTCTTCAGGCCAGATGGAGGGATCCGCAATAAAAAGGTACAAAGTAGAATCGGACATTTGAGAGGACAAATTTGAACTGAAGGAGCACTTAGTTGTGCAGCGCCCTGATAGAGCCAGCCCAGCGACAGTGAAATGAAGTCAGTGTTGAAATGCAAAAAACTGCAGCGACAGCCAGAGCCACCACGCTCTGAGCTTCAAAACGTCTCTTGAGAAACCTGCTGGTGATATCACGGATATGCCATCCACATGGCATTTGCATGCTAACACATGCTTTGCAAGCACATGCCCAGGTTCAGTCAGCATGTTCAGTGGTGCCTCTGGCTTTGGGAAGCTGGTTCATGGATCAGGTTCTTGTAGTCTGTCTACACCACGGATGTGTTTAAAGAACTGTATTCTGTGTTTCACAGTGCCAACATTCATTCCAGTATATTCATATTTTAAAATAGTTCAAGCTACCTCAGGCTTCTTATAGAGCATCCTCCTCCCTCCCTTCAGACATGAAAGCAACACAAATATATTTACTGCAACAGGTTTTCAGAATGTTTTTGTTTGACCAAATGGCTCAAAAAGAGCAATTTCAGAGTGTGTAGATCTGAAACAATTATTCATGATGATTTTACAGCCATTTCATTTGTGCTGCCTGTGTATGGGGAAGCGTATTTTCAAGACCTGCAATTCAAATTCTGGTCACTATGCCAAAATCACTTCACACACTAGCGCTGTTCCAGCAGTCTTGGTCCACACCCTCCACAGACTAAAAGTAGGAAATAGCAATTGCATAAATGACTGCAATTACTTCAAAAAGAGACAAAAGAAAAGTACAGAACCGACGATTATACCGTATTATATCAAAGATTTTTCTTTTAAGGACACAAATGGTATAGTAAGTATGTCATTTTAGCTATGCTGCTCTACTTTTGACTCTGTGTGTAAATAACAATGAAAGAATAGACATGTGGCACTGCTTGAGCTCGGAACATGACTGTGCACGTTTGCATAACCCAAGAAAGCTTTCAGAAAGTCAAGCGGGGCCAGAAATAAAGACTAAGAGAGAGCTGGCGTTAAGACAAAATGAAAGAACGAGTATCATTAAAGGCACTGAGTGGACGAGCGGGACTTTGACTTTGACTGACTGAGCAAAGGTTGGGAAATGGCTATAAAATCCATTTGGATTTGGAGTCCTGGTAGACTATTGTGGCTTGTGCTGTGTGCAACAATCCACTGACAGAAGACGAAGCTGCGATGACCTTTAAAACCAAATAGTGTATTTCAGTAATCTTGTCTTTTCTTTGGCTTTTTCAGTTCTCAGTCAGACAGTTCACTGCGTAACATCATGCACAGTTTCATGTTTCTTATCATTAGTATTATAATCAGGCATCTAGTTGATTTCTCCCCTCTAGCGCTGCACTGTTTAATGAGCTATGAATGACACATATTGTACTAAAGGTAACTGTCTATCATCATCTCCCCTGAGGGGAGTACACATGTCTTGCTAATGGGAATAAGACACGCTGAAAGGAGTCAATATTAAAAATGGTTATCTTCGGGGCAAGGTAGTCGATCCAATATTGTTAACGAAACAGGTCACACGAAAACTCGCTTGCTTTCTGCCATCTGGCAAATGGTTGAGTGAATGAAGGATCACCTCCAGTGTCAATTAGCTCACATATGATTGCATTCGGAAGAACTGTGAAAATAACCAAAATAATGAAACAGGAATGAATCCATCTTGCAATATACAAATTTGCATACAATATCCATTTTCTGTAAGCACATTTTTGTGCAAATAAAGCTTAAAGCACCATAAATGCAGTCATCCACTTTTTCTATTGTTGTTCAGTACCTAAGGAGCAAAACTTTCCCTCGAGTGCCAGGTCTTTTTACACCTCGCCCTTATCTGGCCACAATCCCCTGAAATATGTTTTGTTTGGTCTTCTTCATATCACTCTTCACCCTTCCTCGCACACCAGTCTCCACCCCATCTTTTGCCCGTCCCCATTCTTCCCTATCTCTCCCATTCTAACTTCAGATTTTCACTGCGGCTGACAGGGGGTTATAGTTTGAGAAAGGCTGCCGTGCCTCAATGGAGCACAACTCTCAGTCTATCCTTCTGTCCTTTTATCCCTCCACCGTTCCATTCTCTCTTTCCCCCACCTCCCACTTGACTGAACTTAGATAGAAGGGTCTGCGGGTTACGGGCGGCTTGGAGAAAGAGCATGGAGAGACTGGGGACTGAGCAGCCACAGGAGGAATGATGCTGGAGGCATGAGGCTAATAGCTTCTCAGTCAGCAGCTGGTAAAGATGCCTGCTTCTCACAAAACCAGCGGTGAAGCAACATCTAAAGATACTGACCACAAGTATGGGGTGATACCATAAGAACCATTCAGATGGTATCTGTTAAATTGCTGGCTGATAACTTTTTGTATCTGTTACATAAATGTTCGGCAATGGCTTCATTGAAACTACTGTTAGGCATCATGCCTCAATGTCCATGTGATATTTAAAGGCAGAGCAGTGGCCCTCCAGGCTAAGAGAAGTTGAAGAATAATGACATCAGTGATGAACAGTGTTCTCAGGTCTCCAACAAGCTGAATCCGTTATGGATTTTGAAACTTATTTTGCAGGTGATTGAGTATTTACATCGGTGGCTTAATTAATGACCGTCATGAGGGCAACTAATCTAAGCAACCCTATAGAAGAAAGCACACTGATGCAGAAATGTCAGCTCATGAAATAAAGTCTTCCCTGCACATTCATCCTAAAGTGCTCCAGGCAAGTTATTATACCAGCTTCTAATCCTGTAGATCCTTTAATCTTTCTCATCATCATTTATAAAGTAAGATCAACAACTCTTATTTCATATAGTCTGACGGACTTCAGGAGGTTGAAGTGTTCTATCAGAATATTCACACTGTGAGAAGTTGCTATGAATGGATGTTTGTCTAATGGTTATTGAGCTTTTCTGAAGGTTTTGCTCTTTGGATCAAAATCTGAAGGTAAATAATCCATTGAAAACACATTTTTATTGATCGATCATTTCAAATCGGTTCATTGACAGGTTTTATTTTCTATGTGCAGAAGAAAGGATACATCCAATTTATTACAGTGTGTTTAGGTAGGCGAAACAAGACATCCATTTTACCCACTGAACCCAATGCTGTTTTTGCACTCTTCACACTTTGCTGCTCAGAAATGCCATCAATATGATTTATCCTGGTAAGAAATGTGACTTATTATGTTTCTAGTAGTACTTGAAAAGAAAAGGACACGACAAACAGTAAATATCACTATTTGTTTAACTGTGTGCCTCTGTAGACTTTATGTTAATAGTATAGTTCAGTTTTTTTGAAGTGCCGTTGAATGAGGTACTTCCCTAGTTTGTATTACCTACAGTAATGGCAATCAGCATGATCCCAGTTTGGAGAAGCAGACAAAAGTCACGGCACCGACTACAAAAATCAAGGCTGAAAATTTACTACGTTGGAAGACTAAGTATAGTACAAAGAATGGCCAGCATATCTGTGATGTCACCCACAGGTTTCTGAAGAGCTGTTTTGAAGCTCACAGTGTGGTGGCTCTGTCCACCACCATGTTGGTAGTCCTGCATCTTCCACCTTGTGCCAAATCTAACAGTCAGCAAAGATGTGGACATTGGCGCACCTGCTCAAACAAGCTATCTGTATAGCATCCACCTGTCAATCAAAGCCTTAATATAATTTGAACAGATGAGTTGAAAAACATTCAGACCCAGTATATTTCTGCTGTGAAGTTGGACATTTTAATATGGGGGCTTATGGAGACTGACTCGTTGTGGACATTCAAGGAACTGCAGTTTTTGGCAGTTCCGCATTGGCTTTACTTCACAGTCATGGAGGTTGCTGCTTGGGTTGGACCTGGGTTACATTTCTTTAATGCTTCCAGAACCACTGTTAAAGGGAAAGTTCAGGATTCTTATGTGTGTGTACTTATCCATAGTCAGTGTTTACCTACAGTAGACAGCAGTCAAGAAAAGCCCACCTAAAAAAATCAAAATCCATGTAAATGTACGCTATAACCATGTTACCCTGCCACCAGATCTGCAGCGTAATACACCATGCATGGCACAATGGTGCTCAGGTGTAGGAATACATAGATTCTACGTAGAACCAAGGTAAAAGGCCTGTCTGGCAGCAAGTTAAGCAGTGAGAACATGCTCACTATAGCGTACGCCTATATTGATATTGATTTTATAGGTAGGCCTTTTCTTATCTGGCTAAAACATGTTTTTCTGAGACTTCTTCCGCTTTTTCAGACTGGGTGTGCACTGGCTGGTGTCCACTGTGGGTGACACACTGACTATAGAGAAGCACCTCATACCCCACCCCACTTCAAACAACCCAAACTCTTCCTTTGACATGATGGCATTCAGTTCAGACTTGAGCGGTTTTGGAAGCATTAAAGAAATTCCAAGTCCAACCTAGTAAATTTTCAGCTTTTTGATTTTTTTCAGAAAAGTAACTCGGGTTTATTCAAACACCAGGACGGCGTGCGAAATTACCAGTGCATTTACACAATGAGGCAGATGTCTGAAAAGGGGCTATCCAAGGATACAGAAGACAGCCCGGACACAGAAAAGCAAAGAGAGCAATTTTCCTGCTGCCTCTCTACTTTTCAGTTAAAGTGGCAATAAAGCCTTTAAATGTTTTCTATTCTGTGATCCTCTTTGCTATCTCTCAGGCCTGCATCAGATATCCTGACGTACCATCAGTTGGGTGAGAGGCTGGCCCCAGCAGCATTCTAAACTCAGCTCTATTCAGCTGCCTGATTGATGGCTGCAAACACACCACAGCTCTGATAGCATCACTCCAATTAAGCCCTGTAATCATGAATGACGAAACAGAGACAGGTGGCAACGTAAAATAAAAAAATAAGATCAGAAATACAGCAGATACTTTTTTCTTTTAAATGAACGGGAGCATCGCTCTTGTGCTGCCCAAGAGCCCTTCAGATGGCGACATGACAGCTAAACGACAGTACCATTACCCAAACGATGAAAGAGATAGAAGGACTCGTACAAAGTGTGCAATACATTTTTCTGACTATTACAGAGCAAAAAAAAAAAAAAAGCAGGCTGAGAGAGAAGAGGGTGATGGAAAGGGAGAGAAATGAGGAGAAAGTGAAAGAGCAAGGCATGGAAGATAATATAAGAGGAGGAACACGGAGAGGAGAAGGAATGAGAGAGGAGGGGAGATAAAATGGGTAGAGAGAATAACAGAGGCAGGCAGAGGATGAGAGAGTATAAAAAGCAAATGGAAAAGACAAGATTTGCAAGGAACTGAACAGGGAATGAGCAATGGCACTAGTTGTTTCTATCCTCTTTTGTCTCTCTTCAGAGTGATTTGAGCAGAGCAGATGACCCAGGCTGTGAAACCATCTAATCTGTCAGACAGCTCCTCATCTTCTCTGTGAAAGAGGGAGTGGAACCTGAGCCAAAGGTCTTATTATCAACCATCACTTTGCTACACATACTCCCTTATGAAACATCTTGTTGCCTTGATAGATATTGCTGCACCGGGTGCGATAAAAGTGCAGAGTTTATCTATTTCTCTTACTAGGCTGGCCCTTTACACACACTCCAAAACCAGTTCTCTGGGCCTCATAACATAATGAACGACTGACTCCATGAATTCCAAAAAAAAACAGACTCCGTATCTAGATTCAGAGTGTTCTGCTTTCTGCCCTCATGCCATGCTCTTATCAGACCCACGGCCTTATTCTGAGAGTCAGTATCATCCATCTAAATCATGAGCTACCGGCTCGTACAGTGTGTACTAGTGGGTGGAGGTTACGCGATTCCAGCGCTGTATCCGTGCGCTGCATCTGCGGTGTGGTTGGCACAAAGTGCTGGCACGTCTTCTGGAACAGCAGACGTACAAACGTACAGTCTGGAGTTTTTATGGTGTGTTCCAGCACACTGGAAAAACACCATGCTGTAGGCGCCAAAGTAAAGTTGATGGAGAGGTTTGATGTTCCACGTGGTAGATGTTTGTCTAGATTCTTCTGCCACTTATACCAGTGTGGCTGTTATGGTTTTGGGTTTTAATGTTTAGTGGTTTCTGTCACCTTGTAACTTGTGATAAAACCGTTTTTGATTGCTGTGCCCTGATTAGTTTCATCCCTACCTGATTATGTCTCCTGCGTTTTGTTATCCTGCCCTCACCTGTGTACTTGTCTCAGGATCAGTTCGTCTTTGTTCTACGTTCAATCACTCAGCGATTGGTTGGGTTTTGTTTTGTGTGTTTCTGGATTTTTGCTCTGTTTTGTGACTTTTGATTCTTTCCTGCTCTCTGGCAGATTTGTTTGCTTATTTGGACTGTCTTACCTGGTTTTTACCTGAGCCAGCTTATCATCCGTGAGCTTTTGTTTATTGACTTTTGTGTAATTAAATCATATGAACTGCACAAGCTCTGCTATGAGTTGTCTGCATTTGGGTCCAATTTCTTGCTTTCCCTGTGTCTCTGCATGAACTGTGACTGTGGGTGAAAACCAATGATTTGTTGTAGTATCAGACTTGTTGTTTAAATCCCTACTAAACTTATGGACTTATAGTATGCATACATTTGGATAGTATTTATATGAACCTAGAAAATGTAAAGCCCATAAATAAATATAATGAATTCTGATTTTCAGTCTAAATAACAGTAATGATTCACTGCATTTATCCAGGACATAATTATACAAGTTAAATGATTTTTTTCATTATTTATCTGTTTTTTTCTTTTGTTTTGTTTTTTTTTTTATTGTGAAAATGTGTTATTTTCTCCCATGTCTCAATAGCTTAATTAAGTAAGTATGTTAAGAAAACCGGTATACAGATGTCATTATTCGTTATTACTAAAGCAATCTTAATAATAACAAAGTCCATACATCCCATCCATTATCTGTAACCACTTATCCTCATCAGGGTCACAGTGGGGCTGGAGCCTATCCCAGCTGACAATGTAGGATTGTGTAACAATGTGACAATGTGAAAGGGGTCGCTTGTAACTATGAACCTTGGAAAAATTATTAGCAGATTCCCTCAGCTATACGGAGCTTTATAGAGAGTTTCAACCATAGATTGTGTCAAACATGGACGTAATATCCATGAGCCATTGTAAAGCTCAGAGTGTGGTGTCCATCTTGGCAGTTTTGCCTCTCCTGCCTCCTGGATAATCTAAAATTGGGCAAAGATGTGACGCATGGGCAGACCTGAGGCGGCCTGAATGAAGCCTGGGTGCTCAAATAAGCCACTTGTAACCCTTATCAGTCAAAGTGACCATGCTCTTAATTCTGCATAACTTTAAGCCTTAACAGGTAAGTTCAGTACAATTGTCATCAACTATAGTTAAATTAACTACAGAGACAAAAACTGTTTGTTTTTTTACCAGGCTGTAAACATGTTTATTTCTGCTGTGAAGGTGACATGTGAGCTTGTAGCCGTTTGAGGGAACTGCAGTTTTTTGACACTTCCACGTTGGGTCCATTTCACAGCCACAGAGGTTGCCGCTTGGTTTCAGCTCATTGTTTAGCTGTCAGCCACAACTTTACTGTTTTGGTTCACTCACTTTTTGGCTGTCAAAGCGGTTGTTATCAGAGTGAAAACCCACTGTACACCTCATGCTTGGCACCAAGCAGACAGCAGAAAGACACAGTTAGCGACTAAATGGTGAGCGGAACGTTTAGCAGATAAACAGTCAGATATTTCCCTCAGGAGTTGGTAGATACCACAAACAGAGCTAAAAGTGAGTGAGTATTGGACTCGGAATTGATGGTGAACAGTAAAATTATTACTCAAACGGTCAGTTTTAAACATCCATCATGGTACAGATGAAACAGTATAAAAAGAAAGTTTCACTTTAACAAACTACATCTTTTTATCAAAGTCTTACTAGAGACTCTGGATTAATCGTCTATCCACAGCCTTAAAACAGTTGCTGTACTAGTGATGAATGTATCAATAAATTTGTCCCAACATGATAAATTCAGGTCGCTGTGAATTATCAAAAAGTGTCCATGGAGCCAAAGCAGATCTGCTTAAAACCCAGAGGATGGAGCAGGGCTTTACTGCAGATAGCATGCTCCAGTGGAGGGACGACTCAGGGGCCAGAGGACGTCTGATCCCTACACCCTGCTCAGACACAGGATTAAATCTCATTGCATCGTACACAAACCGCGCTTATAGTAGGCAGTCAAACATGCAAACAAAAACAATTACTTGTCATTATAGGCACATACACTTTAAGCATGTAAAGATGGGTACACACTCCTACGTGCCCACAGTGAAATCTTCTTAGCCGGCTCCCTGGTCTCCTCCCAGGTGACTGAGGTAGCGCTTCAGCAAGCTGCTATAAAACGCTCATCAATCACAGAGGCTAATCTCAGGTTCTCACTGACACTTTCATTGTGCAGGTCTTTTCTATACGGCTGCCTCCACATAATGCCCGCTCTCTGCCCGCTTTGACAGCCCGGCAGCCCTGCAGCTCCCTGCCGTGAGAGCCATTCTCAAGCGGCACACCTTTTGAAGTGAAGCACCGGCGGAGCTGGGGCTAATCTGGACATCTGCGGGCCCTGGCGGGTGAAGTGGGACAGAGTCGGCGTATAGGTGACCTCGGCTTAGCTTTGTGGTGAATGAAAATAGCCATTTCACCAGTTCTAGGGATTGAAAATCAGAAAGAAAACCAGTTCGCTCTCAAACTTTCAAACTGCTATTACGCAGAGAGTCGAGCAAAATGGGACCAAATGCCACCGAGCTCTTTATGTCTGCCTTCAGTTCCATTAGCCATGAGTCCAGATCTACAACCTCGGTGAGCTGGCCATCAAGCACAGAGGGAGACTCAGACTCAGACTCACTGCTGTGCAAAAATTTACTTGAAGAAATGTCGACAATATGGTTTGGAGGGGACAGAATATATTTCTAATCACAAGAAAACCTTCTGGCCACCTCTTCAATTTTTGTGTTTCTGTCCTCGATCCCCTCCATTTTTTTTTGTTTGTTTGTAGCTCCAGTCTTAGTCATCGCTCTTGGCAGAGGGAACACAAACAACCCCTATTCAAAAATAAACACAGCAATTTTGTGCGTGTTTACCTTTCATTCTGCCATATCTATCTGTGATTCTGTGCCCCAAACTGTTCTGTTCCATTTCATGCCGCGAGGAAGGACCTTGTTTCTTGGCCCACTGTACAGATGAATGGGGCTAGATAGCAAGCGCTATTATTCTACACAATCATTTCTATCTTGTCCCCTCTTGCTTTCTGTTGTTCTTTTATAGCTGCATGCTGACCTGCCTGAATGCCAAACTGTGAGGTTTTATTACAGCTGGAACCGGCCTTGTGTTTATGAAAGCACTTTATTCGTTGCTGTGAAAAGTGGCATGTATATGTTGCACGTAGAAGACACGTGTACAGGCGCACAGCGCTGCATCCGACCATATTAAAATCTCTTAGCGAAGTATATACAGAGAACCCTTAAGATACATGATAGCAATCATTTGCTGCATTGAACTCATTCAAAACACATAAAGCAGGCACAAGGCATTTCATTGCGTATGTTAAGAGGTGATAAGAAACGTATTAAAGCACCACAGCAATCAAGGTTTATGGTATCTCATGTATTTGTAGCAGTTTTATATGTCACCCTGTAATGGTGAATGTCTGTATCTTATTTTGAAATGACCTCCATAGCTTCTGCCTCCATGTCAGTTCAGAGAACCCACAGAAATGTTTTATGCTTTTTACATTTAAGCATGGTGCATGACCATGAGGAAAAGTTGACCCCTTCTGGCCTGATTATATCATTATTTCATTCAATATATTCTTAATAGTGAATTTATTTCTAACTGTATGCCTGTTGAGCGTCGGTTCATCGGGTCCAAAAAGAAGCCTGAGCCCGGACACAAAAATCTGACAGCTACTATAGATTTTTTTTTTTTTTCTTGGACGGGAAAACTGGAAGAGTTTCAGATCAAAATCAACACCGCTGTAAACATTTTACAACAGTTTATCCAAATGATCCAAGCCACTTTGTTTGGAAGTAAACCTGAAAGTGAGCCCACATGAAAGAAAACTGTGTGTGCACAACTGCAGCAAGTACAGAAGGTAAACGTTGAAGCAGGAAGTGTGTGTATAAACTGCAAAAGATGCTCACAGCAGAAATTTTGGGGTATTTATGTCCTGAACGAACTGTTTATTCTCTTGTCAGAATCGGCTCTCGCTGACAGTCATTCCATGTGTAACCTTTCTTGTAGTGTTTATGTGTATGCTGAGCAGGGTGTGTGGTCCCCCTGTATCTGATTACTGTAGCTCAAGCTGGTAAGGCGTGGCAATCCTCGCCTTCCGCTATCAGCCTGAGGGGCCGGGAATCCTGATTGGAGCGCCACCTGGTCTTTGGACGACTAAAATTATAAAAGTTTGGCCAGCCCGACAAAACAGACAAAAAATGACCTCCTATATCATTTACTAAACACTTTTCGTTGACCTAAGTGGAAAACGTCATGAAGTCAAGGAAAGATATGAAGGAGAATTCATAAGGACTTCGGAAAAGACGTCCGCAATGCTCCAAGAAGTAATCCAACTGCACTTACATTGGGCTGTGTAATTATTGAATTATTGTTATTGACATGTCAGTGGTGAAACTACAAAGATGGACTACAAAAAGCACATCCTGGATTCTTTTTCCCGTGGGCTCTTACTGTGCGGTTTCATGCAGGCCATATAAATGTGGACTACTTGGTGAAAAATATGACTTCGTTATCAAGGTCAAAATTGAAATAAAAAAGAAACACTGTCCACCTGTGACTAGAATGAAACTGAAGATTTGACTGCCTATTACAAATCGGGTTTGTGTGTGATGCAATATATATTATTTTTTAGAGAGGCTGTCTGCTTGTTGTTGGGTTTTTTAAGTGAAAGATAGATAAATTGGTTTCTTTTAGGAAGTTTTATCTCTCTTATTCCATCTCATTGGCTATACTTCTTTCTTT
Source organism: Argyrosomus regius (assembly GCA_946959425.1). Classification (NCBI taxonomy): domain Eukaryota; kingdom Metazoa; phylum Chordata; class Actinopteri; family Sciaenidae; genus Argyrosomus; species Argyrosomus regius. The sequence continues at coordinate 24,461,694 of OX336895.1, forward strand.
GGTCTGAGCAGTACCCACAAGTCCTTTGTAGTCATTCATTTCGGGGTTTGTCCAGGATTTGAACCAAAGTCCTCTTGCTCCAGTGATTTCACTGTGATCTCAGAGGGGGACAGTCTCACACAAAATCAGAATTATCCTGCCGCCATGTGTACACTTCCCCAGACTTCTAACAGGCTTTTTAGAAGAGTGCATACACATGACAAAGTACTGCAGCGTCAGCAGTGCGACAGGATGAAAGTCAACATCATTACTTCACCGACTACTTCACTTCACTGAGTGGCTCCCTGTATCCAAATAATTAAATCCAAAGTCTGCCAATAACTGAAACCGACACCAAAATAAAGAATAGCAGTGTCTTTCAGTCTAAATAAGTCGCTATCAACGGCTGAACAGTTGACTCTTTTATGAAACTCAGACACATTTGCACTGTTAGGAAGAGCCTGTTCTCTCACTTTGATAAAACAAGGGGTAAAAATCTGAAATCTGAAAATAAGCCACAGAAAAAAAGAGAGAGAAATCTGTTTCCTGGCAAGCTGTGTTCATACAAACACTGAGCATTATCACGTTCATACAAAACAAGTGGTTATCAATGATGTCTGACCTTGGATGGAAACCTTTGGATGTTCTTTCTTCGTGCACTCCGGTTGGGTCAGCGGGTCAAACAAAGATGCAGTCGGGGTCGTCGGGACAGCAAAGTTCTGCGTGAAGGCAGCTGGGAGGAGGAGGAGCAGGAAGAGGCTGGCCATAGACGAGGGGATGGAGTCCTGCGAGGACGCTGTCATGGTGATGACCTCTCCTCTAACTGCCAAGGTGGGCCTCTGAGATACAGCTGCAGAAGAGAAGAGACGGGTTCAGCACCCTGATGCAACATTTTTACACCTGGCTTCAAAAGGAAAGAAGCACTCTCTCTCTGAGTCACTTCAAAATCATTTCTTCTCTCCAACTTTCAATTCCTGCGGGCTTCCGGCTCTGGATCCAGCACAGAAGAACAGAAAGAGAATGAAAAAATAATGCAAAGGTATAAAATTTTTTGGTAAAAAGGACATAACCGTGGGATGAAAGCGAGAAGGATGTTAGGTAACTAGAGGGTGGCTGGAAAGACAAGATATAAAGCTGAGTAAACTAAAATACAGTCAGGGAGAGATAGAGGGTGTGAAGGACACAGAGTGGAAAAACTGCAGAGAAAACTCTTCAAACGCTTCAGCAATGAGCCATCTCAAAGAAATGCCTAACCTCTGACCTCCAGATAATTATTTAAGATGTGCAATTAAACTTTGGGAGTTCATTTAATGGCTGATTAAAATTAGAAAATTGAATGCAGTAGTGGACTGTTCAATGAGGCAGAAGTTTCCACAAGTCAATGAAGCAGAAATGATATCACTTAAAATTTGTGCCTCTTGGAGATGTGCTGGAAAAACGTTAGCACAACTATTTACTTTGATTCCTGTACGCTAAAGAGACATTATTTACTGCATGTTTGATACGTATCAACAGATGAACAATATCCATGGTTGTTAAGTCTAGTACAATGAAAAGAGAGTCGCACAAGCTTCAAGGACAGCTCTTCACTGTGTTAAGGGCAAGCATGATGTTCTCTAGGAGGTGAGAACAGATATTTACACAATCTCCCCTTTTGAAACTTTTGAAATCAAAGATTTCACATATTGAAGACAGGGACTATCATGCTGCCAGAGAGAGTAGTAACAAGGTCATGCAGTAGTACCCTTACCTAGAATCTGTGCAATGCACAGAACTGTTTTGTACAGAGCTAGAGTACCGCTAAATGGAATATGTTACAATGTCTCTTAGGCAACTAAATCTTACATTGAAGCACACAGTCGAGCACATGAACTCAGCCACCCCTTCAACTCCTCGTTCTCACTGCTCACATACGGTGTCAAATACAGATCCCTGGTCTGGAAACAGGCATGCCAAGGCAGGAGTTTTGTCCTATCTGCATCACTCAACAAAACACCTCAGTAACTGTCATGGAAGGGTGCTACACATATGGGATATGGGTGGAAAACATGCTGTATTGGATATCTATTTTTGTGGTTATGTTGTGATGGGTGTATCTGTGTATTTATGTGAGGCTATGTAGAAATTCCCTTGAAAGGACAATAAAGTATCTATCCTATAAGCGGCGAGAAAAAGTAGAAAAGGTACCATGGTCTGGCTTGTTTGTTTGATGGTGACCTGTATTCTGTTGGCTGAAGTGAAGAGCATCACTGAGTCATAATGTAGACCTCCTCAGGGATCTTGTTTTGCTTGGTTTATTCTGTTCTGTTTTCTGTATGTTTTTTACTCCTCCAGTAAAACCAATGCTTTCTTTTGATCTATTTTATCTTTATTTAATTTAATGTTAATTCCTAGCATCCCTTCTGAAGTTATGTGGCTATTCATAACTGGACTTGTGGGTTGAGAGGCTGACACTAGATCAAATTATTCTTAATATGATTACTGTTGCTGTTGTTGTGGTTTTCTTTTAAAGTTGGGTATTGTGCGATTAGTCGATAAAATGTTTCTACCCTCGCTAGTTATTACCAGAAATATTAGTTAAATTAATTATTAATATTTTATTAATATTGTGTCTAAGATGTTATGCAGCCACCAAACTAGCCGGGCTGCAGCCCTGGCAGTGGCAGTCTCTGCACCTGTGCTGATTTTACAAGATTTAGAGGTGGCCATCTGATATCACGCAACAATTCTGTTTGAGATGGCCCAGGGGAAAGAGGATGGTGGAATGGGAGTCATGAGAGTGATCTTTCTCTTTGTCTAATAACATGAACTTTCTTCATAATTATTTACGGTGTCCGACAGGAAGATATTGTTCATATATTTCCCATTTCAGTAGTATACCAAAGGGTTTACTGACATTTAAATGCCAATTATATAACAAACTGCCCTACATTGAATCTAATGCAGTAGTCTACATGTATGGTTCCGTTTAATCGAAGGCAAAATCATTAGTGGGTGTGAGGAGGACCTGTCTTTTGGGTCAGAAGTATATAAGTGATTTAGTGCGGATGGTTTCCGTATGGTGTGTGTTAATGTCTTGTCTTTTTTGTTGACCCTTAAAATTTGTTGCTACCTCAGTAGCAGCTAATGGAGATCCAAATAAACGACTCCACTCATTCTCTGACCTCCATATTCAGCCAGCAGACAGAGAGACACACTTATAAATGTTCCTACACAAAACACACACACACAGCCACTCTTATGCATCCTGAGTAAATGTAATCTCCTCAGTCATAACATATGAGTCTACAGTGCTGAGCTGAAACCAGCAGTTCATCATCTCCCGCCTTGCACTCCTTACGATGTTAGCTTAGCGAGGTGTAATATCATTTAAGTAGATTAAAAACCGAGAGCATCAACTTTCTGCAGCACTTTGGCTGGGTTACATCTCTCTGTAGTGTTTTCCTCACTAATGCTTCAATCAATAACAAATTATTAGCTTGGTTGAGTTGCAAATCAACCATATTGCCCTGCAATCAATTATCCTTCTCACTACAGCTGGTAACTAATTAGGCAAATGCACAGAGTGCCCATGTTTGTCATTACAAACAGTGGAGTCAACAGACCCCCAGCTACTGCCAACAAACATACTGTTGATGAAACAGGTGGAAGTATTCAATGTACTCTGTATTACACTTGAGTCAGCCAGGCTGGATGTGTATCAGGTCTCAGAGCTCAATGTTCGGCTGCATTCTGACTGAAAATGGCACTTTGGGTAAAATCCGCGTTGGTGTGTTGCTACAGGTACAGCTGAGGTGAAGAAATACATTCCATAGAATCCAGTTTCAGTCATACACCCATCAGTTTCACCTCTCTGGCTTGTTTTATATCATACATAGACTTCTTGTTGTGTCCTGGTGTGCATTGTTAATCTATCTGGTCTTTCTGTGTCGAAAACGTTTCAACCATGTTTATTCTTTCTTTTTTTTTTACTACTTTTCCAGACTGAAAATATCACAACAAGAGAAAAAACCCAAATCTCCACTACAGGGTGCACACACACACTTGAACCAGCAGCTTTTATGCCACAGATGTCTGATTTCAAAGAGTTCTTGTGTTGTTTACAGAGCAAGCATGAAAGATGGAGTGTGCCATCAGGTTGAGACTCTTGCTATTGATGTCTGTCTCCCCATCATGTATCTGACTCTGCCTTCAAATACATTCTTATGTGTGTCATGTCTATTGTCTAAACACAGGAGTTCTAAATCAGACCTCCAGCACTGCATGTGTTTCCATCTTTTTTGCCTTACCTTTTTTTGATCAGCTAAATTAGTTGATCAAGCGTTGGTGTCAGCCAGGTTTTGATAGATGTTCTGAGAGATGGAATATCTGCAGCATTTGAAGTCCCATTAGCACACATTTTTCCTGTTTTTGTTGTATATCACCTGACCACCCAGCTACCAGCCTGCATAGCTGTTCACCATTTAGTTTTTAGCTTTGAAAAATATGGGAGGTCTCTGATTCTCCCCAGAGATTTGATATCTTAGTTTTTAATCAATCCCTTGCCTTTACCTCAGAGTGGATGACTGATCTTGATTCCCGTTTGCAGACCATAATCCAGCCCAGAAACAAAGTAAACTGCCTTTTAGCCAACTGCCATTTGCTGCTTGTCTGCGTTTTGGGTTCTGTTACATGTTATCAAATCCTGGGCAAGATCACATGACAACGGGATCTCTGAGCTCACATGACACTTAGTCATGCTTGGTTTTCTCTGTCTGCACTACAAAGCAAGACTAGAGTTTTGTTCTTTCTGTTTGGAAGTTCAAAATGCAGAACTTAATGCTTTAATACAGATGCCATTATATGATCTGTGTTAGTGACTGACATGAGTCCAGTATTTGACACAGTAGGACATCATAAGGACACTATGATGTCCTTATTTGTATGTAGAGACACTTGGATGAGCTTGTCTCCTTGATTACATGTGGCGTCCCCCAAGGTTCAATCCTTGGACCATTTCGGTTTCCTTGTATTTAAGCACATAATCACATTATCAGAGACACAATCATTAATTGATAGACCAATGACACACATCTGTAACTTTGAGACTGTACTCCCACAGTATCACCAGTGTAACTGATCCGTCCATGTAAGGGCGAAGTACCATAGATCTTAACTCCATTCATTGTGTATGATAGCTCTGATCACTATGGATGTAATATAGTTTTGGCCATAAGCTGGATTTTGGGATAAAAGGGATAAAAGTAAGGAGTCCCTTGTGACCCATTGTGTGCAACTGATTAGCTGATGTAAAGGTCTGAGGATCTTTAAATTTCGTAGAAAATAGATTCTAATAAAGCCGAACATTTTGTCACAATTTGCACTGTGGATGTTTTTTTTTAATAATATTCAACCTTCATTTAGGCTTTATCCTGTGCCAGAAGTTTTATATTTTTGTCTGTTTAAATAGCCCTGATACCTGCTTCAACCAAAACTAAGCAGAGCAATGGCTGTTCTTCAAAACGTTACATCAATGCTTTTAATTAAAATTAAAAAGTGAGACCATATGTTCCCAATTTTAGCATCTACTGATTGGTTGTCTGTTTGTTTTATAATTACTTTGGACACTTTACTGATTACTTTTGCAGATTTGCACAGACTTGTGCATGGTTATCTTTCTAAACTTTCAGTTTACTTGTTTGTCATATTATGTTTTCTGGCAAAATTAGTTAAAAATTAAGGCAAACTACCATATTGATGCAAGTCTAGTATTGGCATAAATCAGTGTAATACAACCAGAGATGTTACATAGACAGCTACCAGCTACCTCGGTATAAATGGTAAAGAAAAATATTCTTTCAACTGACTCTACATTAATCTTTCTTAAAATGTCACTTTTTTTAGAAACCTGACAATAGAGAGTGACATGAAACATGGGGAGGGAGGCAGCACAGGATGACATACGATCAAGGTTCCTGAATGAAATCAAACTGAAAACATTATCCTTAGAGGGTATGGGTTTTCCCCACCATGACACCCCCATTTCTTTATTCCATCATCCATAGGAGTGGAGTTGGCAGGTGCTTAATTCACATTAAATCATGAGTCCTGAAAGTCAGTGGCTGACTCTACAAGTCCTCTCATTAGTCTAAAAGCTGGACTGAGAGCAGGCAGGGCAGGAGATCATGACAGATGACCAGGACTCAGCTGCAAGTTCAGACTTGGTGGATGAGTTATCTTGGCATGGACACACACAGAGGGAACCGTACTGTCAGCGGCAGGCTGAGTTTAGTGTGGGGATGTCAAAAATGTCTGTACAAAGTCATGTCACACGTTCAAGCAAACCCAGAACACACACACACACACACACACACACACACACACACACACACACACACACACACAGTGTCCGCTTTGAAAACTGGGAAAATCCAGCCATGGACAGCTGGTCACAAACCATATTGGGTCACAGCAAGTGAGCAGAACTGACACATGCTGTGCCCCAACATCCACTCTTGATTATGTGTGTACTGTCTATGTGTGTGTGTGTGTGTGTGTGTGTGTGTGTGTGTTTAGAGCAAGCATGGCTCTTCAAGACCACTCCAAAGGGGCCTGAGAGAGTCCATCCAATTTCCCTTCCTGCTGTGTTCTGGATTAACCACACTTTGTCAGCAAGGAACCAGAACAATCCATACCACTGAGTGAGCTGTCTGTATAAACACTAAAAGACACACACACACACACACACACACACACACACACACACACACTGTTTGCCTGTCAGTCGGTCATTCAGACATCCTGCCGGATACGATGAGTCGATTAAAGGTGTACTATACGCCGAAGACAGGGGTACTTGTGTGGATTGAACTAATAGATGGCCAGGCACGTCTCATTGTCAATAACGTTGTGATCAAGTGAGGAGAGAGATTTACTGCCTTAAAGCTGGAAATGGTGTTTGCAGAGGAGGAAGACGTCTTTCAGTCCTTTTAAAAAGCACTGTAGGAAATTCTCCAAGTAGAGGTCTTGCAGCGAGTAGCATTAACTGTAAAATGTACTCAAGTATTGAAAGTATTCATTGTGAAAAACTTTCCAGGCTCTGCACTGTGGTTGGTTTGATGAGGGGGTGGGCGGTGTTGTGTGTGTGTTACAACCTGCTGCTGGAGCTCATCACCATCAATTACAGAAGAAGAATTTATGTTTGATTTCAAGGTTTTTAGATTCTTGCTGAAATAAAACACAGTGTCGTCTGAACCACCTTAATCTGTCATGGTTTTGAGTTTGTAGTTTTGTGTTTCCTGTTTTATTTTGTAGGTCACCCTTCTGTGTCTTGTATTTCTACTTCCTGCCTTTATGTTTTTCCCGCCAGTTTTTGATTCTGTTCCACCATGACTTGCTTCACCTGTGTCTAGTTGTCCTACCTTGTGTTACTTCCTGTGTTCCCTTATTTCTTTGTCTGATCATACTGTGTCGGTCAGCCGGTACTGTTCTGCATCTGTTTCTGAGTCCTGTTCGATTCTGTATTCTGTTGCTCAAGTTTTGGATTCTGTTCCGCCGTCCTGTTGCTCTCCTGCTTCTAGTTTTTCCCTGTTGAATTTCTGTTGATTGGACTTCACTTGGATTTACTTGGATTTTTTGTACTTTTTTATTCCCTTGACTCACCAGCCGCTTCTGTTATTTTTAGTTTGCCAACCTGTTCTCCAGTCATTTACATTACTTTTGTTCACCTCACTTCTATTCTACATTTGAGTCCACTCCTTGAACTCATCCGTGACATAATACTGGGTTTCTGAGCCTCTTTTTTTTCACTACTTCGGCTGAAATTAAATCTGCTTTCTTTGTCTGCTACAGCATATATATTAGCTCTGTAAATCACATGTCCTGTGTTTTCCGTCCTTCCATTTGCATTAATCTGTCAGAATACCATTAGTTCCCTGCGTAGATGGAAAACTTGTTTCCATATAGCACTCAAATTGCTTCATTCTAATCCACATTAGCATACATCTTAAGCTGCAGCACATTAAACAGAATGCAAACGTACGTACATCTTTAGTCCCAATGAGAGGCTGCTATGGTCCTTACACTTCAATACCACTGCTAAAAGCACAGCTACAGAGCAAGTTTGTTTACTCTGCTGTCAATCACAATTTAGTGACAAAAAGTTGTGGCGTAAAAGTCTGGAGATAAAGTCAAAATGTTAGTATTAAATGTCATAAAATACCACTACCTAAAAACTATATTGAAGTCCAATATTTGAGTAAGTGAACTCTCTCACCTCTGGCTGTGTGCAATATACAATAGACACACAATTTGACCTAAATGTTTAAAAGCTGGAGGCAGTGTATTTCCTGTTAAGGTGTACTGCATTAATATCTCACCGGGATGCTTCAGCATGGTGCAGCTTGTTGTAAACAACCCAAAGCAGTTCAACATCTCAGGCTTTTTTTCTCCCAGTGGCATATAAAAAAAAAAGACCACAGTGCCTGGTGCTAAGATAATTCTGGAAGGCTCAACCTAGATAAACAAGGTAGGCTCTCCTTTATATATATATATATATATATATATAAAAAATCATTTCCACTCTTTATCCAGATTGCAGCCAGTACATCTCAACCTTTTCCTGAGCACAGGCACTCATAAGTCTCTGCCAATGCCAACGAGTATCTATGGCAACAGAGCGGCAAGTTGGTAGTCAAGCAGCGGGAACCGGGTTGAGTGTATTTCGGCACAGACCTCAGCGGTCTCCCGGGGAGAGCTGGATGGCGAACTGCCCACTGATGCAACACAGTGCGAGGAAGTGAAGTGTTCAGGACAATGAACACGTGGAGTAGGAAAATGTGAACAATATGTGTTAAAATTAGGCGATGCTAGTATATGTATATACTGTATATGACATACGGTATATAGGTGGTGACAGTGAGTCAACCCACTCTGTCAACCTGCCATTTTTTTCGCTGGCAGAGGAAACTGTTGCTTTCCAAAAAAAGGAGTCATGAATGGATAGTAGCAAGTAAGACGCTCTGGGCTGATGAAAAAACAAGTCTATGGGTTTAAAAATGGTCGTTCCATAAAAAAAGATGAACCCCCCCCCACCCCCCACCCCCTTTTCTCCCACTCCCTCCTTCATTTAGCTGAAAATGTGGTGACAGAAGATGGTTCAGCCTGACAGCCTTGGCTCCAAGTTTTACTGTTCGCCTTCAGCTAAAGAAAAGAGTCGGGGAAAAGAGGCTGGCAGGGGGGCCATAACTACTGGCTGAACTAAATGCATCCCCGCGGGTTGTCAGAGCACATCGCATTCCTCCGGGCAGCGGAGCCTCTCAGGCAGGTGTGTCGATCCTCCTCGTACCAGTCGTAAAAAGCCTCTCCGCTATCTCATTTTGAACCCCCCTCCTCCTCCTCCTCCTCTTATCGCTCTTTATTTGCTTTGCACTCTGCTCCCTCATTTCTTTTCTTCCATCACTCCGGGGACAGTTACGGACCAAGAGTTTCCAGGATCCACTGGACCTTTGCCGGCCATTTGCTTCTTACATTTTTAACTTCACCTGCGAGGGGAGCACCTCTAATTACAACTCCCTGTGCCCAATGTCCTCAGAATTTGTTAAGACACTGATTAAATTGCGTCTGGCACAACCCTGCCTATGTCTTGCCATTTCGGGGCGGAACTAGGAAGGAAGTCTGTGTGACCAGAGGGTGAGAATTACAAAAAAAAAGAAAATCAATGTTTGTTGCTTTAAAAAAAGGCTGTCATCTGGGATAACAGATAAGAAATGTAATTGGTCATTTTTGCAGCGAAGCTCCCGCAGGAGGAATCTTTTCCCTTTTTCTTTGATTCGTTAGAAGTGATTAGACATCATTGTTAAGCGTCTTTTAGCAGGATTTCAAGTTAAGCCCCTCCAGAGCTTTAAGTGCATGAAAAATGTTCCTACAGAGCCTGCTGCAATCCTCCCAACGCTCATTATTAGCATGTATAGCACAGGAATATCAATGCCTCCTCATCCAAGAGCTCGCAGGAATTTCTCTCACTCGCCCAAAAAATGAATTACAACAGAAGGAAATAACACCTGCTTCCTCAAGGAACTCAACACGAGATCGATGGCTCCGATTCTGACTGTAAATCAAGCAGGTTTTTAAACAGAGCAGAAAGGCAGCAGAGCTCATTTCACACGTGTCATTTTATCTCACTGCTCAGTTCAGGAGGAAGAAGTTCATGAACAGTGCAGTATGTGTGTTTACATCTGTCTCCGCTTAATCAAACTAACAAATCAAAGCAGCCTTACAACATCGTGATAAACTCCGACAACCGCTCCGAGGATGCATATTGCCACCATATTCCCATCCTATTCAACCTGTCCCACTCTTGCCCTCGGGGGGTTTGGTCCAGCCAAGGCTACATTGACCATGTCTAATTCAACTCAATAGCTCAACCCCACCAGTCTCTTTTAATGCTTGGACTGTGATGAGGGGGTGGGTGAGGGCAACCGGGGGGCCTCATGAGAGTCTCAAGGGAACAGGAGGGTGTGGGGGTGAACATGTAGGCAACACACTTGGGGGAAGGACGGTGGAATGTGCGATGAAGATGGTTACAGGGTGAGATAGACGATCTTTCTTTCTTCTTTCTCTTCTTGGAAAGAGAAGGTGACGGAGGGGTCACGGCAAGCATCTCTTGTTATTGAGTCCCTTCACTCATGCTTGAGAAGGCAGGCACAACCGGAGAAAAGATCTACTATAGGAATGAGGGAGGGTTGACCCTGGACTGGAGAAAATAGTGTGTATGTGTGTGTGTATATGTGTGTTTGTGTGTGTGTGTGTGTGTGTATGTGTGTGTGTGTGTATATGTGTGTGTGTGTGTTGTGTGTGTGTGTGTGTGTGTGTGTGTGTGTGTGTGTGTGTGTGTGTGTGTGTGTGTGTGTGTGTGTTTGTGGACAACATTGAGTGACAGGGCTGATGAGGTGGTGAGGTTGGCAGGCGCTGTCTGGATTATGTCCGATATCAAATCAGAGGCTGTGCTGGAATCAAGGCATTATGGTGCCTGAGGGAAGGTGGCATCTGATATACTCATATAGCTGTGGGACTGTCATCAGAGCGGTGATGTGAGAGGAGACAGCAAAGCACTGGATGTGTGTGTGTGCACACATTTTGTTCATTTTGCTCCCCCGACCAAGCGTGTATCGGTGTGCAATCTGTGGGATTGTGGGAGGGATAAACAGGCTCTGTATAATACCTGACTGTCTGCACGCCTGTCTAGCACATTATTTTATTCCTCATCGGGGGACTTTTAGTCTTTGTCTCGCCTTTTGATTATTTTCCAATACATTGTGCGCCGATTTCTTAAGGTGAACCACACAATAGAAGTGAAACTGTTAGTCTTATTCACAAGTTTGAAGCCTGACAGTTCATTCTTGACTATGTTCACAGCTGCTGACAATATAATCTCCATTCCAAAAAAAACACGGCAGATGAAGTTTTCTCTTTTGTCATGGGACTGTAGAAGTAATTACTGTGTCCCTTCTCCATAAGAAACAGACCCTAAATAGTTTTAGTGAGCAGTGAATTGAGATTTTGAACACGTATTTTTATCATCACCATTGTGTATCTTCACTGACAGGTAAATTGGAATTTTGTGATTGTGAGTTTCAGCCTGTCTCTATGTGCCCTGCGATAAGCTGGAGACTTGTCCAGGGTGTACTCCGCCTCTCGCACAAAGTCAGCTGGGATAGGCTGCAACCCCACCGTGACCCTGATGAGGATAAGCGGTTTACAGATAATGGATAGATGGATGGATGGAATTTCAGCTAAGGTGGTGAAGTGACAGTGTTCGGTACAGTGCAAGCAAGGGCAAAAAAAATCAGGCACGGAGGCAGTCACTTGAAGGAACAAGACAGTTACTGGAGATAGTAATAGATAGGATGAGACGGAATTATCTGAGCTAAGGGTGGTGTGAAGTCCCATTTTTTTTTTTGAGGGTTGTTGGGGGGTTTTTTTTTGGTGGTGGGCCTCGCCCCCCCCCCCCCCCCCCCCCGGGGGGAAAAAAGGGGGGGGGAAAACAGACACACACCCACAACCCTCACAGACAGGGCACTGTTGCCTCACAATAAGGTTCCTGAGTGAAACCCTGGATGGGGCCTTACTGTGTGGAGTTTGCATGTTCTTCCCGTGTCTGTGTGGGTTCTCTTCAGGGACTCTGGTTTCCTCCCACAGTCCAAAGCATGCACTTAATAGGTTAATTGGTGACTCTAAATTTGTGTGAAAGTGTGAAGGGTTGTTTGTCTCTATGTGCCCTGTGATGAGCTAGCGACTCGTCGAGGTGTTCCCCACCTCTCGCCCAAAGTTCTAGAAGGGGGATAGATTTATCATGTCCATTTGTTGGTAGTGTTGGAGAGGAGGCACCCTCTGAAGAGCTGGAGGTCTTCAGGAGGTTTATCAAGGTAGAGAGGGACGCCCCTGATCTGGTAGGAACTGGTAGGACATTTCACCAATGGGGAACAACAGACGAGAAAAGTTTGGATTACCCTGAGCGTACGGGTGGCAGAGCCAGGCGTCGTTCATTGGAGAAGTGCAATTTCTATAAGGGAGATTCAAGTAGGCATATAGTGCATAAGATCTACACTCAGATTTCAGACACTTTAAGTAAATAAGCCATGTTTGGACACGGCAACCAGGAAAAGGTTGACAGTGCAAGAGTAAGAAGATCTTAAGTTGAGGTTGTTTTGTCTCTACAAAGCCAGGCAGGGATCAGAGATAGAACTTTAGCACACAAATGAGTCATTTGTATCTTCAAATTAATAATCTCTACATACTAATTAGTAATTTGTTCCATCAAGTTAATAACTAGTGCCCTTGACTTGTGAAATCGTGTTGTCAGATTACATAATTAATGCTTTCAAATTAGGCTAATGGCATTAAGTTACTCTAGCAGTGAAGAGAGTGAGCAGCTGGGAGGTGTCCTCGAACTACTGAAATGATTCCCTAAAATGTCACAAATCAAATCAATGAAATGTTTGATCTAGAGATCAGCTTGATTTTGCTGGTAGTTGCAACAACTTGACAAACTTCAACAGATTGCTTTAAGAAAAACATTGGTCCTCTCAAACCAAAGTCTCAAGTCCAGCTCCTGATTGCAGCTGTTTCATTTTTCAGATTTAAATGGCCGTTTTTTTGTGTCTCCAGCTGAACAGACGACCAAACAAATATTGGCCTCTGGTAAAAGTGGATTCCAATTACGTGCCACTCATAGTGATGGTAGCAATCAGAGTGTGAGTATAATTTGATCAGGAGTGATTGGGGAAGAGCCTGATTGAAGGATAATGGGCTTATAGGCCAAAGAGATGGCTATTAATGGTCAGTAAATGTCAAATCAGACTGCAGTGTTATTATGTGGTATGACTGACAGACTGCTGGGAGGGAGGGGATGATTCAGTTCACACACAAACACACACACGCACACACAGGCACACACAGACACGCATGTATATGCTGTGTACATTTATTGTATGTGTGATCCATAAGATACACTGGGAAATCCTAAGCCGTACACACACCCACACACACACACACACACACACACACAGATTCAGGGTCCATGGCTTCCACTTCAAACACACACCTGTAACAGCCAGCCATTTTATACCTTTCCACATCCCCAGTCTGTAATAACACACTCTGTCTGGCCCTCAGAAACTCTATTATGATTTCACTTGGCACTGTCAACCACAGTCTCACACCTTCATTCACACACACTGAAACCATAATGTGATATTATCGACTGCATTTCTCTCTGTGTCTACCTGATACTGTTTCATTGTGTGAACTTGGAGCCCTCGGGCCGGTATTGATTTGAACTCACCCAACTAGTTCAGAGAAGTCGGAGAGTAAGAGAGTAAGAGACTGTTCAATTTTGGCCACCAGTTTCACATTAGAGAGTTATACTATACGCGCTGAGGGCAGGTGTATTATAGAGGACGGGTTGTGGCGGGTCTCACAGGCAACCAATCAAAAACACCATGTAAATGCCAACTGCTGTACACTGTTGTACAACAGGGAATCTGGGAAAACTATTTGCTGATTTAAAGGTGAAAATATCAATCACTCAATAGCCTGTAACTTTTAATTTCTGCTACCTTACTTTCCTATATAATAATAACTCCTGTCATGTCATTTCACATCCTGCCACTCCCTCCTGCCCCGCAGTAACCCCTCTGTTCCCACCATTCATTGCTGTATCACCTGACCTCCCCCCCACAACCATATATACCAGCCTATTCCCATTCATCCTCCGCCAGATCATCTTATGTTCTTTCAAATTAGCGCATCAGCCATCATCTCTGCCTCAATGAAACCCCACCTGCTCCTTCTGCCCTGCTGCCTGATCTCTAGCGGGATACGTTTTCCTACTTTCTTTGCCTGTCTGGTATTGTATTACTGACTTTTGCCTCTTTCTGACCAAGGCAGAACTCTTATCCTTACCTTACCTGGTGTCTGAGTGGAGCTTTTGGGTCCAAACCTGCTAATACTAAACTGTTACACTTTTTCAATATAAATCCAGATATGATATCCAGCTTCATTTAAAACATAAAGAGTAGAACAGACTTTGCTTCTTTTTTTTAAGTCTAAAATCCAAAAATATTCTGTTTACAGTGAAAACAGAGATAAGCACAATAACCTCACACACAAGCTGAAACCAGGGAGTGTTTGGCATTCTTGTCTTATTAATGACAAACAATCAACTATCAATACTAATTTTCTTCCAGCACGCACGGCCATTTGCAGCTGAGTGTGAAGCGGCCGGGATCATAGTCAGTACCTCCAAGTCTGAGGCCTTGATTCTCTGCCGGAAAATGGTGGAATATTCCCACTGGATTGGGAATGAGTTGCTGCCCCAAGCGAAGTTCAATTATCTCGGGATCTTGTTTATGAGTGATGGGAAAATGGAAAATGGAGCGTGAGATGGACCGGCGGGTTGGTGCGGCTGTACCGGACCATTGTGGGGAAAAGGGAGTTGAGCCGGAAGACAAAGCTCTCGATTTTCCAGTCCATCTACGTTCCAACCCTCACCTATATGGTCATGAGCTTTGGGTAGTGACCAAAAGAATGAGATCACGGATACAATGATCAGCCTTAGAGATAGGGTGAGGAGCTCGGACATCCGGAGGGAGCCCGGAGGAGAGCTGCTGCTCCTTTGCATTGAAAGGAGCCAGCTGAGGTGGTTTGTGCATCTAATCAGGATGCTTCCTGGTCACCTTCCTTTGAAAGTGACCCAGACTATATAGCCCATCTAGCCTAGGAACACCTCGGGATCCCCCAGGAGGAGCTGAAGGATGTCTAGAACGCCCTTGCTAAACCTGCTGCCACCGCTACCCGACCCTGGATAAGTGGAAGAAAATAGATGGATGGACTAATTTTGTTTTCCATTTCCAAGGTTATAAGGTTGGGTATCACTGGTATAATTGGTTAATTGACTAAAAATCTATCAAACCAATATTTTTTTCAGTTAAATTCAATAAAACCTATGAATACGTTCAGTGCGTTTAGTATTCCGAACATGCTGAATTTCTTATACATTTCCAGTCTTCAGACTTGTGGCCTTTTCCCCGTCGTTTAGCAGACCAATGTGACAGAGGCGCGAGGTCAGAGGGACGGTGCCCAGATGATGGGCTATTAGGGAACAAAAAGTCAGAGACATGAGTAACCACTCAAACAAAAGGTCTGTCCAACACATTTCTGCCTTGACACAGCCACAAAAGAGGGGGTCCGATTCTCTGAGTGGAGGTTGTTAATTGGAGAGCCGAAGGTCACAAAGAAAAGGCGAGCTTGAGGGGGAGTGGAGAGGGGTCGGGGAAGGCAGTGTGAGCTTTTATCCCAGCTTCTGTGCTTGTGTTCTTTGCTGAAAAATAAGAACTGATTAGATGTGACCTGTGCAGACTGAAAAGGTGACGAATACTTTAGTCCTCAAGCAAAGAATAAAAATGAAAAGACTTTTCAGATTTAGTAAGTTTTGCAGACAGAATCTAAACTTTTCAACAAACCACAAAGAGATACACATTACACCGCTAGTGGTGAAACAATAAGCTGATTAATCGATTGAGCTTGCAGCGGTCACACATTTCAGAATCATGCTGCTGCCACAAGGAATTATAGGGCAGCATTATCTCCTTTCCTTTGGTAAAGGATGGTCCACTGTATCCTATGTTAAAGGAGATCAGAAAGGAAGCAGTGAAGCTCCTTTCCTTAACATTTAGTGAATTCAAAAAGCTCTTATCATGGCCGCCATGTGAATACTTTGGTCATTTTACTCAGTTAAGCACCTTGTAGTTGTAGTAATTGAGGGCTTGTCCAGGATTTGAACCAAAGTCCTCTTGCTCCAGTGATTTCACTGTGATCTCAGAGGGGGACAGTCCCACACAAAATCAGAATTATCCTTTAAAATCCGCCACCATGTGTACACTTCACCAGACTTCTAACCGGCTTTTTAGAAGAGTGCAGACAAAACACCTGTGTTTACCATACTATTTCATCCAACGGTGATTAGGCCATTTTGGTTCAATAGCGTTCAATAATGTAATTACTGAATATAAATAGTTATTCTGTAACCGAACACTGCAAGTGTAAACATGTCACTGGCAGATAGAGGACAAATTAATTGCATTGCTGCCTGTCTACATTTCAAAGAAGTAAATAATAAAGCAGAGTGTCAGTCAATATAACGTCTCTTGTCTTAACTAATGCTGGTTTTCAAAAAATGTATTGACCGGAGGAAAATAAACAAGTCAATCTAAAATGTTTGCCTTTGTTTATTAAGTATAATGTATGTATTATATTTATTAATTACAGCAAACAGACAATTATCTGTTATTGTTATTGGCCAATGTCAGTGCATCTCCAGCAGTACACTAAAGCTCATATTTCCTGAGACATCCTCTCTGGGCCGTCCTCCAGGATCTACCATGCTTTCAGATCTTTTGATGCGTGGCATCTGTGCAGCTAAATGTTTTAAACACGTCTCTGTGATGAGTTGCAGACACGTCAGGGCAATGGCGGCGGGGCCGATAACAGCTGATAACAATAAGATAGTGCCGTAAGACTATCTCTTCACTTCAAACATGAAGGAGTTGGAATGTCCCGAACTATCTGAGGAATCCTAAACCAGCTCACACATCAACACAGTATAGTGTGTTAATGTGAGGTCCCTGCAGGACCTCTGAGCGAGGCTGCCCTCTGCACCTACACACTGCCCGTACATTATTTGAAACACACCTTTCCATTCTGCGTGCTGTTTCCTCTCTGAGAGCAAAGCAGGCGTTGTGACGCAGGGATTCAGACAGCTCACACTTATTAGCTGCTATCTCAAGGACGACACGGCGCATTCTGTTCTAATTAACTGGAGCGGACACCAAACAAAACAGGCACAGAAGGCCCAGCCAGACAGTGTAATTGATGAGCAAATTTATTACATCCGACTTCAAAGACGGCCCGGATCAAAACATATCACTGGATATGATGAGCAAAGCTGCAGATGCAGAGTGCGTGTGTGGCTGCAGCGTGTACAGTGTGCAACACAAACACAGATACAGAATCACACGAATCTGATCTGCAGCTAATTATCAAGGCGCAGCTTCTGATGTGATCAGTATTAATACTAGGGTTGCACATCTCTCTGTGATAAACGATTCGATACACATCTAGATACACAGGTTACGATACGATTCAAAAACGATATACTTTTATTACAGACCGATTCGATACGAATCGATACAGTGTAAGAACGATACGATTTGATTTGATTGTACGATTAATATTTATTGTAGATATTTTATAAAATAAAGAAGCCAATTCTATGAAAGTGACTATCTTACAGTACAGTACAATATTTTCTTTTCAAATATGTAAAAGACCACATATCCCCAAGCATTGTTGCTTTATGGAACTGGCAAAAATAAAATAAAAAAAAGAACAACAAAATCACATGTTTTTTGGGGGGTGGGGAGGACATTTTGAGAGGGTCATTTTCACCTGCCCTTTAAATTCGAGAGAGACCAGCGAGAGAGCATATGTACGAAAAGAAGAAGGAGAGTGAGCTTATTCTCCGAGTAGCGGTGAGTTTCTGATTTTTATTATCCACAGAAAGTAAATGCATGGTTTCTTGTGTTCTTCGTCAATATAGGTGCCGTTGTAGTAGTCGTTATAGAAGTCGTTAATGACGCAAATTACCGAATGTTACATGTCGGTTTGGGTTGTCGTGTTGAAGCTAAGTTAGATGACTTCAAAGTTTACTTTCACCAATGGTGGTTAGCATCAACACCTAAGGATTCTTAACTTTTTAGTGCATAACGTAAAGTAACTGTTCGCATTTGTTTGTATGTAACGTTAGGAAACATTTTTGTAAACTCTCTAAGTGCAACTTGTCCTACTGATTTTTATTCAAATTATATTTCTTGTGTATTTTACCAGTTTGCTTTTGAACTGTTCCTTTGTATTAGAATTATGCTTCAATCAGAGATGCCATTGTCTGTCCTGTGTGGAAACCTGGGCATTTCCTGCTCTCTGTAGTGATGCTTATTGTAACAGGTGGTTTGCATGTCACGGAAAATTTCGTATCAAATGTTAACAAAAGTATCTTCATTTTCTATTACAGTACTTGTGTTGTGTTGTGTTGTGTTGTGTTGTGTTGTGTTGTGTTGTCCTCACACAATATTGAATTCAAATGTCACTAACTACAATTACAGGTTTTGAAACCAACACAGAGAGAAATAGTCTTTCTTGACTCCAAATGTGCTCAAGCACCATTAGGATTTGGTGATAAGGAGATGAGGGGACTGCTGATGTCACTAACAAAAACTTTTTTTGTGTGTGCATGTGTGCGTGGAGTTCATGTTCTAAAGCTGTTCTAAAGAGTTCTGAGTTGTATTTATTTTTTATTTTAACCAGATCATGTTCAGATCTGTGTGACAGCCTTTTTATGGTGCAACATAAGTGTAATTGTAGTTTTGTGTATCAAATATCAAATCATGGTTATAAATTTTATATTAGTTTTAAAGATTTAACATGATGACCTATTAACATTTCATACAACTGAGTCAAGAAACTGGCACCATAAAAAGCCTGTTGAAATGATGTGTGGAGTGTGACTGCATGGATGATCTGTCCCGAATCGGAACCAGTGACACATGTCCATGAAAAGAGCCCATATTGATAATTTAATGACTAATATTTATCTATAATGCAACTGTGTTTTAGAAACCTATCCCAGTCACTAAATCCTGGCAACTGGACAGAGAAAACTGGACTACAAATTCAGGTAAGAGTATAAAGTATGTATAATGCATGTATTTATATTAATAGCTGAATACTTTAATACTGTAAAATAATAATTACATAACTGACTTCTTTCTGATATCTAGGGTTTTCCACGACAACCATACGGGATTGACTGTGGCATCTTCATGTTGATGGTAGTAGACATCATTTGTTATATATTAATTATTTGTGTAATTCTGTGTGCATTAAAGATTTCAGCATTAAATTAAAATTAATATGCTTTATTCCTAGAATGCCCTTTACACCACACTGGATGCTCCCTATGACTTTTCTGTTGTATGTTGATTCAGGCAATCAAAGTAAGCTCAAAATTACAACAACAAAACATTTATTATGATATTTTAAAAAAAAAATCATTTTCCAGATGGACATGCCACTTTTCCGACAGTGGTGGTGTATCATCCTTATGGAAAATTTTGACCTTGGAAGGTGAGACTGCAAAGATTTTGTTATTTGACTTGAAGTTGTTACAAGAAATTTTTTATTTATTTCTATTGTTTAATCATTTTTTGAGCCATGGAAAGCTGTTCGCCCACTGGACAGATGCATCAAAAGCCCTTCTGCGAGGTGAGGTGCCACCAGTGTTTAGGCTGATGAAAAGGAAGGTGGATGACATTACTGAGGTCAGATTTTTATTTTGTTTGAGTTCTGTCTGAGTTTTTCTTTTGTTTCAGGTCAGAAACAATATTTTTTGTACTTAAATTGAGGGGGTAACTTTAAAGAATATGCCATTCACAAGATAAGGTCAGACCTGCTGTCTGCAATTTAAAAATAAAGTGTCTAGATAATGCATGATTGGATTTGAAAATTAACATTTGTTGAGCTCTTCTTCTTCAATCATGGGATCTTTTCTTTTTCTTCTTTTTGGAGCTTGTGTTTTGAATATTACAACTGATCATTTTGCTTATCTATATATTTTCAGGAAGAAGAGCAGCAGGCAGAGGTCTCAGTCAGACTTGCTGATGTGGACACACCAGTGGAAGGCATAAGCTTTTTCACAGTATCTATTGGTCAGATACTGTTGGTGTGGCAGCTATGGTACAGACATCTTTCTTTCTGTCTTTTCCATAGGACTCGGTTGAAGATCGCATTCTTCACAGTTGCAGACATGCAGCAGAGTGGGTTGAGGCCAACAAACCACTGTTCTCTGCCAAAGTGGACCTGCCTGACGTTCTGGGCATGGGGGAGGAGGAACAGGCAGAGGCTGCTTTATAATATGGGAGGTTGTGGAACGAAGAACTGGACGAGAATGAAAGAGAAGCGATCCTGGAGCCATTCAAATTCACATTTCACAACCCTGACGACATGTGGAGATTTTGTGACGAAATAATGGACAAAAAAAATTATTTGGCTTATTGTGAATGTCACACTGAGTGAGTTTGTGTGTGAGAGTAAAGGTCTACAGAACATTTGATCATGTTGTGACTTGGTGTGTTTTTTATGTTTTCTCATTGATCACTTAATAATTTGACTTGGATTATACTGTAGATATCAAGAGTTAGGGTAGTATTTAGTGGTACTTAGGTGTTCCAGCAGCACAAGAACATAATTAGCATAGACATAGAACCAAACATGAAATTTATGGTGGTTAAGAATAAAAATACAGAATAATACAACAAAAAAACGAATTGAAACAAATATATAGAAAAAGAGCAGTGCAATAAAGTCAAAATTAAATGATAATGAAAAGGCAGTGAAGTACTCTGTATAGTACACAATAAAATGTATAGGCCTATGACATCTTATGAGATGTTGGCTTATGAATATGAGTAATAGCTTAAGAGAAAATGTGTGCACTGACCAAACAAAGTTTACTATACAAATAAAAACAATATATACAATAGACGGGGAATTGATAGATTTTATGTCATATTGTTTACTAATTAATTCATTTGTGAGGAAAACGATTCAACTGGAAGTGCATTCGCGATTTTATTTTGAAATGTATCCCTTGCATTTCCGGGCCTGAGAGTGGAGTATGCGGCGGTAGGGACCTCACAGTGGAGGTCTGCAGTTTTATTTTGAAATGTATGCCGTTCATTTCCGGGCCTGACAGTGGAGGGACCTGACAGTGGAGGGACCTGACAGTGGAGGGACCTGACAGTGGAGGGACCTGACAGTGGAGGGCCTGACAGTGGAGGTCTGCAGCCAGGACCTCTTGTGGGATTTTCCCAAAAGTGTGTGAAGCCGCCAACCGATTCCAAGTCTCGCGATACCCAATCCATGACTCTACAACTGATTCATCTAGGAATTCATGGCTAATTCGTATCGATTGAGGAGGCTGTTACCGACGCAGCTGTATCTCTCACTTGTTAAACCGAATATCCGGTCGCATCGGTTTATCGTTCACAACCCTAATTAATACTTTTTGCATGCATGTATTAGGAATTATTACAGGCTTATCTTGATATGTGATATGTAAAGAGTTATTCATGTTCATCAGAGTGAAAGAAAATGTTTATAGAGTGGTTAAATAAATTATTATATCATGTTTAAGTGTAGCAAAATCATTCAGGAGCTAATGCTGTAATAAGTTTCATTCAGATACAACTTGTTAATCATTTATCGTTTATTTAGACATGTGATCATTTTGTTAAAGCGAGATCATGTAAATAAACATCACATTAAAGCTGCTGACTGACACACAGACCTGATATATTGCTGCCATATGGCTATGAGCAAATAATCCACTAGCAGACACAGAGCAGCATTATCAGTCATTTGGAGTTGTTTCTGCACTCCTGTTGAATGTTATTCGCTCTGCTCTTGCTGATCTCCATGAAGTCGAATCTCTAACTGAGCTGGTGCACTTCTCTGTGCTGGAAATGATGTTAATGAGAACGCAGAGAGCTAAATGTGCTGTAAAACCAAAACTTTGAGCTGAAAGAGGCTAAAAAGCTCCGTAAAGCAGCAGAGTGGGTGAAGATTCTGTGATTTTCTGACCTCTTTCAGATTACATCTAAGCATTTATTTCATCATTTGAGCTTTAAATTATCATCCAGCTTTATGTGGGGATTGTGTGCACAAGTACATGCCTGCAAAAAGCTTGTTTGTGCAGGTCTATGGGGGACTTAGAGTCCAAAATCGCCCACATGCATCTCCAGGTTTAGTCCATCTGGGGACCTCCTGGTCTTTCTACTTCCACTCGAGCAAACATCAGGTAGGGCTGCAACTGATGATTGTTTTCCAATTTCAGTTCATTTATTGTTTGACTGTTTTGTTTGTCAGATTTTATAAAATAACAAAGCAGCGAAGCAGAATGTCAACTAATCATTTCAGCACTACAACAAAACAAAAATCTTTAAAAAGAAAGAAATATGCTCCCGCCACATGATTGGTATTCCCCTGTGCTGACATGGCAATTAAGTACTGTTTGTGAGTTGCCCCATAGCCCTTGCCAATTAGAGAGAGGAGGGCTGTGGAGTGTTATTAGCAGTAGTGTTCCACAGCCATGATCCCATCAGCGGGGATAGACAGGGGGGCAATGAAAAGAGCCCTCAGCCTGCTGCAGAGCCTGGTGATCAGGCAGACCTGGCTGGATTCAATCCCAGAGGCTGCCCTGATCACTCACCCTGGACGTTGAGTAGGAGTGCAGTGAGGGACACCCATATCACAAACACACAATAACACACACCTACAGTCCTGACAAGGAGACACACACACACACAGACCCTGAGGCTATAATCACTCATTCTACCAGTTCACTTAAAGAAACCGCAGCAACATTGTGTTGACAGTTTCCCACTGTCACAAACACCTAATGTTTTATTTATCAGGTTTCTTGTCACATATATAATTATCTGCTTATATATATATATATATATATATATATATATATATATATATATATATGATTTCTGACATTTATACCAACACGCTTAAAAAATAAATATAAAAATATTTGAGAAATAAAAATGCCTCTCTCAACGTCTGAAACAACTGATATCAACCTTATCTCTGAAGAGCACATTTCAGTCCAGAGATATAGTTTGGGGGCATGTATAGTGTTGCTTTGAAAGCAACTCAACCCTGTAAACCATCACATAATCAAACAAATGCATTCAAAGCCATAGTTCTTCAAGTCCAGGTGAATGTGACTAAAGAAAAGGAATGTGAAAACTGCAATAAACAGTATTTACTGGGCACAGAATCAGTTGCTTCTCTAATAAAACTACAGGTATTTCTTGAAGTCAACATTGTGCACACAGTAACTCAAACCAAGGTGACACCGCACTGGGCAGAACTTTGAAGTTTCAGATTGCAAGACCTATTTTTTTCCCCTAATCAGGCTAATCTGGGATCCAAAGTGAAAGTGCACACCAGCAGTGACACACTTCAACGGGATTTTACATCTCTCTTTTACATCTTTATCTTTCATTGCAACGATGACGACGAGGTAAGCAGTAGAAAGATGGCGCCCACGTTACAAAGTAATCCACCAGGAATGAGCACTTGTGTGATGGGTTTCTTAGTGAATATGCACTGATGAAAACATAGTTATGCATATTATATTTCATTTCTGCCATTTCTGACACACTGGACCTTTAGGGCTTCCATTCATATGATCTAAAATTTATTTTGGATTCACTGAGTTTGACATTTTTACTGGAGGTATTTTTCTGTGTTAAAGTACTGTGACGGGATGTTTTTCTCCTCTATTTTCTGCTGATGGTCTCTTGAGTTTATGTGATGCTCTTTTCTTTATCCATGGCCATGGCGACAGTTGCGAGTTTACGACAATAGCCCAGTTTCTCCATTTACTCTGATGAGTTGTTACTGCTTTTGGAAATATAAACACATCATTCAATGAACTCCTACCTCTTTGTAAAAGAAAATATTTTTTAGTCTTCATTTATTTAATAAAAATCTTTTATACTCATGGTTTTATTTGTGCATCTCCTCTCGGAGTACAGATCTCTCTTCCTCGGCAGCATCGCTCATCTTCTCTGTTCTATTTCTGTGGCAGCGAGCAGAAAGAGGAGCACTAATAAACCCTTCTGCTCCCTGTCAGCTCCCTTCCTCTCTCCAGTGATAGATCTGAATTGTAACTGTACAACACTATACTTCCCCTTTCCTTACCGAAACACACATACACATAGGCAACTTTAATCGGCAGGAAGCCAGGTAGGATTGAACCTCATTGGAATTTAATGCACCATGAACTCTTCTGAAGTCTCGTGGTCAGGCTCGAGGTTCCGTCCGGTTGTGTCTAATGTTTTATTTCTGAGAGCGAGAGAGCTCGGTAAAAATTCACTTCGAATGAGATGGTGATGATAACCGAGCCCTTTTCGCAAGTGTGTCTCATTATTAATTCTATTATGGATAGTCTCCTTGCATGGAGCCCCATTAGATGGAGTCAGCCCGCTAGAGCACAGCAGACCTCAGGTTTAATTGACACCATGGTACACACGGGAACGTGGAAGGAAGGCATGATCTGAGTGCATGACTGATCAACGCAAATGCCAGCCTTCTCTCACAGGAGACAGAATTTCAAGCAAGAATGAAGCAAATGTTTGAATTAGTATTCCAGCAGGAAGAATATAAAATTAAAGGCGGAAAAGCAGCAAACCTTTTTAGCATTAAACGCCACAACCCCGTCCACAATGATACAAACTCTGTGTCCCTTTTTCATTCTCCAGCATCAGCTGATCTACAGTAGTCAACAGTAATATTTTATTAGGGATGACAGCTCGTCTAAAAGAGACACATTTTCAAGGCCTCGCACAATAATGACACACTACTGAACTGTGTCAAAGTGATCAATCACAGGCAGCCCGATGACAAGCCGGTGGCTGGCGTTTAAAGAGCTCTTTGTGTCTGCGCTGTGTCTATGTTATGAGTGACACGGCTGGGACAGCGGCGCTGAGCTCGGGCCTGCGGTCATCCAGACACAACACAGACCACTTGTCTAGCTCTTTACATGCTGTTTGTGCTGCCCTGTCTTCCTGTCAGAGACTATTGTGATAAAGACAATGAAAAACGATTGACAAATGAATCACAGTCACAGTTTGAAATAACTTTTTTAAAAAACTATTTATGTGGACATTGTGGAGCTAGACGGGACATTGTGACTGAGCTTATCTCTGGAAGCACTACTTGATGAAAATAACACCTAAACAACAATCAGACAGAACAGCAGGTACGAGAATAATCAAAGGCACCAATCATTCAAAATATAGGATTAGAATGCCAATAGATTTGAGTCTATGAGGTGCTTGTCTGTTATCTTTTTTAAAGGAACATTGCGCAGGAATTTGTAGTTTTATGATTTAGCGCCCCCAGAGTGCAATACCACTGCCATAAGTATGGATAGTTGTACACTTCTGATCAAAAACTAGCACGTCCAAAACTTTGCTAACAGCCAAACATCAAGCAAGCGCAAGAACACAAGAAAGCAGTCAGCTAATATTACTTACTAGTCCCAACAGCAGTCAGCCCAGCTCGGCGTCTGTCTTTCAGCCTTTTATTTCACCAAGCTCTCACTAACGACAAAAAGTTAGTCCCAGATTTACTCTTGTCTGGCTGCTGAGTCTGTTTACATTGCCTGCTCACCTAGCTCCGGTTCTGGCACGACACCGCTCCATTCCCCCAGGCCCCAGACATGAGATTAGCTAACAGCACCTTTAGTTCGCAGAAGTTTACTTTACTGTCCAACAGGAAATTCTGTAAATCACAGTTGAGTTGAGGCAGAGCAGCTGGAGGACATCAGAGGGAAGACCAGAAAACATTTTCTCCATAAAATATGATCCAGTTTCACCAAAATCAGTCAAATAGTTGTTGGTTTGTGGTGTGAGCATAGGTGCATAGGGTGCAAAGTGGTAATGACATTATATTTATATTGTAGAAAAAGGTACATAATGTTGCATAAAGTCTGCATGTTGAAGTGTTTGTGGGCAAGATACTAAACCCCAAATTGCTCCAGAAGGCTGTGCCATCAGTGTATGAATGGGTGAATGTGATATGTAGTGTAAAAGTGCTTTGAGTGGTCGGAAGAATAGAAACGCGCTATGTAAGTAGAGTCCATTTACCATTTAAGTGCGTCTCCATTTTTATTCTGCTTCTCGCACGGCATCATAAAATTACAATATGAATACCAGTATTTGGGGTTGGGACCTCTGCTGGTGATCGTATGGATTATTCAACATTTTAGAAGTGGCAGAAAATCTCACATTACCTGTGGGAAAGAGGAGCATCTGGTACAGCAAATGCTATGACAACCTTCGAGCCCCATACCTGATATCTCTGTGGAATGCTAATGGGCAGCGAAGCAACTCAGGATGTCTCCAAGCAACCAAGAAGCATAAAGCCACAAGAGGAATCTGGAAAAATCTTAAACACCTGCTTCTTCTTAATTTCGTCACATTCCTCACATACTGTAGGGCCTCTGAAATTTCACTTTTTTATGGCTAGGGCTGAGTATTGTTCTTTGACTAAAGCCACTGCACTATCAATGTTGCTGGAGCCCCTTTTTTTATTTGACAGAGATCAAACTTTGCCAACACACAGTACAATAGTCTAAAATGGACAACATTGCATGAACAAGATTACAAATCTGACCAGATGGTACAGAAAAGTGTTGAGGTTTCATACCGAGCCTTTCAGGTCCAACACCTGTAAGAGTACAGATGCATCAGCCTCTGGCCATAGACAAAGCATATGGTGTAGAAAGGATATGTCTACATTTTCTATAAATTCTGAGAACATTTATATCAGGACTAAACTACTTTCATAACTGATAGAAAACAGAAGAAATCATCCAAAAACCTCCCCAAAATGTGCAAATACTGAAACCACAATGCTCAAGAGTATAAATACTTGAGCATTGTTATTGATGAAGTGAATTTGGATTCCAACACTCATGCAAAGGATCTCAGATCAATGCAATTATTTTAAACGACTTTATATTCAGAGAGCATTCATTTTCTGCAGTCTTGAAGGAATGACCCATGTGACAGTCCCAAACATTTCCTGATCTGCCATTGTTTGTTAAAGTTCAGCTAACTTCACCCCTAAGACTTGAGGCAGTCTAACATCACCATACATCCACCTTTGCACTGACAGATCAGTCATTAGTGTGGCTGCAACCAGTTGCTTCTCAGGTCAATATACACATGCTATAGGTTGTTTATGTGTACCAACAAACAGGCAATGCTGTTGAGTTGTCAAATTGAGTAAAATGGTGCAGCAACTGTGTGTGCAGTACCAGTTAAAAGAAGTTTTATTGGGTATCAGTGACACTACTTTCAAATTTTATGTTGTATGTTGGTTTAGGTTGTACCTGAAAGACAGGTGTTTCTGCATTGGACTTGCTGACGCCAGGTCATCTACAATCTACAGTCATTCACCGTGGGGTGCCCCAGGGCTTAATACTAGGTCCAATCCTATTTTCCATTCACATGCTCCCACCTGACCTATCAATGACCAATAACTTACAAATAACAAACACTCTTGGCTCTCTGTCCCATTCCATAACTCAGCATCACAGAAACCTAAGACAAACATGCTAATTCAATGTTTCTGAAAATTGTCATACATACATTCATAACCAGTCAGTTAGATTATTAAATGATGAATCTAAAAAAATCCTGTAAAAAATCCTCTATCTCTCTCGTCTCCAGCTCATTTGTGTGAAGATACATCTTTACCTGATGCGGCTGAGATACATCATGTCCAGAAAGAAAACAAAAATCTGTATCACATCCTTTGTCACCTACAGCATCCACCTAATTAACAAACTTGACTTGGCACCAGAACGTCCTTTATGTGATGGCATGAAGTTACGTTTTTATATGCTGTTGTTGGAAAAGCAACAAGTCAAATTCAACAAAGGAAAGATTTGATGTATTCATTAATGCTTTCATAATTCTTCCAGTTAGACTTTAAACACAATAAAGGACGTGTTTAAATGTACAGTAAG
This sequence comes from Argyrosomus regius, assembly GCA_946959425.1. Taxonomy (NCBI): domain Eukaryota; kingdom Metazoa; phylum Chordata; class Actinopteri; family Sciaenidae; genus Argyrosomus; species Argyrosomus regius. The sequence goes on from OX336895.1 coordinate 24,489,880, forward strand.
TCAGCGCAGTTCACCCTCACTGCCAGGCAGCAACACTGGAATCCAATACAAATCTTGTGTGAGTGTAATTAAGTGCAGGCTTATTGCATTCACGCTGCTGTTTCTCAAAGCTTTTTAAAGCGGTCCGTACAGCAGGCCTGCAATCTTTCAGCGCTGTACCGTCACGCACAATGGAGACAACAGAAGACAGTTGATGTGTTCGCCGCCGTTGATCACCGACCGCTTTGGTGAATCCACTTCAGACTCAGTAAGATGGGCAGCGCAGGTAGGAGGCATTCCATTAAAGGCCAGCAATGCACCTCCCCTGTTGATTACACTGCATTGATCTGGCACAGACAAATGACTGATTTGGAACCCTGCTGGTGGATGAGAGACTGGCCGTGTGTGAAAGAGTGAGGTAGAGGGAGCGTGAGACAGAAAGAGAGAGAGAGGAAGAGAAATGGCGAGTGAGTGAGTGAGCGGGGAGCTGCTGTTCCCACCAAATCCATCTTATTGGATTTTAGCTGTGGGCAATCATCACTCTCTAGCATTGTGCTACTTGGGGATTGGCTACAAAACTTTAATAAAAGCTCACCTGCCAAGCACACATGAAAACACAGTCTGTCGACAGCACCTTTGTGATTCCAAAATGAGGAATTTTAGTCGAAGCATTCATTTTGTTGTTGACAGTTATATAACAATTGTTTTCAAAAGCCTCCAATTACACACACACACACACACACACACACACTGCTCATAAGAAGACAAAAATAAAGACGTCATGTGACACAGAAAGCAGCCGAGTTAGTGGCTGTCTGTGAGGTACAGTATGTGTGTCCGGGTCCCTGCGCTGTCCAGACAAAAATCAATCGGCGATGATGCAGCAGCCTGAGCGAGGCAGCTCTTTGTTTCTTAACAAGTCTCCTCAGACTCTCGCCGGTCTCTGCTCAGCCAACACAACAGACACAATAGGTCAGCGGCACCTGCAGCAACACCATGGGAAAACCTGAATACGGCCACCTTTGCATTAATTGGTCTGATCCGAGATATCACAGACATCTCGTCCTATTTTCAGCTTCATTCACCCAGAGAACACAGCTGATTGTTATCAGTCAGATTGAAAAAATATCAATTCAACATGCAGGTGAGACGGATTCTAAAAATACCGCATTCAGAAAAAGCACAATGAAGTTTACCCTTTTTTTTTTTTAACTTTCTCCGAGAGGGTCTAGTTTAAATCAGCAACTCATTTGCATTTTCCCTCCATGTTTCTCTTTACTTATTATTAGCAGAAGCCTTTTCTGAGCTGTGCCTGTCACAAGTGGAGCTCATATACTGTAAACTGCAGGGAACATTGTCTTCTCAGCAGAACATATCCAACTACTGAATGCATGAAGGCATAGACTGATCTACTTTTAAGAAATACTTCTGTTTTACAGTAAAAATTGATGAAGACAGATACAAAGAGCTTCAAATGCAAACTCAGCAGACTGTCACTGCAAATAAAAATATATTTTTCAGTCATATTAATTTGTTCTTTTCATGTCCAATGGTGCCAGTAACTATCTTGTGCATCTTTGGCTTTATCCACTCCAATTCAACCTGTGATCTTACTATTTCTCGAGTTCTAGATTTGTAAAAGTCAAATGAAAATCAAACTTCTCGTCACAGAATTTGAATCGTCTTTTAAAATGTTTCAGTTCATGGGCTGTCACCCGGGCACCTGAGAAACAATCACAGAAGAAAAATATATTTATAACATGGCTTTGGATCTCGTGTGGCTGTCAGTTTGCCACTTTGCACTGGATTTGACAAGGTCTGTGACACAAACACACATCTTGTTCCCGTGGCTTGAAAATTCATCTCATGTGATCTAATGACAACTAACAAGACAGCTAAAAATACAACTGTGAGCACAGTCGACACACACTGAGAGTCTAATCAGCCAAATTGTACCAAGGGATCATCTGGGTTTCAGGGGAACAAACACAGTGCGCAGAGTCAACACCCAAGATTTATCCTTTGATTTTTAATTGTTTTTCTTTGTACTACTATCATGCTGACCACAGCAATTCTTTCTACAAGTCTTTGCAATAAGACTTTATACATACAGTATATATGAGGATCACTTTGAGTGGAAGCATGTAGCGACAATGAATGAGGAAATGTAGTCGCTGTGAGATGACTTGCAGCTAAATTACATATTGAGCCAACGAGTGAATGATTGTCTCATGTTCTCATGTTGTTATTTATTATGGCATAATTCTTTCAAGCATAATGTTGCAGGAATATCCTACAGATGTGTATCAAATCAAAGGGAAAAGCAGTGTGAATGTCATCAACTCACTAGAAGAGCTTTCATTGTCTTGGCATAGATTCCATGAAATGTGCTGGTGGAATGAACACTCGTTTGGTGTTTTGATGATGATGTTGGAGACACACCTGTTTCTGTACTATGTAACTTTGAGCTCTGGGTACGATCACCTGCAAAAAGTAACACTTTATGGCACACGCCACAAATGACTTCACTAATGAGCTAATGAATTGGTGAAACCGGTGCTGAGCTGGTGTCATGCCAGAACCAGAGCTAAGCAAGAGGCTCAGCAGCCTCTTTGGAAATAATGACAGAGGCGAAAAGACTGAAGGGCACACTGACGGAAGAAGTGAAGAGAAAAAATTAAAAAGTGATCGAGCAACAGTAAATCTGGGACTGACTTTTAGTGGTTGGTGAGAGCTTGGTGAAATAAAAGGCTGAAAGACAGACGCCGAGCTGGGCTGACTGCTGTTGGACTAGTAAGTAACATAGCTGGCTATTATGTCTTGTGTTGTGGACCTTGCTTGATGTTTGGCTGTGTTGGCCGAATCGCTAGTTTATCATCATAAATGATGTAATAACAAATATTTGTGCACAAATGCTCATATTTATGACAGTGGTACGCTCTGTAATTGGGGGCACTAAGTGGCAAAAATACTCATTTCTATGCAATGTTGCTTTAACTGAACAGCCATCTGGAATATTTTGGCAATGCTGATTCTGGCATTTTTGCGTCTGCAACATAGAGGCTATTCAAGACATACTGTAATGGACACTCTAGGAAAACAAGGCAACATTTAATTGCCGACCGTAACAATGGCTCATGGCCTGCAATGTCGTCAGGGGGAAAATTCAGCAGCTTGTGCAGGATCTTGGTTATTTGCATACAGAGCAGGGAAACAAAATCTGATCAACAGTCAGTGGAGATGGATTCACAGTCTGGACGCTACATCTAAACAATGTCTCACATACACACACACACACACCCACCATAAGAGATAAAATGGTCAGACATTTATGAGTAACCACAAAGCTATTTCCATTTCACAACACTTCACACTGTTCAGCTTGAGGCTGTCAGACCCTGCTGTTCTCACAAAGACTGAAAGTAAAGGAGGAAGAGGAAGTGTCGGGGAGAGGGATTTAAGATTGCAGGAGCACTATATGCTGTCAGAGAGTACAATGCTTTTGAACTCTCTCAGGTTCAGATTTTTTTTAAAAAAAAGCTTCCTTGGAACAATTTTTTTAACTGAAGCATCCAAACTTTGCTGAGCATGAGCACCTCGAATGGCTCATCAATCATCAATCACTGCAAGAAAGCTCATCAGTGGTTACTGGTCATTAAGTTATTGTTAAAAAGATCATTAGATGTAAATTACTTGTATTCTTTTGAGATGGAATCAAACACAAAGACGGACAAAAAGGCTGCAGCGCATCATTTGCTCCATTTCTTAAACTCCTTTATATCTCCCAAATGGTGCCAGTGTTCGGTTCCCATATCATGGTGTCTTTTCCAATGCTGATTACAGTCCAGAGAGCGAGGGAACATCCTGTCACAAACAAGAGACAGATGATCAAGCCTGACGCTATTTGCAACACTGTTGCTTTGCAAAACATGAAGCTATAATTAAATCCATTGTGATGTAATTAGAAAAAAAAACCATCTTGTATCCTCTTTTAATTGCTATGTGGTCTCACAACACAATTTCTCGTTATGGTCTTCTTGATGCGTGACCCAGGCGTTATGCCAGGAAATTTGGTGATGAAAATGAAAACAAGTCTGATCACTGGTGGCATTGTTTACCGCCCCGATAGACAACACGCCTCCGACGGCGTTGATACCGAAAGGGAGCCGTCGGCCTCACCAAAGAGACTGCGTTCTGTTGTAATTGTGATATAATCACCCGCGGCAGAAAGAGAAAGGCAGCCTCTTTTCTTCATGAAATACAACAACCAAATGATTCCTTAATTTTTGTTCATTTTCTCATTAGTTCTGTAAATGAGCAGTTTGATCAAGCTGAGCTGTAAATTGGAGGCTGCAGTGTGAATATCTGCGAATATCTTCATCAAAGAGTGGTGCTCTAATGTGAAGAATCTAAGCATGCCAGATATCTTCTGTGGGAACAACGTGAATAATTCTGCAGCTGCAACTGTCACCTGAAAGAGCGAGATTTCCAAAGATCTAATTACCAGTTCAACCATTAGCTAATTGATGCAGCCTGTTAAGTTTGATACAGTCGCCATTTTCAATTAAGACTCTTTTGTGAGAGCAGAACTAATAAGACCTTCTCTATTAATCCTGCTCCTTGAAGTTGGTGTGTGTGTGTGGAGGTGGAGGGGCAAAAAAAAAGAAAAAGAAAGGAATAGAAAATATAAAGAAATCTCCTCCGAGTAATTAATTCTGTAAAGAAACCTAATTCTACCAAAAGGAAAGGTCATCCTGTGCATGAGTGAGAACACATTCACTTCAACATATCGAAATGAGATTACATGTAGTAATCTCATTTCGATATGTTGAAGTGAATGTATCCTTTCAAAGATGGCAGAACTATGCACATAAATAAGATGTCCTTTGTGCGAAGGCACATAAAAAGTGAACTGAAACCCACATGTGGACAAGAACAATGCTAAAAACTGGAGGAGAAACAATGAGAGTTAAAACCTGTATGTTTGCTATTTGTGGTGAATCCCTGTGGGTGCTTCAGCCTCCTCTAAAGACATGTAGGTTAGGCTAACTATAAATTGTCTGTAGGGGCAAATGGTTGTCTCTCTCTGTCAGCCCTGTGATAGACTCAATGTAAACTGAGATGGGTGATCCTGCTCAGGACAACCCACAGGTTTCTGAGGAGCCGTTTTTGAAGCAAAAAATCATCAAAGACGTGGATCTTGGGTGGGCTGAATGATGCCTGGGTGCTCAAACAAATGGCCATGCTGTTAATTCTGTATAATTTTAAGTCTTAATATCATTTGAACAGGTGAGTTGTATAAAAATTCACCCTCAGTACAGTTGTCATGAACAGAGAAATTAGCTATAGAGATCAAAACTGTTTTTTGTACCAGGCTGTAAACATGTTTATTTCTGCTGTGAAGTTGGACATTTTAACATGGGGGCTTATGGAGACTTGTTCTCTAGCCAGCCTCAAGTGGTTGCTCCAGGAACTGCAGTGTTTGGCATACACAGAGATATAGAGATATGATCTCTGGTATTTACATGCAATCTGAATCTGGATAGCTTACCTGGTTAAAGAAAAACACATGGTAATGCCAGGTTCAACATGCAGAACACATTGTGATCGGACAACAATCGGACTTGCCAGACCAGATCTGGAGAACATTAAGTCAGCACTGTGATTGGATCTCAGCCAGATGCAAATGCATGACCCTAACACTCTAAGCACAAAGTCAGGGATAGCCATTTTTATCGAGCAATTTACCAATCACATATATCTAATTTGCATATTGAGATCACAATAGGGGCAGAAAGATGTATGAAGATACTGTTCACATGGTAATAAAACTAAGCTAAAGGCAACTTGAATCTATCTGCCCATGCCTACAAGCCCATTGTATGCAGACAACCAGTGGAGCCAAACCAAGTGTAGGTCCATTGCCAAAGCTATTAGGACAGCAAACAAGCACATTTCTCCAAATGTCAGTGTTAATTAAATGGTTTGCATCATAGCACCGTTTGTAACAGTGAATTATTTCAAGGTTATTTCAGAGAACATACAGTTATCTTCACAAACACCATGTGGTTCCACATCACAGGCTGGTCAAATGACTGATGAGAAAATAGACACGCTAATCTGATCTGCACCTTAATAAGGTGCTTTGATTAAAAATGGATTGAACCATTTCCTAGGTGTCCCTTGAAGAAGTGAAATTGATTCAGCTCAACAATGGAACCCCCAATAGGGCCTAACAGGGTCTGATAATAAAAATAAACTCATAAATATATAATTCAAGCCCTGCTGTTGCAGCTCACCTCATCTAGGAAGTGAAAGAAGGCAGAATAAAACATTTTGTGGGCATCAGATGAGACTCTCAAACTTCTGCATCTGTCAACTCATATACTGTACTTCTGTTTCAAGCTTCCCAGTTCATAGACTGGACACAAAGCAGTCAAAAATCAAAAACACACACTGACATCAGCAATGCGGGATACACATCTGGCCTGTTGTTAAGGCAGTTGCTTAGGCTCAGACTGACAGCCATCATCTTTTTTTATTATTGTCGTTCAGAGCTTGAAGACATCAATATATTCTTTTGATCTATGTTTTTATGCTTAGGCGTTTCAAATCCAAATGTCTTACAAACACCTTTGTAATGGAAATGTATAATGAGCTTTCCCAGAGGGGTTAATCAAACCTAGTGTTCTCCAAGAATGAAAAGATGTGAAAGACGTGAAAGGGAACTGATTGATTGTGTGGGGGGGAAAGAAGAATTGGTGTTCTTTTCTTTCAGGCAATTCCTTATTTCCTCCTTGATACAAGAAGTGATTTATTTTGACAGCTACCTCAATGAGTTTTACTTTATTTCCAAATGAAAAGTCTTTGTTATGTGCTCAATGAGAGACAGAGAGAAGAAAGGCATAAAAACAATAAAAAACAACAATAAAAAGATGGCATGTTAACGACTCAGAAATAGACGTGTGAAAGTAGCAGTTGAATGTAGCTGTGAGTAAGCTGCTGGCTGAGGGCCTGGTGGGTTAGATTTGACCCCACAGAGGAGGAGAGTGCACAGTCCAGGTCTATAATTAGAAAACACACAGTGCCACTAATCCTCACTGAATGATTAAGCAGCAAACAGCAAGTTTACAGCCAGGAACCCACAACCGAGCGGCTGCAGAGAGTCAAAGTGGTTTTCTCACTGAGCAAAAAAATCTTACAGCGGAGAAAGTTCAGTTGTGCTTTGTCAGGTGAGGCTGGTTTAGCCCAAAACAAATCAAAGGTTTCTAATAGGATTTTAGAGATGTTAACACATTAAAGCTGGATTTATACTGCCACAGACTCTACATAACCACAAGTCCGGACTAAAAAAGCAGTACGAACACCATGTGTAGACCAAAAGAACTTTGATTGATCAGCTTGGACTGCCTGTGCTTTCTTGAAGATTTCTGAAGTGAGTATTTTTGACAGTAAAAATGAGAGCAGGAGGAAGTTAAAGGCAGGTTCAGTAATCTTTTCGGCAACATTATGTGATCACCAAAAGCAGCCCAGTATCCCCAGGAATTCTGTTCATTGCCAACATGTGTTGTGGGGCAGAGATAAGAGTGTCGAGGTCAGAGTGGTGGATGGGTGTGTTGCATGTCAGACTCCGATGCCAAAAATCCCATCAGAGACCTATTAAGTCAAGTCATGCCAATTTTGTTTTTATAGCCCAAAATTACAAATCTTAAAGGGCTTTAAAATCTGTACATGTCACTCTCTATCCTTAGGCCTCCCCAAACTCCCCAAAATACCTCTGGAAAAGCAACAGATGAGGGACCCCTCTTCCAGGACACTTTTTCAAAGTGTTCCAGTTAACTAACTTTATCCAGACAGTTGTTGCCATTGGCCAATCTCAGAAGCCCAGTGGCTATCATCGGACGACAATTTAGCCTCTGGGGCAGCATCCAACATTTCTGGACTTGGTGTAGTTAGTGGACAGCCAGATAGCGGATATCTTGGCCAAGACCATTGTAGCTCATGGTGTGCTCTGAATTTATGGCCGTTTGGTGGAAACTTGATTCAACCGTTTCAGGCTCAGAGGATCAACTCTGATAACCCTATAAAACCACGACTAAACTTTAAGCAAACAGATGTTACTATCGACCAATCTCAGAAACCCAACAACTAACATCTGCCAACAATTTATCCTCTGGGGCAACTGCCAACATTTCTGGACTTCCGATGTAGCTGGTGGACACCCAGAAAATGTATAGTGGATATCTGGGAACATAAATGCAACACATTTGGTTATTGATGATCAGACAACAATCGTATTTAGTGTGATGGTGCTACAATCACCCTGGATCAGTGTCTGTGCTAGATGATCCACTGTAACACCTGGCACAGAATTCCAGCCTAGCCTTATCTTTGCATCTTTGTGTCCTCACAAAGCTTGTCTTACATACTACCTCTTCAAACAGAGTTCATTCAAAGTCAATTTTGTAAGCAGACAGACTGATCATTGCTTTTTCCTTCAAAGCCCAATGTGTATCGCATTCACATGCCTGCATAGTTCCAGAACAACCAAAAGTAATGAAGGATTTTTTGATAGGAAGAGACAGAAAAGGCAATCATTATCCAAAACACTGTCTCTCAGTCTTTATTTTCACAGAAGCCAATCATCTTCCGCTCAGCTTCATAATGCTGGAGACTGTGTTGGGACAAGGCAATCAATTCTGCTGTTTGTCGAATTCACAACTACATGTATGCAAACCACTCCAGCTACTATTATGTACTAGTAACACGAATAAACATGAACAACATGAATAGTTTACATCAGCATTGCTTTGCAGAATCATAAACCATTCATGTTTCACACTAAGGTTTGCACGGGTAGGACAGATAAAAAGAAAAAGTATTTGACGGGAGATTTATATGTTTTCATAGCCTCCTTCCATTCAGACAGGCACCTGCAGCAGCAGCCAGCTCTGGACTAACAGAGCTGAAGACAGCTAATCATTAGCCAGTTAGCCTCCATTATGGCCTGGGATCCAGGCCTGGTGATAAAGAACCCAAAGACTCAGGGCTCGCAGTTTAATGATCCAAAGATCAGTGCAGGATTTACGGGCTCCAGGTTTCCACCATGGCCCCTGGACAAAAGCTGCCTCCCTTCCTTCATTCACTTCAGCGGAGGGTTTGAGTTCATAAAACCTGGAAACAATGTTGTAAAGTAATGAAATTTCCCACCTTAGAAAAATAAAATGAAGGAGACATCAATCGTTGGGGTAAAGCTTCCACTTGATTAGATGATAAATAAAGGCAAGGTGCCAAGAACAAACATTACACACACTAGGAGTTTTACAGTGCCTTCAGCAGCTCTCTTATTTAGTTTTCTTTGAAGAGTTTGACATTGCAGCTCTGAATTTATGGGCGTTTGGCGGAAACTTGATTCAACCATTTCAGGCTCAGAGGATCAACTCTGATCGCTCTATATTGAGCCTGAGCTACCCGCTGATGTTTAAAACCACGACTAAACTTCCAGCTGCGAGCGGATGTCATCCATAACTGACAGACATTTATATGTTGCAAGCACAAAATCCAGCCAAAATCCTTCACGCAGACTCAAACAGGTTCTGCTCTTCTTTCTCAGATCAGCTCCAACAACTTTGGAGAATTTCCCCTCTCAGTGGTGGAGGGATCAAAGACACTATGCTCCATCCAATCATCTCAAATGACCCCACGAAACACTGAAGCACTGACCAGGTCACACAATGCATCCCCAGTTCTTTCTTCGTCTTTGGACTGTGCACCTGCTCATTACTTTAAATCTTCAAGCAAGACCAGTGTCCTCGATGTGTTTTGGAGGAGGCAGTTAATTGAAGAAATTCAACAGTGAGGGGGATGCTTTCTAACACGCTGTTCTATTCTCTACAACATCGTTTCTCAAACTTTTCACACCGTGTACCACCCTTAGAAAATATTTGGCTCTCCAAGTACCACCGTTAAAATGCAGCAATGCTGGTCGATGCTATTCAGCTACGGACAGTTCACACAGTAGGCAGGTTTATTCCTAATAAGAAGATTATTTACTGTTGACTGTTGTTAGATCCTGAACACAACCGGTTCAAGAACCAGAGCTACTTCAAATACAAGGTGAGTGAATGTGACAACGTATTGTATCAACGTATATTGAAACAAAATAGTACAGGAAATGCAAAACTTATTTAAAATTACATTCTTGTGGTCTCAGTTTATTTTAAAATGTTGTATTATTTTGATAATGTAATGTGTTTTTAAATTAATTTATTTCACTGAAAAGAAATATTTCAGAGATTCCTCCAAGTACTACTACAAGGACAGATACCTGAGTGACCCCCTTTACTCAACCCAACAAAAAGCCATAAGAGTGGGGCCATTGTCACGTTGTGTCTGAAAGGGCAATTAAACTTTTAAATTGAGTAAAGGTAATTTCTGGTTACACCAATCCAGTAAGTTAAGTAAGTAAAAAATCAGTGAATTTATTAATTCTTGATTATTGATTAAACTATAAGATTTAAAAAATAATGTAACAAATGAATAAAAAAAAAATAGAATAGCTTCTGTTGGTTTGTCCTAAATTGAAATCAAGACAACATTAGTCCACCTTATTTTTGCTTTTTGCTTTGTCTTGCTTCATGCTGAAGGTTTGCCGTCGTCATGGTAATATAGAAATAAATGGCACATTTCACCTCACTTTACGAAAGTCCGCCGGGTAAACCGTGTCAAAGATCTGACAGTAGCTGTGGTTTACTCAAGGAGACGACTGAAAACTCCAACAGTCGAAGAAACAACGTCGTAATTTGCAGCGAGCTGATGATTTGTTGCTACATTGCTAATTAGCAATTAGTCCACTGAGAGACTGGATGCAAATCCTGGTATTAATGGAATGTAACACATGCAGGTCTACACAAACCTCACTCTCCTCATCAGATCCAGGATTTCCAAGGCTCATCAAACTCTAGATGAAGCCAAGTGATGACATCTTCAGCTGGCATGTGTTTCAGGATTGTGTCACATCGGCCTTGGCCTAAGTGATTTTTACTCATCTCAGAAGACCCTCTCCATCACCATCACCATCACCATCCCCCCAATGTGGTGTGAATGCCTCCTCTGTGAGCCAGGCCAAAGATCTGCCAGCGGCCCCTCTCTTTGTGAGCTGAATGGGCACGTCTCGGACACGTTTTAAGGCACCCTAATGTACCATGGCTGGACCACAAAGGCAGTGTGGTAATTTGCCAGGGATAATGACGCTCACTTAATTCTGCCCTAGGGGCCACAAACAGAGAGCTTTAAAGAGAATCCCCATCCAGGGATGAGTCCCCTGTCCCCCCTTCTTTTCTAAGTCTCTCTCTCCCTCTCAGTCCACCCCTTCTCTCTCTCTCTCTCTCTCTCTCTCTCTCTCTCTCTCTCTCTCCCCTTCTCTCTCTCTCTCTCTTATTGGCCTGAAAGGAGCTTGTTTTCTTCCGGCTTATTGTCAGCCTGAACTAAATATCAGCAAACAACAGCGGGGCTGGAAGAGACAACATGCCAACCACGACTGGAGCCCCTGATCTCCTCCCAGAGGAGCAGAGAGAGAACCAAGACAAACACAGAGGAGCTTCCTCAAAGCAGCCCGAGTGGGAGCGCCGCTGCTCTGCTCCAATGACACATATTAGGGAAAGACATTTAGGCCACAAATTGAATTGAGCGGAGTAAGTGAGAAGGAGGCGAGCACTAAGCACAACAACAGAACGTAAGCAAATGCCAGGGCTGGCCTTCAGGGATATTAAATACAGAGAGCGAGGAGAGGGTGAGATTGGAGCAGAAGTGGTCCGCGCTTTTCATGATGAATTGGCCTGTGCTCTTCTGGAAGGTTTTTGGGTTTTTGGCACAAAATATTTGTTCGAAAAAGGAACTAGATCTGGGTTTTATTCAGGGCCACAATCAGGTGATGAACCCTCGAGAGATTCCTTTTATATTTGTGATAAAGTTGGTGCTCATCTTGTTACCAGTAAATCTAACACCTGATGGCAGATGGCAACCGACGCTGTGCAGCAGACAAACCAAAAGGTTACTTAAAGAGATGATAATATTCCATTATTTGGTTTGTGTTGGTTTTTTCCACTTTAAAACGTTCTTTTGTGATGTGAATCTGCTCCGATTCATGAATGAACAATTCTTTTTCAACGGGATGAGACCACGACGAGTGAGTAAAAAAAAAAAAAACATATTAAACACAGACAGATAACAACGCAGCTTCAGGCAACGTGTTTGCTCAGTGTTCTCACTTTCACGGGTGTTCACATAATCTCTAATTACGCTTGAAGGCAGATAACAGAATGTCTATGCTTTGTTAATCTACATAAAGTCTTAATCATGCCATTTCAGTGCAAACAAAGCAGAGCTTGATTACTGTGACTGAAGTCAAAGCCTGATGATGTCTAACTGCATGTCAAGTTTCATTCATTAAGCAAAAAGCCAAAATATCATGATCTGTTCGACGGTCAAGTGCAGAAATTTTTAGGTAAAACTGTTAATTTGGGTCGAGTTGAGGACCTTTGTTACACGTCTCCTGCCACACTCTCGCCCACGTTTCCTTCCTGTGCATCTAATAATGACTAAAATGTCTGAAATATAGTGAAAATAATGACCCCCGGATGTTGAGGGATGTAATGATACGAGCACTGACTTGTAATAATCAAATTAGCTAGCCATGCAAATGCACTGACAGTGACGAGACTGTTCCGGCGTAGGTGATGTCACAAGGTGATTGTGAACATCTCATCTGAACCGTGATTTCACCGTACACTGTCAATTAGGCTCAAGGCAGCCTGAGCCGGAGTGATTCACATTCAGAGAGAGAGAGAGAGAGAGAGAGAGAGCGAGGGAGGGAGAGGTAAAACTTGTCCATTACCCGCCTGTATAAAGCCCCTCCATCCGTCCTCCCACCTCTCCTGCTTATCCTCCCCTCTTCTGCCTCCACTGCCACACTCTTACCGCTACTTTTCAAATCACTTCACTCAGTCTGAATAAAGGGCTTTCACCCAAAAAAAAAAAAAAGGCAGCCTTACCTTCACAAGAAAGGCCACAGAGTTTTTGGGGGGATGGGGCGAAAGATATTTAGAGAAAGTGAGAATGAGAGAAAAGAAATAATAGCAGTCCCACATCGTAGAGATATCCACAAGACCGAGAGAGAAGTTTGGTGTTTGCCAGCAAAGTTGAGCACAAAAGCAAATAATTTTTTTTAAAAAAAAAACTACTGGAAGAAATACAAAGCAGGAATCCAGTTGAAAGACATGGAAAGTAATCGAAGAAATGCACGAAAGTGCTCATGGAAAGTTTTTGAATGAGAAAGATGAAAGTGTACTCACCAGCTAAGCATCACTGGGGTGTGGGGAGGGGGGCTGAGAGGGCCGTCTGTCCTTTTCAAACTGATTCTGGAGGAAGAGAGAGAGAGAGAGAGAGAGAGAGAGGGGGGGGGGGAGGGGTGAGTCTTTCAGTCGCTGCTCGCCTCCTTCTCATAAGCAGCGCACAGCCACAAAGAAGTGCTGGCGCTCTCGTAAACAAACCGCCAACTTATCAATGGAGCACAGAAGGCGGAGCAGGAATGGTATTTAAACGGGGGACTTCATGGGGTCGGGGGGCTGGAGCAAAAGAGGGACCTGGTGGTGCCTTTACATCAAGTGAAGGCCTGACCGGACAATAACAAACCACAAAGTTCAAACACATAAAACACTAAACCCCATAAGAAGCCCTGTATTGCATAGAGCAGCCCAAATATGTTCGACTGTAAATTAACGACAATATCAATGTAAATGAGGCGAGCGAATGCCTAATTGTGTTGCATCAAACACAGATGCTAATATCCAGAGAGCACTTTGGGCTCCAAGCTTTTTGATCTCAACGCCACAGAGCAAATTGGAACAAATAGCCCTGGCTGGTTTCTAAGGCAACGTGAAAGAACAGCTCAGACTTGCCATCCCTCTCGCGGCGTCAACTGCCTAATATGGCTGCTGTTTCCTTCACTTCCACATAGGACGGCCAAAAAATGAATAATAGCAAGATTAAATGAATGTTGGTCAGGTTTTTCAGCTAATTTAATTACTAATTAGTCTGGAATCTAGAAAAAAAAGAAAAGAAAAATGTCCATTAGAAGTCCCCAGAATCCAACGTAACAACTGCAACAGTCTTAAAGACGCTAAAAAATGGATTTAAATCAATTTACAATTACAGAAACAGAAAGAAATCTACATTTTAAAAAAATAGTACCAGAGAATACTTGGCATTTTTGCTTTTTTAACGACAATTAATCGATTATTGATATTGTTAATAATTAATTAAAATCCAGTTCAAAGCTCTTCTACCAGATTCTCAGTGCTGAGACTCCAAACAGCCACAAAGATAGGTAGACAAATGCATTAAAGGGGATTTTCTATGGAGCTAAACTGAGAATTTAGCGCTGAGCAGCAGGAAGCGTTGGCTCAAACAAAAAAAGTCCCCATAATCTCCAATGTCAGTGTGGGATCAGGCTTTATTCACCGCAACAAGTGAGGGGGAAGAATTCTCATAAACTGCTTAGTCTGTGACCTATAGTTTTAGCCTCTTTCAGACACACACACACTCCTACACACACACACACACACACACACACACACACATCTGCTGAAGTGATGCTTCTACAGCAGACAGTCAAACAAACAAAGCCTGGGACGACTTGACCCTGCTCAGCCTACATCAAATTTTATTGAGCAAATAACTGACAGACATGTGACATTCAAACATGTGACCTGTGATGTAAATGACACTGCAGAGATGTGGTTTGATGAACTAACCATGGATAACAAGTTGATAACAACAAATAGAACCAATGCCATACATGTTCATACATGGATAACAGGGATATCCAGGGTATAATGTCGACAAAGCTGGTTTAAAATTGTTACAGCAACAACTCCTTAAACCCAAACCTGAAAACACGCAGCTCATTGACTGATTAGCTGGATCATGACAAACATGTTTAAGGGTGAACCGCATACAGGAAGTCATTTTCAAATACAAACGGTTCTCTCAAAGGGTTGATATAATTATGATTTTAGAAGAGAACATGGAGGTTATAGAGAAATCACTGAGTTCTGTTGGTGCAACTGTCACAATTACATTTTCATGAAGTTACTGTGAGCAAAAAGACATCAACTCAACTCAAAGATTCTGAATGTTACTACACTGACATTGACATTAAAATATGAATTTGTCATTTGTCACTGCAGGACTCACTCTGGTGTTCATCAATTGAAGCTGCTTTTTAAAAGATGTTGTTGATGTTTCATTTTCCCTGCAGAAAACTATAATCAGGATTATTTCAGCCTGATAACAACATGTTATTAGTCATTAGTCAAGACATATTTGAATAACAGGCCACTGATTCAAGACCTCTGAATAACACTGTTAAATCATGTGGGTCTGCTTTAATTCTCACAACCGAACCAATAATAATAGCAGGATTAAAATTACAGACATGATCTTGCTGCACCAGAGCCAGAAAAACAGTACCAGAGAAATGGTAGATGAGATTGACACAGCTGTCGAGGTCATTGTCAGTTGTTTTACAGAAATCTCTTCTAAAATCTGCATACATATTTCTTCTTCTGTTTTGACTTAAAATAACACTGAGAATAGTATGACATTCACTGCTGATAGATAAGGGGAAAACCAATATAAACACATTGTTACAAAGTGACAATGAAATGGCAATTAAGCCTCATTATTGGGCCAACACATCTCTGCAAATCTTACATCAAAACTAATAATCTACGGCTACGTTAGCAGCCCTGTGACACAGCAATGCTTTGTGCTAAAGAGTAACATGACAATGCAAACACGCTAAATGCCTAGAAGCCACGTTCACCATGTCCACTATCTTAGTTTAGCATGTTAGCATGCTAACACTTTGCTAATTAGCACAAAACACAAGTATGTAGGCTAGTGAGGTAGGTAGGTATTTAGTCATGACCCAAAGTATTGGACAAAGTAACATTTATGACCTGATGGTGGCACTAGATGAAAGCTTAGAGGATCACCAAAGTTAATAAAACAAGTTGTTGAGACCTTTCACTCAAAGCCACAAATGTAAACCTCATGGAGGATCAACAAAGTCATTGGGATTCATCATCTGGGGACCACGAGTGCCTGCATCAAACTTCATAGCAACTCATCCAACAGTTGTTGATAATAATAATGACTGCATTCCAGTTCCCGGTCTCAGTATCGGGTAAGCTTTGCTCACTGTCATGGCTTACAGAGACATTGAACTGAGCCACTGTTTGAGACATTTTCCTCCTTTTCCTGCGATGACAACTCAAAATGTCTGCCGTGAAAACGGACTGTAGAAACACACAAACTCAACCTTCCCCGAAGATTTCTTTGCTGTACAGAATGACCTCACAACCAGGCTTCACTTCAAATTTAAATGTAATCATCATAATTGGACTGAATCTGAAAGTTATCAGGAGATTTATTCAGTTTTATTTTAACTGACCTAAAGTAATTTTAGGTTAATTTTATTCCCCTATTAAGTCTCTATATTTATCTGCTTTAAGACAGGGACACACGGAACAGATAGATATGTACATACTGTATAGCAGCAAGTAGAACAGTTTCTTTGTCTCTTTCTAGTGCTGAATTAGTCCTTGAAAGTCACCTATCTCTTTGGCAGCCAGTGTGTGTGTGTGTGTGTGTGTGTGTATAAAACCTGAGATGCTCCATAACTGCAGTGCTCCTGATAACAGTATGATGCCGACAAAGCAGTCAGGAGGTCGTGATCACACTCCTGTGCTCCAATCTGGAACTTTCTTGTGGTCTGTCTAAAGTTTGCGCAGCTCACCGCGGTGCGTCTCCTTCTTTTCTGTCCATAAGAAAGTGTTTATCAATGGTCGGCATCAGATCCAGCAGTGAAAATCAAATTCTCCTCATTAAGCTCCGGTTACTAGTAACTGAATCAGACAGTTTAATGAAGACTTAGCGGGAAGTAGGTGAAGAGGCGAGTTACGAGACAGCGGGAGTTCACAACTCAACAACTCATGGGGTTTATCTCTCTCTCCCTTTCTCTCTCAAACACACACACATACACACGCCCAGTATACTTGTGTAGCATTCCTCCTTCAGGGCAGAAAAGGAAATATGTCTAATTAGGAGCAAATTACTGCCTGCAGCTTTCCAGTTTACATCAGACTGTAGCAGGGTGCTGCTTCTAAACAAACCTTTTTATATTCTGAAGCCACACAAAGTCTAACACACCAGATCCTAGTTTTTACCGAACAAGGACACACTGCATGATATGAACTGAGCCAGAGGCACTGCAAAAAATATCTCAGTCTTCATAGAGTCATAGAAACTTGTAATATTGTCAGTGTAGGACCTCCTGATGTTACCACCTAAGGCTGACTGTCACTGCACCGACGGTTGTCTTCACCAAAAAATAATATTGGCATAGCATTTGTGTGCTCATTATAAAAAGGACAACAATGAATGTTTTTCCACCTCAATTCAGAAATCATTTAACTGAGCAGCCGACATGACTGTGGACTCTAACCTAATATTATACACTAATATACAAGTGCAAATCTTAGAAGAACCCTGCAGAATAATGAGTAAGTGATTGCATGTTTCTATCAACTACCCCTACACAAATATACTCAAGAACATGTGACAAGACCTAATTACTACATTTAATGTAACTGGTGACAAATCCATAGATAATTATCATCAATTCTTCAGTGCTATGAAACTTTAAAGCCCATTTTAGCTCATTGTGTTGGTTTTACTGCACATTGTACAGTTTCATGATCTTAGTTCTCACATCAACACAGTTTACAGCAGCAGACAGCTGCTAACAGCAAACTAGCTCTGACAAACCGACCTGCTTGGCACCTAAACAGCAGACAGACCAAGCAGCAACCTCTGTGGCTGTGAAGTGAAGCCAATGCGGAAATAGCCAAAAACCGCAGTTCTTCAAACGGCCACTTGAGGCTGGCTACAGAACGAGTCAGTCTCCATAAGTCCCCATGTTAAAATGTCCAACTTCACAGCAGAAATAAACATGTTTACAGCCTGGTACAAAAAACAGTTTTGGTCTCTATAGCTAATTTCCCCGTTCATGACAACTGTACTGAGGGTGAATCTTTATACAACTCACCTGTTCAAATGATATAAAGGCTTAAAGTTATGCAGAATTAACAGCAAGGCTGCTTTGATTGACAGTTAGGTGCCATTACATATGACTTGTTTGAGCACTCAGGCATCATTCGGCCTGCCTCAGATGCACCGATGATCCATGTTTTTGCCCCTTTGTAGCAAGAGTTCCAATATGGCGGTAATCAGAGCCGCATATTTCGGGCTTCAAACAGCTCTTCAGAAACCTGTGGGTGAGGTCACACATACACTGTCCATCCTTTGTACTGTCAGTGGTTGATACACATTCATATGGTCAGAATAACAGATGGGATAAAATCAAATATTTCAAATGAGTAATTATTTCTGTGTAAAATTTAGCAACGCAGCACATTTCCACCGCGTAGTGAGTAAAAATCACACAGGGCTTCTCTCTGCTCAGCTGTGCTGCTTCTCTTCCCACTCACATTGAGCAGAGTAAACAATGAGTCTGCCAGATAAAGCAATGTAATGACGGCGTTGCAAAATTACCTCGAGCACTATCGTTGCATTATGTGCTGTCACATTCTGCAGACTGTCCAACACATACACCTTTAAGCTAACATGCTGCAACGCTGCCCTTTCAGTATATATATTATGTCATATAACGTAAAACCTATGTAGATATTTGAGATGTGTCAGAGTATGGAAGCAAATTTTTGAGGTGAAACTGTATTTTGGACATTGAATACTACTCACGGCCCAATAAACAAAGCTCAAATCATCTAAGTACAGTCAGCACAGTCAGTTTCATACAGTGAATGGCTCTGTTACAAACCCATGAGCCTCAGCTCATGTTGCTGTGGAAAAGAAGCCGGCCAGAAACACCAATAAGAACTGTAGCAAAATAACAGACCTGATTAATTCATCTCACAGAAACAGATTGTGAAATTAGCTTTGTACAAAGTGTAAACTTTAGTTTCAGCTAATTACTATCAACACACACAACACATGGAAATAGATGCTTGTTACCAAAAAAAAAAAGTTCCTTTTGGGTCATAACTTCTCTTTAGCACTTTTAATGAAGAACCAGATATCTTGTAATGCAGTACACTGATCATTCAAGCCAGGGCACTTGGGCTTTGTTTACATGCTAATGCAATAAGTTAAGTCGGGTCAATTACATGCAGAGAATTACTTAAAGGGGATTTACAGTCTTAACAGCACCATCTACTGCTAGACCCTCAGTGCAAACACCACAAAACGTTTACAGTGTTGAACGCTATAAATGAAATCAATTGGGCTTGAAAGACAGGCAGGGAGCGAGTGAGACAGCGGCAATTACACAGGTTAAATAATAAAACACATCCAAGAGGATTCTGGCTGGTGTAGACAAGTGGCCGTGATCACATGGGAGCACATACACACACACACACACACATACATGCTGCTCCCCAAAGGTTGACTCTTACAGACGAGACGGTTTAACTTGCACAACCTGAAACCATGGCATCACGTTGACAGGCAAAGTCATCCATTACCCTTGTTATTCTTCCCCGTCCTCCCACACACAGCAGCAGCGACGGCGGCGGCGGCGGCAGCCTGGCCGGGTTTCCAGCCCAGTTTCATATGTCTTTGGCTTTCCATCATAGCACTTGACACCTGTTTATATACACAGTGACCTCTCACCCCGCACTCCCCTGTTCTCAGAGACAACCTCTCCAGGTTAGCAGGAGAGGTCACTTGTGTTATTGGGAGAGTATTGACAAATGGCTAATACAGCTTAGCTAAGATGTAAACAGAGTGTGAGCGTAAAGACTACAGAGGGAATAAAAGCGTCACTCGTCCCACACATCCACACCTCCATGTATACACTCTTAAGTGTTATATAAATATGTGTGTTCCTGTACTTCCATCTTCATTAAAACCAATTTCAGGCCTTGTGTCATGTGTTTCTGTCTGATTGCTCGCTGAGCTCAAGTGGGTCTCTGTCCTAATTAAATGGCACCTCCTCTAAAGAAGCCCGGGGCTCCTAATACATCAGCGTTAGCTTTAACGCTGCAAACAGCACGGCTCACTAACTGGCTTAGGGATGTGATGAAGAGCTAACTACGCTATTTATATGCAACAATCCTCAGAAACATGAAATCACCTCTTATAGACTGTACCATACTCTACCGGGGCCGGGTGAAATAGCTGTTTATGAATGATATTCACAACAGTTGGTGTTGTTGGTGATACAAAAGAAGGAAAAATCATTGCTATAGCTTTATGTCTTTTAAATATTCTTAATCAAGTATTTCTTTAAATTAATGTTTTAATAATTTTTGATTGGGTTAATATTAGAAATACTAAGAATGCCAAGCTTTAATTACTTGCTATAGCTAAATGGAGCTAATTAGCTTGCACCAGCCACCAGCCCTTTGCTAGCAGGGCCTAGCATACATATAGCGGTTGGATTAGCTAAATTCACAACTTTTAAACTAAGATGCTGAAAAAAACCAATGCAGAAGTGCCAAAAACTGCAGTTCCTCAAACATCCACTTGAGGCTGGCTACAGAACGATTCAGTCTCCATAAGTCCCCATGTTAAAATGTCCAACTTCACAGCACAGATCCAACTACATGTTTACAGCCTGGTACAAAAAACAGTTTTGGTCTCTAAAGCTAATTTCCCCATTCATGACAACTGTACTGAGGGTGAATCTTTAAAGAACTCACCTGTTCAAATGATATTAGGCTTAAAGAGACAGCGGCAGAGACAAGACTACCAAGATGGCGACGGCCAAAGCCACCATGCTCTGAGCTTCAAAATGTCTCTTCATAAACCTGTGTGATGTCACGGATACGACGTCCATTCTTCATACTATCTATTGTCTAACTGCCTCTCTGTTATTTCTCCTTCACTCAAATTTGCACTGTGCCAGCACAGGTGTAATCAATACATTAATTATAACTGCATGTCATTTAGTTCCTGGTAGTGCATGATTCACTGGTGGCGCTTACAGGGTCACGTACATGTGATTAATATTAATATCACCTGGATTATAACAAAAAGGGGAAAAAAAGAAAGGTCATTTAACTTCCTTATCATTTCAGCACTAGCTGCAGGAACCTCATCTCATCAAGGAGAAGTCGTCTGTGGAATAACACAGCTGGCATTCAGGAGTGAAGCTCCATGAAATAGCAGTTGTTAATGAGAACAAGCTAATACTTAAAAGAGGAACAGACCTTAGTTAACATCAATACAACCTGACTTTTTTTTTAAATAATTTAAAAAAATAGCACCCATTTTCATGTTTTGAGTACAATCCCACTGTGGTAATTCTGTATTTGTTCTGATTACATCACTTATGATCAAAAACTAGTGAGTCAATAACTTGGCTAACAGCCAAACATCATTCAAGGTCAACAACACAAGACATAGCAGCCAGCTAATATTACTTACTAGTCCAACAGCAGTCAGCCCAGCTGTCTTTCAGCCTTTTATTTCACCAAGCTCTCACCAACAACTAAAAAGCCAGTCCCAGATTTACTCTTGTACTCTTGTCGGCTTCTTGTGCGGTTACTTTTTCAAGTTTTCTCTGAGCTTCCTCCATGGACATCCCCTTTGGTCAGACTAGATATCATATAACACCAAAAAGTTCAATATACAGTTTTTACCATCAGCTTGATACACCAGCAGTTTATCACACAGCACGCTGCTGCAGCCATAGAGGGATTCACTTTATTTACTTAGCGTTATGAAATTCTATAATATTGGATTTGAAGAAGAAAAAAAAAAAAACAGTTTTCATAAAATTTGATTGAGATTCATTTCGAATTCAGTCGTAGCCAACAGAGTAACAAAGAGCTGAAATGAGAGAAGAATGACCATGAAAGTCAAAGGCAGACATCAGAGAGAAGAGATACAAAAGACCTGCAGCATATTGAATGTTCCTTTTAAACCAGTCTGTGCTGCTTCTGCTGCCCTTGCCGTGCGATCCTGCTGTGTGCCTGCATGCACGTGTTGTGTGCGAGTGCATTCACTCGCCTGGACCAGGTGTTTACTTTGGAATAAAGTCTTTAACAGAGTCTTCATGTGGTCCCCGGGCTGCTGATTAGTCTGCTACTGGAGTAAATGTAGATACTATGTTTGTGTGTCATGGAACATTTTTACAGTAGTATGTGTGTATCTGTGAGTGCTTTTAGGTGTGCACCTCTTTCCACCTCTCTGTTTCCGTGTCCTTGAGTGCTTGTTTACGAGAAAGCCTGCTCACATGCGTGTGCCTGTAACCCAATTTGATCATTCCAAGTACGGTTTGTTGTGCTGGTACAGAGTGCACAGCGGGGGGATTGAACTGTCTGAAGGCAGCCAGCGGCCGCGACCTCACTTTCAGACCAACATTATATTTATCGAGCTGAATATTGATCCGCACATCCAAATTGCGCGGCAGCCAAATGGCCTCGCCAGTCTTTGCCAAGCTGGCAGAACGAGACCTGGATCCATTTCACAGCACTTGACACGAACATGAAGAACATGCGATACACTTCTGTGTTCAAGTGATGGATCCTATTGTGAGGCCGCTGAAGTGTGCCGACAACATATTTATCACATTCGCTTCAGTCACTAAAATCATTGTGTTCTTTTTCACTCTTGCGATAAGTGGTGTAACTTATTCTGCCTCTGTGTCCTTTAATCCTAATTAGCTAAAACAGCAAACATGATGTGACTCTTGAGTGTGTTTTGGATGTGTGACTGTATTTAGACTCACATTCTGTTTTGCATTCAAACGGCGTCTTCTTTGACACAGATTTACATAATGGTACAGTCAGGCTTGGTCATGAACTGAAGAAGAATGAAAAACAAACTAGAAGTGAACATCACTGAAACTGCAGCCCTCCAAATGTTTATGAGTCTAATCCTCACAATTGCTGCAAGAAAATGAATCCTTCCTTCGCATTGCTTTTCCTGATTAAACATGAACAACACAGACACCACAAGAGACACACAGAATCACAAGGGTACTGAGAGCCAGCTCAATTTTGGATTCAGTTCCAAGTTGGTAAAATACCCAAACTCTGAGTCGAGCAGTTTAGAAGACACACGGGTCGTTTAACTAAAGCTAATATGTAATCTATCTGACAAAACTTCACAGTTATTTGAAGATCAATCTTAAAGTTTACATTTTTTAATATTAAAAATCTCGTGTGTCAGATTTAGGGAGCTTTATTTACAGAATATGCCAGAAATGAAATACAATATGCTGCATAATCTGCCATGTTTCTACAGTAGCCTGGAATGAACAAGCTAAACACTGGCTCTTTTTCACGTTTCTCTTCATGCTAGATGCAATAAAATCCTACACACTGGTCTTTTATTTTAACTTTGTTACAAAATACATTGAACACTAGTTTTAGCTCGTGTAGAACCTGCAGTAAACTTTTGGTTCTCTCTCAGTGGAAGACAGCGTCTGAGTGACAGCCTGTCTTCAAGTATCATAGAGGAATCCAGTAATGTTTCTCTTTTAACCTTTCGTCCCCTCTGATCACTGTGATCCTGAACGGGTTTATTAATGTTTTGAACTCTCAGCAACGTTTTTCTTTTACGAGCTTCAACCGTCCAAAAACATGCACATAATCAGCATCTGCGGCATAACCAATAAAGGTAAAATCACCCTCACTAACAAGACCGATTAAAAGCCTGCCCAACTGTTGTGTGGTACAACATCGTACTGCTTAAAGCCATCTTCACCAACTTTTTGGGATTTGAAGAAGTTGGTGAAGATGGCTTTAAGCAGTACGATCTATGCATGACTTGCACTAACACCCTGGATGGTAAGATCATCCCAAAATCTGACCATAAGGAGAAGGAAGAGCTTATTGTGTTTATAGTGGAGGGCTTCCTGCTTTACACCTATGTGACTGTAAACCATTATTACCATCCCATATGAAGAATGCAAAAAGAGTTAGTGCTCTAGGAACTACACGATGCTGGACACCCCCAAACACTTTGATGGCCACATTTGTCCTGAACATAATCAAGCTAAAACTAGGTCTGACACTTTTATCCAAGGCTAAGTGAATTCAACCATGTACGACTGAAAAATTGTGCAAAAAGGACATCTGCTTCAACATTAAAAAATTTGAAGTGCTCCAAGTGCTACATTCTTTATAACTGACACTGTTAGAAAACTTTCATTTGATTCAATACTGGATTGAGACACAATAAAATATGTTCTATCCCTAGCCCTGGCTAATTGCAATAGATACTACTGCCCCGTTTGAAAGAATCTGGACTCAATAACAAATTCGATAAAATGCTGTTGAACCACAAACCTCAGATCATCAAATCAATGAACCAGGTCCCTTCACGTAGATGCACAGAATTCATACATGAATCAGAGCAGGCAGCTCCACAGACTGTGCTCCACATCTCTAATCCTGAAACCCGAATCTTCCTTCCTATCAAAGCTTTGTGCGAATATCCCCAACAGCGCACACACCAAACCCTCTGTCCCTCATTATCCAAAACACTTGAACTCCATTTCCCTCTCACTTTTCTTCTACCTCGCATCTCAACAGAGTAAAACTCAGTGGCTGACAGTAGCTGCATCATTAAAACATGCATAGCGACGTGATCCAGCTAAATCCCCTGACTTTGTGGGTGGAGAGCAGCTACACCAAAAAACACAGAAAGAACAGAACTGATTCTTTCATGCAGTCCTGAAATGCTTACTTCCCTCTTAGGAGGGTGCACCGTATGTGGCGTTGAAAGGAGAAGAAAACCATTTGCACCTGCCTTTTGCATGCATATTTACTCCAACAGACAGTGGTCTCTGAGGCGTAGGGCCCTGAGGAAAATGAACGGAAGGACTGGGGTGAAGAATTATTTATTAAGTCAAAGGACACCGGCTTCCAAAAGGAGAAGAGACGGGATAACTCTCCATCTTTTCCCTGTTGGTCAGACGCCATCAAGGGAAGAAGTGAGCTGAGGCGAGTAAAGCAGCAATAAGTATAACCCCGACTGAGGAAGAAAGAAAGAGAGTGGGCGATGAGGAGGAGGAGGAAACAAGGGGGACGAGAGGGGAAGGGCGCATTGCAGCACCACGCAAATCCAGTTGAAAATGCACCTTCGGGGAGAGCTTGCCTGCAGAAGAATTACATAGAACTAAAACTAAATTCTGTTTCCTATGCTGTATGCAGCTGCAAAGCAAATTCAGACAGAGAGGGAATCAGCTGTATTATGGCAATCAGTAGCCTTTTCAGCCGCTCAGGCTGTGCAGCTCATATGCTTTCATACCCTCCACTATGTAAATGATTGGCAGAAAATTGAGTGAAATGTTTCTGTCAACGTGATGCATTATGTGCATTAGGCTAACACAGCTTTCAGCCTGCAGTGCTGAAACACAGCCCCAACTCTCCCCATATGGACACGTGGAATTAGAACCCTGCCACGGAGGAACCAAACATGATGCTGACCTTTTAACCCTTGACATCTTGGGACTATGATAGTTGAACACCTTATTCCAAAACCACGGCCACTAACATGGCTAATAACAGCTTCCACTCTTATGGTTTCAGGCTTGACACCAGATTTTGAATCTGGCTGGAGTAAATCCCTGCTTGCTTCCTTTCAGCCACAAGAGCATTAGTGGGGTCACCCACTGAAGTTGGGTGATCAGGCCTGGTTTACAGTCGGTGTTCCACTTCATCCCAAAGGTGTTGGATGGTTTTGAGGTCAGGGCTCTCTGAGCAGGACTGAATGTGTGCTTTGGGACAAAAAGGAAACAGCTTCCCCCAGATTGCTGCCACAAAGCTGCAAGCACACTATTGTCCTATATAAAATCATTGCACGCTGTAACACATTTCCCTTTATTGGAACTAACAAGCCATGGCCAAACAGCCGCAGAACCAGAGTCCACTTTTGTATTTGTTTTTTACCTTTTGAACATCAAACACTTCTATCCTGTAGTCTTGAAAGGTACCTCTGACACGTTTGTAGCTCCCTCCTTTGTGCAGAAATTCCTCAAACCTCCCCTGCAGCATAATTCACTTCTGCACTGTTGATCCATATTTCCAGCAGGTTCTAAACACTCATCACTCCACTAATAAATTAGTAAATGCATTCCAGAGGAGCATTGGACCCATGAAGACCCAAAACTTTCTCTACATCATAGCTATCATGACCTTTGTCGTAGTAAATCATTGGTAAACTAGTATCTCTTGTAACATACCAATCTTAAGGATGGCATGTAGAGAAGTTTCTGTAGATTTTTTTTTTTTGCCTGGACTTGAGGTCACCATAGGACGCTCTGCAAAGGACAGACCCAAAAAAACCTTTAAGATCCACCTTTCAAGCCTACGAGCCATGAACATTTGATGCCCAAAAGATTGATTTTTGGTATACCTTTACGAGAACTCTGTTTGGCAGAAAACGTACTGACCCAGACTGAGAGAACTTCAAGCATCAGTTTTTACCCCAACTGAACCCTGCATACAAACACTAAACCTGACAATGAAAATAAAAAAAGCTCCTTATTGTCTCTTAAATTTACACACAATCCGTCTGGGGCTCATTTAACTTTGGAGTCAACAGCCACAAGAGAGGAATGGATGTGGACTGATAGAAAAGGACTGCAAGTGATCCATCTTCCTGAGCTCGGGCTTGGTCAGGTGAACACAGGAGTGCAGGCCACGTCTGGTTTTAATCAATGGAAATTCCACCTGGAGCAGAGGCTGAAAGAGCCAAAAGAAGAAAAAAAATGTAAAAAGTGGCTCAGTGAAAAGCAGAAAATTTGTAAGAGAGACATCATCAAAGAATTTCCCTTCGGGGATCAATAAAGTACTCTATCTATCTATCTATCTATCTATCTATCTATCTATCTATCTATCTATCTATCTATCTATCTATCTATCTATCTATCTATCTATCTAGCGAGGGATGATAAGAGTGCCACAAGAGGGCCCCAAAATGAGAGATGTCAGGAATTAAAAATCAGCTTCTCGTGAGAAGAATTACACACAGTAAATAGGTGAGAATAAAAGACAGAGATATATTTTGAAAGGGTGAGATGGAGAGGCGCAGCAGACAGCAAGAATTAGACCATTTAACATGCGAGTGGCTTGGAATCAAGCTCCCAATCAATCTTTTAAAGTGCAGGGATGAAACCCCCATTCATCATTGTGGTGTGAAGATATAACTAAAGAAAAGAAAGTGGCAGGTTACAATGCCCCCGTCTTTTATCGACCTCCTCTCCTGGGACAACAGCAAAGAGTTCCTGACTTTCTGAAAGGCAGCCGGAAGATAGAGAGCGCGTTTGATTAAGTAATTTGGTGTTTACTGCCACAGACTCATCAGTCATACACGCCGTTTGCTTAACAACTCTTGAAATGGAAGTACTTAGCAATTAAGATTGAATTGCAGAACGGAGAGACAGGTTCAAATTATATGTGACGCAGTAAAGGAGGCTATTAATTTGGGTTCAAAGAGAGCATGGCCTGAGGGGGGGAATAAAAGGAAGCACTAAAGCGTGTTACGCTGTCTGAATGTGTATGTGCATGGATATCAGTGTGAGTTCTAAATCTCAAGCCTGCTTCCAACTGATTTCCAACTCGCCCGGAAGACATGTTCGAGCCAACATGATATGATTAGCTTACTTCTGACAACACCTTAAATAAACTTAAGGTGCCCTCAGCAGAACCTCCACAAGTCAACACGAATCAGTTTGCAAGTAATGCATAATTAATTCAGGTTTCATCAGCAACTCTACAACCCAATCAGAGAGGTGATTCAAGCTTCCCTACTTCTGTCAGCCTCTCAAAGCAGCAGATCAAAGCTTGTCGAGATTCAGTCTAGCATGAATGAGACCTCTCCACTGTTATACCCAACCTTAACAACACCTCTATTCATGTTCTGCTTCATTTCACAATGTGGTATCGAAGAGCCCGCAAACAGTAATTCAACGTTCTTGAGGACACAAGACGTAAACTTATACTTATCACACCGCTCACTGATTTCGAGGTCAAGGAACCAACCAGTCCGTGCGTTAGGGTTTGGCAAATGTAATTTATTTTTGATTGTCATTTTCATAAGACATCTCAGCTCATATGTGCTGTTTGTAATGGCAACTCAAGTTGTCATCAATAGCAGTTTCTTATATTTTCTACTGACCTATATATCACACTGAATAAAAGGCTGAAACAACGACATCAAGCGCTTGAAACATTTCCAGAGCCTTTTGATTGAAGAAATTAGATAGAGCCCATTAAATGAAATGCCATTCCAGTAACTGAGCCACAAACAGGTGTGGAGACAGGGCGACGCGCTCTTAATCTTGATCGACGCACCACAATTAAAGCACCGTTGTGAATCAATTTATAGGAAAAGACAGTAAACCTGAAATGGGTTTGAGCGAGCCACAGGAGAGCAC
The DNA here is from genome assembly GCA_946959425.1 of Argyrosomus regius. Classification (NCBI taxonomy): domain Eukaryota; kingdom Metazoa; phylum Chordata; class Actinopteri; family Sciaenidae; genus Argyrosomus; species Argyrosomus regius. The sequence goes on from OX336895.1 coordinate 24,518,396, forward strand.
CTAAAAAAGCAGCAATTTATTAAGAATGTGGTCGTTCAAATGTAAAAAAAATTAATAAATAACGAGGTACACTGAAGCCTCACAGCCACAACATTCATTACACAAAATGAGCTCCAGAGTGCATATATTGAATCAATGCACTAAGTGTTGCTCACAGATACATCTGATTGAGTGAAAAGTAATGCTTTTATTATCAGCAGACAAAAAAAAAATCCCTTTTCACTCGTATCAGTTTTGCACATTTTCAGTTGTTCTCACATAGCCTTGGGTTTACACAGGGCTTTGAAATCGTCCACCTGTGGTGCGTATGACTCTGGCACGGAAAGACAGAAATACCAAGACGGAGGAGTGGCATTGGATGAAGAGGAGGATGGCTTGAGGTGGCTTAAGTCTTTTAGTCTTCGTCACATACCTGTGCCAGCCAGCTGTCTGGGTGTCCCTGGAGGCCAGAGCCACCACACTAGATCACAGGGAGTGTCAGAAACACACAAATACACACACACACACACACACACGCATATACAGTAGCACAGAGGACTTGTCTTGTCTTCTGTCCTCAGTATCAAATGGCTGTTGTCAGCAGAGGCAGGGCCACTCTGCTGGATCCAGGCCAGGTCATTTCATTTCAGAATATTTCATAGCAGCGAGGTCATTCTGTTGTATCAGAGAGCTTAGCAGCCTCACTCATCACAAAGTCACTGTTCTGGTTTTTAGTACTGATCTTAAACTACTCTGCTTCAAAATGACTCCTTTCTGCTACGCGCGGTACAGAGAGATGCTTTCATTGTAATTACTAGTTAGCCACCACTCGTTTCTTTCAGTCTATCTGAAAAGATGATACATGATTATGTGTATTATGTTTTCAGTCCATGTTCTGAGTGAAATGGGTATCTACTACTGTAGTGCACAGTCAAATTTAAACACTGTCATTCTAACATTCTAGCACTTCTGACACAAAGACAGATGGCATATATTGTTAATAAAAAAATCAAAATAAAATGATCGTTCGTTTTAACTTAATTTCTTAAATTTCTATTAGCTGTTAATTTGCATGAATATGGACAGAAAACATAATACAAAAATTGTGATTAACTACAATTGATGACAAAAATCCCAACTAGATATTACATTATCCAACAGTAGTGAAAGTAGTAGTTAAAGATGGGGCTGGACCAAGCGGCAACCTCTATGAAGTCCATGCGGAAATGTCAAAAACTGCAGTTCCTCAAACGTCCACTTGAGGCTGGCTACAGAACGAGTCAATCTCCATAAGTCCCCATGTTAAAATGTCTAACTTCACAGCATCATTGGTAACACCTGTGTTTACGTACTATTTCATGTCAAAATGTCTGCTGTGAAAAAGATCAATTAATGCCAAAACACCTCTATCAGATATTACATTGTTTAACAGTAGTTAAACTATATTGACAATGAGGCCAAACCTAAGCTGTCTATACAATCATTTCAACCACTAAGTCGGCTCATTTAAGGCACCTTTAACTACAAACAAACTCTAAAATAGTTCCTCTGCCCTAATGGACCTCCTCCTCCTCCATTTTTTTTATATATATCGAGATAGCTTGTGGTGCATTAATGCTTAAATAAAAAAGCCAAAGGATGTTAAGGATGCTCAGTAGTGGGAGCTAAATTATTTGAAAACAAGGACGGATAAGAAATTACTCACAAGTAAGAAATATATAAAAGAAAGTCATGAAGTCATGCTGGTGTTAGAGAGTGTGACAGCTGTTGGAATGAAGGACCTGTGGTAGTGCTCCTTCTTACATGGTGGGAGTATCAGTCTGTTGCTGAAGGAGCTGTTTAAGGCCTCCACAGAAAGATAATCATGAGCATAAACTGCACTACATAAACTGGCATTAGTAAATATTTTCACCAACTAAACATCAATTTAACATAATCCCAGTGTCAAATAGCAGTCTCTGTCATTGGATATAAATGATGCACACAAAAGTACTGATTAAGTTAATTAAGAGGAATGCAACAAAATAATGAATAGTTAAAAAATATGACACTATAATTATGAAATGACAAACAAAAAAACAAAAAGAAAGCACCAACCGACTATTTCTCTGCTTTTTTTTTTTCAGAAAGTTTTGATTTGTCTGTTCAGTGAATGTTTCGCTCTGGGTGTGCTGTAGCAATGTAGAAACAGCTGGATTGTTACAACGGCACATTCACTAGAAATCTCATAAAACCACTGATACCATACATGGCAATATGACTTCATAGAACAAGCCAGTTGCTGTGTAAACAGAATGCTCAAGTGTAATAGCTGTTATATTGTGTTGGAAACACCCACGGCGCAGAGCAAACTCATGAGAATTACAAGGCAAAAGAAAAAGTTCAAACTTCAATCTATTTCAGGTCTTACAGAGTGTCATGATTCCAAATGCATTACCTGTTGAAGATTACAGAAAAAAAAAGTCATTTTTACTGTTTGATAAAACTAATCCAAAGCACACAAGAGTGCCCTACTAACATAAATCTCTGACAGAGATATGCAGCCACTGGAAAACACTCATTTACATCGCCAGCAGGTGACAAAAAGAAAAAGAGTGGGACACCTGAAGTTAAACACACCACAAATTGGCTGTCCCCAACCAACAAACCCGTGTTTTATGTCTTGTTTATCCCTCTCGCCACAGAATACAAGTGCCCCTCTGTCATTTGTGCCACTTTAATGAATAGGAGCACATCTTCAGCAAAGTCAAAGACTCGTGGGCACGGCCACCATCACCACAGGTTTGTATAAATCGCCAAGGGTGTCTGGGCGTCACGCCAGCAGTGGCACGCTGTCGAAGCAGCAAGGGACATCAAGGGTGGCTGGAGCGGGTCACTGTGGGGGTGTCCGATGGGTGAGCACAGAACTAAAGTGAAGGGAAACGGTTAAAAAGTTCCTACTTTCATTGTCTGTGTTGGCTGGAATTCACAGTTCCACAGCCCTGGTCACATACTTTTGTATTCTTCTCTGTTTTTCATGGCTCAGATTCAGTCCCTTAGCTACAAATACGGGAATTCGAAATGCAATTATATTTGATACAATATGCTTGCAAATTTGTTTGGGAACCCCCTGTCCTGTTTCAACATGACAATGCCTCCGTGCACAAAGCCAGGTCTTTAAAGAAATAGTTTTCTGTGGAAGAATTTGACTGGGCCGCGCAGAGCTCTGACCCCAATCCCATTCAACAACTGGAATGTCGGCTGCAATCGCTCAAAATCAGCGCTGGACCTCCTTGATGAGTGTTGGGAGCAAATCCCTGCAACCAGATTTCAAAATAAAAGTCTTTCCAGAAGAGCGGCTAGTTGTTCTGAAATTAGATGTTCACACATCAAATAAGGGTGTAAAACTAAAACTGTCTCAAACATAATAGTGAGGACTGTCATTGATAATTGCCTGCATGGATTTTTGATATTTTCATGCAGCTCACAGGGCAGCCAAGGGCCCTTCAACACATAGACTGAGACATCTGCATGTAATAACAGCCTTTGCGTTGTGCCAGCCTGCTGTCTGAGGCCCCCTGACCTTTAGCCAAAGTCTTCACCCTCCAGAACCCTCCAGTACCCTCATCTACAAAACTGAAAGTTGCAGAAGAGTGTTCGGGAGAGCTGTGAGAAGACTATTTCTCTCCTGTTGTCTTCTCGCTGCTCCCCGAGGGCAACATAATTCACTGGAGCCGAAATGAGAAGCGAAACCAAGAGAGGTGCAGAAAATGAGAGAGCAGCATGTGTCTAAATAACACACACACACACACCTGTCTGTCTGACCCCATGATAATTGCTAGTCTTGTTGCAGTGATGTGATGTAAGTATTCATCTGGTTTCATCATAAAGACATTCAACCAGCCAGGTGTTTATGAGCAGACCAAGTCACTGCAGTGTTGGTAAATGAGGTAAACAAAGCCTTGAGGGCGAGCTGTAGATTTAGTGCAGAGAGAAGGCAAGAAACAAGGTCAGATCTCTGGACACTGTTCTGAAGATATTGAACTAATTATATTTAATGAGACAAACCCACAGAGAATTATCATCAACTCTGCAGTGCTATGGCGCTTTTAAGCCTATTACAGCTCATTGTTTTGATTTTACTGCACATATTGTACAGTTTCATGATCTTACTTCTCACATCAACATTGTTTACAGCAGCAGACAGCCGCTTACAGCAAACTAACTCTGATAAACTGACCTGCTTGGCACCTAAACAGCAACCTCTGTGGCTGTGAAGTGAAGCCAATGCAGAAACAGCCAAAAACTGCAGTTCCACAAACGGCCACTTGAGGCTGGTTACAGAGCGCAGAAATAAACATGTTTACAGTCTGGTACAAAAATCTGTTTTGGTCTCTTTAGCTAATTTCCCCGTTCATGACAACTGTACTGAGGGTGAATTATACAACTCTTTAAATTAGCAGTGTGGCCGTTACAGATGGATTGGTTGCTCAAACGGGATGCGGAAGAGGCAGGGCTGCCAAGATGGTGGCTCTTCAGAAACCTGTGGGTGACATCACGGCTATGACGTCCATTCTTTATACTCTCTATGAGACAGACTAGCTGCTTAACATAGTTCAGCATTTAGAGCAGCTAATTTTTCTCAGGAGTTGGTGGAGACCAAACCAGAGCTAAAAGGAGGGTGAACATTGAATTGGACTGGACTGAATGAATACTGTAGTTGCTTTGTGGCTGCTGGATGTGTAAATAGCTGCTTGCTAACACATTCTCCTTAACTCTGATGTGTTTGTGTTTTTAGCTTGGTCTGGAGTTCTTCTGCTCTCGAGTGGTTGAAAGAATCATTTAATGCAGCTTTTTAATAAAATGAGAATTTTTCCTCAAAGCACTGCCCTCTGTGTTTGGGTCAGGCCAACACGGTGGCAAAATGTTGTACTTAGTACCCCTTTTTTCCCAAGTCTCTTTTCATCTTTGAGAGCTCTTCATGTTGAAAGGACAGGCTGATGTTCTTTACAGTTTTTATATTCTTTTAACAGTGTTTAATCCTTTGCTTCTCTTTCAAACATAAAACGCATCTTCATTTGTTGTCTCCTGACTGAAGGTCTACACCTGAGGTCACCTGAGGGCTCACTGAATGTAGACTGTGAGGTGTGGTCCACACTCCAAAAACCAGCAAGTGGACCTTTGAGCTGCTACATGTAAAACTTCTCTGGTGCACAGTGTTGAAAAGAGGTGAATCACTTTTTCTTGTAACATTAGTAATGATGATCCAGTATGACTGATTTTAAAAGGACTGAATTTACTAAATGAGTTGAGTGTTCCTAACACACCATGTGCTGCGTCCAGATGTGTGTGTGGGTGTTTTTTAAACTATTAATATATTTGTCATTTTGAGAAACGCTGTATGTTCAGGACCACTATTGGGACCTCAGCCATAGTTTAAAAAAGGGTTTGACTAAAGCTGCTATCGTGGTGGGTGATGAATGGGGCTGCTGGCCAAGACTAGCAAAAGCAATCTGCTGCGTGCGGGGGCAGACATTTACTCTGCCATCAAACATCCAGCAGCTGATTTACACATCGCTAGAAAGTGCTCCACTTCCTTTCCTGTTAGAACTACCTGCGGCCCCTTAGCATTTTGTAAACAGGAATATGATAACAGGCCCACACATTTATCCCATTGAGGTCAGGTGAAGAAGCCTGACAAGACGAGGAGGAAAAATGACAAGCTAATGTTACCTCCTGTAGTTGAATGAATGCACAAAGGAATGTGTGTATGTCTGGAGCTCATTCATCAAGTCTTACGCCGGCATCGCATAGTTTGCGCGCTCTGAGCTGCTAACGACGTAAGACGGGAGGGGAAGAGGGTCATATCACAGAGAGCAGAGAGCGTTTGAAGGTGGCGGGCAGGGGCGCCAGGTGTAGAGGTCACTGAAGAGGAAGAAGAGGAGGCTTTAACTGCGAGTAAAGTGGTGCTAACACAGAGACAACATTGCACAGCAGAGGCTTCTTTGAGCTGCACTGTTATGGAGGTAGGGGGAAGGGGAGGGAAAGTGCGGTGAAGTGCGAAAGACAAAGAGACCAACATCCTCAAAAGCAGCTCTAATGGACCTTGAGATCCAGGTGGAGGGGGACATGAAAGCTTTGAGGTGATTTCTCTATACCAAAGTGTGTCCAATCTGAGATGAAATAAGGTGTGCATGTGGTTGTATGTGCAAGGACAGAGGCAGACTATCCAAATAATGCAATAGGTGGCAAGAGGTGGCACATACTGCAAGCTTTCCATCACCCAAACTCTGCTGGACACATATCCAGACACAATGTTTCTGGAGTGTGTCTTGTTGGAAACAGTGGAACGAGGAAGCACGACTGGCTACTTATCTCTACCATGCAGACGTTTGGCCTCTGGTCTTCCATCACTTCACTTCCTTGTTAACAGGCTGCACAGTAACCACAGCGCCACGTGATTCTCCCCACGCCATGGGGGGAAAGGCCACCTCTCCTTGTTTGATGTTTCGGAATAGGAGAGGCGAGCTGTAGACGGTAGATGCTGAGGCAAATGTTTTTCCATTAATCAGCCGGGTAGCGAGGATTGATTTTAGGAGACACATAGGTGAATCTCATTTCCTTCTTGGCTTAATCCAACATTTCAATTTACTCTCACTTTCATCCACCAAGTCGAAATAGTAATAGATTTTTTTGTACAATAAATAATTCAGATGATTGTGATTAAACTTCTTGCCGTTCTCGTGCTCTGTGCGATGGCGCGTTGGTTGCGGGCCAGCATGTTTCTTAACACTGTGATGCTGACGACGGGACCCTGAGAGTCCACTGTCTCTGTTTCTGCTAGGACATTAATCACTGTCACACTCCTCTCTTTCTCTGTCTGCCTCGGTCTCAAACAGACCTTCCTGCCCCCGCCGAGAGCCACTTCTATTGCCATAGTAACCAAAGCCAAAAGCGAACCAAACCCAGCAGTGCTGTAGAGGTAGCTGGGCACAGAACATGCATTTACAAATGAAGGTTTGAAGCTTGAGAGGGTCAGTCTTATATGCGTCGTACTTTTTGTTTCACTTTGTTGACTTCAACATTTGTTTCACCTGTTTGACAAAAAGAGCAACCTTTTTATGGCACACTGCACTCCTCATGTCAAACATCAAATGAGGGCTGGGGTCATATTCAGAAGGGTCTACACTCAAAGTGTTTGCTGTTACGCTCATTTCGTAGACATGTTCTCCATGTCCGGCACCAGTTAGCTAATGAGCTCCTGATTGAAGCTACTCTTGCAGCACCCACCCCCCCTGCAAGCCTCAAACTCTAGAAATAAGCCCAAAGCTCACACGCAACATGAATCACAAATCAGCCACTTTTGGTGGAGAAAAACTCAAGTCTGTCTGTTTGGCACAGAACCAAGCGATTTCTGGCAAGAGCCAAACAAAAAGGTCAAAAGACGGAGTAGAATAATTTCCCCTGAACGTCTGGCAGGTTAAGCCCGGAGTACAGCTAGGCGCTCATTGCTACCCAGGTCAAATAGGAAAAGCTATCAAACGCAGACAATGAATAATAGCCCGGTCTGGTTCTCTGTGAGAATGTTGAGATGTTTTGGCACCTGAGATGTGAAATAAGCCTATAGCTGTCACACAAAAGAGCATGTGGTCCCTGTTATTGCTTCCCTTTGTCACTCATTCCTCAATTTAGAAAGCAGGCTGTGTCTGTGTCTGTGCACATACAAACTCTTCACAAAGATTTTCTATAGAAAATTGACCATTAAAAGCAGATTGTGTGGGAAATCGTTGCTGGATTGTGAAGAATTAATTACTCTGAAGGACAAGAGAAAGATATCAATCAGCGTGAGGGTATAGAATATTTTGAAAGCAGTGAATGTATCATCAGATCAGGTAGAAAAAGGTTCACTGCGGTAGCTAAGGAAATATACAGTTATTCAATGTGCAGGCTTCTTTGTGTTTTGGGGTCAGGGACAGTATTTATACATTACATTTAGAGGCTCTGGAGTCTAACAGGAAAAGATAAACCTGTCACAAGAAATAAGAAAAAATAGAATAAGATAAAGAAACCATCAAAACAGAAGCAGCAAGGTCTGTGTATCTGTGTGCTCCAGTGCATTTGATTTTCAAACTCTCACTGGACCCGTCCATGTTGTGTTCCTCTGTAGTTCAAAGACTATTTGTGATGCATCCTCTGCTCTGCTGTTCACTGCAGGCTGACATCTAAACAGGACAGTCATAATTTTCCATACAACAGTCTGTTTTACAAACACAACAAGAAAAAGGAAATGCTTCTTACTACAGTTCACTACGGAATCATACTGGACAACAAACCAAATTCAGTTACCATCGATGTGAATCTTTTACTCATCCTAATTTGTAATAGGCTTTAATTCCGAATTTAAGATTTTTTTTAATCCAACACAATTAAAAGAGCTGCAACCAGAGCTACAAAGACATAGCCAACCATTCAGCAAGGAATTTAGCAAAGGTTGAAAGATTTTATAATCTTTAACTGCTTGGACAAACAAATCTGAACTAACATGAGCAAAAATACAATGTACCATTGGAAAATATTATTACATTTATCATTATCAAGGTTCATCTGAGAATTCATCATGACAAAGTTTTTGAGGTCATATGGTCCAGCCTTAATGCAATACAAGGCTGTCAATGAATATTCTAAAATTGAATAAATAACCCAATTGTAAGAAGAAAAAAACATATTTCTTTGTGAAGATTCATATTAAATTATGAAGAAAAATAGCAGCACTACCATGGCTGCATGTCTCGAAAGTTCTCTCGCGGGCCTGGACCTCTGCACCAATGTACTACATGACAAACAGGAGTCACACATCAACTGATTATGAAATGTTGGCCAAGTTGAAACAAGCAAATAATTCAACAACAACCATGTGGTAATGATGAGAGACAGTTCACAACACAGCGTGATGAGAGTGATTTGCAAAAAAAAAAAAAAAAGGCTCGTTTGGAAATAATGATAAAAACCAAAACCAAAAACAGCAGCCCGGGCTAATGATTCAGTTTTCACAGTACAGAGCTGTGCTTCTGATTTAAGCCTTTAAGGCTCAAAATAAAATAAAATAAGCCATTTTGACATGAAATAGTCGGGTCAACGCAGGTGTTTTCCAATGAAATTAAGGTTCCATTTACCCACCGAACCCATTTATTGTAGCAGAGCCTTTCCAGTGAGCCAACATGCACCACAGCAGCACCCTGACTCTGTTTGACCTGAATGAACCTTAATTAGTATCATTGGTAACACCTGTGTTAACCACCCGACTATTTCATGTCAAAATGGCTGCTGTGAAAAAGGTCTGTTAGCCACTGTAATGAAGAATATAACAAAATGAACTGGGTCAAAGTGAGCGGCAAAAATAAGATAACACACTAGAAATGAGACAATGTGCTTACACGGTCATGTCTTTTCATCAAGAGAGGAAAACCATCCCTAACCAGCAAGCAAGGTCACTAAAAAGAGAGAGAAAGAGCAGAACTAAAGGAAGCTTAAAACAACAAAGTTGGGTTATGTCCCGTTTTTTGGTCTGCCCTCTTTCGAACATAGTAGTTTGAACCTATTTTGGGCTAAAAACACTATACAAAAGTTTTATCTCAAGTATGAGAGAGGACAGAACAGCAGCTGGAACAAATCCTATCAAGTGTCCAGGAGAACATGGAACTTTGGTGGGAATGAAACAGAGAGTTTCTCTCCCCAGTTAGTCTGTACTCTACAGCAAATTTAGCCATTACATTACATTTCCAGCCAACATCTGACAAACGGAAGACTGCTCTCATCATATTTAGTGCTGCAAAATCATTAGACTCATACTGCAAATCACAGCCTGACATGTGGTTGTCCAATTACACGTGCTGTGGGGATGGAGGGTTGCGGGTAACAGTGAAAAGGGGAAACCAGCTGCCGGCAATCGCTAACTGCTGATTTTCTTGCCATTACTGCAAATATAGAAAACGCACATATGCACACACGGACACAAACACATTGGATATGCAAACAAGCAGGCACGTTCACAGACACCAGGCTGCTGACCAGTGGAGATGCATGTGCTGAGCTCTCTAATGAGCCAGTTATACGACCTACCAGAGGCAGTTAATCAAAGTCTGATACTGGAAACAAACCAATGCTAATAAAACTTTAGGTAAACACATCAGGCACTCTGATCCGTTTCAGCTAATAGCCCCCAGAGATGACAAACTGAATCATGACACCCACTTACAATGGCAAATAATCCCAAACTTCATAAAAAAAAAATAGGTAAAACATGTTATAAAATCACTTTTTTTTTTCCTGTCATTGTGCAAATACATAGCTAGATAAATGTCACAGGGGTTTCAAATATGTCCTAATCCAAGTCTTGTTTGGAGGGCTTACTGCAAACCTATTACTTCACTGAGCACAGACTCAAAGGAGTTTAGCTCTCACCCTGTGACTCCATTTGGAAAAGATACAACCATTTTAGAGGGAACAGCAGGCTAAAAATGAGCCTTATTCCATTAGGACGGGTTTTAAAGCAGTGCACAATGGAGCTTTTCAAAGTAAAACACCTGAAACCCAGAGATCCTGGAGGGGAATGCTGAGGATTTAAAGCAAACCTGTTTGATGACTGTAACATTTGTGCATTGTAATCGTTTTTTTATGTATTATCATCACTTGAATTTCATGTTTACAGTGTATATGATGGCGATACATTAAAGATATATGTTTAAAAGTACCACATTAGTGTCATCCTCAACATGATTTCTGTCTGTTTTGTGCTATCAAACATTTTACTGCTGTTAGGTCGCCCCACAGTTTTCACTTTGCCTACTGTTACCAATTTATCACAGCAAATGAACAAGTACAGTATGTAATAAGGTATTTTTGCCCAAATTCCTGCATTTCTATATCATTTGGGTGACAAATTAGAAATGAAACCTGAATAAATGAGTAAAGAAGCATAACAAAGGCAGATGCTTCCATACAGACCATAAGGGATCACAAGTATGAAAACCATGTGAATCATACCTATACTATGGCCTTCACAGTCACTGGATCTGAACTCAGCTGAACAGCGCAATGGAAGGGTTTTGTAGCAACCTTTCTCTTCAGACAGTGCTCTTCATCAGCACCATAAGAACACCAAATAAAGGTCTATGTTTGGATGAAAGATGGAAGAAAGATTTGGAGAATCTATGACGAGTGTCAGAGTTGTTTTGGAGTGTTTTGTGCTAGTCCAGCACATTATATTGGTTTTTACTTTACTTTGTCAACTGTTTATATAGCGTTTTAACGTGATGATATAACTATCAACGCAAAAGAACATTTGAGCATTGGTATGATGATTAAACTTACAAAAAAGGTCCAAAAAAGGAAACAATCAAGATACAGTGAGACAAGGACACTCACAGTACTACTAACATAGAATCAAGTGACAGCTCTAGAGGGGATAGATTTAGCATGTCCAGCTGTTGGTAGTGTTGGAGAGGAAGTACTCTCTAAAGAGCTGGAGGTCTTCAGGGGGGTTTTTGAAGGTAGAGAGGGTCGGCCCTGATCTGGTAGGAACTGGTAGGACGTTCCACAACAGACAACAGACTAGAAAAGTTTGGATTGCCCTGAGTGTACGGGTGGCAGAGCCAGGCGTCATTCATTGGAGAAGTGCAACGGTCAGGAGGTAACATGCCTCTACGAGGGCATTCGAGTAGGTGGGTGCAGAACCGGAGAACTGAACCCTTTGGGTTGATTGAGGACCAGACGCACCGAAGACAAACAAACAGAAAACAGGAAGAGGCACTTGTCGCTCATCGCACTTAGCTTATGTCTCTAGTAAAGTAGTCATACCTTGTTGTCAGTACCCTACAAAATTACCGATCAGCATTTTCTAAACTGCCACCTCAATGATTAAAGGCTGCGTAGGTTTAGGCAATTAAAATTAATTGGATGAGTTTAGCGTAGGATTGCATTCATGGATGAAAGAAACCAAGTTGATTGTTAGTGGGAGATCAGAACAGAGCACTGATCCCAAGGTTTGTTGTGGTGATATAACAACATCAAGCCATAAATGACCAATAGTGGCAGTCGGCACACATAAAACTATTTCACAATATTACAAAATACAAGAGGATGTAGACTCTCAAAACAGAATGTTGATATTATATTGACCCAGCTCAACTCTACTAATCATGATTGATTCTCATGAGGAAGCCTCAAGGAAAGTCTTTCTCAGATCTCTGATGAGGACTTTGAAAATTCATGAGACCTCTAACATAAGAGATCTCTCCAGTGTCTTGTAAAGCAAAAACTGACAACCTGAGAGCCCATCCAGCTCACAGAGCCAGTGGTTCAGAGTGGTATTAAAGCAGCGGAGTAGGGACAATGTTCCCACCGTCCCCACAATGGGTTCAACACCCATCTTCCAACCCAGTCCTCCGGGTCACATCAAGCCTTGAATAAGTTCCCTTCCTAAAGCTTGTGGGGGTTTCAGCCATGCGTCCAGAGCATCAATGGGAATAGTGTTCCTCCCCCCACAATGGCCAAATCAACTATGGGAGCACTTTCTCCTCCTCTCGCGCCCCTTTTATTCTCGCCCTGCTCAGACCTTTGCTGGGGCTGAACAGAGGAGGGAACAGGAGAGAAAAGGCACATGCCTTCACGTCCGCTTCGCACGCACACAAAGAGAAAAATCAAATTGCTCAGACATGCACGCATGCGCACTTTGCACGTATGAGCGCATGCTTGCACACTACACACACCTCATCTAATACCAAGAGGGATAACAATGAGGATGTGTGAAAAGAAGGAAAACACTGAATGGTCTGTGGCTGTAAGGAAAACACCTTCAGTTTGAAAGCTGCAGTCAAATGACCAAGAGAGGAGAGACGGTATATAACTGTATATTCTGATGATGATACCAAGCAGTCAGTGCAAGTTTGAGAGCACTAAGCCACGGCTGAAACATAGAATTAATTGATCGTTCAGTCTAGAAAATCTCCTAAAGTTCCCAAAGACTTGCAAAAGATCTTCAAATTGCTTGTTCGGTCTGATGGTCCAAAGCCAAAGATGTTCAATTAATAATCATATAAAACTGAGAAAGGCAGTAAATCCTCATAAACAAGAAGCCAAAAATTCTTCAGAACTGAAGAAGCCTCTTGGATGAGAGGTGAAACGTCTTCACGGATCTACAAGCAAGTCCAGTTACCCAAGATTTAACCCTTCTTAAAAGGAGATGACCTGGACGAACCTCCATACACCTCAATTCAAAAATACCAATGTTTGACATTGTTGCAAACCCTAAATAAAAAATAAATCCATCAACTTAAACACTATTAAAATATGACATATTACATTAGATTGCACTTTCATCTGCATCTTATTTTTCTGCTTGACAGATTGCTCGCCCCTTTCATCTCTATTCACCCTGTTTGTAAAGGCACGGCAGTAACAACACGGGGGAAAGAGAGGGCAAACAATGATGATAACGTTCCAGAGACAAATTGAGTCTTTTGGGTCGCATCAAGCATTAATTAGCGGGGTTGCAGACAGAGTGCAGAGGCGCTGCAGCTGTATCAGATTTCACAGACGGCGAGGTTGTGTGTTGAGGCACACAGAGAGAGAGAGGCCAGGTTACAAACAGACAGACACCGCAAGCCAAGGCCACGCCGAGCGTGCACTCTGCATTCGGAAACAATGAGATCCTGGGAGGCTGAGGGGGACCCAGACAGACATCGTGGAATTATTCATTTCCACCCACCGGCTCAGACTGCACCACGCAGACCGCTGCCTCTAACTGTCTGCTTATCACAACTAGGCATTCTCATCACCTGTGAACAAAAGGCTGTAAAGTGTAAAGGCAGATTCCTGTTGGAGTGAAGCAGCAAAGTGTCTGTCAAGTTTGTGGCTGATAGTGGAAACGGGCATCAGAGCGCTCACAAATAGCAGTCGAGCCCAAAATTTGCATGTTTCCTGCACAAGTCAACAAATAGCAGTGGAGTGATTTGATTTGAAATAAAATGAGGTGTGCTCAGGTGCAGGACCTCAATCGGGCTTTCAGAGAGCGCGTGAATGGAAAATGGCAACGTTTATGTCAGCACTGTGGGACAGCATAATCACACTCAGGTGACAAGGCAGCGCAGTTTTGTATTCGGAGGGTGGAAAGAGCACAGTGAATATTGAGGCCAGGTTCTGCCAACACAAGTCACATCGCCCCCGACGCTGTGATTTCAAATCTGGCATTACATTTACATAACAGAGAGCAGGAGGTTCTCCAGTGTGGCTGCAGTGTTCTGAATATATATACAGCCACTTTAAGGAAGCATCTCTTTCTGTGTGTCTCTTCACTCTCCTTGAAACATCTTAACAAAAACCTGGTATGTTTCCAGCTCTCTCCCCGCATGCGGACCGCTTTGTTTTTCCTCCGTGTGCCCTGACCTAATTACCATGTGAATCCCGCTCGAGAAGGCCACTTTAAAAGTCTACAATCTCTCTGCTTTACTTTCACACACCAGGTTCAGGGAGTGTAAAGAAGGAAAAAAAAAAAGGAGCAAAATCAAGATCAACGGTCTGCGGAGCACGTCTCGGCTAGTCACTCACTGCCTCGCAGCAGTTCTTACAGCATCCTTCCTGAGTTTTAAAGCGTGGAAATGCATCTCACTCAAGTCAGGATTCATATATATATATAAGGTGTTACAGTGCATAAATAAACGGTGGTTTGGTGCATGTGAGAGGCGACAGATGTCCTGGAGTGCTTGTTTGACGCGCCTGAAGAGCCAAAACAGCTGAACGACAGACTCACAGCAGAAATATCGTGCTGTAGAAGATGTCACTTTTCCACTTAGCTGCCTTGGTTTTGGTGGGTGAAAAGCTGCTCTTTGAAATGACAAAACAGACTGCCAACTCTGCCAAGACAGATTATTTTTTACTTCAAATTGATGTGCTGCTTTTATAGACCTGAAGATATCTGAAGGGTAACAGTATGGAGACCAGGCTGAATCATATTTGTTATCTGTATTTGTCTGTTATCTCTTTAGACACACACACACGTCAGTCGTCACACACTTGTGGAGGTTAGACTATACTGAACATGTAATTTTCTTCGAGAGCCAATATCGGATGGAGGAGAGGACAGATCAAGTTCTGCAGACATTAAACTTTCATATCCGTTTGTCCCCTCTCAACCGATGCTCGACTACAGAAATCATCCACATGGTACAGTTTAAATATGCATCATTAAAAATTTGATGAAGAGGGCTGCCAACTCATCTACTCCACGGCTATTTGTTAATGAAAATGAATTATTTATGTCGACATCAGATGGCACAAAGATACAGACCTCGACATATAATGAGAAACAAAAGACTTTCACACACTGTAACTACAAGGACGCTGAAGAGACACAGCGAGAAAGCAGGGAAAGTGAACATAGAGGTGGTCTAAGAAGAGGAGTTGGGTCTGTGGGGTGGTGGGGAGGGTTGTGTTTTGTTTCAGATCTCTTTTGCTCTGCTTGTCTGGTTCCCCACCAGGACCTGTCAAGAGCCCTCATAAGTTCATCAAAGATGGAAACCTGTTTTCCATTTGAAAGGACTGACCCAGGATACTGAAACAGCTCTTCATATAACAAAAGCGTTAATCATCCATAAGACAAGCATGTGGGCCTGACAAAAACCTGTAAGAATATATGAATATCAATCAAAAGATGGGGGGAGATATGGGACTTTCACACGTGTTGATGAATGAATGAAGCAAATAAAAGCGAGTTTGGAACTTTTGAATTCCAGACAAGGACAACTGGGTTGTTTTGATAGGAGACAAGAGTGAATAAAACAAGATTCTGTGCAACTAGAGGGAAATTAGAGGAAGAATACTGTAGCAAATGATTAATATGAATATTTATTTAAATGGGATAATTCATTTTTGTCAGGATAAGTATTTCTTGTCCTTGGCAGATTTGAAAGAGCAGCAGACAAACTTAATATGTCATTCAAAACGTTTCCCAAAACTCAAACCAGCCATGCTCCGGACTTTGAGAGCTTTTTGAGTGTCAATGAATAATATAGTGCCCTTCATTGATGCTGTTGAAGACAATGAACCACAGAGGCACAAAAATACAGATGAGGAAGGAGTGTGGCTCGAAAATAAAAGGTTCTGAAAGCTCCTGTGGTGACTAGTGGTGACGGAAAACAGTTTTCAAGTGAATAAATTGGGTCAATATGTTCGCATGAGTGTGATAATTTAAGCCTTGAAAATGCCACCCATGGACTAAATGTCTCTAAAAGCTGCTCCAGGTGGGCTGCCTGCAGATAAAAACTTCACCTGAAGCAAAAAATAAATACATAAATCACACGAAGCGATAAACCATCAAGTCCCTATATGCCTTCATTTGTTAAGCTTGGATGAGTTCTGTACCCCAGACAAGCTACTCTGCGTGTGATCACTTGTGGAGATGTCCAGCACATGATGCAGCAAACTTCACCTGGCAAGGTGTTATCACAGCTGTACAGCGCTGCTCAACACTGCCCTCTGTCGATCTGCAACGACACAGCCCGTCTCCCGCTCCAACAATGCATTTCAGAATAATCTACTTAAACACATGCAAGAAGGGAAAATGTCCTAATTTATAGCTCTGCGTTTCTTTGTTCGACATCAGCACTGTGGTGGGCTCTCTGCTGGACACTTAACCCTCTTTTAGAATCTTAAATTAAAAAACAGATCTGAAATGTCTGCACGCATCGGGGAGAAATGGAGAAGCAATTCGACCAAGTGACAAGCTCATGAATAATGACTTTCTGAGCTGATCTGGAGTGTTTTCATGCAGAATTAGTCCGACGAACGTTTGCTTGGATTCGGAGTGATTTAAAGCAGATAATACACTCGGAGTGTGCGTAAAAGGCTGCACATTCCGCGCGTAAAAGCCAATTTGTTAATTGGAATTGATAAGCAATGAGGTCATTGCAGCCAGTCTTGAGTCTGACAACAAAACACACTTGCAGAGTTGGAAAAAGGACAACAGGATGGTCATTTTTACACCACATCTGTGGTCTTAATTTGAATTTTAAAATAGACAATTTGAGAAAAAAGGCGCACAACACTTGAAATTCCACTTTGCCAAAAGATCATATTAGTGAAGTTTCCCCTGAAGATAATTTTTTTAAAGTTCACATCTCGTTTGGACAGTGACTACAGGGCAGCGTGCAGCACAAAGTAAGTTTGAAGACAGCGCTTAATGTGGCAGGCTCAGGCAGCTCCTGCAGCCCCACAAATGCTCCTCTGATCCTGGGATGAAACGTGAGTGGAAAGTAAAACTGGCGTGGAATAAAGGGTCTGCTAACTGCTCTGAATAACACATGCTATGTACGGACAAATCACCTCGCCTTCAGACAGTCAAAGTGGGCAAAAAGCGCAGAAAAGTATTTGACATTTACAATAAAAAAAAAAATTAAAAAATCGCCACATAGCTGAAATCCTGCTCTGATTGGGAAAATGGTCCAGAGGAAAAACGGACCGCACAGCATGGCAGAATAAAGCTCACCAATCCAATGATGGAGGAGGATTTTTTTTATTTCTATACAAGCAGGTTACTCACGCTAAAGCGGGCTATTGTGTTGATTTAGTCTCCAGAATAAAAAAAATCCAGCGCCTCAATCAAAGTCGAGCTACATCCATTTCGCCTACACGCTGAAAACTGGTGCACAACACACCTAAAAAGTGCTTTTGCATCAGTCATTTCAGGTATTTTGCCAAAGAAAAGAAAGAAAAAGTGATTTTCCTCTTTACCTTCGAAGCTGTTTGTATTCCCCAAGTTGATGACAATGCCAGGCAGAGACGAGGAGAGAATCAGACTCGCTCTCTGAGCAGTAGACAGAATAAAGACCGGGTTCTAGTGTTGTGTCCTCAGCCTCTGTGTGCGTCACTCTCCGAGCGACCTGCAGCCAACAACTGCGCTCTCTCTCTCCTTGAGCGTCGGACGATACCATGAGTTGAGGAGGGACCGGAGTGGGTGGGTTGGAGTGTGTGTATGTGTCTGTATGTGTGTGTGTGTGTGTGTGTGTGTGTGTGTGTGTGTGTGGGATGATAGTAAGCAAAGATGGGGCCAATTTGCAAGCGCAGTCGGGAGGAAGTACGCATGGACACCCCCCGGAGAGCTGGAAGAGTGTCGCAACAGCGCGTCTGTCCAGAGCATATAAAAAAAACACACACACACACACAGGCGATGTTTGGGAGTGAATCACAGCGTGGACCTGGGAGAGACAGAAAGGCTTCTGGGAAACGTTTACCCTGCATGTTGTTGTCTGGGACTCCACGGAACCTGCTGTGTGCGGGGGTAACCTGGCAATGTAACTCCACTGGGCATCTGGGTGTTTTCTCTGCTGCTTTGTCCAAAGCAGACAGTGAAACAGTGAACACACAAGTGACGGTTACACTCCCGACCAAAGTCAGTCTGTTCTATCAGAAAGGTGCACGGTGGGGAGAATAGTACATGCCAAACTCCATTCAGAAAAAAGAAATTATTCATTCTTTATTTCTTGAGCTATATTGTGCAGTTAAACCTATTCCACTGTATTCTATTCTATTCTATTCTATTCTATTCTAGTCTAGTCTAGTCTAGTCTAGTCTAGTCTAGTGACTACCCTGGTGTAGGATTTAGGCAGACAAAGTCTTAATTAATTATGTAAATTAATACTTCTTGTTTGGCATCACAATAAGGAAAAGTCAGTATTCATAAAACATTCATTAATACAGCACAAATAAACCATGACATCTGCTCTATTGTATTCTATTCTAGTCTAGTCTAGTGTAGTCTATTCTATTCTGTTCTGGTCTAGTCTAGTCTAATGACTTCCCTGGTGTAGAATGTAAACAGACTGATTAATTATATAAATTATTACTACTTGTTCTACATCACAATAAGGAAGGCAATTAATATAAACCCAACTCCATTCAAAAACATTCATTAATACAGCACAAAAAAACAATGACATCTATTCTATTCTATTCTATTCTATTCTATTCTATTCTATCAGTGGTATCCATAGTATCCATAAACAGGTGGTTGTGACTTTTATTATATGTGATGAGGAAACAATCAGTATAAGCCAAACTCAACTGAGAACTTATTCATGCAGTGTTCTTTCTTATATGTCAGTGTGATACAGTAAAATTGAACCTGACAGGCAGACTGAACTGAAACATCAGGTCCAAACTCCATTGAAAAAAGGTATGCAGCCGTACATCATTTTGATACAGCACAAACAAACCCCCCACTTCTATTCTGTTCGCTGCCCTGATTTAAATAGGCGTGTAAATTATCACATGTTGTGCGACATCACGATAAGGAAAGCAATCAGTGTAAAGCAAACCCCATTCATAGAACATGAATTTATGCAGCTATATGTCACTTTGATACAGCACAAACAGCCCATCCTATTGTGTTCTGCTCTATCAGTGACTGGCATGGTGTAGCCCATAAACAGGTGGGTGTGACTTGTATGAGGAGATGGTGGTGAGGAAACAATCAGTACAACCCAAATTCCATCCAGAACACATCCATGCTGTTTCCTTTCTGTATACATCAGTTTGATAGGACAGTAAACTCAGCTAAAATCAGGTTCATTCAAGTAAATGTTCCATCTATTCTATTCGGTTCTATTCTATTCTATTCTATTCTATTCTATTCCTTCCACCCTTTTAAAAGATGAGACGTTCAAGGGTCAATTTATTTATTCTAGTAGAAAATGCCATAAAAACCTTCCAGTCAGTCACTAGTCAGTTTCTATATTGTATATTTGTGTTATCGAGGCGTAGCACTGCATAAATCAGATGCTGTGGAGCACATTTCACAGCTGTAATCAAAACTCCATTTCTAAAGGAGCAGAAGTCGAATTGATAAAGAGCTAATTAGGAGCCATTCAGTCACACACCAATTTAGTAATTACTGTCTTGTGTCGCTAATTAATTGTCTTGCAATATGGCTGCATCATGCTGATAAAAACAAAACCACGAACACTGCAGTTCTTACACTCTCATTGATACCCAAAATAACACAAAACGAGTGTCTGGCTGGTTGGAGGTGGCAGGTGCAACACCGGCTTACTGAACATTCATTGAAACTACATTTCCCAAGGAGCCTTGCGGCGTGCTCAAGAATCCGTGGAAAACCCGATTGCGCCTGCGTATCCAGACGTGGCAACGGCATCATGGCCTCTTGGAGAAGCTACGGGAGACGGATGAGAGAGGCGAAAATGTTCACGCTGGTGTTTCTGGTGAGTGAAACGAACCTCCTCTCCGCGTGTTGGTGTTAACGGTAACCGTTTTCTGTGACGTTACCGGAGGGTCTTTGTGTCCGTTCAGGAATTTAGGAGGGGAAAATAACCCAAGCGGTGGCTCTCCACCGCGGTCCTCCTAGCCTAGTCCGCGCAGGAGGTAAAGTTGACAGCCCTTGACTGAACTTGGGGCTCAGATTTAGTTAACTAGCTGGTACCGCTGTGGGCGGACTGCGGTTTGTGTGGCGCAGGTAAAAATGTCCGGTTCGGTGTGTTTGTGTGTGTGTGTGGCTGCCCCTCACGGAGCCGGTTTGTGACCAACGGTCGCCTGTGCACACGGGGTCCCCTCCCCTGTGTGTGAGCCATAACTGAGGTCCGGTGAAAAACGGTAGACCCGGTGGGCTAACTTACCTTCGTCTCTAAGCTAAAAACGTCCACGTCCCCGTGTGTTTCAGTTTTGGTCCCGGCGGTACAGGTTATTGTTTTTAACACAGCGGGACTCTTGAGTCACGCAAACACTTGTGCTCAGCTGTGAGAGTTCGTGCAAGGGGAATTAAAATTCAAAAGTTTGTGACTTTCATAACAGAGTTTCACTCTCAGCTGGGTGTGAGCTAGCTGCTGTACGTCTGTGTGAGAGAAGTGCCCTTTGGAAGAAGCTCAGTACCCTTCCAGGTCATGTGACTCCTCAGCTCCTCAGGCTGCATGAAGTAACCTTCACTGAATGAACATTTCATATGGTTTAGAGCAGAGCTGCAGCCTGCATATGAATTGAACCTACCTGATATATTTCTACATATGTTTAAACTGTAATGTTCTCGTCACGGAGTGCTCACCAGACTACCATCTTGGAAGAATAACTCAAGTTCATGTTCAAGTCTATCTATAGAGCACAGTTCAAGGTGCTGTACACAGTGATATGAATGAGTTGCCGCCTTGTTAGGTACACATAACTCAAACTAATGCAGTCTAATCCAATAAATCCTCACATATTAATGTTCAGTTTTGTTGGAGTTCATACAGAGGTGTTGATTCAACTTTATGATCATTCTGGACGATGTATGTTCTGTTATACTGACAGGTGTTTTTGTCATATCAATAAGGATAGGCAAAGTATCACCACCAACAACTACATCCTCCAAAATGATCATAAATAATGCAGGTAATATTTATTAGAGGACTGCTTTATTAGTCTGAATTAGTTTGAACTAAGTGTGTCTAATAAACTGCCAGTTGAGTATAAATATACCACTGTTATAATAGCACCCATTGATCCCATTTGTTTTAATGTGTTATGAAAATAAATTGGCAAACTTGGCCTATTGTTTTGATGTAATTTATCACAATGAGCATCCAGACTTAACAGCTCAGTAATATAACTTCACACAAAAGTTATCTGCACGCATGCTTTGTACATGAAGGACCAGCAAACAGGAGTGCTTAAACACTGATGACCACATCCTGCTCCCTGCTGAGCAGCAGCCTTTGCAAACAGAGGTGGTGCTCGGGTGTGTATTTACACATTTACATTTATGTATTCAGGACAGTGACACTGTTTGATACCGCGCCACAGCTCGCCGAATCTGAAATGAAAACATGACTATGAGGTCGAAGTGCTGACTCGCTGCTTTAACTCGGCAGTGTTTACATCCACAGCAGATGTGTGGCATGGGAGTCGTAGCTCTTTTATATACAGAACTCCAGTTTTAAGAGATCTGAATCATTTGGACAAGATAATCTAACCGTAAGTAAAGTTCATCCATTAGCTGCTCCTTCTATGGCTGCAAAACCTTCAGATTAAAGTTTAAGATTTCCTCATTGTCAAGTCTGTAGATATAATGGTTCACAGTTCTCATCTGTAAATGACTGAAATCTGTCACACCGTGAGAGAACGTCATTTTATGCAGGCAAATGCATATAATGGACATGAATTGAACATGAGTGTTTTGCGGTTTTTGCAACAATTAGTTGTTTTTTTATTGGTGGGAGGGGGACACGATGGCAATTCTTAGAAAGCACAGCACTTTGCTAGAGGTCAACTGTCTGGGTGGTAGAGGGCTGCCTGTCAAAACAGTTTAATCCACACACACACACACACACACACACACACACACACACTGATGTTCATGACTGTCTGCTGTTGTCTCCCTGTCAACGATATAATTTCTTTTTTCAGGCCAGTGCGATCGATACGTGTGACCCTACCTTACTGTTTACACTGACGTTTTGTTTACAGACTCACAGAATAAGCCGTGGTGGGAGTGACTCTTATTGATTTGTCCCCCCAAAAACAGATCTTACTGCCATTTAGTCCTCTGCAGGTATTTCACACACACGCTGTCACGCTCTGACTTAAACAAAGGGTGACCGGTGTCTGCTTCTTTTGGTAACACACCTTTCAACAGACTATTTCATGTCAAAATAGCCGCTGTGATCACCCAAAGATCAATCAGTTTCAGATAATGAAGACAAGAAAAAGCAGCAAATATTCAGTCATACCAGTGATATTTTTTGAATTTTTATTTGATACACTTTGACAATTCGTTTTCTGATGATAGTCTGATCCGATCGATTTGTAAGTGAATCTTTTTAGCCGCCAGTGGTAGCAGCCTAGCTAAGATTTGTCAACATAATAGAATATCTCAAATGATAAAGGACAAACAGCAAAACAGCTACTACTGTCTGTATACATAAAGATGTCAAACAACACATCCTTTCTATTCTACTGACTTTAATAGGGGTGTAAATTATTACATCATGTTAAGGGAAGCAATCAGTATTTCAACAAACCCCATTTATAAAACATGAATTGATGCAGCTGTAGGTCACTTTGATTCAGCACAAACAACACACACCACGCCTCTTCCATTCTGCTCTGAATCAGCCGAGCTAAGATTTATGTCAACGTAATGGCACAGAGGATAAAGGACAAATGGCTAGTCTAACAAAAAAAGCCTGCTCATGTCCGTATTAATAAAGAAATAGCATCAAACGGCAGATCCACTTGCTCCTTGCATTACGTCTCTCCATGCCTACAGTGGGAGAAAGCTCACACTTATTAACACAAATGAGAGCCCACAGAAATGCAGTAATTTGAGCTTAACTAGGCCAGTGTCCATACCATACCATCTTTCATTATTACCCTTTTTTCGTACTTTCTGCATATTTTGCTCCCCATAACCAGTCTTAACCCACACCAGAGGTAGCATGTAAGTAGGCCTCTCTTCTCCTCTCCGGTGACTTCCATCACTGATAGCTCAGATGTGATATTTGTAAAGCTGCTAATTGATTCCTCCTCTGCTCATTTGAGAGCTAAGAAGCATCTAAATCAGTGCTGTGTGTATGTGTGTGTGTGTGTGTGTGTGTATGTGTGTGTTATCGGATGCTGTAGCTTCCTTTTACAACGAGCCAGTCCACACACAGTGACACACACCTGACTGGTTCATTAGTCAGACGAAAGTCAAGGCAAGTGCTTGACAAACACTGGTGTGATTTGTGCTGATTCAGTGGTGCCCGTAGAACTGGATGCCATTTATTAAGCAGATTTGTCACAGCAGATGGAGGGTGTGGGCTCGCAGGCAGAGGGCTGGGGGCACCCGCTGCTTAGTTAGCGCCACATTCTTTACAGCAAACGTTCGGGACATACCTTTTATGGCAGATAAGGAAGGTCGATGTACAAAGTGCTGATGGGTTTGTCCTGCACTGAGAGATGTGATCACCAAATGCTGGTTTAACCATGCAGTTAGTACATAATGTCGTGGTATGATTGATGATGAAAGGATTTCAGGTAGATTACAGCAATGAGAATGGACCTTTTCTTTTTTTTTGAGAGGTCACACTTGGTACATGCCAGGTGACATTTAAGCTGTTGTCTTATTGAGATCGCCATCAGAGAGCTGGCAGCTTTCGTGGCATTTGAACAGAGCCCAGGTCACAGCGCTGTGGGATTGACAGGGTCATTTTCAGTTAACTCTAACCTTTTAACGCTGTGAGCCGGACTAATATATAGGCAGGTCGGTATGTGGTATATAATAATATGTTATATTTATCCCAGATAAATCCCTGCATTAGTGTACACCCTGTTTAGTAGACACAGTGAGGTTGACGCAGTCGTTGTAAAAGCTGTTGTGGTGCTGTTGTATTGTGTTCACAGCTCGGTATGTGGTGGAATAATAGAAACATTTTTTTTCCCCTCTTTTTTTATGATGTTCTTTTGAACACACTTTTGTTGTTCTGTACCTTGTTGGAAAATAAGGATTTTTTCCCATTATTACATGTTAATTCAGTAATTTTGGCTAATTGATATTGAGCTGCGCCTGCCAAAATCAAATCAATAAAGAAAAATAATTCCTCCAGCTTGAAGAATAGAACTGCTGCCAGCTATTCACAACTGAGGTGCTTGTTTTCTCTTGATGATTTGTGTTCCTCCTTCTCATTTAATATCCCTCGTGGAGGCCCTTACCTGTGTAAATGTGTGAGAAGTGTGTGTTTGTGTGTGTTGCACCAGATGAACACAGCACCACTGTAATGTCCTCTCACAGTGATGGCAGAGTGAAGGAAGCCTCCGGAGCTGCCTTTGTACACGGCTCAGTGATTGGTAGTCGATGGCGGGGTTTCTTTCTATCTGTCATCTGCCAGCTGTGACGAGGGCGGAGGTCCTTTACGAATCTGAAACTCTACTCATAACAAAACATGTACCAAGTCTGACTGAATGATATTCATATGATCTTTGTATTCTGGGAACCTGTTGATATGTTTAAAACTGGAGATAATTACCCAAGATTGACGCAGTGCTTGAACTTGATTAAACAATCAGCAGAAAATTAAATCATAAGTCTTGTATTATATATTCATGAATTTATTTCTTTATTTTTACTGATATTATTGATATTATTATTATTATTTTGTTTTGCCAAAAAATAAATTACTATTACCAGCCAGTGATGATGATCTATAAAGTGTTAAATTGTTAGTGTTAGTGTCCAACAGACCTTTTTCACAGCAGACATGTTGACATGAAATAGTATTTAAACACAGGTGTTACCAATGATAGTAATTAAGGTTCAGTTCCATTCAGGTCACACAGAGTCAGGGTGCTGCTGTGCTGCATGTCGGCTCACTGGAAAGTCTCTGCTGCAGTAAATAGATGTGAACCTTAATCAGTGTCATTGGTAACACCTGTGTTGACCCGACTATTTCATGTCAAAATGGCTGCTGTGAAGAAGGACCCCGTGACTCGCCAACATTTCATTTCCTGTTTTTGATTGTGTGATGGGAAAAGAAAAAAATCAATGAAATTAGTCTTTTATTGACAGCACTGGGAATGTCCCATCAACATGATTCTTATATGACTGGAACCGTGACACTCTTCTCTATCAGTCATATTTTTTTGCCTTTCGCACATGCCTAGCTAATACATGTGTGTGACTATGCAAAACTCTTGTAAAAAAAACAAAACAGTGATTAAGCAGTATCACGAGTGGCTGTGCTTTACCGTCAGTATTGGCACGACAGTGATGCGGTCTGGACCGAGGCGCTTGCACCGAGGTCCGTAAGTGTCACTGAAGTGGTCCAGATTGAAATTCAGATTTATTTGTTCATTAAAAGTTGACTTTCAGTGTACTTATTCAAATTTATTTACATGTTATATATTTTCAGGATGTGACAATGTGGAGATGGCGGAGTAATGTTTTTAGTGACGAGTCAGCTGTGCTGTCATGCTGATTTAAGCACATTCTAAATGTCTTGGTTGGATGGAACAACTTGTTATGTAATGGTTTGATTAAGAGTTTGGTTGAGTCCATGGTTTGATTGATTAATAAAGTAATGGGCTCAAATCAATGAGTCTTAAATATGAGAGGTTTCTGTTTCCATTTCTTTTTAATTCCTTTACCATTAATCAGACGATTTAAGCACGATTTAGTCATTCCTTTTGACTTAATGTAGCCAAAAAATAAATAAAAAATTTAATCAACATATAGAAAATAATCATTAGTTGTAACTGTGTGTAAAATATAAATTTCAGATCATGTGCTGCTGACTGGAGCTGCATCTTGTGTTCCATTAAGGCAGGTTCTAATTCTGCTTGTTTACCCATCAGTCCTCATAATGGACCACAGCAGACTGGAGAGTGCACGATGGATTCATTACAAAAAAAATAAAAAATCATGCACATATTCATGGATTTGGCATCCCACTTAGTGATGATAATGAGGGTCAGTTATTAGAAATTCAAGAAAGAAGTAGACCGTCATGCCCTCATTGTTATACATTGAGATGCATAATGCATTTCTCATATGCATTTCTCTCTATCATCCCAGATCGCACTGCTGAAGTCACTGGGGGCATTGGATGTGCGAAACTTCAAAGTACACCACTGTGTTGTTTAGTTTTGTTTTTTTCATGAAGTGGACACGATGAACTCTTTTCTCTCGAATCCATAGAAACCGACCTTCATTAGCATCGCTAAGTGACACACTGAATCTAGAAATACGCTCCATTTTTTTCTTACACTGAATCCATCGTGCGCCCTTCACTCTATTCAGATGCATTGTGCAGGTTTCATGAATTACATGAGCGTCCAAATGGAACACAATGAGGACCCAGAGCTGCAACCTTTAAAAAACATTAACTATGAAGTCTTGACCACATATTCATCAATAACAAAAAATTTAATAAAAGGGTTGGTTGTTCATTTAAATGTATTAATTTTATAACTCTTATACAATGAAATAAACCTGGACTCAAAGTTAGGAATCCTGTTTTCTCCCTGAGAAGTCAGAATCAGAGTCAGATTTATGGCCAAGTAGGTTTTTACTAACAAGGAATTTGTCTTGGTGTTATTGGTGCATAACAAACATTAAGTGAAAATATAAGGAAGATAAAAAAAAGTATTCAAAAATATAAATAATATAAATATATATGCACAATATGTTTTAAAATGAAAAGAGCTGTACAGTTGCAAGTATTTATCAGATAATGTGCAAATGTTCACGGTGTACGAAATATTTTAAATGTGGTATTTAACAAAACAAGGAGGTCCAAAATATGCTGAATAAAGGCTTAAAGGTGTTAATGTAACGCATAGAGTTTGTAGATACAATGTCACTGTGACATGTAAGGTCATGTCAGAGGGGTCTCCAGGCCTTGTTGATAAGGCTCGCAGCAGACAGGGGAAAAAACTGTTCTTGTGGCGTGAGGTTTTGGTTCTGATGGACCGCAGCGTCCTGTCAGAGGGGAGCGACTACTACAGGGTCCTGAGGCAGCGCCTCACCCGCGGTTGAACCACCTCTTTGATCGCAGTAAGAGCCAAACTCCAGGTGAACTGAACTATTGAGAAGAAGTGTTCTGATTAAGACTGCTGTGATCTGATTTAATGGAGTCGTGCTCTGTAGTTTATCATGCTTTGCTTGCTTTTGTCATTCGCAGTTCAAGTTAAAACGTTTGTTGTGCAAGGCGAGCAGCCCCAGAAAGCAACCAGCACCAGCACTTAACAGACGGGGAGCGTGAAAATAAATTGGATTCACATCACAACTGTTTTTATTTTCATTTCATTTTTTGTTACTCCCTCTTCATATCTTGTGAATGCACTCCACAGAACACTGATCTGCTGTAGTCATGTTTTCTATTTCAACTGCGTGCGTGTGTGCCTTAATTCATTGTAATAAAACTCCATGCTAAATCATCAGCAGTGCAGTAATGCTGCCTCTCAATGGACCTGTCACTTATGATGCATTGTGGGGAAACTGTCAGCACAGTGTAGTTATTTCTATTATTGTATGTCTTTCACTGAAAGATGACGCACGCTTTGGTCCGTGGAAGAATCACACCGTATCACAGCCAGATGCAGTGTTGGCTTGACAACAGCATCTTTTCCAACTGCCTCGACTGTAGGAGCAGGTATCAGCCGACACATTTCATGCTACAGGAAGTATATAGAGAGGTGTAACTAAGTAATTACCAGTTGTTTTCAGTTTCATGCTTGACCAGTGTTCAGCTCATAATCTGTTCCATTATGTATGCAATCTCTCCATCAGCATGTTTTGACCAAAAATAGCATTTTTACAAAAATAAATCAGCTGTTTTGTAAGCCGATCTTTATCCGTGTTAAATTTAATAATCCCTTGATGAAAAATATCCTCATTAAGATAAGAGAACTTGCTTTGGACTGACATTCTCGGGTCACTTTGTTGGCCACACTTATTTGCTAAATAAGGAAAACTCCATTAAAAATCTGTCAGAGTAGAATCAAACAGCGCCTCTGTAAAGTCTGTAACTTCGCAGAAGACGGCAGCTGTATGCATGTTGGATTTACTGCAGTTATAAAGGATCTTAAAGCTGAATCAGAAACACACAACAAAATAAGAAAAAATGGTCAAAATGTCCATCGAAGTTTTTCCACTCCAAACAGCAACACAGCAGCAACACTCCAAAGCATTGATTTATTGTAGAAACAAGTGTTCTTTGGAACATAACTGAACATGGATTACTGGTAGACATGGATAAAGTGCTGAAGTGATTTTAGATGTTGTATTTTTATGTTTTTTTTGGCTGTTACCAGGTCACTATTTAGTTTCCTTTGTAACTTCTGTGAAATAGCAAGCCACATTGTTATCAGAGCCTCCTTTCAAACCTTCACGAGATGAGCTTTTGATGGACAAAACATTTTCAGTGGAGGTATTCCTTTCAGTATCCCCAGAGAAACTGTGTCTATATGTGTAGGCCATCATAAAGCCATGCTACAATGTAAATGTATATAGTTTTGCCTTCTTTCATACAAGGTATTGAAACTAAAACAACAATTTAGTTGAAATTGGGATCCAGGTAGAGTTGTTCGGATTCCGATACCAGTATCGGAAATTGCTCCGATACTGCCGAAAATGCTGGCATCGGTATCGGCGACTACTGGAGTCCAGGCACCGATCCGATACCACGTAATTTATTAAATTAGTAATCCATTTACTGGTTAGCTCCGTTAAGCTCTGGCACAGTTCTTCTTCGCCGCTCTTAAAACAGTGGCGCTGTGCTGCAACCTGCAGCCTGCTGTTTTAGAGGGACGAGTTGACGTGAGGCTTGGAGCTAAGCTAACTAGCAGCTAACTAGCACTAGCATATCATGTCGGTGGTGTGGCAGTATTTCATGCTGGATGCTCCCACCAGTAACGCGCGTGTTCAGACAGGGACAGGCAAACCGGCAACTGGTGTTGGGGGGGTGAGGGGAGCTGAGGTGTGTTGCTGTGGGCGTGTCTATACCTGCTGAATGTAACTGCTGTGAAACAATCACGAAATAACTTTTTATTTCACTGATTAATGACAGCTTTATCGAGGCCGGCGCTCGCTCTCTGTTGTTGTTATGTCTCTCTACCAAAGTCTCTCTCTCTCTCTCTCTCTCTCTCTCTCTCTCTCTCTCTCTCTCTCTCTCTCAAATCAAATTAAACTTCTTCGTGTCATTATATTTTGTGGCGTAAATTGCGAGTCAGACTCAGATTTAGAAGCTGGCACATGAAATAAAGTGAGAACACACACACAGATAGATTATCAGAGTTTAGTCTGTGAATCCACCTGGATAGTCTCTGCTAAAAGACTGCAACATGCAACATATGCAAAGATGTGCACTTTAATTTTTAAAAAAAAAAAAAATTATTCCTAGATTTATTTAGTCAAATTGCATTTGCACTACTGTTTTTTATACTGTTCTATTTAAAAATAAATGGCTTGAATTTGCTGTATTTATTCATGTTTTACAAAGGGTTTAACCTGAGCCAGGCCTTACCACAATGATAATCATATCACAGTCATGCAGGCATAGTATGATATTTTTTTTATAACATACTGGTATCGGATCGGTACTCGGTATCGGCCGATACCCCCAGCACAAGTATCGGAATCGGTATCGGGAGGGAAAAAATGGTATCGGAACATCTCTAGATCCAGGTTTTAACTTTATGATGCACCCAAGCGGCAACCTCTGTAGCTGTGAAGTGAAGCCAACGTGGAAGTGCTAAAAACTGCAGTTTTTCAAACAGCCACTTGAGGCTGGCTACCATAAGTCTCCATAAGCCTTTTTTGCACTTCAAAATGGCTCTTCAGAAACCTGTGGGTGACGTCACGGATCCACCGTTCCATTCTTTATACTGTCAGAGGATGCACCTCATCACCTTTCTGTATTGTATCTTCACTTCCCTCATCAGTGTTATACACCAAAACCACCATTTGAGGTTGGATAGATGTTGCCTGTTTAGCTGGTCTTTGTTTGTGTCTGAAGGGCAATTGAAGTAAATATTTCAACAATTCTGTTCAGCTTGCATCTTCTTAATCCTTGTAGGTGGCCATCGTGCATCGCATTTCTTATCTCATTTGGATAAATAAGACAGCCTGCCATCTCGTCCTAATCGTGTCTCCGGCTCCTCGCTCTCCTGAATTCCCACCTGTACAGAGCACAGTGTCACCTGGGCAGCCTCTAATTAGCCCATCCTTCACAATGTGGTCCCCGTGGGTCCCAAGCCAAATACTGCCACAACTTGTGTTTATCTTGTCATCACATCAACCTAATCTGACTCGCACTCATGTAAACGACATTTGGTGTCTAATTTAGTTCTCGTCAGACAGAAAGGAAGGGCTTTTTAATGAATGCTGATAGCACAGAGGCGATTAGAATGACTCCAGAGTAGTCAGTCTTGTATTTTTTTTTTTCTCGTAGTCATCTTTGATTAAAGTGCAGGCCTCTCAATACGGCCTTTGTTTCTCATATTAGGTGTCACCACACCAGCCACTGGTGGAGGGAGCCAATCAGACTAATGATGCAGATGTAGCCACCTGTTGCTTACTTTGAAGCCAACTTTATCACAGGTTGATATTGGAAGCAACGTCCTGTCTCGCCTGTGCTACAGTAAATCCGTAATTACATGACTGCGAGGCGAAGCTCTCACTTTCCATCTCAGAGTAAACGTCAAATTAAAAGTGTTGATTTTGTTTTTGGCAATTATGAGTCACAGCAAAGAGATAAGAGAAGCAGCCGGAGCCGTCTCCCCCCGCTGCCACATTGACATTCAGATTCAAAGTGCCGTGGACTGCTGCAGCGTTGTAAGATTGTAGCTCTGCCTCGCTGCATTGAACTCATTTCATTTATATCAAGCTGATACTGATATTTTTATTTGCCTCATAGTTAAAGCGTGGCAGTGGCCCCTAAAGGTTCATTACTACCCCACAGTATCAATTTGTTAGGCAGAATAAACAGCATACTGACAATTTTTTTTCTCTGTTTGAGCAAAAGATGTAAAGCTCATCCTGTGGATGGTGCTAGAGTAAAGTTTACAGTGTAAATAGAAAGAGGTTAACATCTGGGGAGCATGAATTTGTACTGGGGACTATGAATGATAAATCAAATTAGGCTAGTAGTATTTGTTGGGGTGAAAGTGGCATCATTCTTGCTGAAATCTTGAACTATGTGATCAAATACTAAGGTAAAATATGGGAATCGGACCAGACTTCAGTGGCAGTTCTATGTGTTTGCATCACCACACAACTGATTTGGTGACCGTTGTTTGTATTTGTGCCTTTCACTAGGTGTGGCTGCTGCCGGTTCTGGAGGCGGTGAAGGTTTCTCCTCTCATAGAGAAGGTCAGCGACCACAAAGACTTCAAGAAGCTGCTCAGGACGAGAACCAACGTTCTTGTGCTCTACACCAAGACAGGTCAGAGAGGACATCCACTCAAATATATTTTCGGATCAGCCTGTAGTCTTTACCAGAATGTGCTCCTGGTTAAACAGGCTGATATCAGAGACGTTGTGTTATGTTACTACATACAGTGTCATAAATTTCACATTGTTTCTGTGAAGGGAGAAGGCGGAGACAGCAGTCCTGTCAGACAATCAGAGTAACAGCTCATGGATATTGCTTGCATTATCTCAAGGACTCTCAAACAGCTTGTCACTGTAGATGTCATAGTGGAGCGCTGGAAACCCAAATAACATCTGGTGTTCTATCTAATGTCACATATTTCAGAGCCACACAATATGTCAGCCAACAACTGGGAAAATCCCCCCTTGAACTATACATTTGATGTTGTTTTCGTCATGAATCAAAGTCATCACACTTTAATCTCATCAAGGGCTAGGTGTGCTTTTAGTGCTGACGTACTTGTATAAGTGCATAATTACAGACTATTATAATCACTGTAATGAGAGACAATTGGCAGCGGTCACCATGAAGCCTTCAGGAGTGTTTGAAAGGTTTTAAAGAAATCTAAGATGTAAGATGATATTTAAATGCTGTTTTCTCCAAATGTAATGTAATGTATTTTTTTTTTTATTTAACCAGGAAAGCTCCCACTGACATTAAAAACCTTTTTTTCACGAGCGTCCTAACTAAGACAGGCAGCAGCACAAACTAAGAACAATTAAAACAAAACAGATATTATTACAACACATAGCGATCTATGATTCTGTCTCAAGGTCTTTCAATATGGATTTAAAAGCATTCAAAGAAATCAGATCTTTGAGTTTTAAAACGTTCTGTTAAACATTTCAGTCAGGGTGACGAGTATCCAAATGCCCTCTTCCCAAGTTCAGTACGAACATTTGGTACAAATAAAAGTCCCTCGATTGCACACATTTGAGAAATACAATAACATAGAATCCACATATCACGGTAAGCTGTGTTGTATGTAATGCCTGAGCAGAGGCACACATGAACAAAAGATCCCCATAATCCAATATAGGTCAAATGTAGCAACAAGTCTCCTTTTTTACATTAACAACTTGTTTTTGAAACACAAACTTAATTTAAGCCTCAGTCTTTCACCAAACACTGAACATGTGGCTTAAAGTGAGAGAATCAGTTGAGTTTGAGTTGACCCTTGACCCCTTAAGTGATATTCTGTGGTCTACTCTTGGCATTAGAAAACAACATGCAGCTGGAGACAAGGTTTCCTGTACAACTTTAAAAGCACTTTGCAAGTGGTCAGCGACTTTGAGCAAGGGTAACACTGCAATAAATAGCAGTGTCATCAGCATACACATGAAAAATAAGCATCTTCCACGTCTTGACCCAAATATAAAAATAGTAAAATGCAAAGAGACGTTCATAACAATGAATTAGTGCAGTTAATTGTCTTAGTATGTCTCAATTCTTGTAGCTGTGCAACATTAAAATACAAATTTAGATTCCTTTGCTCACCCTCTGTAATAAAAAAAAACATTTTACTCATTTATCGAGATGTTCTGTATTTAGAATGAATATTTAGTGCATCTTTAGCTTGAAGCCTGTTTTAAAGGGGTGACCACTGTGGTCTATCACAGTGATGAACGTGAATTGAATTTGAGAGTAGTAGTTGAATATGAAATAAAACATTTTACGCAGTCAAAATGAGTTATAAACCAGCGTTTTCTTCCAACTCTTAGGGAACCCCTAATGCGCCCCAGTAGATTTTAATTCTGCTTTAATTAGCATATTTCTGAGAATGCACACTGCAGCCTTGAAGGAGCTGCTGGATATTACTATTATTTCCATTCAAAACACCCTCCCATCGCTCAACAAGCAGCAGAGGACTCTCAGAGGCTCACAGCCACAGATTTATTTGTTTCATAAATCATGGCCCCTATCAGCCCGAGTAAGGGTATTGGATAAGGCTTTCCACCTATCGAGCAGCGGGTCTGATTGATCACTGGCAACAGCGTCACACACACATTCTTTCTCTAAAGACACCAGAGGTTTGCATCCTCTTACGGATTTTCTGCGGCACTCGTTTAATGTCCTCTTCACCGGCCAATTATCTGACCACTTCTAGCCGCATCACGTTAATTCCCCCTCTTGAGTAAAGACATTCTCGCCCTGTTCCTCACTCGTCTCCAGCCTCTGACCTTGAGTTTGAGTTCTGCTCTGGTTAGCGCCCATCGAACTTTAACAGTGAATGTATTAGATCTACCAAGCATAGTGTGCTCATCTCCTCCTGCTCCATACATGGTAATAAACTGACACTGAATTGCCAGATGTTTTTGTGAGCAACCCGGTGTAAGGCAGGACCCTGGGGAGTCATGGCAGTGCCCCTAAATCTAAATATAGCCTTGGCCTGGAGCGTTGAGAGGGATTTTATTTTTTTATGCAATGGGTAAAACACATTTGGTTTCAGGGGGGGTTGGAGTTGGGGTGGGTATAAAAATGATGTATTGCGTTACACAAGGACTAGAATATTACACTTAGTTTACTTTACTCGCAGGAATCTTTGTTGCCGTGTCTGATGAAAATCAGTAATATTACTGTGTGTATTGTTGTAGCTGGTACAGTTTATGACACACTAGTTTCTCCTCTTTCCTAACACAGAAAGCAAACTGCACAGCTCAGTCATATTTCCTCTCTGACACGGTAGATTGT
This sequence comes from Argyrosomus regius, assembly GCA_946959425.1. NCBI lineage: Eukaryota > Metazoa > Chordata > Actinopteri > Sciaenidae > Argyrosomus > Argyrosomus regius. The sequence goes on from OX336895.1 coordinate 24,552,991, forward strand.
GCAACTCTCCAGCGGTCATGAACTCTCCATGTAGTCCTTGAATGAGCTCACACTCGGATGTTCATAACAGCACAGAGTATGGCAGTAAGCAGCATGCAGCAGGTACAAACGATCATTCGCCAAAACATACCTGCTGTGCCTCCACCCTCCGTTTTTGCTGGAAATGTGGTCTGCTTCAGCACAGTCTTTGTGTCACCATATAATCCTCCCATCCCCTGCTTAGTCACACTATTGTAAGATGTTGAAAGCTGATGTAACTTAAACCCCCTCTCTGAACCCATCCACTGAAAGGTATTAGAAAACCCTCTTCCATCACCCCTCCGTCCCAAACTCAGTGATCTCTTTCTTCGACACTCGGTGCTTTAGTAAGACGCCAAGCTCCGCTGTAACTCAATTCCTCTTCGCTGTGTTTGACATGACAGTGTCCTCTGTGTCTCGAGGCTCTGGGATGTCGTGAGCTATTGAACAGGTTTTGGTAACAAGGCTGACCATGGTGTATTCTCTGTGTCTGTAGCTACATCAGGGGACTCCCACCTGAAACTGCTATCAGATGTGGCCCAGACAGTGAAGGGCCAAGGGACTATTGCCTGGGTCAACTGTGGGTAAGTAATGGGAAGATTTAAAAAAAACCAACAACTTTGTCTCTCTCCATCACATGCATTGACTCCCTGTCTCTTCCGACATTACGGCTCCTTTTGTCCAAGGAATTCTCTGACAGCAGCAGAGCAATTTACTCCTCCCAAGAATGTCGCTGCTGCCATCCATCTGCACAAATTATGGCTTTTCCACCGGGGTGTAAAGGGCCTTGTCCCACCGGTTCTATTGTACAGCACAGTTTGACAGGAGACCCCTCACTTATTGGAGCTATTGAAGCTTTTGGTCTAATGTGTTACATCATCATTTCACTTTTTATTGTGTGTGTTTTATCCTAAAATGGTAAATGAATGGTAATAAAGCCACTGGTTTATTGCTGTGTGCTGTCTCTCTGCCCTCTAACATGATGTCAGAGTTCCTCTAGTTTTCACTTTCTGTTTTTGTTTAAACGTGGTCTTATGCCTCCAATCAAGATGGCTTTGCATGGCACAAGTATCACTGATTGGAGTTGTCAGTCGTGTATGAAGTGCTGTTTTGAAACCTAACTTTGAGAAATATAATCAGATTTCTCTACATTTCAGACATTTACAAATGTCTGAACACAAGAAGCCACAGCAGAACCCAAAAATAATACAATCAAAAATTGGCAACATTTTTCTACTAAACGAGGAGCTCTCACATTAAAGACAGAGTAAACAAGATTATCAGTCTAACCAGACAGATCATTTATTGCCAACTTTAGGTACTTCACATGTGAGGTGTTAATTAATGTGTTAATTAACAACCATCAGTATTTCCAGCTTTAATAAACAATATTTTTACTTAAAGGACCAGTGTGTAAGATTAAGAGTGTTATGAAATGTGACGTTTCCAACAACATGATGGGTAAGGAGCATGAATTTTATCAGTCTGAGAGAGTGTGGGTAAGAAAGAAATTCAAAAACATGAGTTGTGTTCTTTAGACGACAAAGAAAGTCAAAAGAGCAGACACCGTCTCTGTATAATACAGTATTATACAGAGACGGAGAAACAGTAAGCCTGTGTGTGTGTGTGTGTGTGTGTGTGTGTGTGTGTGCACAGCAGTATGCAGTACTGAACTCACAGACTACTTATACAACATTTACAAAAAACCCAACAAAGTTTAAGACGTTGGTCCACTGCATACCACCAGAACAGTGTCAGTGCAACTTGCCGTTGATTCTTCAAGTCTCTGGAACTCTACTGCAGGCATTGACACCATTTTTACAAAACCTAATTCCCTCATTTAGTTATTTATTCAGTGTCATAGGTGTTCATTAGACCTTTTTTACAGCAGCCATTTTGACATGAAATAGTAGGGTAGACACAGGTGTTATTAAGGTCCTGTTCCTTACATGGGCTCACTGAACTGAACCTTAATTAGTATCATTGGTAACACCTGTGTTGACCCTACTATTTCATGTCTAAATGGCTGCTGTGAAGAAGGTCTGTCGGCTTGAAATCTGGTCACTGCAAAGGTCACAGCATATCATTCACATCATTTTCATACTCATCAAGCTCTTCACTCATTCTCCACTCATGTATTCAGGTTTAGTCTGCCACCACTCTCTATATGTGCACGGTATATTTTCACTAATAAGGACAAGGCTATGATATTCAATTTAAGTGTGTAACAATGCTACTGTTGGAAAAAACATACAAATTCAAAAATTGAAAATCTAACGAACAAATATCCAAATACCCATCAGAATGTGGCTTATTTCTCTATCGTCGACATCATTGTCATGGCAGCATTAGCATTGTTGCTGCCAAAGTCACGTGAACTTACAGAAGAAATAAGAATCATTATTCATTAATCTATCATTTGTAGCTGATTATACATGAAAACATGAAAAATCTGATACACTGGACCTTTCATGTACTAGAAAATTTATAAAACACGCATGGTAGATGGATGATAGTAAATTTTGATCCAGTCAAGTCAGTTTGTGACATTTTATAGTCCAAGCTGTCAATCAGTTCATCAATAATGAAAATATAAACTAGTTGAAGCATTACTTGACAGTTATTGACACTCTTGGTCTGTACCAAAATCATATGATTTAATTCTGGTTGTCCAGAAATAGTCCAATCACTGTCCTGCACTTGCTCGTTCATAATTCTGCTGTTTTTTAATATCCCTGTAAATTTAATATTTGGTGCGGGTGCACTGCTGCCTGGACAAAACACAGTTCTTAGAAATCATGATGGTTATTTTCCCCTGTATTTATGTGTTTTATAGACTAAACATAAGACAAGTTATTCCATGAACTTAAAACAATAATCATGAGTTGCAGCTGCAGTCATTTTTAAATGCTTGTTTTATTATTTTCATACTCCACATACTCTGTCCCCTCCGAGAAAGAACAATACTTGTCATCTGTCTCTCCGGAGCACATCTATCTTCAGCCCACACTGTGAAAGTGTTTACATTACACAAATGGTAGATAGTCCCGAGACACCGACAAGAATTGTTTTTTCTAAGCACAGCTAGCTTTTGCTCCCCAGTGATCTGACTTTGGCTTGTTGTTCTTTCTGCCCTTCCTGGTGTTCAGTTCCACTTACTTTATTTCATTTTTTTTTACCTGTCAACCCATCAACTGCAAGAACTGTCTTCTTCTCCAGAGAGGAAAGAATGTATCATAAAACAGGAAACTGTGAGGAAGGCAGTAACACCCCTTTGACACCTAGTGCTCATTGCACCATTCACAATCTCTCTCAAGCTTATCCGGGATCGAAGACCAGGCGGAATGAGAGGAAGAGAACCTGAACTCCAAACAGTCTGAATTGTCAGAACAGTTGGTGTCCACGTTTCTCTTCAAAGACTCTCCACGATACATGTCCTTTGTTTACTGTTTGCTTTTCTCGGTTACCTTTTTATCTGAGAGAGTATGGTATCATCTCTCTCTTCATTCTCCAACAACTCAGGCATGCTTGAGAGTGTACTAATGCTAAGCAGAGATTTATACTGGGCCAGACTCCTGCAAGGGGAGCTAGAGCGAGCTGGGTTCATCACTGCAGGACACATGGATCTGGTGCCAGGCTCTGTAGCGAAGCATTGTGCTGTTTGGCATATTTCTCCACCATCTCAAATGGACGGGTTCCAAATCGAAGCTCCAGCTGCGAGCTCATGGTGGACAGAGGGGGAGAGAGAGTAGAGCGCATATCACAGCGTGAGAACGGCCAGCCCTGCCAAGGAAGAGGGCCACCAAGGCCAGAATGACACACTTTGAACAGATGACAGGGACCTGAGTGTTGGCCAACAGGAATCCGCCAGAGGGATGGATGATCTCATACAGGAAGGGAGTACAGGACTGTGCTGCCCTGCTCCCATTCCTCTGTGAATTTAGAACAGACATAGAACATGCTAAGAAACATGCTCTTGTCTGGATGAATGGGAATATCAGAGCACAAACAAGCACAGCACGGATTAGGATTTGTGTTTTGGTTTAGACTAATAATTAAATGGCATGCAGGGCTTCATCCTCTTTGCATGATGAATTCATTATTAATCCTTTACAAAAGGGACTCTGTAGACTTTGGCCTAAGGCGAAGTTTTTGAGCTCTAACTTTTTTGGTCAATGATCCTTGAATCTTTGGGGGTGGCAGTAGTTCAGTCCATAGGGACTTGGCTTGGGAACCGGAGTGTGGCTGGTTCAAGACCACATTATGGAGTGTGGACTGGTAGCTGGAGAGGTGCCACTTCTCCTCCTGGGCACTGCCAAGGTGCCCTTGAGCAAGGTACCAAACCGCTCCCAGGGCACCACTATGTGGCTGCCAAGCAGCAACCTCTGTGGCTGGGAAATGAAGCCATTGCGGAAGTGCCAAAAACTGCAGTTCACCAAACAACCAGAGTGGGTGCTGTTAGAGGTGGCCCAGGCATCATTCAGCCTGTCTCAGATCCGCGGATGATCCACGTCTTTGCTGATTTTTAGATTTGCCGGGAGGCGGAAGAGTCAGAACAGCCAACATGGTGGCGCACAGTGCCACTGATTTTGAGCTTCAGAGCGGCTCTTTGGAAACCTACAGGTTACATCGTGCATAGGCTGTCCATCCTTCATACTGTCAGTGGTGGTTGCCCATCACTCCACAATCCCTCAACAGTCACATGTCTATAGGCCCTTTGTGAGTGCGTGGTTGTATTTCGGGCTGAAATATGTAAAACATGAGTGAAATAAACTTATCAGACTCAGACAGTTTTATTGTCATTCAAACCCCAGCATGGTAGAACGAAATACAGTTTCCCAGGTCTTGGTTGTTTCTGCGTTACTAAAATAAAATATATATATAAAATGTAAATAACCTAAATATGAAAATATAATAACCTACACAATGATAAAATAAAAAAAACAAAATAAAAACTAAAAGTCCCCATTGACGCATCAGTAAAGTCTTCCTCTTCACTGTGAGCCTCGCTCAACCATCTTGTTGTGTCAAGTATTGGGTTGGGTATATCTTACCAAAAACGTAGAAGAAAATGTATGCATTCAATGCTTTTGTTTGTATAGGTGTCACCGGTGAGAACAAATGTTTTGGCTTCAAACATTGTTTGAGTGCTTCAAGTTAATTAAGACTTATTTTAGTAGGTTTAGCCAACATTTCTGTTTATGATTATCAAGTAGTTTCTGAGTTCTAGAAATGCAAAATTATTCCCTGGGGACAAGAAACTCCATCAACCTAACAGGCTGAAAACAAACCAACCGTTTAGTCATATTATCTATTACTTATTTTGGAGATCAAATTGAAAGTGAGCATACCTCAAAGGAAGGTCACAGTGACAGACTGTAATATTTATATAATTCATTTTTTTCCCCCCAAATAAGTTTGGCTGACATGGAGATTTGTCAGATGACAGCAAAAGACAAAAGCAGTAGGACGATCAAAGGTACAAAACTAAGACTCGAGTTCTGATAAATATGGTTATCATTTATCTCTAGCAGTTATTGTTAGTGTATTCATATATATACAAAATATCCTTGAATTTGACTTCATCTGAAAATTATCATGAATGGAGAGCAAGAGCCAATTTGCTTTTTCATTCACTGAATCAAACAGCTGTGAACTATTACTATTACTGATGAACATTTGATGCTGTATAAACCCAAGGCTATACTGTCGGAGATCAGCCTCTTTGAACTATAAGAGTCAGAAGTTGCCATTTTTAGTTTTTCATTGAAACAAATAGGATTAATATGAACCAGTTTGGTACGTGCTGAACTTTTGTGATGAATAAACTGTAAATTCACTGCCTTCTCTGTGAGGCCTAATCTTAACAATACATGATTGGACAATAGTTTTTCTTGGCACCTACTACAGTTTATCTCTTCACCACATGTTAGTCAGCACCTTTCTAACTTCTCATCAGCCTTCCTCCCCCTCCTCATATCTCCTTACTTCACGGCCATTGACCTCCCGCTCACTGCAGCTGTAGAGCTTTGGCGCTGACGCATGGGCTGATATTATCCCAGAGGTGAATACACAGCAGTTGTCCTCATCCGGTGGACAGGCCTCTGATGAAATGCCATTCATGTTCTTTGTTCTTTCTGGATTGAACATTAGCTCGTGAGTCATTATATCTTTTCTGGGCACTGCTGTCTCATTGGTTGATTCACACAAACTTAATGGCTAAAAGGCTAATGGTAGCATTTCTTCTCTGAGTCAGTTTTGCTGTGTATGTATGACCAAATGAGTAAGAGGCTAAAACCCCCTATGTCCATTGTTATACTGGCCTGTATAACAGGTGTGTGGCCTATTCACCTTTGTCCAAAAAGTGCAAATGAATAATACCAAGAGGAATTTCATACAAGCAGCACCATCAATACTAATTCTCCATTTGGGATCCTTTGTTCTTGGTGCCCCACTGCACACCTAAAGAGAGATTAGCAGTTTCAATAAATGACATGGTAGCATACATGCCATTTTATATAACACATTCGTTCATTGATTTTGTGATGGGTCAATACACCTCGAGAGCTGCTGCTATTGTCATTATTGGGAGTAAAAGTGCAACAAAACAATTTCGAGAGGCAGTCAATATCAAGTCCAACCTGAGACTGCACTGAGCCTCTCCAGATATTCTGCTGAACAATAAATAACACTATACAAAATATGATCAAATTTATGATGCAGTTTATAGTTTTTAAAGATTTTAATGTAGGTCTGTTGTCTGCATTGTTAGCTGCCACATGAAGGCAGATCAGACTACGTTTGTAGATGATGATCACTGTCAGACAGAAGTTTATGGTTACCTTTGTTCCTGATTAATCTATTATTTCTTGAAGTAATGTCAGAAAATTGGAAATAGTGAAAAATGACTTCCCATCACATCTTTCCAATAACTGAAATTGTTTGTTTTAATATAAAACAGACAAAGGCAGTAAATCCTCATACTTAAGGAAATGATAGCATGTTTCATGATAAATGACCTAAAAGAGAAGTGAAAAGTGAATACTAAGCTTCGACAAAGGACCACAATATTCAAATGGCATGTTTGCATCAGACAAAGGCAGAAGAACAGAGATTTCCTCTGCAGACATGCTCTGTTGCCTCAGTATTGTGTGTTTAGCTGTAAATGCACAAGATTGATTTCACTTTGTCAAGTTACCAAACACAGTTATGCAGAGTCGTGACAAATGGCATCTCTCTTTTTTAGTAGAATTTCTTAAATCAAAGTCTGAATGAGTGAGTGTCCCGTGTCTTTGTTTTTTTTTTTTGTTTTTTTTTTGTGCGTTTGGGGTTTCCTTTCCTTTGTCACTTGTGGCAGCCTTTCAAGGAGTCGGAGGCAGCAGTCTGGTTCTGAATCGGATGACTGTGCATCATCTCCAGATACGTGTCGAGGTCACATCTGCTCCTGGTGTGCCCAGAGCCCCCGACCGGTGCCATCTGCCTTCATGAGTCAGCAGAATAGGACACTAGGCACACAGTCCAAATACTATCTGTACATACAGAACTTCACTGAACATATTTGGCACTTTGTGGGTTTTGGAGCCTTAATTGAATTCCACCTCTTTGAATTCATTAGCGTCAGCCTCTCTCCGTCTCTCTCTCTCTCTCTCTCTCTCTCTCTCTCTCTCTCTCTCTTTTAAATGAATGCATATTTCCTGGATGCTCTTTATTTACAGGAGAGGAAGAGTGTTTCATACTGCTGATTATGCCTCACTGTAGCAAGTGTGAAGTGTGCGTAGGTGGCTCGATGCATATTTCCTCTCCAACTCCAACTCCAGCCTATTTTCACTTACAGAAATGAGCCTCTGTGCATTATATACATTGCTGCATTTTACACACTTTGATCATTGTCCTCTTCATTGCTGATGTTTGTGTTTTGCACTCTGGAGTTACTAATAAACAGATCATCGAGCCTTGTTTTTCTGTACATTGATTGGATTGATGTGATGAAATGTTAATGCGGTTACGTCTCCATGCAGCGTCTTCTCTCCGTTCTTAATTTAATTCAGTGCAGCTTTATTGGAACTACAAAAAAACACGTTGGCAAAGCATAATATTAAACTGAATTAAGCACATAGTACAAACAATGAATCATAGTGGCACTACGAGCAAAATAACCTTATTAATTTTGTCCAATTGTAGCATTCCAGGACATGTTTTGTAATTGTTTTTTCTCTCTCTCTCTCTCTCAGAGATTCAGAGGGCCGTAAGCTCTGTAAGAAAGTGAAGGTGGACCCGAGCTCCAAACGTGGGGGAGCAGAGCTGTTGCATTACAAGTGAGTAACCAGAAATTCAGCTGGCTGTCAGACTTTTTCACACCTCAGTGCTTTCTGGAAAGTTCTATCGTGTCTGCAGCTTAAGAAGCATGTTGTTCACCAGTTACTCCTGTGTCTTGCAGAGATGGGACGTTCCACACAGAGTACAACAGGCCTGCTACCTCTAAGGTGAATGAAATCTTTAATCAAGCATTCTTTAACCGAGTGTTCAAGTGCAGCACAATATTTGACTATACTGTCCCCTGGAGCCCAGTGTGTCTGTGTTCATTTAATTTATTCATTCATTAAATGAACGTTTCTATAAATGAATAAAGGCTTGTATTATTGGTCTGCATAGCTTTGTATGTTGTGTCTACATGACGGACTCACTGTAGGTTGCTTGATGTTTAGTTTAGACCATGAAAGTGCAAATGTAGGTCACATTTAGTGAGACATTAATTATAGCGGCTTTAATGAATATTTTTAAAATAGCAACATATCAAACGATGTGAAAACATCGTGAAAGAACAAACAGAGATGTGAATCTGCCGCTGTGACATGAACCTGCAGCTCTCTCTACACTGTTTCAGCTCATTGTTCAGCTGTCCGACTGCCAACTTTGCTGTTTTGATGCCCTCTCATTCCCAAAGCCTCATTTTCATCCATAGCAGCAGGAAAAACCCTGAAATCTCAGTGTATGTGGCAAGGTTAGTTAAGATTAAGATAAAACTAGGAAAGAGTAAAATATATTAAAAGCCTGGACAACGCACCTAGTTTAAAAAATAGCCTAGGACTCACTCGATCAGAGTTGAAAACCACAAGGCAAATATAAAAGTTTAACAGAGGTTATTACAAAAATGATGATTTAAAAAAAAAAAAATGTCTCGCTTGGTGGTTAGACCAGGATCTTAGATCAGTACCAGCAGACAGTCACTCTATTATCCAAAAATTAAAAGTATCTAAACTATAGAGTCAAGATCAAAGTGTCCCAGTTGAAAAAGGAAAATCCCCGTAGGCCAAAAGTTTGATTAACTGAACAGAGAGGGTACTTATCTGTGAGAGGAGTGCATAAAAACTGATCCCCGTCACGTGTACACTACCTGCTCAGCACCAAACAGCAGACAGACTCGGTTAGCTACTAGCTGGTGAACACAGTGAAGCACTTAGCAGCTCGAGTCAGATATTTCCCTCAGGAGCTGGTAGAGACAGAAAACAGAGTGAATATTGGACATCTATCAGGTAGCGAGAAACACGGCTTCGAATGAATGATAATGTTGTAACTGCTGAACGAGTAAATAAGCAACTGTTTGTGTCACTTCTCTCTGGCAAACCATCTTTGGCCGAGCATAAATAGTACAGGCACCAATATTTAGAGAGCATATAAACAGCCATGTTTCATTATGTGGATTGGCCAACGTACTGTATTAGCTACAGCTTACTACATTTACTGGCTACAGTTATTTAGGCCTGAGAAATTGGTGGTCACCAACCAAAACATCCTTTTTTTTTCAATCAAGTTGACCTGTTTGGAATCAAATTGTAATTCAGAAGTGTTCATCCGTAATTATGATTCTCTAAAATAAGTAGAACTGACTTAGAGTTGATGTGAAACCCATCAAAAGGAGAACAGAGAGTTTAATGTTGTTATTCTGCTCGCTAATGCTTCGCTCATATTTCTTTCCCTGGCAGATGGAAAGGCCCTAAAAAATGAAAACACCAAAAGTCCGTGTTTAAACCATTGCCGAGTAATCCTGATAATAACACCATAATCATTAGGTATTCCACCCGCGTCCATGCTGTCATTGTTATAGTGCTGCTGAATGAAATATGTCCTGCTGTTGCCTCCGTAGACATATGGTTCATTATATTTACAGGGAGCTTTACCAAGCCCATTACCAGACACTTGAAGGTATTGGAGTAGCTTTTGCACCTCTTGGATGCACGAACGTGTTGCGAGCTTCCACCTGGCACAGCCTACAGCGCTGCCCCCACTCGGTGTAGGTGCGACTTGTGCGACTTGCTCGAGTAAATCATCGCCAGTCGCTCCGTTGTTTACAGGATGACTTCGTGCCAGCGACAAGTTGTTGCCTTTGTCTGGACTCTCACCGATTCATCATCCTTTACTGTGTTTTTTTTCTCCCCTCCCTCCAGTCCATGGTAGCATTCTTAAAAGACCCGTCAGGCCCCCCGCTGTGGGAGGAGAACCCTGAGGCAAAAGATGTTGTCCACATAGAGACAGAAAAAGTAAGTAGCGACCTGAACAACCTTTTTGAGTTGTGTATGCAACCACTGTGATGATAAGACAGCGAGGAAGTGGTTAATGTGATGCAGCGTCCACCTCTCCTCTCCTGTCCTGTTGATCAGTGTTTGAAGTTGACACAGCAGCATATCCACCTCTGCAACACAATCCCCTCCACACACACATAAAAGCAACGTATCAGGGCTTTATCATCAAAGAGCTGTCCAGCTTAGTTCACAGAGTCTAACACCAACCTGTCTATGCGCTACATTTCCAGTCAGCTCTTGTCCAGCCCCGTCAGATGGCACTCGTATCACATCCACCCACGGCCTGACAACCTAAGGCGCTGTATATATACAACACTTCGAAAGGGCTTTGATTTAATGAACAGCAGTCCTGTCGGTTCTCGCCCGCTTGTCCACTCATGCCTCGAGGCTTGTTGAACGTGTCAACAAAAGATTGCGCTGAGTATGTTTTTTTTTTTAAGGAAGTAGCTGAGCTCATGAAGGTGATGATGAAGAAGAGAAAGCGGTATGGGGGCTGATCTACCTGCTACCCGAAGAAGAAAGTCTTTTCTTTCTTTGCTGATGTGATGACTCTGTGTAATATACGCAGTCTAATAAAGTGCTGAAAAGGCAGAAGTGATGGTGTGCTTAGTTATTTTAAAGCTCTGTATGCTAAACCGAGAGATACTTTGGGAAATGTACCCTGGAGGAGCCTGTCAGAGGAATCAAGATGTTGCGTGTGATCGCTGACTTTAAGCTTTAGTCAACATTCGTGATGTTTTTTCTTGGATATATTTAGCATTTACACTTTCAGCTGTTTTATGTGCTGTATACATCGTTTGTTTAGAAATCTTCTGAATCATCCTCTCCCTCTCATTCTCCTTTTAAGGACTTCAGGAAGCTGCTGAAGAAAGAGGAGAGACCTGTCCTCATGATGTTCTATGCTCCCTGTGAGTCCTTTTCATTATCACAGTGTTCAGTAGCTCGTAATAACTGAGACAAGCGGCGTTCTCCTGCTAGACTGCTTGAATGTATTGTGATCTGAAGACAGCGTGCCAGGGGAAACTGACAGCAGCTTTTGTCCACAGAATGTGAAAACTGTATTTCATGAGATGCCTCATTTGAAAAGAGAAAATACAGTGGGTGGGTTTTAATCAGTAAACTGGGGCATACTTAGCAAAACTGCTAATCAATACAGTTTACTACTCTAGCAAGTAGTCTGGGCCTTTAGTAACAACCTCGCAATGGAGATGAACGTTCGTGGAGTTTCCAAACTGAATAAACACACACATATAAACACTAAACTGCTTTACTTGTTCAGTCTTTAGTGACTAAGATATCTGCTGAATAAAATCATTTTTCCATGGACAGATTCAGCTCCTAAATCCATGATCTTTTATTTTTAAGCTAATAGTGCTGTGTCAGCACAGCTGATGGAGGATGTGATCCCAACATTTCCAAGTCCACAGTGTTGTAAAGTCCAAAAGTCAAAATGAGTTGAAAAAAGATCGATGTAATCATTCTTTAAAATTAGCATGTGCTTATCTAATGGAATATTCCTCTTCAGTCTATATTAGTCCATCTTTAGTCTTTAAAAACAACATTTTCTCTGTGCTCACTAAACTGTTTGATCTGCAATGTGCTGCACACAAATAAGGTGCACACCTGTGTTAACGAGGCGCACACCTGTGTTAACGAGGTGCACACACCTGTGTTAACGAGGCGCACACCTGTGTTAACGAGGTGCACACACCTGTGTTAACGAGGCACACACCTGTATTAATGAGGCGGTCTAACAGTTCCATAAAATCCAGAATATTCATTAAAGAAAGTTGAAAACTGAAATTCAGATGCGTGTCATATATTTTCAAGATGTGACGATGTGTAACTTGCGGAGTAATATTTTTAGTGTTGAGTCAGGTGTGCTGTCATGCTGATTGAAACACATTCTAAATGTCTAGTTGACCACTCAGATTGCTTGGTCGGATCTGCTTGTTGTATAATTTGCAGTAACCTCAAACAGAAAATCCTGACAACCTAAGAACAGCAAACAGCGAGTGTTTGGCATTTTTCCTCAATAAATTTAACAATTAATCGATTAACAAAACTGTAGTTTGACCTCATGACACCAGTTTAATTGTGTTAAGTCAGCAAGCAGGCGAGTGCCTCGTCTCCCTGTTGTTGCTCAATAGTAATATTTTACATTGACTTTTCCTTATGTTGTGCTTAGTCACGGTCAGTAGTTTTCAGTACATCATATCTTTCACAGGAGATAGCACACTGCGAGCTGCTATTGGCAAAAAACCCAAAACAATTCCCCTGGCAGACGATGGGAGATCTTTTGACACTTGTATCGACGCTGTCAGGGCAACACTTCCTATTGAGTTCTCTGTAATAACTTCTGCTGTTGCGCGTTGTGTTTTGGTTGCAGGGTGCGGAGTTTGTAAGAGAATGCAGCCCATCTTCCAGCAAGCGGCCACAGAGACCAAGGGGAAATATGTAAGTGTGCTAACCCCCCCAACACACACACACACATGCTGGACCCACTGTCTTATTGCATTAACAGACTCTGATCTGCAGCCGTCCTTCTCCGATGTTTGCAGATTAGACGAGATGTGTCAGCAGTGAATGTCTGGACGGTTAGCTTGGCAGTCTGAACGAGTGCACTCTGTCAGTCTGACCTGAATGAAAGCTCTCCCTAAGTCGCGTTCCAGGCAAAAACACGCACAAGAGCTCAGCAACTTTTGCACTATAGATTTGGATTCAGCAGGATGATAAACCCAGACGGCGGCCTTTAAAGACACTTGATTGAAGTGATTTATACTTCATCAGTGTTTTGGTTTGCATCGACCCACCCGAACAATTTCAGTAGTTCATTCAGAAGCCTTCCAATCCTGCTTCACAATCTGGCTTTAATGATTTTAGTGCTTTATATTAGTGTGCAGGTATATCGTCAGTGACTGTATTATTTCTTACTTGTTTTTAGCTGGCACCTGCAGCCACAATTAAGGGCTAATGTCCTTCCAGCTGAAGTTCACAACCTCTGTATAGATTAAATGTCAGATCAGTCTGCCCAGTCTTTGTGTTTACTTCCTAACTTTTTCTCAGCCTCCCAAATTTCATCCCGTTTTCTTCTCCTCCCCGGTCTCATGGGGTCCCCTAAACACCCATGTTGTCAGTTAGCAGTCAGGCAGTATTATAATAGTAATCAAGCTTTGGCAAGGAGGCTCAGCGCTCTGTTCCCAGTTGTTGAAATGTTTTTAAACTCCGCTGGAGAGATGCAACCGGAGGTTTATGTGATCGGCCAGGCAAACAAATGCTTTATGCTCATAAACGCCTGAAAGAAGAAGAATCTCAGAGAGAACGTCCTTCACAGCGCGAGCAGAGAGACCCTGAAGTGGAGTAGTGCATCTTGTTCGCCTCACACAAAGCAGAAAATAAATGAAATGATAATTAACTGCATGTTTGTCTGATTATCAAGCTTATGGGGAGTGAAAATGTAAGCCTCTCAAGTGGAAATTAGCAGTGTGCATACAAGGTCCCTGTACAGAACATGAAGATAGGTCTGTGTGTGTGTGTGAGGCTCAGAGAGATAATTGGGACTGTGCCTGTTATTGCAAGAGAGTAATGTGTAAAGTGGTGCTAAGAAGTGAAAGGTTTGAATAGAGAATTGGTGGTCAGCCAAGTCGTACAACACATTTCTCGTTTCTGTTTCATGGACAGAGGAGCCATGTCTCGAGTGTTGCAGCTGAAATAGCTGAAAAACTCACTGATTAATGTGTGGGAGTTTAAAATGTTTCTGGATTGTAGGTTTATTGGAGTTATCTCTCAGTACCAGTTTATATACGTACTCTATAACAGGTATTGTTGAAGAACACTGCCAACTTGAAATAGGTGGAAAAGGCAGAGCTCGCTCGCTGTGACTCATGGACATTCTCGAAGCTATTTTTGTCATGAACAGTGTGCTGCACAGTTCTTCCTCAAAGGGAACCTGGGAAGTTGCAGCTGTTTGATTTCATATCAAAGATAGATTTATGTGTGTATTGGAAAATCATTCATGATTTATTTTCCTACAAGCAGTGGGGGTTCTGCGAAGTGTAAACTGTGCTTTAGGTATCATTTCAGGACTGGAAGACTACATCCTGTTAAAGGAAACAATATTCTCTCATATCACATAACACACACAGCAGTTTTATCTCTGCAGAAAATCACTTTTTGACATGGAAAACACTGAATAATACTAGTAATACTTTAGTATAGTTTGACCTTTTGGTTCGGTATTGCATTTTTCAGCTATTAGTTGGATGAAATTTGCATTTTCCTGACTTTTTTTATCACACCGCAGAGGTCAAAAGTTTCCTTAGACCAAAACCTTAGTGCATGCCTCCAAAACTAATGGCTGGATTCTTGTCATGCTAAACTCTCATTACTTATGATGGAAAACTAGCGAGTCGACAACTTTGCTAACAGCCAAACATCAAGCAAGGTCAACAACAGCAGACATAGCAGCCAGCTAATGTTACTTACTAGTCCAACAGCAGTCAGCCCAGCTCGGCATCTGTCTTTCAGCCTTTTATTTCACCAAGCTCTCACCAACAACTAAAAGTCCGTCCCAGATTTACTCTTGTCTGCTGCCCACTTAGTTAATAGTTGGTGGTGTGACAAAGTACAAAGTAACATAGAGCAAGAACAGACATACAGGCGCAGAGTGTGACTGACAGAGGCACCATTCACCTGATTACAAGTCAGAGAAACATCAAAATTATTTCATGGTTAACTTGCACAATCGGGCTTTAAACTTAATGCTAACACACCATTCTCACAGCAAACATGCTTGACATGTAACTAGGGTTGCAAATTTCTTGGAATTTTCAAAGTTGGAAACCTTCCATGGGAATAAATGGGAATTTATGGGAATAAACGGGAATTTATGGGAATAAACGGAAATAAACTGTGAATTTACTAAATTGAGGGTTGGCCCTTAACAGGGAACTTAAATATAATTGGGTAAAATATATTTTAGCATAATCTTGACTAAAACAACCAGATTTCATGCAAGTACACTTGAACATCTATTCTATTGCTCAATCACATGCACATACACACTGTTTACTGCAGGGCTATTGAGGCCATGCCCCCTACCTGCACTATGCATTCCTCCATCACATGCAGAGATGATTTCTACAACCCTGGACCACACTTTAGAGCCCAGACACAAGACTAATGAAGCCACACATTTGAGCCCGTGGACTACATAATATTGTTCAGTAAAATAATTACAACTTAATAAAGTTCTACTTTCAAATAAATTAGTTGAAATGTCATGTTTTTATTTTCCATGGATGTCTGCTTATACCAAAACAAAATGTTTATATTTGTGTTTGAATATTATACAGTTTGGTTAAATGACCCCTTATTCCCAGTTAATCCCCATGAGTTCCCATAAATTTTCAGAATTCCCATGGTTTCCAGTTTTCCCCAGCTTAACTTCCAATGGAAAGTTTCTGGAAACGTTGCACCCCTTTGCAACCTCACATGTAACATTGTAGTTTGTAAATGTACACACGGTATCATGCGAAGCATTAAATGATAAACATGTATATGGTATTGGCAAGCTAATGCTTGCTTGTATTTAGTTAGCATGATAACACTAAAATAGTTGAATGCTAAATGTCAGCATGTTCTCATCTAATCGTTGGCATGCAAGTTACTATGGTAACATTAGAAGTGCACTGAGCTTGAAGATGGAGAGCTAGCATTAGTGTTTCTAAAATGGTCTTGGCCATTTCCAAGTTTGCCAAACGGCAGCACGGTGGTGCAGTGGCTAGCACTGTCGCCTCTCACAGCAAGAAGGTTCTGGGTTTGAACCCGCCAGCCAACTGGGTCGTCTCCGTGTGGAGTTTCCACGTTCTCCTTGTTTCTGTGTGGGTTCTTTCTGGATGTTTCTTTCCACAGTTTAAAGATATGCAGGTTAATTAGACACTGCCTGTAGGACTGAATGTGAGAGTGAACGGTTGTTGGTCTCTATGTGTCAGCCCTGTGATGAACTGGCAACCTGTCCAACGTTGTACCTCAATGCCAGCTGGAATCGGCCCCAGCCACCTCTGACTCTGCAAAGGATAAATGGTTATAGATGATGGTCTATGAGCAGGACAGTCTTCCAGATGCAAAGCAAATGCATTTAGTATTTATATATTCAATATTCTAAATCCATTAAAGATCTAAAAAATAGCATGTTTGTACACCTAATGAATGGTGTTTCTTGTATATGGTAATCACTTCTAGCTGTTTGCCGACTGTTTATTGTAAATTGCTCGTGTTCTGTCTGCTATTTAAATTAAAATGTCAACCGAAAGTTTATCACAAAAAGTGTGTGTTTGATTACAGCCCCGCTCATCAACTTTCATTATCCTCAAGCCTCGTGTTGTTTCTCAGAGCCGTCTCTTTTCATACTCCCAGTAATCCATCTTTGTATTTTGGAGCCCTGTGATGATGACTGACCTGTTTTGATGTCTCATGTCCTTTCTCTTTCTCGTCTCTCTGCCTTCACTTTTCTTAACTCCATAACAACCCACGCCTCATTTTCCCCTCTTCGTTTTTTTTTGTTTTGTTTTTTTTTAGGTACTTGCAGGGATGAATGTGCACCCGGCTGAGTTTGACGGCCTCAAGCAGGAGTACAACGTCAAAGGCTACCCGACCTTCTGCTACTTTGAGTGAGTCGAGTCCTCTCATCCGTCTCACTTTAGGCTCAGCCCTCACTTCCAAGGCTCAGAACATCAGAGTAGGGCCACTTCAAACGGAAAGTCCAGTCCGGGCCTCTTAAGCACCAGCAGACATGATGGCGACAGACTTGCACCGTGCAGTGGTGACCCTAGAGGTTCAGAACTCACTTCTACCAGGTGTAAAAGAGAAAGTTTGTGAAAAGCTTTGGGATTATCTGATATTCCCTTTGAAAAAAGTTAACTCACAGGAGGGTTGGGGTCAGCACTGTTAGGTGAAGCTGGGTGCCACTTTCAAAAAGCAAGGAGGACAAACAGGTGGAGCTGTTAAGTAGAGCTGATTAATTGATTAGGTGATAGCCAAAAGAATTATTGCACTTTTGAGAACTTGTCATTGAAGTAAGGGTACATTCAGACAGAATCCAGCGCTGTGTTGAATCAATGCAAAGTTGTGCAGCGGTGTGTGGTGGTGTTGGAGTGAGGGGGGCTGCTGGGGACGTGTCTGTTTGTACTGAACGTAACCGCTGTGAAACAATCAGGACATTTATTTTTTTTATTTCGCTGATTAACCGGCTTTATCGATGCTGGCGCTCCCTCACTCTCTCTAAACCATCAGACACAAACCAAATGAAACTTCTTTGTGTCTCTTATTTTGCAGGGTAAATTATGAGCCAGACACAGATTTAGAAGCTGGTACATGAAATAAACAAAGCCAGAACACAACAGGTAGAGTAAGTGGGAATAGTTCAAACGGACTACGTCCACTCAAAAGAAGAGAAAAAATGTGTTTTCGCCGCAGGGCTGGATCCTGTCAGAATGCGGCCTAATCTTTCAAACCAAAATTATATTCCTGTGTTCCAGCTTCCCACTTGATATGATTTGTTGCTTTTCTTTGGAGTTTTGGTTGGACAAAATGAACCATTCAGACTGGCTGGTTTAGTTTAGGAACTTTTAGTTGGCTTCTTTGGTCGGTGGAGCAATTTTTGTACTCGTAGACATTGCAATACTGGGTATGTTGACTGAAAAACACAGTATTAAAACAGCGTAAGAGACTGCAGAGGTGTTTGTTCAGGTACTGGCCATTTTAAGGAACAGATCTATGACTTTGAAGGCCCATTAGACATCAAAGATTAGAGCATTTTACAACTCCAGAAAGCTTTCACAACAGGACTGATTCTATCTTTTGTCGCAACACCAGGTATATTTGCTTGTTTGGACTTGATTGGCCGAGGCGGCGCATTGTGCTTTAGCTGAAGTTAAACTTTTTTTGCCACAGCTTGAACCACACTGTGTGAATGCAGCTGCCCCATTGAAAAGATTGGAGGGGGTGATTTCACGCAGTGCTGTTATCTGCCTGAAGACTCAAAACAAGTCAGCGGTTTTAATTATTAATAAGCCAGACTTAAGTAAAGGCTTTTAATATACTGTAGCAAAGTTTTCTCATCTTTAAGAACACCTTAAGGCTGTATGTGACGTTGATGTAGCACTAGGCCTCTGCGTTTCTCACTGTTTTTGTTAGGATGAAATTTATGATGTAATCTGATCATTTCAGTTTACTGATCAGCCTTAGTGTGTGAATATGCATACAGACTCATATGCACAGTAGGGGCTGAGAGTGTGACTGATAGTGTTTGTTATTGCGGACCCCCCAGCCAGAGCATCCCTGCACCGTCCTCATATTTACAGTGTCGTTAACGGTATGCGGCTGCTTCGCAGCTCCCGCTTTGTTCTCCACTTCTTATTCTCCTGCTCGAGCTTTATCATCCCCATTTCCACATTAAACACTCTCTCTTTCCAGTCTGGCCTTTTAATTAGACCGGGACTGATTAAGTGCCTCTGTGGTTAGTCATTGTGTGTGTGTGCGCTCGCCTCCTTCCTTGTGTGAAAGCGTGTGCAGGTTCCCACGCACGCCCCGCGCACTCGTGTAGCTGAGCCCGAGCCAGTCCGTTAGCTGGGAGCACATTAGTGTCAGCGCAGGGCTAGCTAACGACCATCCGAGCCCATTGGCTTCAGTAATGAGCCCCTCACTGATAAACAGCAGCTAATCACTGCAGGGTAAATCGGCATCAACACACCGCTGGAGTTATCTCGCCGTTGCACCCGCTGTAGCTGCGCTCAAGGACTTTTTACCTTTTCCTGTCCTGCAGATTAAGAAGGCTTCCTCCTCCACAGAGCAGCACGCACACCTCAACTTTCTATCAATTAAACAAACAATAAAAGTGGAACTATTTCTTCCTTCTTCGTCCTTCCTGTGTCCTTTTTAACCAAGGAAAAAAGCAGAGACAGTCGAGCTAATGACGTTCACTTCACATTTTCTCAACTTGATTTTACAAGGTGTATTTTACAGCAGCAGAGATAAAGCATATAGAGTGCAGAGTCGCTCATAAATCTCACTGATTGAATTCTAAGCAGCCGGTCTCCGCCACGCTAGTCAGTTCACTTAAAATGCAAGTTTTAAGCTCCAAATCCAGCGTGTGTAATAACGTATCACCTTTTATAGTGTCCACTCTGTGCCTCAGGAGCTGTAACTGCGGTCGTCACCACCTTCTGTGTTGGCAAGAATTACAGCCGGTTACAATTGACACTGATCCTTCAGCACCGGGATGAGCCACCGCGTCCGCCTCTCAGCCTTCATTTAGTCACAGTGAATAGCCGAGTAGATAAACTTATTCCTATGAAGAAAATCTGCTTACGTTTTGAATCTTTCAGGCTGTGCAGCCGAGGAGATGCTTCTAACTCATTTCAAATGCATTACGACTGCTCGCTGGCATTTCTTATATGCACTTTTAAGCTAACATACAGAATTCTAGACAGAGGACAGAGGGAAAGAGTATCAATCATTGTTGAACTTTTGGTCAGAGCTTTTTGTCAGCTCTCATAAAACATTTCCTTTTGGCTTTGAGCTGTTCTCTTTCTCAAAGGTCTGACCTGTTATGATTGTACTCGGCATCCTTTTTGCCCATCACACATTCAGCAGAAAGTGATGAGGAATCAAACCTCACTGCTTTTGGAGTGCTGACTGAGTTGTGTCCTTAGCATGAAGTATCAAAAAGTATCAAGCACTGAAAGTTGTCACAGAGTCTTTGGTCAGGCTGAATTCTCGGGCCTGTTTTTTTATGTTTTGATCAGATATGTCCTCATTTAAACCGTCACTTTGTTAAAATCATTCTAATTTAGTCTTGTCATGTCGATAACAATGAGCACTGTTCTATTTGAGAAGGTTTGTTAAAGAAATCCTGAAAATCTGTTGAGAATCTAATTTTATGTTTTCACCCCTGTAGCCTTGGAAATGAACTTCTTGCAGAGTACAGCAGTTTTATTAACTGTTACGACGGATTCCAACTGTTCATAGTAAAAAATGTCCTTCACAACCACTCTAGCAGCATTAGCCCTCCTCCACTGTTGATTCTTATGTTCATTATGTTTGAAACAGTGACAGTATAAAGAATGGAAGTAGTCTCTGTGACCTCACCAACAGATTTCTGAAGAGCCGTTTTGAAGCTCAGTGTGTGGCGGCTCTGGCTGCTGCCATGTTGGTAATCCTGCTTCTATCTAAAAATAGGCAAAGACGTGAATGATTGGCAGACCTGAGGCGGGCTAAATGAAGCCTGATTGCTCAAACAAGTCATCTGTAATGGTACCTACCCGTTAGTCTTAATATCATTTGAGCAGGTGAGTTGTATAAAAATTCACCCTCAGTACAGTTGTCATGAACGGGGAAATTAGCTATAGAGACCAAAACTGTTTTTTGTACCAGGCTGTAAACATGTTTATTTCTGCTGTGAAGTTGGACATTTTAACATGGGGACTTATGGAGACTGACTCGCTCTGAAGCCGGCCTCAAGTGGCCGTTCAAGGAACTGCAGTTTTTGGCACTTCCGTATTGGCTTCACTTCACAGCCACAGAGGCTGCTGCTTGGTTTGAAACAATCGTCCTCATCGCTCCAAGTCTTAGCTGGAAGTAGTGTAAGACACGTGGATCAGTGGAGGTGTACAGTGCTTAACAAATGTTTTAGACCAAGTGTCAGAGGCCATCCAGCGTCATGAAGTGCTTTAACGCGGACTCTTTCATTTTCAGTGAGCTCTCGACGTTTTACCATTTTAAACAGGAATGAGGAATTTTAAACTTGAATTCACCTTTTTATACCCAAATTTGAGGCGGCTCACTGGGCTTCTCTGAGAAGTCAGAAATGAATCAAGCATAACATTTAAGCACTAAAACTAAATCTTCTGTTCAGGAATGCAAGTAAATAACTATAATTTGACATCTTAATCAAGGAATAATACTGTGCTTTACTATTTTTTCAGTTTTATTGTAAAACAGTAAATTCACAGATAACAACAATAATTATATACTTTAGCATTAAAAATATCATTTTGGTTAAAGAGCTTCTACATACTGCTGTATTAACCATCACAGAAAATGATTTTGGTAATTACCAATGCTGTTAATTTAGGGCAGCTGTGGCATAAACTTTACATTGGGTGGTGGTGTAATAAATTTGTTAAGCACTGTATATTGTGCGGAGACTTTGAGTTGGTAAGGTTTTTATGATGCTCAGTAGACAGCTTTTTGGTGGGGTATTGCTTTACATTGAAGAAATAAAAGCAGTAAAATCATTTTTTATAAACGTCTGTTTTCTATCAGTGACACATCTGATATTGGCAGTGGTTTTCAAGTCTTTGAACAGGACTGAAGCTCTAATGGTGTTCATTGCTGACATATGGTTTTGAGATGATCTTGTTCTTGTGCTCTCTTTTGTCTTTTAGGAAGGGGAAGTTCCTCCACCACTATGAAAACTACGGAGCCGCAGCCAAGGATATCGCAGACTGGATGAAGAAGTGAGTATTATCCTAATCACTTCACCCCCCAAAGATGCATTCAGACTTGTTAAAGTGCAGACTTCAGGGTTTTTGTGTCCAAAGCTGTTTAAGCTAATAAAAAGACAGAACGGAGCCAGACTGCGTTCTGCTTTCTGCCTCTAACAATCAGTAAACTCCTTTGTGTGTTCTCACCTTGCATGGCTGGCATCACCCTTTTCCTTCTACTGTGGTCTTCATCACACCTCTCCTTCCCTCTCCTCACCCTGACTCACCTTGCCACGGTGTCATCAATCTACACCTACTCTTGTTCTTGTCTCATTTTTTTTTTTCTTCTCACCTTGGCTCGCACTCTCTGCCCGCAACCCCTCACCTCCCACCACGTCTTGGCTCTCCTGCCTCCCTCTCTCTCCCTCGTCACCCCTTTCCACTCGCGTTAAGGGTCTGGCAGGAAAGCCACGACTGTCCACAGGGCTGCAGCCAGAGGGTACAGAGCAGGGATTTCACAGCTATTACAGGAAGCGGAGCAGGACAGGCAGAGGATGCATTCCAGCTCCACTCTTAAGCCCAGAGGCATAACAACTCCCTCCCCAGCCCAAAGCTTTTACTACACTGCTAATTCAGGGCCCGGCAGTATCATTTAGAAGTGGTTGCCAGGATGGCAATCAGGCAATCAAGTTGACAGAATGTTTTTGCTGTTTTAAATTGGGTGGTGTAGTTACACCTCATATTTCTGTTAAAAAAGTGATAGACAGTGATTAACCAGGGTTTAAATGTCTGTTCTCACTCCCAGCATGAATGGAGTGACCTCTACGTTTAGATTGTTCATTCACACATAAATACGTCCCATAAAAAGCTGGAAGACTGTCCTCCTGCACGCCCCATCACATCTGCGGTTTGTCGCGGCGGAGCCTTTTTTCATGTGGAGATGCTGCAGATGAGGAACAGCTGAAAAGGGGTTTTGTAGTTAACACGGTTGAAAGGTTTCTCCAGAATAGTCTGATTTGCTGCGTTCATATTTTCAGATGTTGTGTCCATTGTGCTCTTTTTGTAGGACACTCCGCCTCCCTCCGATTTTTTTTTTTTTTTTAATCTCCTCTCCCCCGTTTATCACCCCTCCCTAGTTTTGATGAGGTTTCTCTTATGTTCAGCTTTCTCAGTTTTATTTATTCCACACACAGTTTCACTTGCCCTACCCTTTGCTCGTTGCACTGACAGAAGATTCCACACTAATGGCACAGAATCCAGTGGCACAGAAGTTTTCTTTTATTGCAAGCAAGGTCACATTCCCTTGATTCCCTTGATTCCCTTGATTCCGTCGCTTTTGTACGGTGCACATCATAACACCTCTTGACATCTACCTGATCCCAATCCTGACTGACTTACTCTACACCACGGCTGTTTAATTAAAAAGTCTATTGAACCAGGAAATGTTGATGGGCCAGACATTTTCAGCAGCCTATTTAAAGCATTTAAGCAAAAAAAAAAAAAATTGAACATATGTGCACAATTGTGCTGTTTTGTCTGTGATCTGCTGCAGACATGACATCATCTTTTTGGTTTTTTGGACAGTGTTAGCATCTGTAGCTTTAATTTCAACCCCGTCAACAGTTGAAGTGTTAGTTTCAGTTTTATTGTCATTATCTCATCCACGAGGGCCAGCATGCATTCTTTCTTCTTTGCCATGATCCAGGATACACAAAGGGAGGCTGAAGTATCTCCCTCTTGGTCCGTTCATGACTGACCAGAATAAATACGTCTCAGATGGTAGGATGCAGTCAAACTCTGGCGTCGCTCTCCAGCGATCCCTCGTCTGGAAATTTTTCCAGTGTGGCCAAACTTACATGATCCTGATTTATGAAAGATGTCACTGCCAGCGTTCTACATCCATAAACATCCTGCACGACGCACATGTGCAACAATGTGGAAGCAAGATGCCACATTCTGGTCCAATCAGAGGTCGGAGGAGGGAAGAACAGCTAAAGATGTCATCTGATAAGGCTTAAGTGCAGCTTCAGTCTCTGATAGACCCGATCACGAGCTTTCCCCATATCAGAGCAATGTATATTAGACAGTTGACATTCTAGATACGTGTCTGAGGGACGTGCAGCAGCATTTCTTTGCACCTCAGTTGCACAATTCTTTGTTTTTAAAGATATCCGGTCTCATACGGCTTCAGCTCGCTGGCTCAGGCCAGGAGTGTGTGATGATGAGAAAAGATTGCAGAAAGGGAATGTGTTCGTGTGTGTGTGTGTGTGTCTTTTTAAATGACTTGTGTGTGTATACGTGCTCAAGTGGTGTGTGAACTTGTTTATATCTGTGTCCACTCATTCTTGGCATTACAACACTGTGCTCCGTCATAAAGGCGGGGCTGCTTTATTCCAGATGTGTGTGTGTGTGTGTGTGTGTGTGTGTGTGTGTGACACAGTATTGGGTGGAGTATACAGCTGTATCCCATTTTTGCTTCATATAGATGACACGCTAGCTCCACTGTGTCTGCTTTTTACAATGTCCTTCACCTCATTTTGCCCTCGCTGTCTCTCCTTCCTGTTTCAGCCCTCAGCCGCCACAGCCAAAGACCCCCGAGGTGCCGTGGTCGGAGACAGACTCCCCGGTCTTCCACCTGAGCGATGAGTCCTTTGACAGCTTCCTGGAGGAGCATCCTGCAGCCCTGGTCATGTTCTACGCCCCCTGTGAGTAAGAAAGGTTGAAACAGCAAGTACCCAAATAAGGTCTTTAAAACACTACAAAGATACACCCCCAAAGATATTTGTAGCATGGAAGAGAAAACATCCGGCTGGTTAGGAGGTGAGCAGGAAAAACAGCTGCACTGTAAACAACAGCAGTCAATTCTCTCCCATTCCCATCACACACATCCCATATACTGTGACAGCCCGCCTCTCCAGTTCACACTGGCCTATCAGTGTAGAACGTTTCAACGGAGAGTCGACAATTTTACAGTAAATATACATAATCTTCTTTATTCGCTTGCGTCAGAAAGGTCTCATTTGATTCTTAAATATAAACAAAATTACTGTACATTCAAATCAAACCAGTTATATATACAACATGCAATATTTGAGTTAATTAGCTGAGATTTCTTCACACATCCAATCAAATCAAAGAAGCCACCCACTCATCCACCCCATAAAAAGGATACTCTTGAGGCATGCTTCCTCTTTAAGCAGCAGCACGAGATGGCTCACACAAAGGACTCAAACAGGTTATGTTTTCACTGCGTTATTATCACTGCATTATTATCTTTCTTTTAAAACATATTTAACGAATAAACTTAACTCCAGTTTTAAGTACAATTCTGTCTCTCTCACCTGATATTGTGACTAAAAGTTAAATATAGCAAACCATGAGGGAGTGGGTTATATAATTCATAAATATGAATTATATAAAGCAGAAAAAAAGTGTCACATTGTTGAAAGAAAAAAAAAATGGATAAACACTGAGAAAATTAAAAGCAGCAATTGTTTGGCATTGGTGTCATGGATTAATAATCAAAATGCTTGTTGATTCATTTCCACTTTAACTTTTTTTTAATTAATTTTCTGAACCAAAAAAAAAAATCAGTGAACTGTGTCAGGTTAGTATTGAGAGCCTGTGATAATCTGTCCTTTACCTACTGTCGAAGAAACAGTGAAACAGTTTGTCACTGTAGTTTTTAGCAGCAGTTACCTGAAGAGGAGAAAACGGTGCATTTGTTGGGGACTATTTTCAGCTGCGGAATAATACACGTGTTCATGATAACAAAGAAACATTGTCCATTTTGGACAATGAGGCTCAGAAGAAGAAGATACAGACCGGCCACTTCATTAAAGTACACTTGTATCCAGTCGAATTCATTGTGACCCAACAACTCCGTCATCAATTCCGCTTTGAGGAAGCTTATATTATTGCCCTGTCATGTATGTAAACATAACTACAACCTCAGTAGTAAACTGAAAAATGAAGCTTCATGAAAGTAGAAGAGTAGAGTTGTGTTGGATCGCACTGCATTGTACATCTGTACCTAATGAAGTGGCCGGTCAGTGTATATCAGTCTTTAGATACACAGACGAGACTTATTACAGTAGGAGGATGACTTCATTGTTAGTGTTCACTATCATCATCCATAGATAACTCTCAGTAGTTTGAATCGTAAAATATGTGCAGCAGCGTTTGAGAAGAGCTTCACATTCCATCCTGCTGTGTAAAACATTAACTCACTGATTCTCTCGGGTAGAGCTGTTGTTTAGTCGCACAAATAACATCACTGCTTCACTGTCAGGCTCGATATTAAACAGGCAGCTGGAGAAAGTAACCCAAATGAAAAACAAAGACAGGCTGGCTTCGGCGTTTTGTCTCGCACAGCCACACACAAGCTCATCCTCACAACACGATATTTCATTGTTGCCATATGCTTCACATAAGCCCACATGTCATTTTTATTCACGCACCATACTGCCCTTGTTACGCACAACTTTGTAAACATGCCAGAATTTGTCAGTGGGTTCCATTTTCTCCCCCCCCCCCCCTCCACTTCTTCCAGATTGCTTTGCTTTGGTCCGGCCCTCCTGAGTGCGAGGGAGCTGTCCAGAGGAGGTTTGCATGTTGATAAATGCGACCCATATCTTTAAAATCATGCAAATATATTCACCCCATTTAGGAACACATTCTGAGTGCAGCATCTTACACAACACAATATGAAGCGTGCTGTAGCCAATTTTTGGAGCTCTTTTGTCTGTTTGCTACCCCTTCAGTTCAGACTGTATCACCCCCCCATCTGCTCATCTCAAAACTAAAACCAATAAATAAGAATATTGTCCTCTTCCCGAGCCTCCACCATAATGATGATTCATTGTTTTCAGAGTTTAAGCTCATACTTAGCTGCAGAACCTCCAGGCTGCCGGGAGCGCTGCACTCCACCCAGAGGGCAAGCACACACTCCAGCTGTTGACATGATTAAAACACTCACACACTGCAGTGGGACCTGCTTCATACACCACCTCACTGTTTACTGCCCAAAACACAAAAATATGTAAAGTCACTGCCAGTTGGCAGGAAAACTATGTCATGACATGTCAATCACATGACATTTCTGTAAATATGATCCACCGAAGAGGAAAAAGCCAAGTGACATAATTTCATTTATCAGATCAGTGTGTGTGGAATGTAAAAACAAGCATTACGTAAGATACACAGACCAGGAGAGACTGAGAGCACATGTTAACACAACAATGCCCAGATATGTTATTTTCAGTGTAATACCACAAGTATGTAAATATAGACAGCTTCTTGCTCGCTCACTCTGTCCTTTTCTCTTCTTAGCTTCCTCTGTTAATGTCCTCTATGGTCTCTTCACCTCTGTCATTATGTCCATAGAGGCTGCTGAGCCTGGTTGTATTGTCTGCTCACACAGCTCCGGTTCTGGCACGACACCACAAGCCTGAAAATCTCCTCTCGTCAGTGATACAACACACTTACACCCCCCAGGGCTCTGATCTCACTGTCCGGGCGCCCAGCTAACAAAATGAGCTAACATTAGTTAGCATTGGCTAACAGCAGCAACAGTTGGCTGCAGTTTACTTCACTGTCCATCAGGAAACTGTCAATAACTGAGAGATGAGGACATCAGAGGGAAAACATAAAATATGATCCAGTTTCACCAAAATCAGTCAAATAGTTGGTGGTGTGTAACTTAGTGCTGTACTGTGTTAAAACAAGAACAGACATACAGGATGCAGAGTGGGAATGACAGAGACACCATTCACCTGATAACAAGTCAGTGTAGCATCAAAATGATTTATTTAATGGTAGAAATGTTACAAAATGTAAAATAAATAGGAATATCTAACAAATCATACATTTACCTACTAAGTTTGTTTCCGCTCCTCTCATTTTTGTGCCAAGCTAGATTAAACACATCACATCGCTCTCTCTGTGTTGAACTCACTTTTTCTCATCCAACATCTTAGCAAACCATTTTCCAAAATTGTCTTAATGACACTTGGCACCAAAATCATGGCTTTCAAGTCATTTAGTAGCAGCAACATTCTCATTAGATTTGGCAACTTTTAAAGCATCTTCCTTCAGCATCTTTTTTTTTTTTTTTTCTTAGACGAGCAACAAAACAAGGGGAGGTTTTCCCATGAAAAGATTTAATGAGCACTGGTTTCATTTATTCTAAAGGGTTGTAACTTCTGGAAACCAAATCTTCATCTTCACTGAAATCTGTGTCAAAACAAAAGCACATCAGCACAACAGCTGTCTGACTTTGTTCAGGCCCTAATATTAAATAAAACAATCTCACTTTCCAAAAACGAGTGAAATCACCAGCATCAAAAGAACATGCTGCTCTCAAACTTTACCTTTTTAGAGGCTTCGCTTGTTTTTAGGTTTATCTTGAGCATTTAATCATATTCTCACTTACATTACGATTTAACAGACACCTCACGTTTCGGAGGAAACATGCAGAGATTTTAGTGTCACTGGTTGGTGCAGTGATTTAGGGCAGAAAATATGGCCGAATAACTCCGTACGCTGAGCGGTCCTCCCTGTCCTCATGCGGCGTCACAGCCTCACAGAAGCTCATCCTGCACTCGACCCACCCTGCGGACAGCAGCCACTCACCCACACATTCAAATCAAGGGCAGGCAGGCAGCTAAAACAAGCAGCATCAAATCTTTGCAGCTCGCATGCCCACACACACACACATAAATATCTGTACACCAGTGACACATATCACACACATATTTCACACCATGACACAAACATTTATTGCACACAATTACACCGCATATCTCTCTTCCTTTCTCTCTCTCATACACACACACACACACACACACACACACGGATGGCCAGCCTTGCTGCTTCAGTGCAGTTTCTTAATGGCCCTGCTGTCAGTGTGAGATTAATGTTCTCCCAACCACCACCATCAGCTTGCATTTCTGTCCACCTCTCAACGCAGCCATTCTCACCGTCCTCTGAACAGCACTCAGCGGGGGTTGTTTGCGTGCAGTTCCTTACGGCGGCAAAAACCTCCGACTGAACGCTCTGTTTCCCAGAGCCTGATTATGTCCTGGACCGAAACAAAGCCTCCTCTCTGCCAATGTTGTTCGGGGAAAGCACGAAATACAGGAATGGTGTTCCAGCAGATTTGGCTGTTAATGACAACGTTCGATCGCTAAATGTTTGTGTTTGGTCTGCAGCTGGTGCATCAGGAAGTTATTAGGCCCGATTTAACAAGTAGCCACAGGCTCAGCTTCCTGCCACACTGGATCCAAAGTAGATGACCTAACAACACCTTAACATTTAACACTTGCCATAAAGCAACTCACCAGCGTGAATCCGTTTTTATTACAGCTACAGCGATGTGGGGCCAGTTTATTTGTTCTCTTGACTCTGAGCTCTTCTGTCCCACGCTCTGTCTGAATCAGCAATATTTCACACACTCACACTGACCGTGCCCCTCATGCACCACTTGTTCTCAATGCGGAGCGGGGCTGATGCATAGCACAGGACAGGTATTTGGTTTTGTCTCCTACTCATCAGTTTAGAGGGCCAGACAAAGTCCTTTCCCTCCATTTCTCCGGTAAGCCTCAACACAATCTGATGATCACACACTACAGTGACTGAGTTGAAAAAGAAGCAGCTTTTTTTTTTTTTTTCTTTTTTCCACGAGTCATATCACACTTGATTTATAGCCTGCACCAGCACTCCATTGTATATTGAAGAAAGGAATTCCTGAACTGTTTTGACAAGGGCAATTTACCAGGTTTGGGAATGTACCAAGTTTGTTTCATGTGAGCGCGCACACACACACACACACACGGCTCATCCCTGATCAAACGGCATATTCATTACATCTTAAGACAAAACATCTTGTACATTGGGTGAGACAAATATTGTGTTATGTATTTGAAAGTCCTTTTAGATCCAAAAAAATAGAACGTGTGCTAGTTTGCTCCCTGCACATGCAATATTAAATACACCTCAGCGCAAAACAGGGACTTTATTCATGATGCTCGGAGCTCTTCACAGATTGGTTGAAAAGAATCAATTTAAAGATGTGCACACACACACATACAGACACCCAAACCTCCAGATAATACAGTTATATAGAGCAAAAACACTCCTAATGCCTATCCTGCTATATTCCTCTGAATAATGAAAGGACAGAGAAGTACTGTATTTTTTTGAACTTATATTTTTTAGTGAAGATATAAAATGACAAAAATACATATAACATTTGCAAAAAGCACAAAAGGAGATGCTTATCTTACACTTGTTGTAGCATGCAATCACGTCCACTCCGTTGTCATGAAATAATTCTTCCTACTTAATAGGAATTTTTTTGTATGATGCATAAACATCAGCAACATGTAACATTGGTCAAATACACTGAGTATCAAGTGTACTCCCGTATGAATAAAAGTACAACTAAAAATAGAAAGAATTACAGTAATAAAGAACAAAAAGAGGCAATCAGAGTTCTGGCATTGTCTGTATTAATGGTGACCATCTTTCAGTCTGTTTTGATAAAAACATTTTCTTACCCTATCTGTCCATTCTGTTGTGCTGTGGGGCTGTGACTTCAACTAGGAAGCTGTAATTGTTTTCTTTGTTATCAAAAGAATGTAATATATTATCACCCCCTCTCAGAAATCTTATTATGGTGACAACTCCCCTATCTGCTGGAGAAACTGTGGAAACCAAAAGGCAAACCATTACCATGTTATGTGGGATTACCCTGTCATCAAAGACTACTGGAATTATGTAAGGAATGTATTCCTTACATAATTCCAGTAGTCTTACAAGACATTTTCAAATGTGAAATCCCTCTGGAGAGCAAGACATTATATTTTGGACATACACCTCAAGAACTGTTGAAAAGGGAGAAACATTTAATGAATATACTGCTGGTCACTGGTAAAAACTATTACCAAGAAAAGGTTGGGAAATCGCAATGGACATTTACAAAAAAACACTTTGTATTCAATGATTAATGGCCAATGACCATGAACGTTCACTGTTCATGGCTTTATTATTGTTATTTTCTTCAAGAAATAATTCGGCACCTGTAACAAACGACACTATATATACTGTACTATATCTGAAATACATTGTATTCTTCCAGAAATCTGAGATCTTTGGGCAGTCCCAAAATATGTCCCCCACCAATCCATAACCCCTCCAACATAGTTCAGAAGTAGCCTATTACTGTATTTAAAGGTGATGAATGGAGTGCTAAAATACCTCATTTTCACCTTCAAATTCCCTCCACAGTGTGCTGTTGGTTAATTTATATCCTGCTTTAAATGTTTCCTCCCATTGTTCATCTATTATTCTGATATTTGCTTCCAATTCCCATTTTTCGTTGACATCCATATTGTCAGCGTTAGATTCATGTTGTAAAAGAAGCACGGTGGTTGATGGTGAAGTTTTGGTGATGTAATGAAATTCATCCTCTCTGAACTTTTGCACTCAGTTTCAGAAAGCCACAGCTCTCTGTAGGGCTGGGAGATCATTCACTCTCAGTGGAATTACATCGTGACTTTTAGAGGAAAAAGTTCTACATGTTTTTGTGTTCTACATATAGAAATGATGCTGTATATGTATTTATCTATCCTTTCATATTGCAAATGTTGCCTTAGAATTGGGTCACAATACTTCAGGGTATTTTTGCAGTAATCATTGTAATGACAACATGCAATACTGAAAAATATTCTATCATGAATTGCACCAACATAGGAGCACGTGTCTGTGGTTGAGACATTGCTGTCTGCAGAAGATCGTGTGGCTGCTGTGTTATCACAATGTTCTCATCGGGAGCGCGTCTATGAAAAACATTTTCTTTTAGTGATATTATATTCAGCCTTCCTTTTAACCGTTTGCATTGCCATCATATCTGTCACCAAACAAAACAACGACTTGAGAGAATTCTCTCCTCTGTCTGCTATTTCTCTTGTAAACAAGAGTTGGGTGTTTTGACCTCATAGTTCACTCGCTTCTGCTTGAGATGGTGAAGTGTGCTTTTTGTTTGTAGAGCCCTTTTTTTTTTATACAGAAAACTCCTTCAAAAGACTCTTTACACTGCTTCCACATTGTTGTAGTTGTTGTACAACATGGATAACAAAAGAGTTTGGACGCTGTGTAAAAAAAGAACTGAAAATATAATGCAATGTCTTTCAAATCAAATTGTTACCAATGATACTAATTAAGGTCAAGCAGAGTCAGGGTGCTGCCGTGGTGCGTGGTGACCACTGACAGTATACAGAATGGACAGCGTATGTGTGACGTCATGCACAGGCTTCCGAAATGCCGTTTCAAAGCTCAAAATATGGTGCTAGCGGCCATCATGTTGGTAGTCCTGCCTCTTCAGCCTCCCTAGTAAACCAAAAATCAGCAAAGACGTGGATGATCAGTGGTCCTGAGGTGGGCTGAGTGACACCTGGGTGCTCAAACAAGCCATGGTAATGGCATCTACCTGTCAATCAAAGCGGCCACACTGCAAATTCTGCATAACTTAAAGCCTTGATATAATCAGAACAGTTGAGTTGTATAAAAATTCACCCTCAGTACAGTTGTCATGAACGGGGAAATTAGCTATAGAGACCAAAACAGTTTTTTGTACCAGGCTGTAAACATGTTTATTTCTGCTGTGAAGTTGGACATTTTAACATGGGGACTTATGGAGACTGACTCGTTCTGTAGCCAGCCTCAAGTGGCCACTCAAGGAACTGCAGTTTTTGGCACTTACGAATTGGCTTCATTTCACATGAACACGCTTGATGTTGGCTCACTGGAAAGCCTCTGCTGCACTAAATGGAACTGAACCTTAATTAGTGTCATTGCTAACACCTGTGTTTACCTACTATTTCATGTCAAAATGGCCGCTGTGAAAACGGTCGGTTGTTGGCTCAGGAACACTTGAGAAAACAGCTGTCGATAAACACCCTTGTCGCTATATCTATAAATGCCAGTCCATTAATGTCAACACATGGCACTGTAAAACTCTATTGCCGTTATATGATATGACACACCACTACAGGCGTAATATTGATTTTTACCACGTCGCCCAGCTCTGCCTCCACCTCCACCTTTATCTTCTCCTTCCTGCTCTTTCTTCCACCATTGAACTCATCGTTCACTCACACTGCTGTTTAGTCTCACTCAGTTTAACATGCTCACTCAGACACAGACACACAGTAGTGCCTGAGCGTGAAACACGCAGGAAGTAATCAGACATGACTTAACTCTCCCGGTAAACATGAGAGACTCTTGTCGTCTCATTTACAGTTTTCACCCTCAGCGTGGCAGCAGTAAAACCCGCTGACAAAACCAGAGACAAACAGCAAGGCACCAGAGAATTACAGCTGTTGACACGTTGATTCAACGAGACAGAGGGCGTGATGTTGTGCAAAGATTGCACCATCAAAGTTCTCTGCGTTGCTTCTGTGGCAGTAAATTCTTCAGCTATTTCTTGTTTATCCTGTATGTTGTGTCTTATTTACTCTGACTGATGTGACTGTTTTAGATAGCGGGCGGATGTTTTCAGCTCATCACGGATTTATTGGTGGACTTGTTGGCCCATATGTCAGCAAAGATTTATATTTGTATAACTTTTATTTTGATATATCTGATCCTCATTGTTCTAAATTGAAGTTTAGACAGATTTTGTTGTTTTTGTGTTTTTATTTCTAGTTACTAGTGCAATGAATTTGACTGTGTACCATGTTTATTTACCATTATTTCATATTTACTTGATAGTAGGCTATTCTCCCCCTTGCCATATCTTTGTCCAAACATTTTGGGGGGGATTATTACCAATAATATTTTCTTTAATAGGAACTGAACTATAATATTTTGGTTATCAGTGTGGTTTTTTTTGACTCAAGTATCATCACTGGTCAGCCTGTAATGTGTCATTTTAATCTCTTAGGGTGTGGACACTGCAAGAAGATGAAGCCAGAGTATGATGAAGCTGCAGAAATACTCAACAAGGGCGCAGATGTAAGTTTCGTGACCTTTTGCTTGTGTTTATATGTGGACAGCATGCATCTCTCCAGGCCTGTTGTTCCTTCTTCATATCTCACACTCTGATGAACACACACAGCAACCCGGGTATAGTGGCGCCTCATTAGCAGATCATAATAATCCCTGCTCTTGGCTTGAAGGCTTTTGGCCGTTGCAGCCCACGCGCCGGTCGGTCCTCGCTGCAGCTCGGCACTCTCGATGTGTTTCTGATTAGTCGGGTGTGTTCCTCGCCTCTCCTCTCCGCCATTCTGTCCTCTGTGGTAATCTAACACTCCCCAGCCAGGGGCAGGGCCTATAAAACTCCAGCCTGGTGACTGTAGCAATTATCTCATCCATGAGCGTCCCCCTGGCCCGACGTTTGGACCTTCTCCTTGTGGCTCTCTGCCCGGTGCTGGAGGTCAATGGGAAAAGCCAGGGCCATTATCTAATATGGATGGACTGGAGCCTCTCTCACCCTGTGCCCTTTAGACCCAGAATATCATTTATTTTTTCTCCACCTTGCTTCACTTTTGTGTTACTAATGCAGCACTTTTCTATACACAGCATGTGCTTTTTTTGCAGTGGTTGAACTTGGATTGTGTCTAAAGTGTTAATTGGTGTCATGTAAGAGGTCAGTCTAAAGGACCTTCATTGGTCTAATTGGACAGAACACTCTGTAGTTATTATTTTAGCAAAGGTCCCACCTGACTTCTGGTTTGCTGTTGTTATTTTTCACAGAGTCCAGGCGTGTTGGCAGCAGTGGATGCCACGGTGCACAAGGCTGTGGGAGATCGCTTCAAGATCTCTGGTTTCCCAACTCTGAAGTATTTCGAGAAAGGTGAAGACAAGTACACGCTGCCTCAGCTCCGAAACAAAGACAAGATCATCGAGTTCATGCACAAGTGAGTGACACAACAAACAGGCAGCTCCATCTCTTCTTTTCTACTCTATCACTCATATTTACATGTTGACATTTTTCTTTTTTTCGGCAAATACTGTACATCTCTAATTTATATCTCTATTTATTCCACTCACAATAAATACAAAACATTGTTTTTCCCTCCTCATGTCTGTAGTCCGCAGGCACCTCCTCCACCAGAGCAGTCTTGGGAGGACAAGCCTTCCAGCGTCAGCCATCTTGGATCAGAGGATTTTCGAGAGGCGCTGAAGAAGAAGAAACACGCTCTGGTCATGTTCTACGCTCCCTGTAAGAGCTTACAGTAATTCCTAACACCTCTCCTTAACACCTGTTAACTTCCCCTCTACACGCGAGGCTGTTCGGTCATTGGCACTGCACACTTTTAACAAGCTATTGAATTTCATATGCTTTGGCTGTTTTGATCAAAATTTGTGTCCGCAACCAAGTGTGATCACAGCCCTGCGCTGTCGGACTTGGTGTGATCATATCCTGGGTTTACACTAGTCTGCATACGTAACTCAGAGCTGCCTGTTAAGCTCCTCATCGCACAGTATATAAACCCCACCTAAGCCATGGGGAGACTGAGGAAATGATTCCGATGACTGAGAATAGATTTGCACAAGTTAAAAAAAGAGAACAAATCACTGTTGTACCTCATATTTCAGCCGTCCTGGAAAACATCTCATAATGCAGCTTTATAGTTGATTTCTGAGAAACTGGCCCGAAAAGGGTTCCTGGAAAAAATGTTTGTGGCAAAATGACCCTTATGTTGCTGCAGAATATGAACTGTCATAGTCTGACCTGCCAAAATGTATCTTTGCCCAAATGTATCTGCAGCAGCCGGTGTTCTGAACAACCTGGTCAGGGACAAACACAAGCAGCAACCTACGTGGCTGAGAAATGAAGCCAATGTGGAAGTGCTAAAAACTGCAGTTCCTCAAACGTCCACTTGAGGCTGGCTACAGAACGAGTCAGTCTCCATAAGTCCCCATGTTAAAATGTCCAACTTCACAGCAGAAATAAACAAGTTTACAGCCTGGTACAAAAACAGTTTTGGTCTCTATAGCTAATTTCCCCGTTCATGACAACTGTACTGAGGGTGAATTTATATACAACTCACCTGTTCAAATGATATTAAGGCTTAAAGTTATGTAGAATTAGTAATGCAGACCTTGTTTGAGCACCCAGGTGTCCACTGATGACCCACGTCTCTACTGATTTCTAGATTAGTCTGGATATTTAGATCAACCTATGGGTGTTGTCACACATATGCTGTCTTTATATTGCTGGGACCAAAACTGAGCTAAATTAACCTCTTGCCATAGACTTATTTTTATACTAAAGCCTTGTATATATTTGCTAACATGTTAACCATAAAAAATTAACAAGACACTAATATATCACATGTGTTTGTTTGTGGAGTACACACACACTCCAAACATTTCACACACCTCGTGGACTGAGTTTCTGAAATTGAATTCATGTGTTCTGTTACCGGGCACATCTGGCTAACTGTGTTTCTCTGACTTCAAAGGGTGACATTAGTTGTGCTGATTAAAGTAGTTTGTGAGTAAACAGTGAAACAGGAAAATGAGGTGGAGAATCGAGTAGAATTATAATAGTGAAATAAGAAGTCACCGACCCCTCCTGTGGGAAACAAACTGTGTGTTTGTTAAGCTCTCAGCTGCTCCCAATAACCAGGCTGAGGGTTTGAGTTGAGTCTATCAAAGAGAGTGGAATATGTAGCACATGTTGCCTGCCAATAAATAACCAGCTGTCAATTCATGATACTTTCTCATCTCTGCGTTTTAATATTTAATAAGAATAGTTAAATAAATAATGCCACGTGAAAAATAGAAGACCCTGGTATCGGTAATCAGCCGATACTGCTTCCAGAGATTGGTGATCAGCCTCCAAACCCTGATTGGAGCAACCTTCTCTGGCATTACCTCACTCAGCTGGTTTTCTTTTAAATGAGACCTCCACAAAGAGAACAGTTAGCGTCTCTGTCAATGAACCTGTCTGTGAATGACGTAAAGGCCCAGTGTTATGACTCTTGTCAAACGAAGCACAGATGCAGAAGGAATACAGAGCGAATAATTCTCTTAATTATCACTTCACTCGTAGACACACACACACACACACGCACCTTCGTCCCTGTTCTTTTTTGCCCTTTATGTCTGACGAGGGGCTTCAAAGTCAGACGCGGCACAGCGGTCAGGCCGCCGTCTCTGTCGGGCCCTTTGGTGCTTCCTTCTACAAAGAGACGGTGCAGATGCACATCAGGCAGCAGCAGCCTGCTGCCCTCCCACCCCATCTGCAACCCGCTTCACTGGTGTCATATCAGCGAGGGAGGCTGCGTTAAATAGAGCATTTGATGAGCTACAGCTGCTTTCTAAAACATCGAGGCAGGAGGTGCTTCAGACAGAACGGCCTGTGTTTCAAACAAAGGTGTGTCTTAGCCTCACATCTGTATTATTAAACTTAAACTAAAACATTTCACATTTCTCCTGACAGCTCTTTGCTGTCTTGAGGCGATAAGAAAAGATACTTTAATGATCCCACAGCGAGGAAATTCAATTGTCACAGCAGCTCGTATACACAAGGTGCATTCAAAATGACTCATAAATAAGAAATATATAGAAGAAAGTCATGAAGTCATGCTGGTGATGAAGAGTGTGACAGCTGTTGGAATGAAGGACCTGTGGTAGAGCTCCTTCTTACATGGTGGGAGTAATAGTCTGTTGTTGAAGGAGATGTTTAAGGCCTTCACAGTCTCATGCAGGAGGTGAGAGGAGTTGTTCATGCTGGATGTCAGCTTTGCTAACATCCTCTGTGGAGTCTAGAGGTCAATCCAGGACAGAGCTGGACCGTCACCAGTTGGTTGAGTCTTTTTCTGTCTCAGACGACTGCAGGGCGTCTTCCTCCTGAAATGATTGTCTAAGTTAGTGACACCCATTTGTAGCCATCTGTATGAACAGTTTTAAGTGACGCTCAGATCCATTAAGCTGTATCTAAACTGCTTTGCTTACTGCTGCGGTTTGCACATTTTTATTAATGAGCGACGGTGAAACTACAGAAGAGTGGAGGCTGTTTAAGTACGTCTACCTGTCAGTGTGTTCGTACTCTTCTGTCTGCTTTCCTCTCCACTTCACCGTCTGTCTCTGACAGTAATGTTGAGGCCGGCGAGTGAAAATGTCAGGCAGAGGAGAGGCAGGTAGAGGAGAGAAATCATAGTGGCAGCACTCATTATCAACAGACCCACCTTTTAGCTGCTTTTAAGCAGCCTGGATGACAGAAAGTGTGCGAGATGTAAAAAAAAGTGAAATATTTCTGTGCACACTGTGTGTTTTGGCACTACCTGCCCTCTGTTTATTTACCTGCTCTCATTTCCTCTCTGAGCAGTTGGGGTGACCCGCCCGGTCAGTCTGTTCTCCTCAGGTAAAGGCAAAACGTGGCATATGGCACGCCGCTCTGCTGGGGTTTTTCTTGTTTTTGTTTTTTTTTTTAATATATCGGTTTCAGAATTGCAAAATAACCTTTAAAGGCCATTTAATGTTGCAGCTAAAAGGGTACTTGAGCAGGAAATGGATGTCTGAGCGCCGCTGAATGCTGGCCGGGAGAGGCAGCTCTGAAAAGGAGGGCAAATGAACGGTTGCAGAGTAAATGTATAATTGAGTTGAAGATAGACTTATCGGTGTGTTTGTGAATGCTTGTGGGCTTGAACGCAACCATAAAAATAGCTAATTATAACTGTGGCTGCCATCAGTCGGTGCACTTCGTGGCCCTTGAAATCCATTTACAGTGGGTTCATTGTCTTAATGCTCTTAATGACTCGTGGGTATAAATCCTGAGATCATGGGTATGCCAGAGCCAATGTCAACAATGCGTAGCAGAATAAATTTTCTTTTTATACATTTTGATAATACTTGCTTTTATAAGATGAAATGTAGCTTTAATAATGTGTTCCGCTGAAAAGCCTGAAACTAGAGGAGGAGAGGCTGCTACAGCAGCAGATGAATGCCCATAGTTTTGAAAGGACATGTTTAAAAACCCACTTATGGATGTAACCATGCCATCCATACAAACCCTCACTGCTGATTAACAACGTACATAATATACAATAAGCCCACAACATCTCTCGCTGAGTAAATCAACAGAATTAGCATCAGTAAACTTATGGGAAAACTGTCAGAGAAGTCTTGTGATGAAAAACTCTCTTTTTTAAATAAGTAAAATAAAAATAATAAATAAAATAATTGACCCTTGGGCCACATCCAGACAGGACCAGGCACTGGCATTGGTTGTCCAGCGGTGGGTGTGTCTTGCTGAAACCGCTGTGAAACAACTCCCTCACTCTCATTCACTGACTCTCTTGCTGCCCCACTCTCTCTCAAACCATCAAGCACAAACCAAATTAAACTTCTTTGTGTCTCTATTTTGCAGCATAAATTGTGAGTCAGACTCAGATTTAGAAGTTGGGTACGTGAAATAAAGTCAGAACACAACAGGTATCAGAGTGTAGTCCGTGAGTCCACCTGCATAGTCTCAGTTTCAGAGACATTTCAGGCTGACTGTGGAGGTTTGCCCGATCTGAGTGTCTGATTTGTGGCCATGGTTGTGTTTCTTGCAGCCCGCCACCACCATAGCCAAAACGCACTCCTCACTCAAATGGATAGAAAAACCTGCAGTTTTGCTGCAGCGCCGGATTCTGTTTGAATGCAGCCTTACATGAAAGCTTTTATCCAGTCGACAAGTGACTAATTTTCTTCTTCTTGGGAAATCTGTTTCAACACTCAAGTGCTGTTCTTTGCTTTTTCATTTATCTTAACAACAGCAGCAGCAACATGATCACGATGAACAGAAGAACTGGGTACTTGACATTGGCAACAAAAGAACAAAATAAATGAGCAGCTTTTAGTAGAGGAAGGTCCAACTTTAGACACTAGTCAGAAATTCAAAGGAAAGATTGCATCACAGTTCTTCTTTACCAGATTTATAGTTATCACACAACCGGGACATCTTTCATGTACAGTTGAAATATCTTGCCTCCACCCACCAGAAGTGACTGTGCTGTCTGTGAATGTGATGTGTAGTGGTGGTACCTTGTGGTGTATTTGTGTAAGTATTGACTTACTGTATACGGATGGCTGCTGGAGCAGAGAAAGCCGTGGAGGTTGTGTTTATGGCAGCAATAAACAGATATACGGTCTCTCATAACGTTCAAGTGAACCATCTCTAATGTGGCATAAACCTCTAGACAACTGCAGGATTGTGAAGAGGCCACATGCTTTACGGACACGTTTGCCATCGACTAAATGATGTACTGTATGTTAGTGATTTGGTTTGTACCTGTGAATGTGTCAATGTTAGTCTCTAGACGTGAAGTGAAGATGTTTGCAGTGTGATAACGTGTCATCGGTGTGTTCTCCTCCTTACAGGGTGTCCGCACTGTAAAAACTCCGTTCCACACTTCACCACAGCAGCAGAGCTCTTCAAAGAGGACCGCAAGGTTAGTGTTGCTCGTTCACACATTCAGTGACACAAACACATTTACGCCGGCGAGGATCCCTCAAGCTCAGGCCAACACTAAAAGTAACGACGCTAGTTTTCAACACTAGTTTTCTATCATGAACCACAGTAAAAGAGAACATCAATACTGATTTCCTCACGGTGTCCAGTGTGATGTTCAGTCTGGGATGTTTTTAGTCCAGCACAAAATACAAAAAGTGGGGAAAAAGCAAGCGATCCTATTCAGGTGTTGTATCTTTTTAGCTTAAAGGTCTTTGATTTAGTCTGCTTATATTCTGTCTTTAACATCCTACACATAACACACTTCACATAAGTACTCAAAAGAAAGAAGAAAACCAAACCAGAGACAGAAATTCAATCTAACATATGGACTGGCATGCAGAAACTAAATATCTAATATTAACTAACATAAAATAAACTATAGATTGCACAAAGAAGACACAAACAAGGTGCATAAAAATGAAGCATAACACTGAAAAAACACTCTAACACTTTAATACAACTTATTTCCATAGTGGCCCTGTCAGGCCCAAAACATGAAAACAGCAGTCAGCTGTCCAGACTGCAATTTAACTCTTACGTCTTACGTTGGCACCGTACGTCTCTGTCACATCTGTTTTGGTTCATTCACCATGCAGCTTCAAACCTCACCAGGAGCCAGACTTTAACTTTTTGATCTGATTTGGTCATTTTTCCTTGGTTTATGTGCTTCTAAATATGTGAATATGCTATGTAGTGAAACTGTTTCTCTTTGACTGTTTTTAAGATCTGGTGTTTGTACAGGGTGTTTTATTTTGAAATTCGACCGGATTGTCAATGCGTTTCTGTGTCTGAGTTCCGGCCAGCTCGAGCCGCTCTGTGCAGATTGACATCAGTTGCTCATGGCATCCGTCAAAGATAGATACAACATTCTCGGCAGAGCAGAGTGGAGACCTGCTCCTGAAACGGACTGTGGCACTTCTGGTGGGGTTTGAAACATTGAACGGCCGCTGCGCACACTGAACCTGTGTCCATGCCCATCTTATTTTCTATTTCTACATATGTTAAGTCAGTCAGTTAACATATGTTAAGACAACTTTCGGGTAGTTGCTTAAAAAACGTTTTTACGGTGGTACTGTGTACTAAGCTTTGCTATCCATATATCCATTTGTCCTGGACTCCCAGAGGAAAATCTAACATATCAGTGTTCTCACGTGACTCTGGGAATGAAAACAAGGAAGCAATTAGCCAAAATCTCAGAGCATTCTTAAAACCTGAGCTCATAGAGAGTAATGGCATTGTATATTCATGATCTGCAATATGGACCACACACTTTCAGTTCAGTATGTTGTGCAGTCAGATGAGAATTGGATTTAAATGGTCAAATGTCGTGATTCTTTGATCTCTTGTACTCGGCACACACATGCTATCTGGGCTTGGCTTAATAAGCAGCTCTTCTGAAATCAGGCTGGAGATGATTGCAGCCACATACTGCACATTTTAACTGTCTGATAAGACCTTTAAACGGTGATAATCGTGAAAACACGCGACTCAAAATTTACAACTCCTTCCACCTCATTCTTAATATTTGTCTCCACGTGCCAGCTAGGAATTTAGTTATAGCCCTCACGGCCTCATCAAATCTTCGGCACACGTGGGGCTTCGGGGTTATTGAAGGTTCATGCAATCACAACAGGACACACTCCTCCTCGTCCTCCATCATCTCTACTCCCTCTCATTCCTTTTCCCTCAGGATCCGTGTCCCGACATACTCCCACTCCTGCTCTTTCTGTTAATACCCTCTGACTGCAGGGCTCGCAATTTCCAAAACCCTTAGTAATTATGTGACTCACTCACACACACACACACACACACACACACACACAAAAGTTGAGTACGTGCCTGGCAGTTCCCTGAGCTCTGATTTATCATGTCAAACACTCACCTTAAAAAAAACATCAAATTGTTGTTTTTTGATTTGAAAGTTTCATCAAGATGCTTAATGTTCGCTCCACGACGTTCCAGTCGTGCTCCGGCAACGTTGCTCTCACTTGTTTGGAATTTTTCAAATCATTGTCAGATGGCGTCAAAAGTGTGACGCGTCCTCAATAACTTACTCATCCATTTTTCTGAGGCAATCCTTTGTAACATTTCTAGATAACATAAAACCTCAACAGATGAGGTGAAAATGTTTTTGTACGTGTCACTGAGTATTGCCCTTCAGCAGAAACCCGCGCACATCTTCGTTGATACCTTCCCCATGAGAGCAATACATCATCTATACGTCATCTGCAATGAAATGGCAGTATAAAAGTTCTGTTGTAATCTGTAGAAACAAGTGGCCAAATACAGTTTTATTTTGCTCAGAGTCAGATCTGTTTTTTGTTTTGTCTTTCTGAGAACTCATGGAATCTGATCTTTTCAGTTTTGATTTAGGCCACTTTCATATGTGGTTTCTAAATCAGATTCAGGTCTGACTTTTTCCAGTGTGACATCAGTCTTATTTAAATTCATGCGATTTTTTACGTCACTCACTCTGTCTTGCTTATTTCGCTCATTAACCAGCTTTATCAATGCTCTCACTCTTACTCACTGTCTATGTCGCTCGACCCTGTTGTGTTATGCAACGTGCAGGCACTTCAGACGCCCTGATCCCGTCTCTGCTGGACGTGATTTATACTTCATCAGTGTTTTGGTTTGCATCGACCCACCCGAACAATTTCAGTAGTTCATTCAGAAGCCTTCCAATCCTGCTTCACAATCTGGCTTTAATGATTTTAGTGCTTTATATTATTGTGCAGGTATATAATCAGTGACTGTATTATTTCTTACTTGTTTTTAGCTGGCACCTGCAGCCACAATTAAGGGCTAATGTCCTTCCAGCTGAAGTTCACAACCTTTTGAGTTGTGTATGCAACCAAAGTGTGATGCAGCGTCGCACTTTCTCTCTCAAACTATTGTACACGAACCAAATTAAACTTCTTCGCATCACTATTTTGCAGCATAAATTGCGAGTCAGACTCATTTAGAAGCTGGAACATGAAATAAACAAAGCCAGAACACAACAGGTAGAGTGTCAGAGTTTAGTCCATGAATCCACCTGGATAGTCTCAGCTTCAGAGACATTTCTGACTGTGGAGGTTTGACCAATCTGACTGGCAACATTGGGCTGTGTTTTTCCAAACGTTGGATCTTGCATTATCGCCATTGCATGAACCCATTGAATGTACCCTTGCACAACTTATGAACAAAACTGTAAACGTTGACTTCATTGGTCTCCATGATCAGCACGCTTATCTGTTAACAGCCAAACAGAAACTTGGATCTGAGCAATAAATCCAAATTGAGCACTGAGGCTTGCAGTGTGAATGTAGCCATCGACCGTAAAGAAATGTTCAACTCAGACAGTGTTCAGTCGAACAGACATAAGCTTTGATGTATCCTTAATGGAGCAATGAAACTCAGAATGACCACCAAGAAAAACTATTGAGACCTTTACCACCTAATGGGAAAAAGTACTGACGCTGTATTTTAAGAGAAAAGTTTGAGCTTTCAGAACAGTCAGAAATGTTTTTTTGAGATCCAATATCTAGCGACCACAACAGCTTAAGGCACTTTGGCACTGCTTCACCGTTCAGCTGTGATGTTTGGATCAGCATCCTTATGATGAAACCACCACGAGCTGCCAATCCAGAGGACCCTCGTATCCGTGAAGGTTATATAAATGCAGCAGATTAAGATCAGCTTCCTCTTGTTGTCCCTCCAGTGGCCAGTGGAGGTGTGAAGTTGTGTTTGAACAAGAGTGAATCTGAGAACTGGGCATGTGTTTACTTGGCAATGCTCTCTATTTATAAAGCTCAGCCCCAGTGTATTGTACCAGGCCGGTGTTGATCACAGTCTATTAGCTGCCCTCGCCTCATTTACCAAAGACAAACACAAGCTTAGCTCCAGCTTTGAAGATGCAAACAATTAAAACTCCACAATCTGTGCTGTATGACAGCGGGGGAGCTGTACGCAGTGTTTGTCCTGAGCTGTTTGTCTTTCTCCCCAAATTCTAATCAATAGCAGCATTAAAGGGCCACACTGGCTGGAACCTCATGTTTGTTTGTCTGTTGCCACTGTAATAATGGCACTGCTTCATCAGAGAATTATATTTATTTGAAGGATTTGCCCAATATGACCTGGC
This sequence comes from Argyrosomus regius, assembly GCA_946959425.1. Lineage (NCBI taxonomy): Eukaryota > Metazoa > Chordata > Actinopteri > Sciaenidae > Argyrosomus > Argyrosomus regius. The sequence goes on from OX336895.1 coordinate 24,597,709, forward strand.
CTGATACTACTTCAGTACCAAGCCAGGTCCTATTTGGCATGATAAATTAAAGCCATGTAATATAGACCTTTCTCCCAGCAGCCATGTTGACATGAAATAGTAGGTAAACACAGGTGTTATCAATGATATTAATTAAGGTTCAAAATGGCTGCTGTGTAAAAGTTCTATTGAGCATGTACTGTAGGGAGGGGAAGTTTTCTACAAAGAATAACTTGGGAATTGTATTTTTTACATAACCAAACACAGCACACTGCACAGTGTACATAAACCACCTTTAAAGGAGTCAACCATACTGGAGAAAGATCCCAGGCTGTCAAATACAGACGTATATAGGAAACGAAAAAAGTGTCTTAGCCACACAACCCCAACAGGTGGAGTTCATGCCAGGACACGACAATCAAGACTGTTGGAAAATTCTAATCCAAACTATCTGTAAACATCCCCAGCAGTTCACAGAGGGACTTCCTGCTTCAGTTTGACCTACCATACTTGTACCTGAGCACACTTTTCCTGTGCGATGAGTGATTTTCAGGTGGCTTCACTTTGATTTTTACCTCCATGTAGAGTGGTTAGGATATTTTGCTTTGGCTTGTTTGCAACCTTGTCAGAACAATCAAGTTTCTTGCTTTGTCTGACGTTTGCAATAAGAGTGCTATCAAAACCAACGCAAAAGATGGCCAGACCCTGGTCATGATTAAAAAGCCGTAATTATCCACCTCAACATCCCATTTCAACAGGAATTACATCACATCACAGGCACAAATCCTATCCAGTATTCAAGAGTTGAACTATGCTGAACCAGTATCAAGATAAACACAACAGCTATCCTACATGTCAAGTTTTTATGTTGGCTATCATGTGTACAGAGCATAAAAAATCCATAAATAACCATTACAAAGTCAACAACATATGAACAACAATAAAAATTACTTGTACGGAAAAGTAGTGTTGAGTCACAAGCTGTGTTCATTCACTGAATTCCTGTTTCAATTGAAACCAAACAACCTGGCCTGTATGACAACTTCAATATGTAATATAATACGGGTATTCATAAATAAAACAAAGGGAGACAATCAGTTAAAATATTCCTTGATTGACCACTCTTGCAGACCAGCTCCGGAGCATCCACGTTTATCCCTATAAGCAAAGGAACTTTGCTATGAGACAGAAGTAGTTTGATTACTCCTCTGCTCTGCAGTGTGACGCTGGTAAATCGAGACCAAACCAACTGGTAATGTGCTGCTCCTCAGAAATTTCGCTATGGGATCGATGACATGATGTGGGGTCGTCTGTCACTTGAAAATGGATCGATAACGGAATTGGCTGCGGACCTTTTGAAGAACAACGGCTCTATGGCTTCATTTTCTCCTGTCAGCCGTGATTGATTACACACTGGGATGAGTCGGTAGTTACATTATGTCCTCCCGTTGCTGCTTCTGCTGCCTAAAGTACTCTCCTGTCCTGTACTGTCCTAACGAAGAGGTGGCCAGATTTAGGACGATTTTTAAGTAATGGTTGTCAGCTGAATTTCTCTCGACTCCTTTGCTTTTTCAAAGGTGAAACAGGTCAGTCCTGCTGAATGTACACAGCTTGCAGCAAGTCTGTTAAATCCTCTTGTTAGAGTACATTGAGGCCTAGTTTAAGACACCCGATTAACAGACCATAGAAGAATATTCCTTTATAGGCTCTGTCTACCACACTGATGTGCAGATGTCTCTCTTTCTTCCCTAACCTCCAGGTGTACTCATGTAACAGTATGTTGGTGCTTATGCAGATTCTCAACATTTCTATTTGTGTTTGCATGAAAAGAAAAACAAGAGGCACTTGTAGTTTGTAATTAGGACAAGAACTTCTAAGCATCGCTTCACAGTCAAACGCGCAGAGAAAGCGTCTAATATGTTTTCCTTCCGCTGCAAATCCGTCATTTCCACATCCAGCGCGAGCAAGGCAGATGGACGGGGAGCGATTATTTGATGGTGACAAGTTCAATGTGCAGCGCTCAGCACCCTGAGAGAGGGTGACATTTCAGCTGTCCAAAAGGACACGCCGAGTGAGCCATGTATCAGCGAGGCGGCATTTACGCCTCATTGCAGCGGCTTGTCACTAATCGATGCAACAGCCTCGTAACATAAATCTCCCTTGTTGTTGTTATGTAGGAGTGATTGTCGTGGGATTTTTCACCCCTCCACCACCAACTCCGAACGGTTTAACTGAAGAGGAACGCATCCGTCACTTTTTTTGTGACCTGGAAAGAGAAACCGGCGGTCTAAATTTGGACAAGGAGAACGTGTTGAGCCTGCTTATTGTGGGAGTGGCTGAATACAAACAGGAAGTCATCGTAAAAGCCATTTTACACTTGTTAAATATTGAGTCCTCCATTACAGTTTCCTGTTCTGTCCTGTGTGTACAGTTTTAGTAGTGTTGATCTACAATTATAATAAAGTTTATTTGTTCCAAAAAATATAGTGAGTGCTGAAGAGACAATAACTAATTGGAGTCAACCAATAAAAATGCCAGGTGTGAAATAAGATCATTGTTACAGAACAATAAAACAGAGAAATATAATGATAGAATATGAGCCGAATCCTCGATGAAGAAGGTTTTATGAGGAGTAGGATGTTCCAGATCTTGCCAGTTTTAATAACCGCAGACGGGCCAAATGAGTGCCTACATTAAACTTCATCATGGTTATCATCGTGTTTATTATCCAAGTAAATGGCCACCAACTTTTCTTTCAGGTTTATATTGTGTAACTTTTCATAGATTGAAGAATGCTATGCGTTATTAGAAAGTTAATTTAAAGGTCCAGTGTGTAAGATTTATTCCATTTACAGAGTGTGACAAAAATGGAACATAATATACATAACTATGTTTTCACAAGTGTGTAATGACCGGAAAGTAAGAGTTGTTGTGTTTTTGTCACCTTAGAATGAGAAACCTCTGACACTGTGGGTCCTCTTCCACAGAGTCAGCCATGTTGAACCTCCATGTTACTGTAATAATGAAGGGCTAGTCGATTTCACAAAATTACAATTTGATGTTTTAAAACTTAACATTTAATTTCCTTGACTGACTGACTCTTCTCATCTGATGTGGCAGCATGTGAAATCCTCAGCTCTATGCTGCATGATACTTAGTATGACGTCACACTGAAGGTGTTTGCTCTGCCTCTCCACAGATTGTGTACGCCGCTGTGGACTGTACAAAAGGACAGAACCACGAGCTCTGTAAGCAGGAAGGGGTGGAGGGCTACCCCACATTTAACTATTACAACTACGGCAAGTTTGTGGAAAAATACAACGGAGATCGCGGGGTAAGTGCTACTACATATCCCACCTGCACTCTCGCTCACTTACAGTCTCTGAAGCTGTTAACACACTCAACACATTACACAATCTGCATGTATGTTCAAGTATTGACTAGCATACATAAAGCTCCTTGTTGAAACCAATGGATTCCCCAAAGTCCAATTAAAAGACCAATTTGGCCATAAAAAAAAATTCCAGGATCTTGGAGAGTCTGTTAGTTAGTCAGTAGACCTTATCCTGTAGTGTGTGTGTGTGTGTGTGTGTGTGCGTGGGTTCAGAACTGAAATGTTTTGCCTCCTGAATAAACCTCAAGAGTCCGTCCAGCTCGAGCCGTCTTAATTATATCACACATTGTAAATCTGGACAGTCCTTTAAAGTCTTTCCTCAGTTGATAAGGACTTCTTTGCAAATGAGGAAGATACACAGAAAAGATCTTCACTGGCAACTTTCCATGCAGCTGCAATATCTTTCATGTATGATGTTGTAGCATCATACGAGATTCTACGTAGAGGATCAGGAGGACTTCTGATTCAGTATGTCGGCTATGCTTTGTGCATGTTTCCTGATGTAGAAACCTGGATAAGCACTTCTCACAGTTCTGAAGAACATGAATTACTAGATGTGTTACTCATCAGCTGTGATCCTGTGGCATGTGAACACCGTAACCAGATTTCTGATCGAGTTAGATGACAAACACAGGAATGCTGCTCTACACGCCAAAATGAAAACAGCCAGCCAGGAACCAGAACAAGTTCCTCTTCAAGTGCAGAGAGAACTCAGTCGGTACAGGAGTGACGGAGTGGGTGGATGCGGAGGAGTCAAACATGCGGATGAAGCAACTTGAACAATGTTAGAATCAAAAACACAGAACTTGGATTTCACTGTCTGTAAACCCATAAAGTTTCTTTTCCCTGTTTCAGGAGTAATCCCTACTTTAATGTGTTGTTCCAAGAAGGTGGATTGTTAGATTAGAAGTCCGTGTCAAGGCCAGAATCGTAAATCTGGACCTTGTTTCCAACACGTAACCACAGCGAAAGAGAAAAGCCACTACAGTCTCAAAATGACAGCCCGTAGCTACAATAATGGTGAAGAGTTACAGACGTCCAAAAAAGATTCAAAGATGGGAAAAATGGAACATAGTTTAGGCAATAGATTTTATTCTTTTGCAAGAAATAAATCTGAGTTGGCTCCAGAACCGAACTGTAGACAAAGCGGCTCACCCTTTTTTATACCCGAGCTCACCCCTACGTCCACTCCTTGAAATAATGGACTTCCTCCATATTTTTATCACTGTTTATTGCACATCCAGACGTCATATTCATCCATTCCGGCACCTTACGTTATCAGCGCAGTGGGGCCGGATTCAGAACTTTACATACGCCTGCAACACCTCAAGGCCCAACTTCAAGATCTTCTCTACAACAGGCTGTCGGCTGTACTTCTTCACAGCTGACTATTTTTCCACCAGTGGACAGATCACTACAAGTGGACAAACATTGTACTGAATAATAAACTGAATTATTTATGGTGAAAAGGATCGGGGTCATGTGCTCCGCTCACCCTGAACTTAAGTGAGGTATTGACAATTGGCAGATCTTGATATTTGGGACGAGGCTAAGCAGACTGACCTTGAACTTAACACAGTGTTTGAGTCTGTTTACTCCTCTTATCTCCACGGCGTCAGGCTACGTTTAGATAATGTTTACCAGCGGCCCTCTGATCTCTGTTAGATTAGAAAAAGACATTTTAGGACTGATGAATTGCTTCAAGTTGTGAAATGATGACTAAAGCTCTGCTGTGCTGTGTCGCTCTCCACAGGAGGCGGGCTTCATCGGCTTCATGCGCAGCCTGAGAGGACGCGATCAGGAGAAGGTGGTCAAGAGGAAGGAGGAGCTCTGAGGCCGGCGTGCAGGGAGGGGGGCGTTGCACTGCACAGTTTGTCATTGCACTGTGACCCTTGACCCTGGCAAGGGCCCTATCAGCACTGACATGGGAGACTTGATGACCTCAGCGAAAGGCTATTTTTTATACCATGGTGATCACGTTTGTAATAATACCAACAGTACCTACAGTTAGACCGACCACCTGAGACTTCTTTTTCATGGATATACTGATGATGGGCAGAAAACACTCAGATGTTTTTCTTTTGTTTTGTTTTTTTGTTTTTTTGCCCAAACACTGTGACTGCATATGTGAAAAGCTACACCCTATACTGTATCTATGCAATACTGACCCCCGCTTAGCCCTGTGGGGGTCTGTGTGACTGACCTGAGGTGGGTGGTGGGCATCATTCGTTAAAGGTGGAGGCTGCGCTGTCAATCACTTCACAGGGGTCCAAATCCAGTCCTATCAACCCCGCTCTGTCTTTAGAAGAGACCCATCGTGAGTGCACCTGTTGGTTCCAATATTTTTGTACAGAACCTTCACGTCTCAAGTCTAGAACCGTCCAGAATGTTTAGTTCTCCTGACAGATCTGCTACTGTAGGTAATGAGGTACTGTAGCAATGTAAAGTAGGTAAAACCGTGGCCAAAGGGTGGATTTTCTGTATGGTTCCAGGCTCTCATGATTAGTTTTGCTTTTAGAAAGAATAAAAAATAGTTTGCTTCAAACTGTGGCCTTAACGATGTAAAAATAAGAGCTGGTATTGTAAAAGTATAAAATAATAAGTGGAAGAGAATCAGAGGCCTGGTGCCCTTGCAATTCCCTCAAGTCGTGCACCAGAGCGAGTCAAAGGAGAAGAAAAACAACACGTAATGCCAAATATTCTCGTGCATTGCCCTTGATATTTTCAAGCTTCGTACATTTCCAAATATAAATATTGTTTCACGTCTCGCACCTCCTCTGTTCCCGAACAGGATCTCATCGATGTTTTAACGAGGGTAGGGCTCATTTACATACGCATGGGAGATGCTCAAGTATGGCGACTAAATCTTGCATGTTGATGATAAAAAATGTCCAAAACGTTCATCCTCCCTCCGTGTGCCAAAGTAATCATGGATTCCAACCAGTATCCCACAATCCCACAAGACATGATTCAGACCTCCGGTTTACACTTTGGGCATTCGGGGTTTTTGTTTGAGCGTACCCTGTCTGTTTTAAACCCACGAGCCTCTGCCACTCTCTGCTGAACTGATCGACACCGAGGAGCCAAAAACCACAGCACTCCGGACAGTTTGCTCTCGATCTGCGTCCGCCTGCCCCGGAATTGCTCGGCTTTCGTTAGCGCTCTCCCGTGCCCTGCATCAAATTCCCATGGATGACTTCACAGTCTGTCCGAGGAGTAATTAAGTATTAAGTGAGTGAAGGCTCCGACCCCCTTCCTCCCTCCTACACCATCGATTCAGAGCCATCATCATTACTTCTGTGGCAGTTTTTTTTTTTTTTTTTAACGCTGTGTGTTTTCAGCTCCCACGCTTCGGCCACTATAAATATTTAAAAGGCTTATCTGTAGCTGAACTTGTGTTTTATTATTCAAGACTTTGGTTTCTTTCATTATGAATAAGGTTCTCAGGGATAGCGAAACACAATTAAAGGGAACTAGTTTGTTTGTAATTTTGCATTCCAGCTGAATAATTTTGAGCCCTTAGGTCACCAAATCAAATATTGTTTACATTTGTGTCCCGATGAAAAAAAACAAAACAATTGAATTGTCCGTTTCCTGTGCTGTCATGACAACATGTATTAAATAAGACGTACTGTCAGTAGATGTTACTGAAGCATTTCTCGTCAGACATCGTTGTGATTCTTCATTCCAGGTGAAACTGTCTCAAATGTTGTGGCTGGCACCAAACACTTCCTTTGTGTTCAGTGTGATTATGAACATTTCATGGTATGTAAAGAGTGCTTCACACAGTTCGGTGTCGACACATCACTCGCTGTAATTAGGTGTTGATTCTCCTCGAGGGGAAGCAGTGACCTTTCTTTCCCGTGTCCATTTGTTGTTTCTTTTTGGGGGGGTTTTAATCATCATCACATGTTTGCTGAATAACAGCAAAGACCACGTCTGTCTTATCCCAAAGGTATCCATGTTGTGTGGGAAGTTTAGTCACACTATAAGCCAAGAAGTCACTGTTGCCTTTGTTGATTTTTCTGTGCCCAGCCATACGTACAGTTTTGCCCCATGCAGTAAGGACCTTGCGAGTTTAAAAAAAAAAGAAGAATAAAGTCAACATTTCCAAAACATTTTTTCATTTGTTTGTATAAAATGTGCACATCTCTGCTTTGTTTGTATTTCTTCACACTTTTTTTTTTTAACTGAATCATTTTTCTGGGGTGATCCACAATAAAATTGTCATCCAGTGTCACAATGAGGTTAAAATTTCTATTTGCCCATGACTTGTTTATGACCAAATACAACCAGAACTAATGACATTCCCATCAGTCTCTGCTTTATTATTTACCTTTTTAATTAGTTTTAGTTTTAGACTAGAATATGAAAAACAAATATTACAGGGACACATGGTACCAAAAATGTCACAGTAACAATAACTCTGTACATAGTATGAAAAGAGAAAAGAAGAAAACAGCTCTGTTCTTTAAAGTCACTGTCGTCCATATGAAACCCATTTTGACCTGATTAGTGAATCTGTCCTGTTGTAGATGACATGAAAAATGAATTATATCTGTTGTGGGGGAGTCAGGAAGCAACCCCTGCTTGGTGATGTTTTTTCCCCCAGCAGACAACAGGATTCCAAACAAGTACACATTGAGCTGTCTTGGATAGAAGTCAAACATTTTAAACTGGAAAGGTATTCCCGTGTTAAACATGCTCTGCAGTACTTCCAGTGTCTCTGACAAGAACTGTCTTATTGCTGTTGCTCCCACGCAGCCTCCAACACGTTGGATCTCCAATCATGAAGTTTGATTTTTGCTTCGGGGTAATAGAAAAATCAAATTAAACGTTTCCTTCCAAATCCTCTCCGTGTATGTGTGTTGGTGCACTTCCATTGAAAATAACAATAGCTGTGCCATTCCTCTTCAGTCTTAAAATTACCTTTATTTTCCCCATGTATTTCTAATGTAGTCTGTATGTGTTTTTTCATCATAAAGCTTTCATACAGTCAGAATACTCTGACCGGCCACTTCATTAGGTACAGCTGTACAACCCAGTGTGAACCTATACAACAACTCTGCCATCAGTTCTACTCTTACGAAGCTTCTCATGTTTCAGTATTTGTTGACGCTGTTGGAGGTGTTCATTTAACCGTGTTCACTAGTGAGGCTGTAGTTTGCAGCAGTGTTAAACTGGACTGTGTTATATTGAGTTTTATTATATTGGTATTACTGAATATAATGCAGTCCTGTTCAACAGCAGCATCCACTAAGATCTCAATAATGAACATATCATAAATCGTAAATATCTGAGGTTTTGCATATTTTTCTGTCAAAGTTCAAAAATCTTTTAACTCCACTCAGAGTAGAATGTTATGACTCCTTTGGCTATCCAATTTTTTATTGTAGAGTTGTTAAAGGTCTAAAATCAGGGTCGTAAGCACACCGTCTAATTATTCTTAGTTTATCTTGCGTTTTATCTTCCACCCTGACTGAGTTCAGGAACATAAAGTTGAAATTGTATCCATGGTTTTTGCAGACCCTCAGCTCGGTTTACTGCTAACAAGGCAGACTAACACACTAAACTAGAATGTTGAAAATGATAAACCTCACTCATGGCGCAAGCCAAAACCAGAGAGAGCGGAGGGTGTCTGCTGGGTTAAGGAGGCGTTTTTAGGGCAGCACGCTCAGGTGTAGCTCGTGCAGCTGCGTTCAGCATGTGCAAGATGAGCAACAGGAGGAGGGGTCATCACACCCACTAAGCATATTCTTGACAGTATGAGCATGTTAGCATGCTGACCTCAACATTTAGAGCAAAGCACTGCTGTGTCAGTACAAAGCAGCTCATTTATCTTACAGGGAAATGGACTGGAAGCACTTAACAACAGTCATGTGACTACGTATAAACAACTGTAGTAAAGTAGTAATTAACCAACACTAAAAGCAACAAGAGAAGGGTGAAAAGGAATAATAATATTACTGTTCAGAGAGAAAACCAAACTCCACACTGCAGACACAAACAGTAGCACAGGAACAATATCCAAACATGAGAATAAGGTCATTTTAAAAACACATCAGCATCACCGAGCTGCACCGCTGGCAGAATCAAATAAATAGGAGTTGACCTCGCTGTGTCGCCGGGCTGATGGACAGTCCTGGTGAAAGCAGTTTTTGAGCCCGTTTATTCTGACACATTTCTCAGTCCTGCATGTCAGAAGGGAAACAAATGTAGCACGAGCAGCTCTCAGCAGATCTGACACTGACGGCTTTATTATGAGAAATGGCTGCAAAATGGCACTGGACCTAAAAGTGACCTCGCTCACGGGTGACGTCAGTGGAAATCTTGCGTTTTGACAAGCGTGCTAAATATTATAAATCATTACTTTTAGGATCAAGGTTCTGGGAAACGTGCAGAGTTTGTGCCCACATGGAGGCTCGCTCTGAGCAGAGGAGTGACTTTTAGACTGCAGTTTCTTTCAATGTTTTGCAGTCTGCAGGTCATGCATGTCTGTTTAGATAAAGTGCTGTTGTTGGGATAGTGTTGATCCATAGCAGGCTGATGAATGCCTGTGAGCACAGGCAGAAATACCCTCTCAATCCCAATTTCACTTAAGAGGGTTTGCAGAGGGGTGGAGCACTTTTTCATGGCTGGGAGCATTGCTCCATTGCTCATTTGTGGGTGCACTTGGAGGAGAGGGACAAACATTTTCACCTGAAAATGAGCATAAGAAATGGAGGGCACGGGGTTGTTGACACAAAGTCAAGGTCTGCTCGGACTCAAGTACCCTTAACAGGAGACATTTTCCCTTTATGAATAATTGTGTTTTGGGATTTTATCTCTCTGGCGTCTGCCTTCATCAGCCTGCCCTCTAACTCACCCCTCTTTCTTTGTGTCATCATTATGTCCCTTTCCTGTCCTAAAAACCCACATGACCCCTTTATTTTCACATATGTCATTCAAAAGGAACTTCCTGCCGGCGATTTTTGTATTCTGAAAATGCTTTTGTTTCATCGCCCTCATTTTTTTTTTTTCTTTTGGTATCCAATATGCTGACGCCGGGACAAATTGGTTCAAACACCAAGAAGTCAATGAAATAAACAGACTTGTGTGTATCTGCTTGGGAGAGATAAAGATTTTCTTTAGCTCACAAGGCGGCAATCAAAATGATTTGCATCCTTTGCTGAGAGATCCATATGTTCACTCTCTGTGTTATTCAACGAAGCTGTCAGTCATCAGCGAGAAGAGCAGCACCCTTTTTTATGATACTGTTGATGTAAATTAGTTTAGGAGAGCCTTGATTGACTGGTGTTACATTCTACTGTGATTGCACCTTAAATGGTCACAGGTTACAAATAAACTTGATGGATGCATTAATTGAAACCATGAATGGAAAATTGAACAGCCATTTAAATGAATAGCTTCCATGTTTAACAACCTAAAACAAGTTGTTTATGTACACTGATGCAGGAGTGATTTACAGAAATCAATAGGTCATGTTAACATCTGATTGTTGTTTCTGGTGGAAACAGCCTCTGAGGTAAAGATCAAATGCTTTCATGTTAATTTACACCATCTATTATACTAGATTTTTATTTAAATTAACTTCTGTTTGTGATGCTTAGAGATATTTTATTGTTGATTTGAAGGAAAAAAAGTTACATACTTGCAGCACAACACCAAAGCAGAACTATTTCAAAGCGCTCCAGTGTTTCATTAATTACATTAAATTCTCAGGAGACTAGTTAAAAAGAATGATCAAATGTGGTGCAACAGAGGCTGAGATAAACCTGCCACAGTGCATTAAGGGATAACACACTGTTTAAGCCCTCCTGCCGCGTAAATTCTTATATCATTCAAACCCCAAGCATAATAATACCACTGAATATGGACGGCTGTACACGTGTATTTGTTCTGATTACATTACTTATGATCAAAAACTAGCGAGTTGAAAACTTTGCTAACAGCCAAACATCAAGCAAGGTCAACAACAGCAGACATAGCAGCCAGCTAATGTTACTTACTAGTCCAACAGCAGTCAGCCCAGCTCGGTGTCTGTCTTTCAGCCTTTTATTTCACCAAGCTCTCACCAACAACTAAAAGTCAGTCCCACATTTACTCTTGCCCGGCGGCTTCTTGTTTGATCACTCTCTCCTTTTCTCTTCTAAGCTTCATCTGTCAATGTCCTCTATGGTCTCTTCACCTCAAATCATTTCTTTATCTAGTTGGCTTTATGCACATCAAGATTGAAAGAGGGAAGTACCTACTCCAAACTGTCAAAAACTAGACGCAGTCTATTGTCTGAAATATGACTGAAGGCATTATGATGCTGCTTCATTGGAACCTCAAGAGGCCACACCCAACCAATAAAAAACAGGACCACACCAAAATACCCTACGAGCCACCATGAGCCACAGAATATATTATCCAACTTCTTTTAAGGCATTCAGTAATTTACTCTAAACATATTAAATACACTGATCAGCCATTATATGACCATCTGCCAAATATTGTGTAGATCCCCCTTCTGCGGCCAAAACAGTACTGATCCATCGAGACATGGACTCCACTAGACCTCTGAAGGTGTGCTGTGGTATCTGGCACCAAGACATTAGCAGCAGATCCTTTAAGTCCTGTACATTTTAAGGTGGGGGTTCCATGGATCAGACCTGTTTGTCCAGCACATCCCATTAGATTGATATCTGGGGAATTTGGAAGCCATGTCAACACCTTGAACTCGTTGTTGTCTTCCTAAAACCATTCCTGAACCATTTTTGCTTTGTTGCAGGGCACATTATTCTTCTGAAAGAGGCCACTGCCATCAGGGAACACTGTTTTCATAAAAGGGTGGACATGGTCTACAACAATGCTTAGGTAGGTGTTAGATATCAAAGTAACATCCACGTGAATGGCAGGACCCAAGGTTTCCCAGCAGAACATTGCCCAAACAATCACACGGCCTCTACCCATGGTGCATCCTGGTGCCATGTGCTCCCCAGGTAAATGATGTACACACACCCAGCAATTAATGAAATGTGGTCTGCAGCTACACAGCATTAACTTTTTCTGTAATTTGACCTATAGTAGCTCACAGACCACACAAGCCAGCCTTCGCTCCCCATGTTCATCAATGAGCCATGACCGCTTTTCTTTCCTTGGACCACTTTTGATAGTTACCACCATAGTGACCACTAGTGACCGGGAACACCACACAAGAGCTGCAGTTTTGGAGATGTTCCAACCCCGCCGTCCAGCCGTCAAAACAGACCTTCTCCACAGCAGCCATTTTGACATGAAATAGTAGGGTCAACACAGGTGTTACCAATGATACTAATGAAGGTTCCATTCCATTTATTGTAGCAGAGACTTTCCAGTGAGCCAACATGCACCACAGCAGCACCCTGACTCTGTTTGACCTGACTGGAACCTGAATTAGTATCATTGGTAACACCTCTATTTGGCTCTTGTCAAAGTCGCTCAAATTCTTATACTTGTCCATTACATCAACTTTGAGGACTAAATGTTCACTTGCTGTCCCATATAATATATCCCACCCGCCGACAGGTGCCCATAACAAGATCAGTGTTATTCACTTCACCTGTCAGTGCTCATAATGTTGTGGCTGATCAGTCTATATCAGATGAAGGTGCACTGACTGACAATTTTAGTTTGTTCTACATTTTGATCCAATTGCGTCAGCTACTGGACAGATTGTCTTAAAATTAGATATGAATATTCCTGGTCTCCAGAGGATGTTTCTGTGTGATTTTCACACTTTCTTCATGATATAAAATCTTCAGATTCTCATGTCTCTGTGGCCTTCTTTTTAGCACTCCCCTGATAAATGATTCAGTTTGTTGTTTGGTCCCTGTTTGTGTTTATTGTTAGGCATGATGGACATTGCAAGGACAACTACCAAGGCTTCAGACTATTAATTTTGTTATCACACCAATTCTCAACCAGGACAGGTACTCACTTAAAAAAAACACATTCCACATTTCATGAATTTCCTGTAAAAATGTCAAACTGAACCAAGAGAATGCTCTGCGGGTATATTTTTAGACGTGTCTACTTCTCAAGGATTCCTGAGCTCAAAGTTGAGATATATAATGATGACATCCTGGGAAAGATAGAATTGGCACTGATGCATTTGAATGCTGATGTGCGTGCACATCTGTTTCGACTGTGTCACCGTGAATGACGACACTGCCTTCCTCACACCTGCCATTCTCTGCACTAAACATTTGCAGAGACCTGTGGCTATTCATCAAGCTGTCAGCAGCGGGAGACATCCATCATCCACTTTCACTCAGTGTGTCTGTCTTTTTCCCCCTCACGCACACACACACAGGCCGTGGGGGTACTAAGGAGGTCCCTTCAGGCTGACATATTGCCTGGGCTCCAGGGAGATTGCACGGCTACGTGTGAAGGATGAGGCCACTAACCATCTCTGTATTATTGTTTTTATTTCCTCTGGCCACAGTTGTGTTTTCTTCCATATTCTAACAGGAAATGTATGAAAAAGGGAAAAAAAAATGCTGATGCCAGTGAATACCCCATTTCAAGTTTGAGTGGAGCACTAAAGCTTGGCAGGCTCTGGGTACGCATTATTCATTTTTCATGTTATTTTAATTTTATCATTAAAAAAAATCAGCAAGCTTGGGAGTAGGGCAAATTTGTTGCTGGCTTTCAGAGGAAAGTAGCAATTTGAATAGGTAGAGATTAGGATAAAAAAAGAAAGATAACCTAAATGCAGTGAAAATTTAGATTATGAAACAGAAGCTAGCACAAGTGAAACGAGCTCATGAACAGTCTCAGTGAAAGTGAAATGAATGACCGTCCTGCAGTAGCTCACTATTTACTGTTTGGTATTTTGTTTCAGTAATATATAATATATGTACAGCATAATGTTTATTTTTACCACCCAATACTGTTACTCATATTTTTATGTTATGTTTTACTGTTCCCACCTTTTTTGTAACTTCATGAGGAAAGTGCTATAAAGTAGTGTTCCAGTAAGTGAGGTGTTAAAACTGCTCCACAGCAGAAATAAACATGTTTACAGCCTGGTGCAAAAACAGCTTTGGTCTCTATAGCTAATTTCCCCGCTCATGACAGCTGTGATGGGGTTGAATTTTTTTTAAACTCCCCCGTTCAAATGATATTATTGCTTAAAGTTATGCATAATTAACAGCGTGACTGCTTGATTGACAGGTAAGTGCCATTACAGATGCATCAGCACCCATTCATTCAGCCCGCCTCAGGTCAGCTGATGATCCTTGTCTTTGCTCATTTTTTAATTAGCCAGGAGGCAGAAAAAGCAGTACATCCAAAATGGCATATTGCATATTTTCAGCTTCACAAACAGCGCTTTGGAAACCTACGGGTGACATCACTCAGGCTCTGTCCATTCTTTATACTGTCATTGTTTAAAACAGGTGTTTCAAATGACAGAATCAGTATCATTGGTAACACCTGAGTTGACCTACTAGTTCATGCCAAAATGGCTTGTAAAATCTCATAAGTAAATCTCATAATATACTATAAGTATGACAGTATGTCAGCTGACCACTATGTCACTTAACATAGAGTAAGATGTCAATTTGACATTGAAAGTGATATAATAACCATTTATGAGTGGATATGTAGGCCTATGTTTATGTCAGGTGTCATGTAATGTGTATGTAGGTGTTATGAATGCTTATGTATACCCTCTTCAAATGAAGTGTTACTGAAAGTTGTTTTGCTGGTTTGTGGTTGTTTTCATGAGGTAGTGATTTGTTGGAATCTGTGAAGAGGTACGTTTAGGGAAGAGTTACCTGGGGTCTCCAGTGCTGCTCAGAAGCTTATCTGAGCTGGAATTCTGGTCTCCCAAGGAGGTAAGTCCATCACCCTCTCAGTAAGACAGGATGTAGTTGCATGTCCCTGCGTATCTGCACATGTGCATATGGCTGTATGCTACTCAAGGTCTGCAATTTAACCCAATAGTCTTTGTGTTGTTTCAAATCCGGTGTATATATACACATATATACAAAATGTAGAACTCTGGACTGAAAATGAACATATATATTACATTATATGTCAAGTATTACATAATCAGTTTTGAAAAAAAAAAAAAACTCCTGAAAATGTAATAAATTCCCAATAATGTAATAAGTTATTACATTATCGGTAAAAATGTTATTACAATATCAGTCAGGATATTTTATTACATTATTGGTGAAGTTATTACATTATTGGGTTTTATTACATTTTGATCGAGTTAAGTGCAAATTTTATTACATTTTCAGGCGTTATTACATTATCAGGAAATTATTGCATTATAGGGTGCTACATGGCTGCTGTGAAAAAGGTCTGTTACAATGACTGAACGACCGTGATTGAATGCTGCAGAAGAAATCTTTGACCTTGAGATAAGAATTCTGTTGCATGTGGGATAAATGATTGAAATAAACTATTCCTATTAAACCTGATACTGATTTATTAGTATTAAAGGAGCAGTGTGTAGGATTTTGTGGCACCTAGTGGTGAAGTTGTGTACTGCAACTCTCTTGTTTTAGTCTCTCCTTCCTCTCATGTAGGAGAAACTACAGTAACCATGAAACGTGCAAAAAACATGAAACACACTGTCTGGAGCCAGTGTTTATTTTGTCTGTTCTGGGCTACTGTAGAAACAGAGAACGCACAGCGTCAGAGGTTTCTCTTCTAAGGTGACAAAAACATAACAACTCAAATTTTCCGGTCATTACACACTTGTGAAAACAGTTATGCACATCATGTTCCATTTTTGACGGACTCTAAATGGAATAAATCTTACACACTGGACCTTTAAAAACTACACATTTAGAAACAAATTACTTTTTTTTTTTTAAAGTGACAGTAACATTTAAAAGAAAAATAAATTAGTAAAGGACCAAAAGGGAAAATTAAAAGAAATTAAAAATGAAATTAATAGAAATAGAAGATAAAATGATAATAACATTGAAATACATATCAGCTAACAGATCTGTCCCCATGTGTGCGTGAATACATACATTATTATTATTTATATTCATCATAATTAATTGTGTGGTCAGTCTCAACATTCAAAAACAGATTGGGGCAGAAATCATTACAACAGTATTAATTATTGATTAATAAGGGATTCGAGACATTAGGTTAAGTGAGTGAGTACAAACATAAAATATATAACAAATAAAAATAAATGAGAAACAGACTAATTAGCATTGTCAGTTGTAGCATCCATTTAAGATAGCAATACATTTTTATTTAATTTTTAATGAATTTATTCCGTTTTATTTGGACCTAAAAGATGTGTTTAATTGTAGCTAAATATTGATTTTAATATTTTAATATTTGATGGTTTTTTTGTTTTTTTTCTGTGATGCTGATGGGAAGTTTTCTTTACCCACAATGCACAGCAGCGAAACAGCCACGTAAACGTAGAGAGTCATCAGCGCTGGCTAGGATTAGCTGCTAGCTCCCTCTGCAGCCTCATAGCTACATATCACAGACGTCCACACGATGCTGCACTCCTTTATCAGGTATTAAACACCCAACTAAGTATCTCACTCGGTCAGACGTGTGTGTTTTGTTCGGGTTTGCCTGTAGCTTTGCCTTGAGTTGTGGCTGTCACCTCCCTAGCCTGCTAACGTTGCCTAGTGAACAAGCTAATGCGGTTAGCTGCTAACGATAGCTAGCTGGCTAAACTGGTCTGTTTGTAGTTTTCCTGTAAGAGAAGCCAGGAACTTATATTATAAAGAAAATGTTTGAAAACGCGCCAAACGTTCGTTTGAGTTTCATGTCAACAGATTAAACCTGCTACATCCTGAGCTAGCCCTTAGCTCCCGACTATCTGTCTCTACCGTTTAGCTACCTAGCTAGCATAAACGACATATCCTCCGTCACCTCGCTGCCATAATGTGCATGTTTTATTTTATTATAGCAGTCAGTCATGTTAAACTCTGAGTTTGAAGCAGTTGAATGGTCGCCACGACTGCAGTGAAAGCATGTTACGATAGGAAGTGTCTGTCTTCCTAAAACGCCCCTTCAAAGGAGGTGTGTGGAGCTGTCCGTGGTCCTAACACAACTGACCACAGCCACCGACAGGCTCTGTTCATCACTCCTCTGTCCACGAAGACACACACTTTATTTTGATGAACTTCACCTTTTCCACTGATACTGTGGATGTGTGGTACACGTGCGTCTAATAATTCACAGCTTTCAAAGGTTTCATTACTTGTAGTGAATGCTCCTTACTGTTTGTAAGTGCTGTGACAACACCATATAAATATGTCTGTGTGTATATTTCTATGAAGACATACCTGCGGCTTGGGCATCAAAATGATACCTGGTTGTGGGCGGTCCGGTTCGACTGACACTGCGCAGCCAGGTCTCACGGGAAATGTCAACAGACCTTTTTTCACAGCAGCAGTCCCGTTCACGTGAACTAGTAGGGTCAACTCAGGTGTTACCAATGATACTAATTAAGGTCCATTCGGGTCAAAGGGGTGCTGCTGTGCATGTTGGCTCACTGGAAGCTTAATTAGTATCATTGGTAACACCTGTGTTGACCGTACTGTTTCACGTGGACGTGACTGCTGCTGAAAAAAGGTCTGTTGACATAGAAACTGATAAGACCGCAAAGCACACAGAGGGAACGTGCTGTAAAAACACATTCTAAGCTGTATTAGCAGATAGCCGTGTGAGTAAGAGGCACCACAGGAACCTTCTGAACTGTGAACATTATAAATACACATTAGGATATTGTGGTGGGATCCACCCATAATGGGGTGTAAATGTAGCACATTTATTGTTGAGATGCTAAGATAAAACCGTTGAATATTTCATGTTGGTTAACCTAATAAGGGAGCGAATGTATGGATACCCGAGCATTTTCGAGTAAGCAATAAAGTAAAGTTTAGAAGTTATTGCGTCTTCACAATAATTTTCATTACCCATGCAGTGAAATAGACGGCGCACAAGCGCCATCCATCTCATTTCCCTCTGCTTTTTCTTCATTAAACTAGAAGTTCTGAAAGTTTGAGGGTTCAGACTTTGGGAAGCAAAATCTGAGTTATGTTTCATTCATGTAGGGTGCCATGACGGCTGTAAACAAGGACCGAAACTCATATTGTGTGGAATTGCAGAATATTTTTTCTCAGCTGAGGCTGCAACTAGTAATTACTTTCATTATCAATGAATCTTTTTCAAGTCATTTGATGAGGCTTTATTCTGTAAAATGCAAATTTCCCAGAGCACAAGGTGAAAGCTTCATATTACTTGTTTTGCCTGACAGTCCAACTTCTAAATGTATTCATTTAATGATGATATAAAACAGTGAAAAGCATTTCAGAAGCTAAAATTAGCAAATATTTGAATCAAGAAATGACTTCACACCATGACCAGTTTTGGATTCATTTAACATATCTTTTCTTTATCTTTTATTTTAATAAGACTCAATTGAACAACGACATTATGTTATTGCTCCACTCTCAACAACCTTTCTTCTCTTTCTTCCATGTGTTTGCAGGGCTTCAGTGAGATTGCTGTCAAAGCTTTAAGATGTCGATGGTGTTGTTCGCCTCTGTGGTCCGGGTCGGGGATGGCCTGCCTCTCTCTGCATCCACCGACTACGAGCAGGACAGAGAGCTTCAGGAAACCAAGAGACACCTCAAAGGTCTCTCCAAGAAACTCAGCCAGTTCCCTGACCGCTGCACACTTAGGACCGGACCATATAATGTCAAGTAAGTCATACGTGGTTTTCAGTTTATAGTCCCAACGTTTGTTGACTTAAAGTGACCCTTTACTTCCAGATCATCCATAATAAATCAAGTGTATCCCGCTCTGACACCCTGTTAAATCTGTCACTACTTACTCGATAGAAACAGCATGTGTGTAATTAAGAATCCATTCACTAAACATATTTGCAATTCATACCTTTTAATAGAGTTGAGAGATTTGAATATTTTCCGCACTTCATCCATTGACACCCATGGGTGATTACACAGTCTACTGCTGACAGTTTGTCTGCTCTCCTCTAGACCTCTGTAACACAACCTTGATGGAAAAATGCTTTTTAATCTGACTGATTTGACAGCTGGGCCTTCATATGAGGTGTCAAAATGCTTCTAAAAGCTCCACTGCTGCTCTGGGAGACGCTTTGAAACTGTTTGTTAAGAGCTAATTAGTCTTATTAAGACAGAGAACACAAGCTCAAAAGAAACTCTGAATTGGCCATTAATGAGCCAACTACACCTTTCAACAACGAGAATCTCTCTTTGATAAAAGCCTCTTTAATCAGTGTGAGCCGGAAGCATCTGAAGAAGAGACGGTCGGGAGAAAGTGAAGGTCAGGCAGTGTTTAAAGTCACAGGTTAATCTGTTCTGTGATACCGTGGGCCCTTTAGAGGCTCTCTTTATGTCTGTTATATTTCGGTCTCATGGGAGCTGGAGGAGTCCTTCAGTTAGTACCTCTGTAACCTTAATAGCAGACTTCATTTGGACAGTTATAAGAGTTTAGAGTAATCTGTGTTTGATGGGATTAAGCGGCTGTGCAGTAACCTTAATATAGACTACTTCACATTGATAGATTAAAACATATTCATGCTGTAAGTCATACTGATGCATCAGCAGTTATACCCGAGAAGCAGCTTTGTTTTATCTTTTACTCAGCGGTGAATTTACAGACACAGACTTCTAACAGACCCTCTAAAAGGTCGTGTGGCACCCATCTGGAGTTTCTTTCCACAGTTTCCCATCAAATTGAGAAACCATTTCAACATTCTTATAATCAATATTCAAGCCTGCGTCAGTGAGCTGCCCTGTATCACTCGTTGGTGTCAGGTCTTCAGATCAAGACTCGATGGCTGTTCCTCCCTGCAGGTTTCAAACTAAAGGAGACTTTGAAGCTGTGGCTCCTAAATTTTAAAATTCATTCCCTTTGGACCTCGTGAATCTTCTGTCTTTTATTGTGAAACACTTTGTGATGTCAGCTCTTGAAATTCACTGTATAATTGAATTTTTGTGCCTCCCTTTAATATTTGTGTATTACTGGTCATAACAACTGTAAAACAATCAGGAAATAACTTTTTATTCCACTGATTAACCGGTTTTATCTATGCCGGTGCTCACTCACTCTCATTCAGTGTCTATGTCTCTCGACCAGTGCTCGCTCTCTCTCTTTCTCTCAAACCACCAGACACAAACCAAAGATTTAGAAGCTGGTACATGAACTAAACAAAGTCAGAACACAGCAGGTAGAGTATCAGAGTTTAGGAAGTGTCAGTTTCAGAGACATTTCAGGCTGCCTGTGGAGAGTTGACCGGTCTCATCGACTGATTGGCGGCTGAAGAGTGACATCGGGCTGCTTTTCGTTCGTCGCTCAACTTCTGCGCCGCAGGTCATTGCATTTTTTGGCAAACACCACTGCGACCCGCACTGTTGCAGCCAAAACACACTACCCCAGCTCAAATGAATGGGAAAAGCTTTGTTTTGACAGCAGCGCCGGAGCCTGTCTGAATGCGTCTTAGTCAGTCATTGGATTGATTTCTGAGGCGCTGCAGCTACACAGTGACACACATATTATTTTATTTGCTTGATGATAATGATTACCACATCACTCTGTGCTGTTTGTTGAGATTCATGTTCCACATCAGTTTAGATGTTGCTGTGATAACCGGATTTTCCCTCCATTGTGCTCTCAGCTGTTCAGATAATGTAGAACTCTTTGTATCAGGGGAATTGAATTTGTGCTCTGTGTATCAATTAACACTGCAGGGCCGAAAGATTGTGTCTGCCGAGGTGCATATGAATGTGGTATTGTGTTTAATTAGGTGTGAAGGTGCAAATCTTCGGCACAAATGTGCTGAAATAGTGTTTGTACTGCGTTTGGAGCAGCAGCCTGCAGAATGAGAAACGCCATTTCCTCTAATCTGCACTGTGTTTAGCTCGGTGTCCTAATTACATTTTCCCCAGTTCTTCTGTCAGGAGTGAAGATTGCAGTGTGTGCACAGCAGTAATGTTTGTGTGTGTTTCAGTTTCACAAGCTCACTGGGTGTCGGATACCTGATGGTGTGCACCGCAAACTACCCCAACGTGTTGGCCTTCTGCTTCCTGGACGAGCTACAGAAGGAGTTCATCGTCACCTATGATACCAAACGAATCAACAGCGCCGTGCGGCCATACTCCTTTATTGAATTTGGTGAGTATTACTGCATGTTCCAACTATCACACGTTAAACCTGATGATGTCAGCTCAGAGTCAAAGTGCAGGGATGTGTTTGTTCATCAACAACACGGGGAAAAGATCCATTGCAAAAAAAAAGAAGACACACCAATTTCTTGTAATATTCCTCTTCTTGTATGTATTTAAAAAACGGAATGGAAGAATGTGCATTCTCCCGGGCTCCACAAGTGTTACTCTGGGTATGAAATGTAAGAAATACTACTGAAGTAAAAGTAAAAAAGGCAGGTTTACAGCCAAATTCTACGGGGCACAGATGTGACGGGCGTGTGCGCCCACGTCAATCTATACAGGGCAGCTTGAGTTGGCTAAAAGGCAGATACAGAAAAGGCATAGAGAAGCTGGTCGATCTTCAAAATAAAACATCAAGGCAAACAATTGACTATGTAGCATATTTACACATTTAGAAGCACATAAACCAGGAAAAATGACCAAATCTGAGCAAATCAACGAAGTCTGGCTTCTGAAACGCTCCTGGTGAGGGTTGAAGTTGCATGGAGGACGGAACAACACAGTCCGTTAGGGAAATCCAAAATATAAGTAACTTCAGTAATTTCATCACACAGTGACAGTGCATATCACAGCCAAACATTGTCTAACAGTGTGTTCTGAGTACGGCTGTCTGATTGTTGCCATCTTTGACTGATCTGTTTAATATTTTCATGATTAATGTAAGAATTGTTTGCAAAAATCTGTCACAAGATCTCAAAAGCCAAGTGGGCATGTTCAGACTTGTCCAACCAACAAACAAGACATTCAAGATTGTGATGATATGAATCTTACATTTGAAAAGCTAAAACCAGAGAATGTTTGGCATATAAACTTTACATGACTTCATCAACATTCATCTTGTTTTTTAGTCTCAAAGAGTGAAATCTTTATTCCTGCTCCTTCATATAAACAAGCTGTTTATCTCTCTC
This sequence comes from Argyrosomus regius, assembly GCA_946959425.1. Taxonomy (NCBI): domain Eukaryota; kingdom Metazoa; phylum Chordata; class Actinopteri; family Sciaenidae; genus Argyrosomus; species Argyrosomus regius. Next base: position 24,620,229 of record OX336895.1, read on the forward strand.
GTTTTTGCTCCCTGTGTTAATAACCACCTTGTTTTTGTTGTTGTGCTCGCTGTCATCCATCAGACACCTTCATCCAGAAGACCAAACAGCGCTACAACAGCCCGCGTTCCCTGTCCACCAAGATCAACCTGGCTGACATGCAGACCGAGATCAAGCTGCGACCGCCCTACCAGCTGTCCCCCGAGGACCTGCGGGCTATCAATGGATTCTCAGTGCACACGCCCTCTAAATACAAGGGTATAGGTAGAACATGAGCTGCTGTCACACACACATTTACACGCCTCATACATACCTCATCCTGCTATCAAAGAGGTTTGCTCCTGTAATAGATTACCTGCTTCATTTCTCTTCTGGGGATCAATACAGTGTTATCTCCTCTTATCTTACTCTCATTACTTGGCACTATTTACACTGTTAGCTGGAATCTGCAATGACATAGAAAGGTCACTGGTAATACTGTATCCTCTAAGACACCAGTAACAGATCAATACTGGGCGCACCGTACCTGTCACTTTGTTTATATTGCTTGGGCTGTTTGGTTTACATCGGTTCACATCAAACCCGTAGAATCGTGTTTAAAGATGCAGCGCTCTGCCAAAGCTCATTCACATCTCTGCACTTTTTGTAGGTGAAAAAACTCTTTTTGAATTTATTGGTGTCATTTTGAATATTAAAGGTCCAGTGTGTAGGATTTAGTGGCATCTAGCAGCGTAGTTGCTGATTGCAAACCTGCTGCCTCATCCTCTCCTTGGAAGCATGAAGGAACATGTGAATATCTAGAGTCAGTGTTTAGTTTGTCTGTTCTGGGCTACTGTAGATATTAATATTATATTCTTTAAATAGAGCCCCCTAAAACTTACATACTGGACCTTTAAAATGACAATATCAGTTCCAAAAACAGCAAGCAGCAAAAGCACTCTGAATTTCATATCAACGTTTGTTGTTTTAATAATTACTTTTTGTGGATAATTAGTCATTTTCCACATTTTTTTTTCCCTCACTCATGTATAACATTTTCTGAGCTACCCTCGCTGTGAGTGTGCATTGTTTATTTTGGTATTGTTGCAGCAGGACACTTTTGGCAGCATGGCAAGATAAAATCTGTGTGACTAGTACTTAAAACTGATTTGCCACTTCAGTTAACTCCAGGGCAGATTCATAACTAAAACGTAACTGCAACAAAGACACACGAACATAAATATGCATCAGAAAAGACTTTTTTCCCAGCGGCACACTTTGACATGAAACAGCAGGTAAACACAGCCGTTACCAATGATACTAATTAAGGTTCTGTTTCATTCAGGTCAAACAGAGTCAGGCCGAATTCAGACAGGATCAGGTGCTGCGTTTTGCCATTCATTTGAATGGGGGTCGTCCGTTTTGGCTGTGGCGGTTTGGTCAACCAAAAAAATGCAGTAACCTGCCGGCCTCGATAAAGCCGCTAATCAGCGAAATAAGAAGTTATTTCCTGATTGTTTTGCAGCAGTTACATTCTACACAAATGTTAGCTCGCTGCAAAGTCTCTGCTGCAATATATGGAACGCACCTGCGTTGACCCTACTATTTCATGTCAAAGTGGCTGCAGTGAAAAAACACTATAGTGTTGCATCAGCGAGGTCCTCCAACACCTGTCATTACACACAGCTGTAGCTATTTATACAACCCATACCACTCATTCATCATGTACCTGTAAACCTTCATTATCATGACGATTTAACATCAGAAATAAACAGCAGTGATTAATCTGTGGAGCTCATATTCAAACAGACTTTGCAGTCTTCGTGCTTCATCATTAGTGATGAAATGAAAAGACCATTAATAAAAGGAAAGGGGGCTGTAATGTAAATATAATTTAAATGGAGTTCATAATACAGAATAACAGTCAGTGAAGTGTTGGCCTAAAGCATACACACTCTCACTTCAGTGAAAAACAGAAACAGTGAGTCTGAAGGATGCTGTATGTGTGGTGGTGGGATTTCCCTGTGCTCAGTCAAACAGCTGCACTGTTGCTTCCTTCCCCTCAGTCGCTCCAGTAAACAACCCTTCCTGTAGGCACCGTCACACCTCATCTGCCCCGAGCTAAGCGGTGCCACCCCGGGTCACTTGGAGCCGTTGCGTTCCCCCTGACATCCCCTTCAGGGCAGCGCTCCACGCTTTGTTCGCTCTCTGTTGGTTGCCCTTGCCAGTCTGTGTTTTCTGAGAACATAAATCATTTTGTCCTGGGGGATGAAGTATGCTAATCTGATAATATGCTGCATCACTCCTTTTACTGTGCCAGAATGTTTTAAAAACAATGTACGCTCGCTTTCCGTTTGAGGATTTCTCCTTTTATCCTGCATCTAATAGCTTCATGAATAATTACATTTCATAAATTGTATATGTTTTTTTATGTGCTTTGGAAAGCAGATTTTTCTCTTCTTAATGCTTTTGTAGTTCATTTGTCATGGCACATTGTGCTGAGTCTGTAACACCCTGTCCTCTCTCTGTTCCAGCTCCCACACAGATGCTGGAGCCGGTGACTCTCCCCGGCATCGTGTCCTGTGTGCTCAGTGTTCTCTGCGGAGGCCTGAACCTGCTGCGAGGGGTCCACGCTATAGAGAGCATACTACAGGTGAGGACGTGAGAGAGATGACATTCACACACACTCTGCTTCTCTTAAAGGGAAATTCTGCTTTCGCAACACCTCTGCCCCGTCGTTTGGGTAACAGTAAGTTCATTCCTGAGGTCTGAGGACGCGGTGACATCACACAAAAGACGTCACACAGGGCAAGAAACATAAGCAGTCACATGATCAGACAGGTTTTAAACTTGGAACAACTGGGAATGCTGCAAACGAGTTACAGGTGATTCTTATTGAACGGAACACCAAACTTCCTGCTGCTCTGTCCTCCTGATGTTTCACGCCAAAAAGAGATCCCCTTGGGAAGAGTGCATTTGTGTGAAATTATCTTTATGTATATTTATTGGGGGTGTTTGATAGGGTTAATTAGGTTGTTAATGTGTTTATACTGTAAATATTTTATAGGTGATTTATGTAAATGTTTATGGCTTTTATTATGTGTGTAAAGAGGTGAGAAAACCTATAAATGGTATAATCTAATTAGCCTCTTGACTAGTGAAATATGTACAGAAGTAGTCAGTTGTGGCGATTTGGAGATTATTGTACTTGGTTGGTTGGATTTGGATTGTGAGTGAATAATGGATAAAGTGAAGTGTATGGTAAACACTCTGATTGACACTGGAAGAAATGTTCTTTTCAGTTTGTCTCCTGGCTGCTCAGGCAACTGACAGTCAGACTTACTTGAAAGAGAAAATGAATGCAAAGTGTGCAGTTATTATCCAAACTGTCTGTCGTAAACATTCATCACAGTTTACAGAGCCACATCCTGGATGACTGCAGCTGTGGGTGCACAGTTATTACCTTGTTTTCGTCACATTATAATACAATAAAACATAACTGATGTAACTAATGGTAAAAAAATACCAAAATAAAATCCAAACTTTTAAATTTTGTAGAATTGGTTTAACTTCAGTCCACTCCGTTCCTTGAAACTGTAAATGTCACATCATATTTTATTCATTTATATAAGAAAAAAATGAAATATGGAAACCGTCGATCTTCCAGTCATGCTGCTTTCATGATACTTTGTCTACTTGTGCTCATAAAACTAACCCTTTTGTTGCTGTCTGCAGAACGACGATGAAGACTTTAATTATGTGATTGCCTTCTTCCTCGGCACAGCAGCCTGTCTGTATCAGGTAAGTGATAGTCTGCGGTAAGAGCAGCCCATCACCGGCTGACTGGCTGACTAACAGCCCTGCACTTTACAGCTCAGCAGCTTGTCAGCTAGACTAACATTAGCAAAAGCTCAATTCCTTTCACCTCACTACCTTCTCTAGAACATTTTCATCAGCCCCTTTGTGCCGCTCCTGATACTAAATGGAGCACCACAAATTGGGAGACTGATGGGTGGAGAAAGTTATCAGACAGGATTTCTTACTTACTGAGCAGACTTATTGTCCCATGAAGGACATTAATGATGAAAACATGTCACCGGTCAATGTCAGTCACACGCTGCGCAGCATTTAAACTCTTCTCTGCCCTTGTCCCTTTTAGTGCTACCTGTTTGCCTACTTCTCCGTGTGGAGGAACAGTAAGTCCTTCCTGGCGTTTGCACTCATCTGTCTGTCCAACATGTATCTTTATGAACTGAGGAACATGTGGCAGATCCTCTTCCACGTGGCGGTGGGGGGCTTCATGACCCTGCAGATCAGACTGAGGCAGCCGCTCGGAAAAGCGCCAGACTACAACGTCTGACAAAAACTCAAAGCAAAACACAAAAGGACCATTGGACCTTCAGTTGGATGTCTCGCATGTGCCCTGGAAAAGCAGCACCAGTGGACTGTGACTGATCTCAGTGTGGACTGACACTCGGTCATGTATGGAACTTCCTGGATTGATTTTGGGAGTTGTCTGCTCCTCGACATCATTATTTGATTAAGATCATTCATTTGACTTCTTTTAAAAGCAGCCATAGTTTAAGTCAGAGTCCTGCATGCGTCCAGTTTTTCAAACCAACACTCGCCTGTAAAGCTACTGTAAGTAACGAGCAACCAACAGCACAACAACACATGTAGAACCAAATACATCGGCTATACACCCACTGTGTTGACAGTGCATTAGTTGTTACTTGGGTTCACTCCAGTACCGGAGTTCCAGCACCAAAAATACACATTTTTCCTCCTGTGAGTCATGTTTTTTATTGTTTGTGTTTTTTTCATTTAAGAAATTAATTAAAACTTAAAACTCATAAACAATTAATGAACACAAAGCAGCTCTACAAAAACTTTGCCAAAAATGAAACGCTGCCTAAGATGAACAAAATTAAGATTTCAAACAGGAAATATCAAAACGCTGTGTAAGCAGCCAAGACTAAAAATGTAACACGCAGCTACGTCTGTCAGCAGACCTTCTTCACAGCAGCCATTTAGACGTGAAACAGTAAGGTCAACAAGGTGTTACCAATGATGCTGATTCAGGTTCAGTTCCATCCATCTGTTATCTGTAACAGCTTCTCCTCATCAGGGTCCATCCCAGCTGACTTTGGGTGAGAAGCAGGGTACACCCTGGACAAGTCGCCAGTAGGTTCTGTTCCATTCAGGTCAAACAGAGTCGTGGTGCATTAATCAGCATTAGGAGCCTGTGTTGACCCTACTATTTCATGTCAAAATGGCTGCTGTGAAAAAGGGTCTGTTGACATGAACAAACCAATAAGTTGATTCAGGGTGTGAATGTGGTAAAAATGTATCTTTGCAGGAGAGCTCCACGTCAGAGCTGGAAAACTGGACAGTGGTGTGTTCTGATGAGTCACTGGAGCACGGGGTTACATAGAGAACAATTGATGCATGTACCGTTAAGAGCTTGACGAGACAGTTTTTGGTATTTAACTGTCACTGACACTCAAGCTACTAAAACATTTCCCCAAACATTACTGAGGTTTAACACCCAGCCCTGTTATTTCCTTGAGCTCGGCAAGGCTAACCCTAACAAACCATGTGGGCTTGAAATGGGATAAACTTAGAGATAACTATTTTAAAAACACACATGTGCAACATAATTGTAAACTGTTTTGATAGGCAGAACTCAACATTCATATCAGTTTCTTGTTCAGATGATAATTGTATTTTCTACCTGTTGAATGCATGTTTTTGCACATGTACCCGTGTGTACCTGACCCGGTGCAGGACTCTGGTTTAGGTCTTGGTTTAAAACTATGCAATGCTGCCTTGTGTGTGTGTGTGTGTGTGTGTGTGTGCGTGTGCGTGGCCCTGATTTCAGTTTTTGGTGTATTCTGTATTCAGGAGCTAATGATTTGCAGATATCTGTCATTTTGTAGACACTTCATTTTGCTATTTATTTCCTGACGTGGTCAGTGAAGATTTCTACAGATTTTTTTAGTTTAATTTGTTTTACAATTGCTCCATGTGTTGTTGTTTTCTGTTGTTTTTTTTTTACGCATGCTTGTGTCTAGCTGTCACAAAGTAACTCCTGCTCCAGTACACACAAACAGCCTGTTAGCATTCATACCCTACTTCCTCGCCCACACAGCCTCAAGCATATGCCAGTGTCAAGTGACTGTGTTAATAAACAGGTCTGTGCTGGCAGCAGTAAAGATGCGTAGCCGTGTTGTCGAGGCCAGAGGCAGCGCGCATCATCTGAGCAGCCTCTGGTGTGCTTTTCCTCCCACCGAGCCGCATAGTTCAGACATGGCTGCGCCTGCCACTTATACAAAAAGCTCAGTCTCTCACCCTCTGCCTTTGTAATGGATATTAGCACAGCGTTCACGCTTTACGTAATTACAGTGAGGCGATGCCACATTCATCATTATTAGGCAGAGCAAGATTTGTTCAGAGAATTATGGGAACTTTTCCTGTCTCCTTACACCATCCCAACAAATAACAGCAAACAAACGGAGCAGGGTAGAGAATTGAGTCATGCGTTTTTGTTCATTGTTCGTAAGTAGTTCAGCGGTTGTGCCAAGATTGTCATAACATCTTTTTTTAAAACTCTCTCTTCTCGACTGGAAGAAGTTAAAAGTAGAAAAGGAGAAAGAGTAAAGTCATGCAGCTCCACTCCATGTCCATCTGGCATCTGCACTACAGATCTGTCAGGGGACCGCTGCGATACGTCAGCCTCAGTATGATTCATCATCACGCTTTCTCAGAATGTTCTCTGCTTTCCAGCAGCGGTACCACACCTACATGACCTAATCGCTCTTTTCCCAACATGGCTCGGATTGGATTGGGTCTGAATTGAGCTTCGCTGGCTCGGATCGTTTGTGTTCACATTCTCCTCTTCCACAGTAGACCGTGTAGTGTGGGTGTGTTGTGGAACAGTGAGATTCGAGGCTTTTCTACTGATTTATCCAAATATAGAAAATGAATGTGACCATGGAGGTCATTAAAACTTGGGAATGAACTGCTGAATGTGTTGTATGTGGTGTTGTACATGTTTTATTTGTGTAATATCAAACCTTTTAAAGCCCCTCAGTGTAAAATAATATGATTTTAAATCAAGATCTAGGAAAGACTGGACATGGAAAATGTGCTGGAACACTGGATTTGAAGCTAAATGTTTGAATTTTGTCCATCTTCTGTCCCACATAAAGGCACATTGATTCATCACAGTGTGCTCTGGTCTTCTTCAAACATATCTACTCTCGTCTCTGAACTCAGCTATGGAACATTGAACATTAAACAGTTCTGAGACATTACCATTACAATGAAATCCGTACTTCAACAAATATCCAGTGTGGTCTTTTTTTTTTTTTTTTTAAATCACAGCGTTCCCACCAGTTAATGAGACGTTCAATGAGATCTGATGAATGCTGCCGTAGTTTTGAAAAAGATTAGGAGATCCAAAGAATCCTGTGATACGAGGGAGATGAAGTCCTTCATAATTAAAAGAAAACATTTACCTAACCTCGGAGGCTGGCGCTTCCAGCGTGTGGTAAATGAGCAGTGGAGTTTGGGATTAGTCAAAACTGCTGAGTGTTGCTTAATTCCTTCCCAAAAGTCGTATTTTTTTCTTTCCTCTTTGGAGCAACAATAAGCAACAGATTGCCTCATGATTCAGAGGCAGCTGAAAGATTTTCCAGGCAGCAACCCCCACCACAAGCAATGGCACAAGAGGTATTATAAATGTGATGATATAATCGTATAATTGACGTTATTTATGGGCGCCTCATTACAAGGAACAGCAATTTCCTCTGGATGTAGATTAATGGAGCAGGGATATGTTTCTTCCTCAGCGGGGAGCACGTGGATTTTAATGACAGATGGGTATTGCAGGTGCAAATTGCTGACTACTTGAAGAACAATTTGATCTCATCACGCTTCAAGTGAATGTCAGTGGTAATAATTCTTTTGTGGCAAAGCTCACAGTCGGGCGCTGACAGGTCGGCTGTTCAAAAAGGTCAAAATCATTTAGTCTGGAGGTTTTGTTTGCTCCCAACATGTGCTCGAGTTCCCCTCAGAGAGGCCAAGTGCAGTTCAGTTGTCTTTCATTCCATTCCTGACCATTCAAAAGATGAATCTAAAGACACTTCATTTAAAGAGTCCAGTGCTGCTGCTTAAATGCATGCCATGACTTATTGAATTAACTAATAACCAAGAGCCTAATTCATTCTTATTCAATGTAATCGCCAGTGATTTGACTTCTGTAAATATAGATATTAAAGCAGTAATGGATGAAGTAACACTCAGGGTGCTAATCAGCAGATTAGCATTTTGCTTCCATCTCTTCAATAATATATAAACAGTAATTATAATGAAAAAGAAGACAAAGAACCCCACGTGTCTACCAAGAGATGTAGCGCTGCTGCCATCTGTTGGTGAGCTGCATGATCAAAATAATCTCAAATGAATTTCAGCACAGTGTCAGCTCATGCTGAGGTTTAAAAAGATGTTTTATGAGCAGGCTTATAGGGGGGTTAGTGTATCTTACCTCCAATGTACGCTAGTTCACCGGTTCTAAAACTGTGGTACGTGACCTTCCTGTAGTGGTACTCTGAAATGTTTGTTTTTTAATAGAATAATTTCAATATCAAACCTACAGAAGTATATTGCTGCCATAGCAGAAAAAAAAATTAAATATCACGTTATAATGTGACAAGTTGCACGTTTTAACGTGATACTGATATATTTTTTTCTGGTATGGCAGCAACATGCTTCCCTACAAACCATTTACAACATTTAGAATGAAATTAAACTTGGGGGGTGTAAGTTTTGCATTCGCTGAAATATCTTTTAATGTCAGCCTGATGCGTCATCACGTTCATTGACGTAGTGCGCACAAGCATCTGTGACTAGTTAAACTTTGATGTGAGATAGTAAACCGGTGAAATAAATGCTTTTCAAAACTGCACTTGCGACACTTTGCGGTAAGCGTATTCTGTCACTTCCGGTTATCGGTGTTACTGCCACGGTGCTCTCTGCTCTGCTCACCTAAACAGATTTACGTATATTTCTCACATCAGTGATTATCTACATATCTCTACACTATCCTTAGACTTGTTCTGTTTGAGCACGAACAGGTCTCTGAACTTTAGTAACACTTTAAATCCGAAAGTTTCACCAGTTTCTGTTAGTCACACTAACTAGCTTAGCTGTAGCAATGGCTTCTCTCTCCTCTCCTGCTCTCTCCTCTCCTGCTCTCTCCTGCCCGGTGTGCCTCATGTTTAGTTACTCCTCGTCCTCCTTTAGCGATAACGGTACTTGTAATAAATGTAGTTTATTTGTAGCTTTGGAGGCGAGGCTCAGTGAGTTAGAGGCACGGTACCGCACCACCGAACAGTCAGTAGCTAGCAAGTCCCCTGTAGCCGGTGCGGTACCACCGAAGGTAGCTTCAGCTAGCCGTCCCCCGGTAGTTCCCGAGCAGCCGGGAGGCTGGGTGACTGTCCGAAAGACGCATAGCCCCAAACTGAAGCCCACGGTACACCACCAACCGCTCCACGTTTGAAACAGATATTCCCCACTCAGCGACACACCCGCTGAGAGGCCAACTCTGGTCATTGGCAGCTCCATTTTACGAAACGTGAAGTTAGCGACACCGGGGGCCATAGTTAAATGCATCCCGGGGGCCAGAGCGGGCGACATCGAATCTAATTTAAAACTGCTGGCTAAAGATAAACGTAGATACAGTAAGATTGTTATCCACGTCGGCGGTAATGACACCCGGTTACGCCAATCGGAGGTCACTAAAATTAATGTTTCATCGGTGTGTGCATACGCCAAAACGATGTCGGACTCCGTAGTTTTCTCTGGACCCCTACCCAATGTGACCAGTGATGACATGTATAGCCGCATGTCGTCATTCCACCGCTGGCTGTCGAGGTGGTGTCCAGCAAACGATGTGGGCTTCATAGATAATTGGACACCTTTCTGGGGAAAACCTGGTCTGATTAGGAGAGACGGCATCCATCCCACTTTGGATGGAGCAGCTCTCATATCTAGAAACATGGCCAAGTTTATTAGTCGACCAAAACCGTGACAACCCAGAGTTGAGACCAGGAAGCAGAGCTGCAGTCTTACACGCTTCTCTGCGCCTCCATTAGGGCAGCCACCCACCCAATCCTTTAGTATAGAGACTGTGTCTGTCCCCCGTCCACCTACATTATTTAAAGATAAAACAAACAGAGGAGGAGCTCATCATAAAAACCTAATAAAAATTAAAAACAACATCCCCAGCAGTCCAAAATAAGATAATTAAATGTGGACTCTTGAATATCAGGTCTTTGTCCTCTAAAGCTGTTTTAGTCAATGAATTAATATCTGATTATGGTATTGATTTATTTTGTCTTACTGAAACCTGGCTGCAGGAGGATGAATATGTTAGTTTAAATGAATCCACTCCTCCCAGTCATTGTAATACTCATATTCCTCGAAGTACTGGTCGAGGTGGTGGAGTTGGAGCCATATTTGACTCAAGTCTATTAATAAATCCTAAACCTAAACTAAATTATAACTCGTTTGAAAGTCTTGTTCTTAGCCTTGCTCACCCAACCTGGAAAACATTACAGCCAATTCTATTTGTTATAGTATATCGTGCTCCTGGTCCTTACTCTGAATTTTTATCTGAATTTGCAGAATTTGCATCAGGCTTGATCCTTAAAACAGATAAAGTAATTATTGTAGGTGATTTTAATATTCATGTGGACAACCACAATGATAGTCTTAGTACTGCGTTTATCTCTTTGTTAGATTCGATTGGCTTCTGTCAGAGTGTAAATAAACCGACTCATTGTCTGAGCCACACTCTTGATCTTGTTCTCTCATATGGCATTGAAATTGATCATCTAATAGTCTTTCCACAGAATCCTCTTCTGTCAGACCATTTTTTAATAACCTTTGAGTTCATATTACTGGACTATAAGCCTTTCTGCAGAAACTCCTACAGCAGATGTTTATCTGATAGTGCTGTAGCCAAATTTAAGGAAGTGATTCCTTCAGTATTGAATTCAATGACTTGTCTCAATGTAGCAGAGGACTTGTCTGCTTCCTTTAGCCCCTCACAAATAGATCATCTGGTTGATAGTACTACAGGCTCATTACGAACAACTCTAGACTCTATTGCACCTCTGAAAAAGAAGATAATTAAACAAAGGAGGTTAGCACCATGGTATAGCCAGCAGACTCGCAACTTAAAGCAAGAGGCACGTAAATCTGAACACAAATGGCGTGCCACTAAACTGGAAGAATCTCGTTTAGCCTGGCAAGATAATCTTAAAACATACAGGAAGGCTCTCCGTAGTGCCAGAGCAGCCTACTACTCTTCATTAATAGAGGAAAATAAGAACAACCCCAGGTTTCTCTTCAGCACTGTAGCCAGGCTAACAGAGAGCCACAGCTCTATTGAGCCATCCATTCCTTTAGGTCTAAGTAGCAATGACTTCATGAGCTTCTTTAATGATAAAATTATAACTATTAGAGACAAAATTCATCACCTCTTGCCCTCAACAGGCACTGATCTGCATTCTGATACAGCAAGTTTGGAAACAGCTGTAAAACCTGATATATATTTAGACTGTTTTTCTCCAATCGACCTTCATCAAATAACTTCAATAATTTCTTCATCTAAGTCGTCAACCTGTCTCTTAGATCCCATCCCAACCAGGCTGGTCAAGGATGTTTTACCTCTAGTTAGCCCTTCTTTATTGGATATGATTAATCTATCTTTATTATCAGGATATGTACCACAGTCCTTTAAAGTAGCTGTAATTAAACCTCTTCTTAAAAAGCCCACTCTAGACCCAGAGGTTTTAGCCAATTACAGACCGATATCAAACCTTCCCTTTCTCTCTAAGATACTTGAGAAAGCTGTAGCCAATCAGCTGTGCGACTTTCTCCATAAGAACAGTTTATATGAGGATTTTCAGTCAGGATTTAGAGTGCATCATAGCACAGAGACCGCACTAGTCAAAGTTACAAACGACCTCCTAATGGCATCAGACAAAGGACTCATCTCTGTACTTGTCCTGTTAGATCTTAGTGCCGCATTTGACACCATTGACCATCAAATTCTTTTACAGAGACTGGAACATCAAATTGGCATCAAAGGAACCGCCCTAAGCTGGTTTAAGTCTTATTTTTTAGATCGTTCTCAGTTTGTTCTAGTCAATGATGAATCCTCCATGCATACCAAAGTTTGTCATGGAGTCCCACAAGGTTCTGTACTCGGACCACTTCTATTCAGTTTATATATGCTTCCTCTAGGGAACATTATTAGGAATCACTCCGTTAATTTTCATTGTTATGCCGACGACACCCAATTATATTTATCGATCAAGCCTGATGAAACCAATCAATTAACTAAACTCCAAGCATGCCTTAAAGATATAAAAAGTTGGATGACCTTCAATTTTCTGATGTTAAATTCAGACAAAACTGAAGTTCTTGTAATTGGACCCAAAAACATCAGAGACTCTCTCTCTAGAGACTTAGTTACCTTAGATGGGATCACCCTGGCCTCCAGCTCCACCGCAAAGAATCTTGGAGTTGTTTTTGATCAGGATTTGTCCTTTAATGTCCACATAAAACAAATTTCAAGGACTGCATTCTTCCATTTACGCAACATTGCCAAAATCAGACGCATTGTATCTCAAGCAGATGCAGAAAAACTAGTCCACGCATTTGTTACTTCTAGGCTGGACTATTGTAACTCATTGTTATCAGGCTGCTCCAATAAGTCTCTTAGGACTTTGCAGCTAATTCAGAATGCTGCTGCACGTGTTCTGACAGGAACCAAGATCAGAGATCACATCTCTCCCATTTTGGCTTCCTTGCATTGGCTACCTGTTAAATCTAGAATAGAATTTAAAATTCTTCTCCTTACATACAAAGCTCTTCATGGTCAGGCACCATCATATCTAAAAGAGCTCATAGTACCTTACTACCCCTCTAGAACACTGCGCTCTCAGAATGCTGGGTTCCTTGTAGTTCCTATAGTTTCCAAAAGTAGATTGGGAGCCAGAGCTTTCAGCTATCAAGCTCCTCTTCTGTGGAACAAACTACCATTTTGGGTTCGGGAGGCAGACACGGTCAACACTTTTAAGAGTAAACTTAAGACTTTCCTTTTTGATAGAGCTTATAGTTAGGGCTGGCTCAGGTCATCCCTTAGTTATGCTGCTATAGGACTATACTGCCGGGGGACTCCCCCTTTCAGGGTTATGCCTAGCCAGGCATGGTATTGGTTGAAGATGCAGTCACATCTCCCTTTACTGAAAACCCTCTCTCTCTCTCTCTCTCTCTCTCTCTCCTCTCTCTCACCATCACCACCACCATCTGTAAACATACATGTCTGTCATACATGTACATTAATGCATCTTACTAACTAAACTTCTTCCCCGGAGTTTCTGTGCTCTTTTGTCCAGCAGGTTCTCGTGGATCGTGACTGCTGCTGTGGTCCTGCATGACGTCCACTACATATATTATTACTGTCATTAATGTTACCAGATCTCCATTACAGTTTATAGTAACTTAGTTAATGATTTGCTGCTGCTGTGCATCTGTGTCTCTCTATCTCTATCACAGGTTCCACTGCTACTGTAATCATTTTATCATTCATTGTAATCCATTGTCATTTTTCATTGTAATTACACAAAATGTTTCTGTTGACTTGTTGACTGTACACGTGACATCTATTGCACGTCTGTCCGTCCTGGGAGAGGGATCCCTCCTCTGTGGCTCTTCCTGAGGTTTCTTCCACTTTTTTCCCTGTTAAAAGGGTTTTTTGTGGGCAAGTTTTTCCTCACTCGAACCGAGGGTCTAAGGACAGAGGGTGTCACTCCCTGTACAGACTGTGAAGCCCTCCGAGGCAAAATGTATTTTGCGACTTTGGGCTATACAAATAAAATTTGATTGATTTGATTGATTGAAATATTAGGAATTAGGATCAGGAAAACCCCTTTAACACCAACTGAGCTCTGGTTCTTGAACAGGCTCTGTTCAGGATTCAACAGCGGTCAACAATAAATAACGTTCTTCTTAGGAATAAACCTGTGTTTCGCCTATGTGTCATTATTGAGCATGTCATTCAGAAACCATTTCACAGGGGCATTGTCAGGTCCGGACAGAAAAGGGTCTGCAACAAACGGTTGCCATAAAGTTACTGTAGAAGCAACACTGTCTAAAATATGAGGACGATTTACAGGAACAGACCTTTGTCACAGCGGCCATTCAGACATGAAATAGTAGGGTCAACACAGGTGTTACCAATGATACTGATTAAGGTTGCGTTGATTGACTATTGACTACTTGTGTCAACTTGTCTGCTGGTGGTTTAGCTTTGGTACTATAGTATGCTGAGATGACACAGTAAACAGGCATCAAGCAAAATCCATCAGTGAGCCGACAACACAAAATCATGTGGTACCTGTGAAACATCTCAGGAGTTTATTGGACTGTAAAAAAAAAAAAAAAACAATAAAAAAAAAATAAAGAGCAGTGTTTGGCATGACAACAAAAATAACCCAAGGTTTTGTCTCCAATCCGAGTCCTCACGAGGATCCTCAGCTGTAGACATGAAAAGGAGGCGAGCTTCTTCTCCTGCTCTTTAAACCCGAGAATGAAAGCATCTACTCGGGCACCTCATCTCTGATCTGTGCCTTCTCTCTCTCCGATTTCTAACGGCACATTCCTGCACAATTATCAGTAGAAAAAGAGGCTCGCGTGGGCCTTGAATGGCACTGCATCCAGTGAGTCGAATGGGATGACACTTTTAATAGTGGCGTGTGAAGATAATGGTTGCAGCAGTACAGTACATTAACAAAACAGAAACCACCAGAGTTAGACCAGTGCAAGCTTATTGTCATTCTACAGGCTCAAAGCAAACATCTGGACTGAGTGCCAAGGTTCTCTTTTCCTTTATAAACAGGAAACTAAACGCAGGATAAGGTACGTGTTCATATACTGTATATATTTCATATATCCCATGAAAAGACCAAAATCATCAATGAATTGATCCTAACAGGTCAATGAGCCACACCATACACATGGACATGAGCCAGTGGAATCATTGACTTTACCTTGTTTAATTAAAATATTAATACATTTATTTAAAAAACCTATTATTGTTATTATATATAACTTGTATATATATTGAACTGTTTGTAACGTCACTTAATAATGTGTCTGCTTATTCCATACATCCATCTTGCGTCCTGCTTTAACATTTATAGTAAGCGAGGGGACTGACCCTGGAGAAGCAGCAGGAGCTCTGATTGGCTCCTGACGACTAATTGCAGCTAGCCAATCAGAGGTCGAGCAGTTACTTTCTGGGTTTTAATTGGTGTGCCGGCACACTATTCCTTATACGTGTTCTTACAACTTATTCTTCTTCTTCTTCTTCCGTATGGATGTTTGGACTGCTTCCACCCCACTGCCAGCACACACGCAAAAAAAAACTAAATGCTGAAACTAAACTAAAACTCTAAACTCTTTCACAGCAGTAAAATCTTCTAAAACCTTTTCTCTTAAACTTGCTCTACATTTTTCACTCCACATGCATCATTTAATCGTCTAAACATAGGAGAACCTGTCCTTGTTCCTCACGTATACTCATGGAATCAAACTTGGACTTCACATTTGGCCTCAACGCGACGGGACTTCCAAGTAAAAGCTGAACCAAAGCGAGCAGAAGTGTCTTAAGGAAAGCAGAAAGAACCAGCTTTTATATCTGCTTCGTGTTCGCCATTGTCTCCTGGCTCTGATGATGGCAGCCCTACTCGCAGCCTTGCACTATAAGCAGGAGTCTGAGTTGATTCTTCATTAAATTCAGCCCCCCCCCCTCCCACCGCACCGGCACTCTGCTGATGCTTTGTGTTTCTGCCCCAGGGATGTCCAGGATGGGATTTGTGGACACTGGGGGCTCAATTATCTTTTAATGTTTAATTAGCTTTTTTTTTTCTGAGTCGAGGTTTTTATGCATAATCTAAATTCAAATGTAATTACCGTAATTAATTTCTAACAACTATTTAACATGTACGAATGTATTAATAGATTCTATTTAAACACTGTAAAAATCTATAATAATGGAGTTGGCACAGTGAAGCCTCCATATAACATCCTGGTGCGATGAATACTCACTAGTGTAGCACACCAAATGAATATAAATACAGCAGTAAGTTGCTCTATTTGCTGCTAGCACAGTGTTTTAAAAGTTTAATCTCTTTACACTGGGCTTTGGCCTGAGGGTGCAGTGTTTGTTGTGAAATATTGAGAGGCTAACGCATTGTTGATGTTGGTCTTTTCATAAAATTTGTTAACAACCAAAAAATATCGAATAATGCTCGCCTTATCCTTCAAGTCTCCATCTCAAAAGGTGCTGTATTCCTCAAAGTTCTCAGAGGAAAACTTGACACTGTCCAGACATTTACTGATTACTGTAGTCTGTGACTCAGCCAAGACAAACAGAACCAGCTGTAATGTTTGGTAACAACATCAATACAAAAAAATAAAACACTTTAATCGATGAATCCGCCAGGTTAGAGACAGTTTGTCTGATGTCATGCTGAGTAATTCTGTAGTATCGAAGAAAACTGCTCTGATAAGAAAAAAAAAGAAAAAAAACAGCAGATAAAAGGACACATTTCCACATTGGCTCGTCTGTCCCTGTCCACAGGATGAGCATCACCGCCATCGTCAGTATAGAGTTCATATTAAAGGCCTCATCGGAGATCATTGGACATTCATTGGGTCGTACCATCTGATTGAGCAAGCAAGAGGAGTTTGTGGAGTGATGCAGGAAAGGGGGGCGGACAGCTGAAAGCATTGAGTGCAAAATCCATTCTCGTACTCTCGTCCGTCATTCAAAGAGCGCACTCGTTCTGTTTGAACACTTTCTTCTCAACGTGAGATTCAAAAAACGCTAGCGAAGGGAGAATCATCTGAAATGGCATCTAATCAGAAAGTGGTCGACTTCCTGCAGACTGAAAAAAATGCTCAATTCGGTAAAAAGAGCAAGAAAGAAATGGTACATCAACTGCAGCGCTACGCTAAGACCAGGCAGTGAGGACTTCAGAAATCCCAACATGAGAGTGAAACAGTATGTACATCTGAATACACATTGGTGTTTATAGATAGCTCTCTAATATATTAATGTACAAAATATAGAATCTTAAAATATTTGATAGGGTTTGGTGTTCTGAAGTCAAAATACAAAATGTCGAAGATTAGAAAAAGCTCTTCATTGACATCCTCTTTGTGTTTCGTGTGTGTGTGTTTATATGCTGACGATACTGTAGTGTGAGTTTGTGAATTTATACGTCTGATGCGAAGCTTTCCGTAAACACTGTGGAGCATTTCCTCTCTCTTCATACAAAAAAAACAATCCGACCTGTCTCTGGCGGACCTTCTTACGGGTAAGACACAACTTACTGCGACTCCTCCATCAATCTGTTAATTACTGACGTGATCAGATATCGATACAAGGACGGATAGTGCTGCTGCGGTGCTGGTTGAGTGTCCACACTTGAGGGATTTGTACCTCTATCACAAAAAAAAAAAAAAAATGGACAAAAATGTGTTTTACATACATAAAATCGTATACATCCACATGTGTTTTACATGTACATATATACTTCAGCAGGAGAAAGGCAGAGACAAAGAGAGGAAGTGATGTAGTTCATGTCCTCCTGTAGGTTCGTCTGTAACCCTCCGGCAGACTGAAGGAAATTAAATTTCTTCAAGAACATTTTCCTTTAGGACCAAGACTGACACAGCTGGCAAAATCTGTCTTTATGCACTGATTGGACATCTTTGGTCTCAAAGGCAGATTGAGGCAAGTTAGACCTCTCCTAGACCTCATAGTCTCCTCCGCAGGCTGAGCTTTAGGATGAGTTCCTCCTCCTTTTTCATTGTGGCCTCAGCAGGTTTAAGAAAGAATCAGCGTGTTGAGAGGGGATACTTCAGTCAGTCTCAGTCCACCGTAAGCTATCAGAGGTCCATGAGACTGCTCGTTGCGTCAGAGGCAGAGTTAGGGCACTAACCCCAGTGTATCTATTTGTCACTTAGTTGGGGTTAACTGCTAGATGGTCCACTGGTGAGGAAATAGGTCATCATCTCTCCTTTGCCCTTGACTGTGACCACACCTCTGTACTCTAGTGTGTAGTTATAGGAGCTTAGTACCTGGTGCAGGTCTGCGGTCACCTGAGGACAGAGGAAGGAAGCAACAGTGAGTGAACAGGTTTATGTTATTATGTTATCTTTATTAATCAAAAGAATGGGTGATGGGTGAACAGGTTGTAAGATAACGTAAAGAAGTTTCTGGAAAAATCCGAAGGCATTAATGCGCAGCCCCAAGTGCCTTCTCGCTCTCCACTTCCCTACAGTGTGCAACACTACCTAACGTTAGCTTAGAATCTGAGTCCGCTAATGTCAGCAAACAATCAGCAAACAATCAGCACACATTACAAGACAGAGTCGTTGAGAGAAGATGAACACACAAGTTCCAGGGATGATCTGGCTGGAAAATTGTCTGGCTTGCCATTTGCAGGTTACTTTGTCGGTTGTCACTGGGTTGAAGTTTGGCTGGTTAACCTTAGCTTGCTTGTTCTCTAACAAAACACTATTTGAGTGGATATGTTATAGTTTGCCATGATACAAATGGTGTTTCAGTCTACAATAAATAATGTACCTATAGAAAGCAACCGTGTAACTAATGGTTGCTTTCTACGAGCCAAGGGCGATGCAGGGGCCAACTAGCTAACTAATCAAATCTAAGATGGGTCTGGTTGGCTGGCTGTGCAGTGTGGGTCTACTGTTGGTTGCTTCGTGGTGGTGGTGGTAATGTGTTGATTTGCATAACAAGTTAGTATTATGGAGTGAATTGTCCTGCCAAAAAAAAAAAAAATTAAAATGATAGGAATGTTACATATATAAACATATTCTACATATGATTGTAATTTTTTCCAGCATTCAGTGTTCATTTCGGTGTACAGTCTTGTGTATACTTTTGGCTGATGCCCAGGCTCATACAGAGTGCAAGTGTGAACAACAGGATGCCTGCAGGTCACTTAACATGCTAAGGTCTGTCATTATTAACAAGGGTTTTCAGAATGTTACATAGAGAATCTTTAATAATACAATGATATATTTGTAGTTATGTTTCATCTATCATTCTGCATGGTTTACAAACATTGAATGTATAAAGCTGTACGAAACCCCTTTCAATTCTTCTGATGTTTTTTCTCAGTTTGTCTGTATTTGGATATTGAATATTATCAACAAATAGATGATGTCAGTGGTTACATCCTAGTGTAACCCCCAAATTCCACCAGACGCGGACATCACCACAGTGATACGCGACCGTTCTAGTCAGTCGTGTCCGGTGGGGTTTCGGGGTAATTGTGCTGTTGCTTTGTCATTACGGTGTTCATATATGCTTCATATTTGCTCTTGCATAAATGGTTTTTCAGAAGGTGCAGTGGAGATGGATGAGATTAAATTAAAGGGTTCAATCTGTGTTCAAAGTAGCTTTGAGTTATTAAGCTTTAATGATTTCACATCTGATAGAGCCAAAGCAATATGGCCATTTTTAATTAACATTTTTCATTTACTTGAATAGATCTTTTCTAAATCCAGCCATCAGCCATGTCTGAAAGAAAGTTTTGCAGAGCCCATGCACATTAGATGAATTTCTAATTTCTGACCAAATTAGCTTGCAGCTAACCCCAAGACGGGAAAACAAAAACAAAACAGTTGTTCTGAGCTCTGCAAATACAGGTTTAATATGTCATATTAGTCTTAACTTCTTCCTAAAGTAAGTGAATGTTCTGAAAATATGATTGAGATTGTTCCACTTGTTTGAATGTTTTTTGACTTGTTTCAGACCAGAAAGAAATAAAGAAAAAGAAACTGTTATTTTAAAAAGGAAAATTTCCATTACTAATAAAGTAATGATAATAATTCTTTTTCAGTGTTTTTTTTTTTGCTGTGTATGTCAAGAGCACGCAGTTTTTGACCAAAAAAAATAAATTTTTTATTTTTATTTTCATGTATTAAAAAAATGTGCTAAAATATTCTTATTTACTTATTTTTAGTAAAGTTATTTCACTGTATAGCTCTACAGTGAAATGACATGTTGAGAGAATATTTTGGCAGTGCAGTGTCACGCTCCACTTCACCTGGATCCTCTCCGGTACACCTGTGCTGTCCATACGACTTGCCACATTCACTGTGTTACCCCAGATGTCGTACTGAGGCTTCCTGGCCCCGATCACCCCAGCGACCACAGGGCCAATGTTAAGACCTAAGGAGGGAAATATAATTACTACTTAAAAAGTGGGACTGAAAAAATTGATACAAAAACTATTACTTGTATATTTCTTTTTTCTTTTATTTTCTACAGAATGTTGAAATAATGAACATCTGTCAGGATCTTTTTGTTTCATAAACAGTGTTTAAATCGAGATTTCTCTCACAAAATACAAATACTGTAAGTAACAGCCTTTCTTTACTGCATCCCACCTATTTTCATCTTGAAGTTGTTGAAGGAGTGCTCATTGATGTATTTCATTTGGTCCATGAGTCTCATGGCGTAGTCAGCCAGGGCACGGATGTGTGAGCGCCCAGCCTTGTCGTATGTGGAGTCGTTAAGGCCGGAGGCCGCCATGTAGGTGGAGCCGATGGTCTTGATCTTCTCCAGCTGACGGAACTGTTCCTCACTGATGATCTAATAGTGGCAGGAGAGGGAAGGATTAATTTATAGTATATGTATGTGTGTATATATATATATATATATATATATATATATATATATATAATATATATATATTTATATATACAGTTTAGGTTCAGGATCATTGGACCAAATTCTAAGCTGATAAGATATCTGTATTCCTTAAGCTACAGTTCTTCTGTTCATTTTTTATTTCCTCAGTATTTTTATAGGAGCAGAGTTTTAAAAGTTTTTGGTCTGAAACCTGAATTTAATCAATATTTTTGATGTGACAAACGTACAAAGAATACCTCATACATTTAAAAAGCTATTTTGAATAAATTAATCATCCTTTTATTTGTGTTCATCATCATAATTAAAAAGTATCTAGATTTTAACAACTCATTAATTCCTGAAAATAAATTGTATCTCATAAAACTTTAAACTTTAATTAAAAGGTGCAGTTTCTTTGTTGAAGCCAAGTCGTAACCGTTAGTGATAACACTGCAGAGTAAGCAGGGGAGTTCGCTTTCACGGAGTCCGCAATGTTGCACCACCCTGTTTATACACTAGCTTAGAACAGACAAACTGAACACTGGCTCTAGATAGGGCTTTTTGTATTTTTAAATACGTAGTGTGTGTGTGTGTGTGTGTGTGTGTGCGTTAAAATTCAATGCCGTAGATGTAATGCTAATCTCAATTAGCATGCTAGTGGCAGTAGTGTAGCTCTCAGCAGTAACATCTAATTTTGTGGCTTTCATACTGTAAAATAACAGATCAGGCTTTTTCAGCCTGTAGCTGATCTTTTTTTAAAAGATATGTTTTACTCCAGCAAGAATAAGTAGTGAAGCATTATTTAAATTCAATGACTAGACCTCTCCTGAATTTATATTTGTGCTATCATGATATACAGGTAAACATAACAGGCTTTTCTCCCTGCAAACATGAAGAAGTCTCCAGCTACACCAGAGCAGCTTCTACCCTCAGACCACTAGGATCCTTAATGAGGACACTGACTAGGAGTATTCATTCCATATTACTATTGTTGTAATTACTATACTATTATTATTATTATTCAAATGTATAGTAGGATCTCACGGAAATAAATGTCACTAGTCACATGCTGCACTTTTCTCAAACTGACATGCACCTCAGGGCTGTGTAGTGTCTGTATTAAACGTTTTTAGGTAAGCTTTATATTTTAAATAAACAACTAAACATTTTTACAGATGTTAAGTATTTTAGGAAACTTATATCGAACATGTTACAGGGTGTAATTTTTGTGGAGGGAACAATGGTCTTTATCTCCTAAAGTCTAACTTGTTTACCTCTAATTTGACTTGAACAATGTTTAAATTTATTCTTGCTGTGTTACAGGAAGTCAGTGGTACTAACATATTGTATTCGATGAATATTACACATAAATGACTGGATGTCAACATTATTATTTTCAGCTGAATTGTTTGGTTAAAATGTAAATTAGGTGCACGCAAACTCAATGTGTGTTTTAAGAAATACACAGTTTGTAAATTAATAAAATAAATGAATAAAAGAGTTGGTAAAATATTAAAAATTGATGATGCAACTTGATTTTCACAGCAATAAAATTTTGATAAGTTTAATCGATTCTGATATAATTCACATATTCACATTTACATGTTTCTCTTAAATTCTTAATAAAAACAATACATCATATGTTTATGATTTTATTTTACTGTTTTTATTGAACACAGTTTACAGGAATGAGATTTTTACTTCTACTGATGGTGTGATGTGTTGCGCAGGATCACGGCAGCAGAGCAGCGCTCTGGTTCAAAGTCCGTGTGAGATCACGTGTTTTTCTCCTTACATTAGAATATGGATATGTGGATTAGTTCTTTTGACGTTTAAAGATGGAAACCACTCTAACCTTCACTCTACAGAAGAATTTGCAGGTCCACTGAAACAAATCCATCATTTTCTTGACACCATCCACATCATCGCGTCTAATGGAAGCTGCAGTTTTGTCATTTGTGGAAATGGAGGCTGCAACTCCATCAGTTGAGCCAGCAGGAGATGAAGCTCTGTCTTCATAAGTGTTACTGTCAGACACACTCTCAGTAACTGTATCGCCGTTATTAGAAGTAGGACCAGCACCAGACTCTACTGTAGTGGGACCAATAGTGTCTCATACTCCTTCACAAAAGTCAGTGTCTGCTGATGATCCCGTTGAAATCTCAACACTGAAAGTCTCACCTTCTGAGTATCCATCACTTGAACTCTCACAGAGCAAACCTGCTTCAATGAAACCAGTCTCCATCACAGGAGTCACTGGAGGCTGGCTCTATATCTGTATCATCTTCATCACTGGAGGTCACAATATCTGCATTGTTACCACTGGAACGCTCCGTGAGCCAATGCAACTCTCAACGTCTGAAGATTTTTCACTGTCTTCTGTCACTGTCTTCTTCACCACTGGAACTCTCAGTTAATTGATCTGTTTCGCAGAGACTGACAGAAGACGGCTCTGTCTTGACGTCAGTCTTGAGAGCTCCAGGGTCTGACTCTTTATACAGTAACTGGAATCGGAGACTCCATCGCGTGTCTCCGAGCTCTGAGCTCATCAGTGTCAGTGTTGGCAAGAGAATCATCTGATTCATCTAAATGATCTGAGGTGGGATTTATCGGGTGAACCATTGAAATAAAGGGGTGCTTTAAAGATTTTCTGGGAGTGACTCTCATTCCAGCATCCAGATGCCTTTAGGAGGCTTTGAATGCCATCCTATCTTCATACTCATTTTGCTCAGCATTTCACAACTGCACCTCAAAATTTTTGGCCATGTCCAAAAAAACTAAAACTCTGGGGTTGACACCTGTGGCCTTCTTGAATTTTTCTGCTGACTTCAATCTCCACCCTGGTCTGCTGGGGCCCTCCTCCTTGCTGAAATACTGTTGTGTGTGCTCCAGCACTCAGCACGTGGTCTTCTAGCTGATCCAGCAGGTGCATCATAGCTGTCATCCAACTGTATGCACAGGTTGATCCAAAAGTACATGAATGCCATGACGCATCCTAATCCCCACACAAGCTTCAGACACAGGGAGGCCCAAGGTCACCTCTGGGATGCATGGTCTTCCCAAAACTGCACTTTGCATGAAAGGGCCAGACTGAAGTCAACAAGCTTCACACTGAAGGGCCAAGACTTGTGATTGACGAGCATTATGTTCAGGTTTTAAGTCTGTGTGAAGGATGCCACTACCCTTCAGGTGTCAAATGTCACGTGAAGCTGGTGGATCACAGGGCGATTTTCATTTAGACTCAGTGAAATCCACTTTCTCTCCATCATCAGGTCTCACATGCTCATGTCCAGCATCTTTAAAGCCAGAAAGGTTGTGTTTAAAGTTTAGTAGTAGCCAGGACTCCCTTGTATATGGGACCTTTCCTGGTTAAATTAAGGTTTAAAAAAAAAAAAAAGTAGACATATGATGACTTTATTAAAGAAATGTCCTATTTCAGAACACTTGGTGCACCAAGTGAGGTAGTGGAGGTCAATTTCCTGTAGTTCTCCGTTAGCATGCAGCCTGTTTTCAGTTGGTAGCCATGTTTGTTCGTGTCTTCTTGGCCAAGCTGTGCTTACTGAGTCTGTATATTCAGTCTTTTTAGTAGGAGAGGGGTAAAAATCTTTATTTATATGGTTATTAATCTTTTTTTTTTTTTATTGCTGCATCGATTTTGGTTTCACTTGCATCAGTTGCGAAAAGGCGGGAATAGTTCATCCAGAGCTGGCATGGGACTTTAATATGTTAACTCCGTGCTAACATAAAATGGGAATTACCATTAACATGCTAACGAAAGTTAGCATCGCGATTGTGGTAAAATCTTAACAAACAAGCTAAATGTAACAGTATTTTACAGTACTTTTACAGTAAGTATTTTATTTGCCACTTCCATAATGTAAATCTGAATCGCAGTCCTTATAATAAGTATAATAAGTACTGCTTTGTACAGTTGATTGTTGAGGTGTGTGTAAAGTTTAGTAGTAGTTCATGAGTGTAGTCATAAAATATTATGAATGCCCCCATAACGCACTATAGATGTGGTCTTCATAGACAGTGTTACCCTGAAGTCTAATAAAGCACCACCCACATCAGTAGAAACCACAGATTTACATCCACCCTCACACTGGATGTGTTCACATCTCACCTCATCGAAGTCAGCAATGATCTCGTTGAGCAGCCGCAGACACTCCACTCCCTCGTTGTTGCCCTCCAGCTCTACGTAGAACTCGGAGAAGTTGCTGATGGAGGCGAACATGACCGCCACGCACTCGCACGACTGGTAGTAGAGCTCGTCGTTACGCCGTTCCCGCTGCAGGAAGTGGGCGGCCACGTCTTTGGGAAGGATGTTGTGGAGCAGACGGCGGTTGTAAGCCTGCAGCTCCTCCATCTCCTCCTTCTCTTCTGTGGCCTATGGCAATACAGAAATTACACATGAGGGGACCAACGATTTAGCTTAACCGCGGTAATATATGTTCTCATTAACCATTTGTATTGTAATAACTTCATTCTAATATTGATGGATTGTTTCGGGGCTTTAAAACATGTATTTTCCCAGTAAGCGTCTTGTATGTTTTCTTGACAGTCTCCATACCTGTAGCCTGTCGATGGTGGACTCTTTATCATATGACATCAGAGCTGAAGTGTGAGGTTTTCAAGATGTGATAGTGGTGGTTCATATATTATATGCTTATGTTTAGATAATAAAAGTGTTTCAATTGCAGATACTTAAGGTTTACTTAAAATTAAAAGAGAAAAGGGAAACAACCCAATACTCTAGTATCCAGGGTAAAATAACTGAACTACTACAGGATGCATTGCCATGAAATTTGTTCTAGATATTCATGGTCCCCAGATGACAAACTTGAATGACTTTGGTGATCTCCTGACTTTTCATATAGCGTCGCGAGGCATTTATCCAGTGAAATATGTCAATGAAGGTGCACAATTACTACTGCTATCTCTTTTTATGGTTACACTTCACACACACCTGCAGCTTCCAGAGGAAGTCCAGCCTGGCCGTGGACTCCACCTGCTGCGCGTGAAGGTAGAGGGCGAGAACGAAGACGGTGATGACCACCGGGGTCATGATTGTCAGAGGAACCTTGGAGTCCACCACACAGCTGGAGGTCAACACACACACACACACAGATGTTAGGTCTTCAAAATGTTTTATGCCGAGCACTACACTACCAACTCATCAAACATACAGGTGTAACATAAAGATAGACTCTGTGGGTTTAAAGATGTACTGTCTCACCTTGTTCCATTCATGTGCTCGCTGTGGGGGGGGGGACAGAGAACAGCCAATCAGCAAGTTAGAACATCTGGTTAAAGATTTAACAACACACATACGCATCAGTAATGAAGTGACTCACACAAGGTTGATGGCGTTGGCCATCACCAGCAGGTCCTGGTTGTCGAAGAGGCTGACTTTGGGCACCTCCAGGATGAGGAGGTAGAGCAGCTCGATGAAGAGCATGAGGAAGAGCTTCCCGATGCTGCTGATCTGCAGGAAGACGGAGCTGGCCAACAGGCTGAGCAGCACGCAGCACGAGAAGTACTGAGGGAGAGGGCGTTAGGAGAGGAACATTTGTTTTTATGTTTGATCGTCAAGCTTTATACTCTGTAACACACCGTTCTGACTGAATGAGTCACATCCAGAGGTTTTATAAAACACCCGATAAACCCACAATTTGGACCACTTAACTGTTAATTTATGCATTACTGTGCAAACTCAATGTTAGCACTTAAACCTGCAATTACCCTCACTTAGCATCCATTTGTTCTGCCACTGCTCAGAGTGATATCCCTTAATCTTAATCATAGGGTGTGCAATTACGAGCGCTTCACTAGAACAGGTTGAACACTTTTGTTCTTTTTATTGAAGTGATGTATTGTTCTGAAAGCAACAAGGCACTTGAGGTGTTACTTTGCAGCCACGCCGTGTTGTCTCTCTCCTGACGTCCAGACAGGGAAAAAAAAAACAGTTTTGCCATGAATTAGCCAGCTTGACTGGCAGAATATGCAGCATAATTTGCCACAATGACATGCAGGCTGATTTGATTACACCTCTGGACGCAGCAGAAAGACACAGCTGTGATTAGATAAAGGGATGTACGTTAAAGTTTGACGCTAAGTATTCTTTGGCGACTGAGGCTGCCTCAATCTTGTGATCAACACAGTCACAAAGATATAATGCTGATTTTCCCTGCAGAAATGCTTTAAATTAATTAACTTCACAGCTTCAGAAAAAATGTGTCGCTCGTCTGAGCTGAACTTTTTCAAAAGCCTCAGTTTCCACCAACTGCAGTAAATCTGTTTGGCCTCGTTTGCTCTTACCAGCATATGTTCACGGCAACTCTAAATGTGCTTGTTGTTGAAACAAACAAAGAATAAACTGTGTTGTTTTACTGTCGATATTTGGAATCAGAAATCACACACACAGGCACACCTAGGCGAGGTATACCTCAGGGAAGCTGCAGATCAGAGCGTCCTCTCCACAGGGGTTGTGCTCCGTGTCCAGGCTGTAGTTGAGGAGACGGGCGTGGCAGATGGTCACACTCTCCAGACTGATGTTAAGCTTCACCATGATGCAGCTCCTCAGGTCGTGGCTGCTGCAGGTGAACTGAGCGAGGTCGAGTAGGAACGTCAGAGGCGGATCAGAAAAATCGAAACATGCCTTGTTTTTTAAAATGTGCTAAGTGAGAACTTACTATATTGATGAAAGCAGAAAGAAAGACGATGATGATGGTGCAGACTCCCACCAGGGTGCTGTTCAGTCTGGACTGGACTATCCTTTTAGAAAGAGTCTGCAGGGGGACTGGGAAGAGCTGGAGCCCAAGGAGTGAGTGATGGATACAGAGAGTAAGACAGAAAAGCAAGAGTTCAGAATATTGATTTGATTTATTTCAAATACACAATGCAGATCTTCTTTTAACATTGGTACCACTGACTCGAAAAGTCCTCTCTTTCAGTAGATGTACAAGAGTAAAAGAGATTTTTCCCCCCCACCAAAACAGAACCATTACTCATCAGTGAAAACCATCAACAACATCTCCAAAAATCTCTCTCTGTTCTCATGACCTGTTCTCATGACCTGTCAGCGGGCGGTGAGAGCAGGAAATGGATGGAGAGAAAAAAAAGCCTGTTTAGTGAGGTGAGCTCTGCCAGCTCTGGCATCACCAGCCTTCCTGCTCCTGTCTTAAAGTGAGGGCTGCACACACACACACACACACACACACACACACACACAACAAAAATGGGTGGAGGCCTTCCACATGTTCAGTGCTGTTTCTATAAAAAGGGTTGAATTTTCAAATCCTGTTAAAAATCTGAACTTTTATGTGTTACATGACTGAGCTTGTGAATAGACACAAGCGACGACACAAATCAACCATCAACGGAGATGCAGTCCATTCAGTGACTGATTCATTGATTAACTAGCTGACTGGATTGATTTTTAATGTCACTGACTGATAAGGCACCAAATACACAGCTGCAAAACATAAAAACCAAGAAGACAGAGGCAAAATTCACAGAAATAAATGATATTTTACTCAATAAATTGTTCCTTTATTCATCCTATGAAGGACAATGAATAAAGTACTTTAATTCACATCACAAGCAAACATTCTCATTGTGTCATCATGTTATGCTCAAATTAGCCTTTGTCAATCCATATTTCTCCACATTGGCCCCCCCCCAAAAGACGTGATGTTGCGATCCCAGTGTGTCATAAATAAATATCGAGCAGAGCGACCGCAGACTCAAGGTACACTCTGACCTGCAAGTCAGACAGGTCGCACCAGAATAGAAAACAAAGGTCTCCAACATCTATTGAACAAATATTCTCTGGACCTGATGTGACAGCAGCTGGTGTGAAAAGTAGAGAAGGGAGTTGAGTTTGGATGAGTCACTCGCTAAAGAGAGAGAGTCAGTCACTCAGAGCTTGGTGAATCCTCCAATAGACCCAACACCCATACAGCATGCGCACCAGAGACTGGCTGACTTCCAGTTTAGCTCTCTGCTAATCCTGCCACTCTTCTAAAAAAATGTTATTGGTCCTCAGTGCACTTTGTATTAAAGAATTTAGTTCAAAACTCTGAAAGACTTTTCTTTGAGCTCAAGAACAGATTATGTTAAAGTTTCTACATCATCAAAAGCAAGCACAGCATCAAACCACAGCCTGATAAAAGATTGAACAGAAGTTTCACATCAAGAACCAGTCCTGTGCTCGACACGATCTTACATCTTATCACTCAAAAAAAAAAAAGAGATGCACAAGGCGTCGACTTCATTTCATTTATCGCATGCAGCGACAACTCACCCCATAACAGCAGTAGACGGTTGAGACAAACATGACAGCCATCAGTATAATGAGACAGGTGATGAAGAAGCCCATCATCAGGCTGGAGCTGCAGACACAGACACAGTTAGGATCTCATTATGTACATATGATGTTTATTTCTGGCTTTGTTTTACGGCTTGCTGTTTGTTTGTTACTGTCTGTGTCGTCGTTTCGCAGGTAATACTGCAGGAAGCAGAGTCTGCTTCCCTTTATCGTCTTTGACCTTGTGTCGATGTAAATAATCTAAAAGGAGGCATTATGTGTGGGCATGACAGAAAGTGGTAATAACGAGAGGAGGCCGCGGTAAACAGAGGAGAGGACAGTGTGAATACAGTGGAGGAGATTAAGGAAAACAGATTAAACAGTGAAGAGCGAGGAGACAGGGGAAGGAGGGTGGCTGAGAGGTAAAGACAGGCATAAAGGACGAGAGGGGAGTGGAGCGATGAAAGGATCGAGGAGAAAGGTTAATAAAGGGACGGGGTAAAGAAGATCAATACTGAGAGGCGGGCAGGGAGAATAGTGTGAACGAAGAGAGGAGGACTCGCCTCGAGACAAAATCTGACAGAGCTTTTTGAATCTGCCTGCTGCTCAGCTGTAATTACACCGATTCTGATTTGATATTCTCTTTTAAAACTCCTATTCAGCTTTTTTGTGTTATGAAAATGACTTCTTTTTTTATTTCACTTCACTAATGGTGGTTGTAAGGCTACAGACGGAAGAAGTGGCAACAGACACTGCGAGGACCAGAAAGATTAAAGGTATACACTGAAGGTTTGCAACGCTTATATTAATATTAATATTAGTCTAACATAAGTTGTAGCACTTTTTAAGAAGAAGGATGTTTAACTATCTCTAAAATATTGACAACATTTCTGTATCCTCATCATGGATCATGTGTAAAATTAGCCTTTTTACTAATGTATGATTCATGCATGAGGGCGGTCGATCTCACTTTAATAAAGATACTAGCATGCAGGTTATTCTTATTCTTATTCGTCATCATCATCACAGCATGGCAGCACAATATCTTAAAGATCAATCACTTAAATTCAAAGCTCTTATTATATCTAATTATATTTGATCTAATTATACATAGATAGAGATGATTGTGCTCATGTGATGAGTAACTTAACTGTTGATGAGGACTTGATCCTTTTTAGGCAGTCCTGAAAGCCATTGCATAATTTGCACACTATTCACAGAACTTCTTATTTATTTATTTTTAATTAAAAGTTGATATGTTTTGTTGGATATTTGATTTGATGGATATTGACACATTTTACTCCGGTGATGACGTGCAAAAAGGACATTATCTGTATCAACCCTAATAAATATGCTTAATTATTATTAACTGGTTAGAAGACAATATTAAGACAGTGGATTGCCAGGTTGTAAATAAGTAATAGTGGTCATTTTTTCATTTTACATTTTGCATGATTGCGTGGTGAGATGTTGAGAGAGATCTCTTCCTCTCAGTCATAACCATTATTATAGAAGAAAACAAACTGTCCATCAAGGTTCATGGATGAGCTTCCTGTTTCAACTTCGATTTTGTCTGGACTTAGTTGTGTGCACACAGCTTTCCTCTCCACTGAGGAATTATTAACAACATTACGGGTGCACACACCTCAACCTGCATGATTATCTGACTCACAGGAGCGAGAATCAGTTAGTGACGAAGGAGAAAGTGTTGTGACCTTGAAGGGCAACAGGACTACTAAAGGGTGATCATTGGTGTATAAAGCAGCAGTAAGTCTTTGTCGCAAAGTGTAAACTCTTTACAAAGTGTTATGTATACTGTACGTTAAAACCATTTCCTGCCTTCAGTCATGCAGCCTATTCGTCTCCTGTGCAGTGATATTTAGCTGTGAACAGTCTCACCTGCTCCATGAGTGAAAAATAGTCCCTGCGCTGCATGAGTCCCTCGTCCACAGATATTTTCCGTATTATATTTCATGTAAATCGTACCCATCCACTACAAAAGCACCCAGTCTCTGCTATTCATCATTCCACTTTTAAATGGAGCTGTAACAACTTCTCATTTTCTCACTCGAGATAATGCACATCACTTAGAGTAGTGGATGCTAGCGTTAGCAGCAAAGGGGACACATGGGTGATTTCAGCATCTGTCTCTGTTAGGCCTGCTGTTGGCAAAGTGACAGTAATGACAGAGTATCTGTGAAGAGCCAAATTACTGTCACCCCTTTTTAATTAGAAAAACTGGAGCTGGTAATGGGGGCATATTTCAGCAGAGTCTCCTCTGGAGTATTTCAAAGTGTTGACTCACGGTGGAACGATGACGATCTGGATGAAGCAGATGAAGAGAAAGACGAGAGAGGCGCAGGCCACGTAAGCCCCGAACCTGGAGTCCACCTGTTTGGAGTACTGAAGGAGGGAGAAGACGAGAAGAAGAGAATCAAACAGTATTTTAACTTTGCCTCCTTTCTGTCCCTCTGAAAGCAAACTGAGACAGACGGAAAACTCAAATGGCCAGAAATAAACTGCAGTGCAGGAACAAACCGTTCACACAACATGTAGCACTGTAGCAGCTGTACCTGCACACTTACAAATTGCATCCCAGTTAGACACAAGTGACAAAAATGTGGACCGTACACTTGACATTGACATTGACTGCTGTCAGACTTTTGACATTTCTTGTACATGTTTAGACTCTATTCTTCTTCATACTTTAAATAAACCTTTTTTTCTTTCTCAAAATGCTTCCTCCTTCTTCTCAAAATGTTTTTTTCCCCAAACAGTGGCCATAACACTCAAGACTAGACAGCAAAAACTCTCAAGCCTCAAGTTTTGAGGTGGTATATCCCAAAACAATAGACAAGACTAACCTAATGGTCAGTAGACTCTGGACTCTTAAAGTCCAGAGCCTGAGTGATGCTGGGTTTAATGAATGATATCTGACATATTCTATAAACTATATCAGCTGAACTATTTATTTGCCTTTACGTTTGATGAGGATTTTTTTTTAAGAATTTGGTTAACAATCATACTGATGTATCCATATTTTTGATTTTTTACTAGGCCAGTTTAGTAACAGACCTTTTTCACAGGAGCCATGTTGACATGAACTAGTCGGGTCAACACAGGTGTTACCAATGATACTAATTAAGGTTCAGTTCCATTTATTGCAGCAGAGCCCTACTATGAACCAGCATGCACCAACAGCAGCACCCTGACTCTGTGTGACCTGAATGGAACTGAACCTTAATTACTATCATTGGTAACACCTGTGTTTAAATACTATTTCATGTCAACATGGCCGCTGTGAAAAAGGTCTGTTGGCTGCAGATTCTGACATGCTGTCACTGTCCAGTAAAACGTTGTGTATCTGTAGTTCCTTTAGTTTTGCGTTATCGGACAAACTACAAACGCTCTAAAACCCCAATGAACCATCTAAAAACAACCAAACAAATGAATACATTGTCACAGAACACTGACACATGACGGTCTTGTTACTGTACTTGGACTTGGCCCATACTGTAGTCTTCTAAGCAGCTCTGCAGACAATTCAAAAGTCAAAAGTTTTAAATTTGCTCCAAGTCTTCACTTGTTCCAGTCTCTTTGGAGACTAGATTGACGAGATTGGAACTTGAAAACATGACTCCCCAAAACTCTTTTTGTGACGACCCTGGCTCTAACCTTTCTTCTCGGCCTGTCGTTGACTGTCTGAAGCAGTTTACTTCCTCTCTCCTTTAGTAGTCGTCTTTAAAAACCCAGTTCTTCCCTTTTCCCTGTTAGACTTGGCTTTGACTGTCCTTTCTCAAGGGACAGAAAACAGCGAGCAGGAGAGAGCTTTTTGCGCAGGGAAGATTGCTTGTCACGGCCAATTATTTGCTCCTATATTGGCAGTGTGTGTCACCGTGAGTGTGTGTGTGTGTACGTCTTAACCTTTTTCTCCAGGTCAGGCTCTCTGAAGGTGAGCAGGAACTTTTTGACATGTTCGGAGCGCAGCCGGTCGATGCTACGCGCATCGATGGCCCGGCCCAGGAACTCATCCACCTCGTCCTCTGGGTTTAGGTTCTCCTGCGTGTTTCTGAAAATGAAATGCCTGAAGAACACAAGACCAGGTGACAGTTACATCTCAGGATGAGTAAAAAAGGCTCTTCGGACTGCAGCTTTCTCTACTCAGAGTCTTCTCAAAAAAAGGGTGCCTATTCCCTTTTCACAAGGTAGAAACCACTGCAAATCATCTTTAATTGTTGTAAGGTCACCCTAGCAACCCACCCTGAGGTGCAGTAACATTTAGATAATCATATGCAAAGTGAAAAGAAGCAATTGACCTAAAAACACCGTCACGCCCGACAACCCCAAAAGCCTCTGATGAGCCGGTTTGTCTTGGACTAATCACAGAATCTGCAAAGTGTCACTTACATTGATTGAAATTCTAAGGCCTTATTGACGAGCACTAAGCAGCTGATGAGGATGTCATGTTACTGTGATCACAGTGATTATGCTGGTAATCTTCAAAATCTCAAAACCTTCATGTCCTCGATGGGAAGCCCCAGCGAGTGAACGAACGCGACAGCACAGAGAAAATGTATGCAATGTGACGAGAACTTGATTTATGCTGGATGGCTGTTGATGTATTGCTAATTGTTCCCAGCGCAGAATGATGTATGTGCAGTTTGACACTAGAAAGCTTGTTTTCGCATTCATCTACTGAAGGGGGAAAGCTTCTCTGTGCTCGGCCAATCACGGTCCAACATTGTGGAAACTTAAAGCCTACAACGTGCGTACACTGAGACTTTACAGTGAAGAAGAAGAGAGCTTGTGTCCAGTGGTTTAACTTTTTGAAATCACACCTGCAATGACACATTCTTTTGGCCACTTGGGGGCAGCGGAAACAAGTTGCAAGCTTGTAAGCAAACAGTTGCTTATTTGCACATCCAGCAGTCAGAAGCAAACATCATTATTGATTTGTAGTTGTGTTTTTAGCTGCTTGGCTAATGTAAGTCTAATATGACAACCCCTGAGAAAAATATCTGTCTCTTTAGCAGCTCACTGTGCCGCTATGTTCACCAGCTAGTTGCTAACTGCTGAATAGGTAACGTACAGTTGACTTTTTTTTTACTATTTTTCAATGAGGGAGAAAGAGTCGATGTAATTTTATTTTACCAGGTCATTGCTGAAAGCAATTTTTCACACGGCCGATCTAATTTTTCTACAAACAAAAAATATTTTGAAAGATTTTATAGTCGTGTAAGAACTCTACGAATACATTCTACATAATGTGACAGGTTACAACACAACAGGTACTGATAATACCATAACATAAATTGTATTATATATATAAAAATTGTATTTCATATGTTATATTTTAAAGGACAGTAAATTCATAGTAAATAAGGACCCAAAAAATAATGGGTTCTATCAACAATACAGATACTTACACGTACATATAAGTCTGCTATAACAAGCTGTTCACAGTTGGGATTTTAACCTCCAAGCTATGGAGGTGGCACTATCTAAAGTCTTTATCTTTGACAATAAAGGCCTTAATATACTGGCAAAGAAGATTTTCTGTAGCACTTTAAGAGGCATCTCTGGCTCATGAATCGGTCAGAGATGATATTCTGAGTCAGTCAAATCCCTAACTCCTCATAAAAGGACCAAAATATGCCACCGCTGACGACAACGAGCCCCTGACTGCACCAGTTGTTCAGACAGATTTCCAAACTAAGCTGTGATATCGTATCTAGTGATGCTTTCTAGTGGAGCATGATGAAAACGCAGCGTGTACTTCCTCTCAGCTCCAAAAAGCTGTCTGCATAAGAAGCAGGATCTGTGCTGCAGCCCGGAGCAGAGGCTGTCAGCGTGGCCGCTCCGGCTCACTGTGATGTCAGAACAAACTCACAGATACAGAAGAGTTTGTGCGGAGAAGAGGACGACTTCTTTATATATGACTGCAGCTTTTTTGATCACTGACTGCCTTCCCCTTCTCTGTCTCTTGTTATATTCTGGATGAGATGAGTCACTGCACCACTTTATGATCATCTCTACCTGACAGAGGCAGACTGACACAAGGTCATCTCTGAATTTGGACAAAATGATGTCACTCTTTTATGAAAAAAGGCTTCATCACAATTACAGACTGGTCATATTAAGTCGAATGACAGTTAGCAGGAGTTGAACCTGCTTGGCAATCATGACTGTCATATCTGGGTTTCCATAGCAACATGATATGACTTAAATTGTTTCCAAGAGGCTAAATTATAACTTTGGACACATCGGTCACAATAGCTGCATTTTATTTCTTCCGTTTTCTCGTGATAACGAGTTCATTTCACTTGTTTTTCTCGAGAAATCAAGGTAATTATGTTGATGTATTTATTTATGTCGAAATAACAAACGTCATCCCGAGATAACGGGATATTTTTTTCAAGATCTCAAGATAACGAAACAGTTTTTTTCCTCAGATAACAACATAAAATCATGCAAACATCATGCGGTGTAGCAAAGTCAGAGAAGCAGGAGAATGTTGTAATTGCAGATCTAAATATATCGATACAAATAACACAAGATCTCAAGAAAACAGATGAAATCAAATGTATGAATCTATGAAAATTTAGGCCTTCTGTAAAAAACACGAGGGACACAGAAACTGCACCAACACAGTGATCTCAAGTTCAAACTAATGAATAAATCCTAAAGATTCGTTTTAAAGCCCCTGAAACAAAATATTATTGCAACAAAAAGGACAAAATAAAGAGAGAAAGCGTCTCTCTGTTTTACACATATTAAGGTTTAACCACTCACAAACTCAGCCAATCAGCTGCATTGGGCCCTTCTGGTTGTGATTTATTCAGGTTTGATCTGATTTGAATCAAATATTGCTATCACTGGCTTCAGGTTTGTCCAACTGAGCACCTCCCACTTCGATCCAGAGAGAGAGGAGCACAGACAGACCAGCACAGATAGAAATCTTTCATGTGGAATATGGAATGTTGTAAATTTGGCAGAAAATTGAATCGAAATTGAGAACTTATTGAGAAAATAAGGCAGGCTTTAGGAGTTGTTGGGGTGGGCGAGCTCCACAGTATTGATTTAAGGTTTTTTCATCAAATGTTTATATTATTTTGTCCACCCCTGGAGTGTTTGGTGTATTGATGTATATCTGATGAGCTGCAGACCGCCTTCTGGAAGGGCTTAACCTACTCTGCTACACTGTTTTCAGTAAAATGTGACTGCTGAAGCAATAACCAACAAACTGGAGGTACTTTCTGTACAGTACAGATCTTATAGTTTCCTCTGGGTGCTCAGTAAACAGGTGCATGGTTATTTAATGGTTTTGTTTGTGCTTGTAAGCAAATTGGGTGTTTACATCTCTTCAAAATATTTCATGACTACTGATGTCAATGTGCTTTCCACTAATGCTTTTTTCGTAGCATTAGCCGTTTGTCAGTTCACAGAGTGAGCTCGCAGCAAACCCGGTGAACTTCCACCATCGGTGTAATCTGATCTATGAAAAGAAACCTGATTCAGTGAGTCATACTTTCAAGTCCACAGTGACTTCAAATGCATTTCTTCTCATGGACCTTCCACCAGTCATTTAGATTACATTTCCTCTCATGTTTCTTATTGATTTCAAAGTGTTGATTCAGTTTCTTCAAGATCTCCGCGTGCTGTGAGAGGAAGTAGGAACAGGTCCAGATTTGTGGCAAACAGGCGGAAAAGAAACGACAGACAGCAGGACGAGAGAGGAAGACACAATAATGTTGAGATACAGTCGTTACTCACTTGTCTTTGGGGTCTTCAAATCCCTGTGAGACAGAAAAGAGCAACAAAAACACAGAAAGACAGTTAGTTCCATCAGTCTGACAGCAACACCGGGGAACTGTATTATTCACCTGTTTGGAACCAGAACAAGCTAACTTTTTTACTTTACCCCATCAACAGAAGTGGCTTAGAAAGGTTTAGAAATCTTGAGGGAATGGCAGCCAAGACATTTGCTGGTTCCAGTTTCTCAAATATGAGAATTGCAGCTTTATATTGTTGTAAATTAAAGGTCCAGTATGTCAGATTTATTTTTATTTATCTGCCAATATGGCAGAAATGGAATTTAATATTTATAACTATGTTTTCATCAGTGTCTGATCATGAAAATAAGAATTGTGATGTTGTTGTTAGCTTGGAATGAGCCTTTTATATCTACAGACGACATGAGTCTTCTGCCATAGAGTGCACCATGTTTCTACAGTAGCCCAGAACGGACAAGCCAAACACTGGCTCTAATTTAGGTATTTTGTTTTCTATACTTTTCGCAGCTACCAAAGTTTGAAACCAGGGAGTTTGTAGTTTGTAACTATACCACTAGGTGTCACTAAATCCCACACACTGTACCTTTAAATATATTTGACTTTTAGGACAAAACAAGTGATCTGATCTAAAAACTTGTGAGTGGCATTTTAATTTTAATTGCTTTGCAGATATTTTAGTGAAAATAATAAACATTAAATCATCAGTGGTAGAAATATTAATCAATCATATTAAATAAAACTAATTGTTAGCTGCTGCTAAGCTGAAAATCTATCTGCCAACTCATCTGCTGAAAACAGAAGTAATATTAATTCAGCTGATAAACAGCAACTCAGCATTAAATTACAAAGATTTTAGGCTTACACATGAATTATTTATCTACACGCACATTCATTTGATTTAAATAACAAATGAACATGATTCATCCAACAACATTTGGTTGTTGTTTTTATGGCACTATAACAAATCATTTTAATGTCCTACATATTCAATTCTTCAAACTAAAAACTGAGTTCGGCCCACCAATCATCCATCTCAGTGAACAGCAGCTTGTTCAATTTCATAATTATCCAAGTGTTGGCTCTGTAATTTATAGAATAATAACAAAAAAAAAGTCTTACAGTCCTGATGATGTAACAGCTCGTGTGAGCCATAGAAAACTAAATAAAGAGGTGGAATAAAGGAAAAGATCCCCTGTGGCTGGAAATAAGTGAGCAGGAAATAAAAGTCAAGCAGGTTTCAGCTGAAAATGAACTTTTGTGTGTCAAACTGAGCTGAAGATTGGCACTGCTCTATTCTTATCACCCATTCTCAGCGCTGCACAGCGTGTGGTCAACAGCCAATTATAAAAAAAAGTTAAAGTTTCTGCACAATTTTCTAGACCAGATAAATGCATGAAACAAGTGATACAAGAAGAGATGGAGAGCAGAGGTTACAGTGCTGAACACAGACAAACGGGACGAGTCTGACCTTTGACTTTTTTTTTTTTTTTTTGGTGACATGATTTGTAAGAGCACAGTCTAGCACATTATTCTCGCTGCTTGTAAGGAAAGGTGAGTCTGGGTTATCATTTTTATGATTTATTACTTAATAACTACCACTCAGCTTCCATTTTATTCTGAAATTTCTTTACATTCCTTAACAGTATCATTACATTTCAATATATTTTATTTCATGCAAAAAATCATGTCATTTCGAGTTGTTTTTCTTCCTTCTGCACATAATATCTTGTCATTTTACTTCCTGCCTTTACACCTTGCGCTCCTGAACTTGTGCTCCATAGGCCACCTCAGTAATGCATCCATGTCCACATCTGACTGTATGACAATGAAGTGATCTAATGTGTCTCTCTAGCTCCCTCTTGTGGATAAACACATCACTGTCAATGCAGCAGGAGCACATGGAAAACAGCTGACCTCTACATGCAGAGACTGATGATTACTTCTGTTATCGATTGATCAATGAATCATTTTTCTGGATAAGTGTCTGTTAGAGTCCAAAGTGGCGTCTTAAAATGTAACGGTCTGAATTCTAAACATAATATAATCCTCTAATTCTCACAACTGAGAGGCTGGAACCATCAAATATCAAATATTTGGCATTTTTGTTTAAAACTGATTATCCAATTATCAAGCTGCCATGTAAAAACTAAAATAGCTGCATTCCTGCTGCTTCCACTCTTGCCTCTCAACACACGAGAGCAGCAGAATAAACAGAAGTAAAGGAAAGCACATATGTAAACTGCTGGACGCCTCATAAGTCATTCACAGTCCACTGCTCAGCTCCATCTGTGTCTGGATAACAAGAGAGGATATCCATCCATAGCACCCCCCCTCCCTCCCATTTACGCAAAGGTTCTCTCCCATGCCCTCTGTGCGTCTTTCACCCCTCGCTCTCTACAACTTGCTTTATCTTCAGAGCTTTGCCGGAGTGATTAATGAGCAGCGCGGAGATAGGGAGGGAGGGTTAGAGTGATGGGCAGGAGGATGAGGAAACTGTGGTAAATAAAAGTTGATGTCAGAAGCATTAATGTTCCTGCAAACTTTCAAAGAGCTCCGGGAGTCAGGGCGTAAAGAACACGCTGACACTGTGGTGACACGTTGATATTAGGCAAACTAAGGAAAAACAACAGAGCTGCTGACATGATGTCAGGACCAGTAATTGAATGTACTCATCCAGGACGACAGGAGATAAACGTCTTTCTGGAGTTTCTCTTTATGCTGAGCAGTTTTAGCTGCTTTTGTTGTTTGTTTGTTGCTAACCACACATTTGTTTTTTGCTTTTTTTGTTATATCACATAAGAATACACCGATCAGCCATAACATGACCACTGACAGGAGAAGTAATTGTCTCATTAGTCAGCTGATGGAATATGTTAGGCAGCAAGTGAACATTTTGTCCTCAGAGTTGATGTTAGAAGCAGAAAAATGGACAAGCATGAGGATTTGAGCGACTTTGACAGGGGCCAAACTGTGGTGGCTAGACAAAGACTGCAGCTCTTGTGGGGTGTTCCTGGTCTGCAGTGGTCAGTACCATACATCACCAGTACATCAAAAGTGGTCCAAGGAAGGAAAAGTGTTTAACTGGCGAAGGGGTCATGTGCGACCAAGGCTCATTGATGCACGTGGGGAGCAAAGGCTGGCCCGTGTGGTGATCTTCTGTAGCTCCAGCTCCTGGTTCTGATAGGAAAGCCAGCGGAGGCAACCCTGAGTCCTGCCATTCATGTGGATGTTACTTTGACACCCTTTATGGAAATAATATTCTCTGATAGCAATGGGAAAAATGGTTCAGGAATGGTTTAAGGAACACGACAACAAGTTCAACGTTCTGGACTCCAAACTCCCCAGATATCTATCCAATAGAACATCTGTGGGATGTGCTGGACAAACTGGTCCAATCCATGGAACCACCACCTTAAAACTTACAGGACTTGGTGCCAGATACCACAGCACACCTTCAGAGGTTTAATGGAGTCCATGCCTCGATGGGTCAGGGCTGTTTTGGGGGGACCTACATAATATTAGGCAGGTGGTCATAATGTTATGGCTGACAGGTGTATACAAACAAATAACGAAATGAATAAAAATAACCGTGTGAAAACCATGCACACAGTTTAAAAAAGAAAGACCTGCAGAATATGAACCTGACCTTCAGAATACAGGCAGTGAATGATGAGTCAGTAACTGTCATACAGTGAGTACAAATATATATAAGTATAATATCACGTATCCCTCTGCTGTTATCATTAAAGCACAGGTTATCTGTCAAAATGACTTCCCTGACCTCGTCACATATAACAAATGCATCAACTATCAAATGGGACTTGCACAGTTTGTAATGTGTGCACAGCTCTGCCTGGCTGATCGTAAGTTTATTATCAGCTTCGTACAGAATGCAGATTACGCAGCAGTTATTTGGATACACACCACTTAAAAGAGGTGAGTTCAATAAGGGCTCGATCAAAAATAACGAGTGCATCCCTAATGAAACGAGCAGCTAATCTCACCAATTTGTAGTTCCAAGTTGTAAATGTTGCAGCTTTATTTCTGGCACGGATCATTAAAGGGAAACTCCAGTTATTATTCTGTTTTATTTCCACAGAATTGCAGGACTTGTTAGAGACAGTTTTAGAAAACAATGAGTAAAATTGGTGGGAATGTCCTGACTTTGAGTCCAAAGGCTGAAACATTTTCAGCTCCATGCCGCTGGAATGTAACACAGGCTATCAGTTATAAATATGTAGTCAGGCCCAGACAGCTCAGATAACCCTGATGATTCCACAGAAAACTCTTTATTTGTATTACTCCCCCACGATGCATAACTGGAGTTTCATTCCGTTAGTATGAAGGTCAAATAAGACTATTAAATCATGCACACGGATTCAGAATTTGTGACTATGGAAGACCATTTTTGATGCAGTGTGTGCTCAACAGTGATGTAAAAGTGAAACTTAGTCAGGCCTGGGCTTCCTCACTTTCTTCCCTGTAATAGATTCACTGAGAGAGGTGGGCGGACTGGTGACACGAGAATAAAGAAAAATACCAATTGTGTGTGTGTGTGTGTGTGTGTGTGTGTGTGTCAGGTGTGGGTGCATCCATTCACTGAGTGATTCACTGTTTGCAGGGTCAGCTGAGCAGGGACAGCTACAGTACGTAAATACCAATGAATCTTCATATGGTTACATCACCTAAATAATGTAATTCAGCCCAGGAGAGGTTCATGTTTAGATGTTTAGGGGATGGCGGTCTTTGTTTACCCCCCCACCCTCTCCCGCCCGTTCTACTGGTAGCAGTGGACCGACAATCTGCCGTGGTAATGGCACGCCTACACGTTGCTGTCGTCTCCCCGAGCGCTCGTGAGAGCTTCTCAGAGCCGAGGTGAGGTGTGAGAGGTGGAGTGTGCCATGAAGGGCCATCACCGCTCCTCAACAGGACAGCAGAACAAAGGATTATGGGTATTAACAACGCGTTGGCTTCATCACCAGATGAGAGCCGAGATGAGACACTGGCAGGAGAGTCACCTTGCTCTCTAATAACACTGACAGGCAGCATAGCAGCTCCTCGAAGCGTTTTAATATAACAGTTTTCCTCACCATCCTCTTCATCTCCTTGGAGACCTGGTTGCCGCCCAGATGGTTGTAGAACGGGCGGTCAGTCCAGTGGCCGCTGTTGTGGGTGACTGAGTTGGTCCTCTGTCGGTTCATTTTTGCTATCATGGCCTTTTCGTCTTTCTGTGAGAAAGAAAGACAAAGATGGATATTAAAGTTTATTCATTAACATGTTTCTAGTGTTTAGTTTTCTGACAGTCTTTCTACTGGCCTAAACGGTTACTGTTTTTTACTCCTAACCTGCTTTCTGGTTTACTTTACTATATTTTGTTTTTTGTTTCTGTTTTCTTTCAGGATGAAATTTGGGATATTGCACTTTTTAGAGCTCTACATTTATTTGACAGTGATCATTACTTAATATTTTTGTCCTTTTACTTGAAGGTCCAGTGTGTAAGATACAGAGGGCGCTATTTACAGAACATAGCAGAAATGTAATACAATATTTATAACTATGTTTTCGTTTGAACATAAGAATTGTTATGTTTTTGTAATCTTAGAATTAGCCTTATTATCCACAGATGCTACTGTATGAGTCCTCTTCCACAGACTCCGCCATGTTTCTACAGTAGCCCAAAACAGACAAAACACTTTTGCATTTTGCGGACACCATAGTTTCAACTACACCACTAGATGCCACTATATCCTTATACCTGAGGGTTATACTTGGGTTGTAAAATTCAGGGAAGTTTCAACGTTGGAAACTTTCCATGGGAATTAACGGGAATTTATGGGAGTTAACCTGAATAAACCAGGAATTTACAAAATTTAAGGTTGGCCCTTAACAGGGAACTTAAATATAGTTGGGGAAAATATATTTTAGCATAATCTTGACTAAAACAACCAGATTTCATGCAAGTACACTTGAATATCTGCTATTGCTCAATCACATGCACATACACACTGTTTACTGCAGGGCTATTGAGGCCTGGACCACACATTTGAGCCCGTTGACTACATAAAGTGAAGTAAGTTTTGATGATATTATGGGGTAAATATATTTGATGTATGGTATTAATGTTCAACTTGCAAACAGCACATGAAAATGTATTCATACAGTAGATAGCTAGCTGATGAGTTAGATGCTAAATAAGCTATAGCTAGCATCATTTCATTGACCATTTATGAGACTATCTTATCATGATGCCAGCTTACCAACCAATTAATAAATGAACCCCAATTTCCATAATTTCCATGGCAAGTTTCCAATTTGGAATATTTCCAAAATTCCCCAGCTTAACATCCCATGAAAAGTTTCTGGAAATTTATCAGAAATTTTCCACCTCTTTGCAACCCTACTTATACTGCTCTGTATTTGAGTCACTAGATATTTTGTATCACAGGGCTCTCAGTTTCATAACAGGTGATGACTTTGGGAACTGTGACTTGGTGGGCAGATGGAGAGAGAGAGAGAGA
The DNA here is from genome assembly GCA_946959425.1 of Argyrosomus regius. NCBI lineage: Eukaryota > Metazoa > Chordata > Actinopteri > Sciaenidae > Argyrosomus > Argyrosomus regius. The sequence goes on from OX336895.1 coordinate 24,663,618, forward strand.
GAGAGAGAGAAATCAAAACAATATCTTCACACTTTCAAAACCAGGACTTAATAAAAAAAAAGCAATTTAAAGTGTCCACTCAGATGAAATAAGCTTAAAGCTTCACCACGATCTAAAATTGGATCACCTGATTTGTTGGCTGATTTTAAAGCTGTAATTTCGTCCACCATTGACATTATCTGTATCTCCTATCACAGAGTAAGAACTTTACTGATGAGTTGGAATAATGTGATAGAAAATACGTATATAAAAGCCTCATCTTTCAGGCTAAATTAGGCTTTTGTTTCTTTAGGTCATCTATTTTATTTGTGACTCTCAGAGATTTTGAACATTTACATTTGAATAAGTCAATGTGTCTTTTTGGATATCTAAAAATCTGAGCAAGTGAAGTCAAAACTCTAGGCATGACTGCATATTACTACAGTTAAGAAGAAACACGTCTGTTAGGGATTTGGGTGATCTGATCCTTAAATTATTAAACAAATTATTAAAACAGTACAATAGCTAACTGTATTCTCTTTGGGGAGTTACGTTGCCCCCGTTCTCTATTTTTGATGTGATGCTCTGGTGTTTGCATGCAAGCGGCTGATCTTCAGTTCTCTTCCCTAATTTTTGCACAGTACATATAAAACTAAATAAAACTTCACATTATCCAACACTGACACAGGCGACAGTGATCAGTTTTAACTTTGTTGCCATAACGGTGTCACATGACAGCTGACAGAGCTGACGTCTTGTCTCAGGGAAACAAAATGACCACCAACACAGCAGTAAAACAAGCAGAAATTGCCATAGTGTTGTTGTTTTATGTGTGTTGGCATGACCAGAAGACGATCTCGTGCAGACATTTATTTTCTCATCAATAAAAGCATCCACAAACTTTAGCACTGTTAGTGTATTTATGCTCAGGAAAAATAATCAGTTCTGCTTCAGGAGTTGTTGTTAAAAGATGATTTCCGGAGATACCATCTGTAACTACTTTTCTTCTGAAAGATCTGATATTAGAAGGGCATTCTGGCTCGAGGAAGTGTTTTTTTTCAAAACACACAAAAAAATACAAAAAGTAACCAAAATGATTAGGCTGTACAATCATCCTTCTGTCTCGCAGCGTGAGTGGTGAAATGAGAGGAAGATATCACTTCACATGACATGCTATCTATAGTCACAGCTTGTGATCCTGCTGGAGGACAAAGACAGCTGATTAAAGCAGTCCAGTCATAAACAAACTGGAGCTCCTGCAGTGAAGCACAGATGAACTCATTCCTCTCCCAAACACACAGTTCACATTGGACCAGATCCCACTTCATAAACAGTGATATGTACAATATGGACTGTCTGTTCAGAATAATTCACCCACACATAGATGGTCCCACTTGATTTTTTGGAACATTGTGTTGTTTTAATACACATGGACTTCTGTTGTTAATTATTTTAACCAAAAAATTCACACTTTTTTTGAAAAGCAGTAGATGTTTTATATGCTGATTTTATAAACAGGAAAAGTCTGATAATAGTGGAGCACATTTATTGTAAACTGGGTATTTAAATAATGATATTTTTACTTTTATTTTTGAATCACTGATGATTTACCATTCTTTACCCGTTGTTAATATTCAACACCAAAACATTTCAGAATTTTTCAAGTTTTCTTACATCATGAGTGCAAATCAAATGACTTTTCAGAGCTCACTGCTTTGATTTTTCAGTGCATTTACTGTACAGTCTGTACACTACACTACCTGCCCAGCACAGACAAAGTCTAGCTGGAGAAAAAAAAGAAAACTAGCAGCAAAGAGTTTTCAGCCGTTGATAGAGACTGAATTTTTTTTTAAAATGTGAATATTGAACTTACATTCATCTCCAATAGGATAATAGTGTTTCTCTGTGTTTGTTAATTGTGAACGTTATAAGGTGGTAATATGTCAGTGCTGTGTGTCTGTCAGCCTGTTGTGGAGTTCTTCTGCTCCCTAGTGGCTAAAAATCAACGAATGCAGCTTTAAATAAAAGACAATATGATGATAAGATCTAAATATGGTGTGCGATTTCACGGGATGGAGCGTACCCTTTTCTGACTGCAGCCCACAATGAGGTAGGTTTCTATGTTGTGCTTCTTCAGGTAGGCATTTCTTTCTCCCCCTGCTCCCGCCTCCACATCATAGTCTCCATTCAGATAATTCAGAGTGGCTTTAGTGATGTGGATACGTCTAAAATGAGAACAAGACAAAAATGATGTGCACTCAAAAACACTTTCTGGATTTGTTTATAGTCAGTTTGAAGTTTACTCTAACTACATACCCAGCTTGACCCCCAGCCTCCATCTGATTGGCTAGTGTGACGTCATTGGACCAGACGTCAAACTGCCACTTCCTGAGTCCCAGAACCCCACAGTGCACCCTGCCGCTGTGAATGCCAACTCGCATGTTCACGTTCACCCCGGTCACCTCCCGTACCAGCCTGCCAAAAAACATTAAAAACGATGGTGAGTGATCTTTAGAGTGACAAAAAATCATCTGCAAAATGATTGTTGAAACTGATTATACTGTGATAAAATATGTTGATGCAGATCTTTTTTATTTATAACCTTTATTTAACCAGATAAAAACCCATTGAGATCAAGACTTCTTTCACAAGGGTGACCTGGCCAAGAAAGGCAGCAGCACATGTCATGACAATCAGGACAGACAGACAACAACAAACAAGCAGCAAAAAAATAAACATGAAAACATTAAAATATTAAAGTACTAAAGTGCGAGTGAATAAGCAAATACTAAAGTGCAAGTAGATAGGCAAATAAAGTGCAGAAGATATAGATACAGTAACAAGTTAAGAACATAGGCACTGTTCAAAAGTTTTCCTTTGACGTTTTCTTAAAATAGAGCGGAATGAAACAAGTTCTGATAATCTCAGTTCAGATTGGAGAGCATTCCAAGCAGAGGGGGCAGCGAAACTGAATGCTTTTTTTCCCGATTCAGTCCGAGCTCGAGGAACAGTAAAGTGCAAAATGTCATTTGACCTCAAGGCATAGCGGCTTCCAGTTCTCTGAAGGAACGTGCATAAATATATGGGAGCCAGGCCAAGAAGAGCCTTAAAAACTAGGGTCATCCAATGTGTATGGCGTCTTACATTGAGGGAAGGCATGCTAGCTTTTGCATATAATTCACAGTGGTGGGTGAGGCGACTACAGCCAGTAATAAACCTCAGCGCACAGTGATAGACCGGAGTTAAGGATTTGAGGCAGCTGGATGAAGCTGCCATATACACCACATCACCATAATCAAGGACAGACATTAAGGTTGCTGACATCAGAAACGTCCGAGCTCTGAGTGAAAAACATGATTTGTTTCTATAGAAGAAACCGAGCTTCACCTTTAATTTAGAGATCAAATTTTTAATGTGCAATTTGAATGAAAGTGCATCATCAATAATGAATCCCAGATACTTATAACTGGTGACCAAATCTAGAGTTTCACCCCGAACAGTTCTGATGGAAGGGACATTTTCCAGGGGAACAGCTGAATTTGAAAAAATCATCAGTTTGGATTTATCAGCATTTAAAACCAATTTCAGTTTCTCCAGTCGAACCTGTACAGCATCAAAGGCGAACTGCAAAAATTCAAACGCCTGAGCAATCGAACGAGAGCAGCAATAAATTACAGTATCATCCGCATAAAGATGGTATGAGGCATTTGATATGTTTGCACACAGATCATTTATGTAGATTGTGAAAAGGATGGGTCCTAAGACTGAGCCTTGAGGTACACCTTTTGTGACCTCAAGAAAGGTGGAGCTTACTCCAGCCATCTGAACACATTGTGTCCTATTTGTCAGATAATCAGCAAACCAAGAGGCAGCCTGTTTGGAAATACCATTCTTGAGGAGAATTTGTAGCAAGAGATTGTGGTCCACAGTATCAAATGCCTTGGATAGATCAATAAACAGAGCCACACAGAACTTTTTCGAATCCAGCGCCTCAAACACATCATTTAGAACTTTCAGGGCAGCACTTACAGTGCTGTGCTGCTTCCTAAAGCCAGACTGAAGGGGATCGAGAATATTCTCCAATTCCAGAAAATCCTTCAACTGATCACAGACCAATTTTTCAAATAATTTGGCTAAAATACATAATTTGGAGATAGGCCTGTAGTTGTTAACAATTGAGGGTTCGCCTCCTTTTAACAATGGGAGGACAAAAGCGGATTTCCAAACTTTAGGGAGTTTATTTGTGCTGAGGCTTAGATTAAAAATACAAGCTAAAGGCTCAGCAATCAAGTAAGCAGCAAGCTTTAGGAAAAATGGATCCAAACTATCTGGACCAGCTGATTTTTTGGAATCCAGGTTCTTTAGTGCACTACAGACCTCAGAAGTAGACACAAGTTCAAAATGAAAAGAACAATCAACAGGGAGACCACTTACAACAGAGGGTTCATCAGATAAAACGGTGCTTTTAGAAGTACTGTTAGAAAAATCAAATAAGTGCCCAGCTGTGATAAAATGTTCATTAAAATGATTTAACATGTCACATTTGTCAGTCAGGTTAACTGAATCTTTGACCAAAAAGTTTGGCAGTTCAGTAGCAGGTATAGCACCAGAGGCAGATCTCACAACAATTTTTTGGGATCATTTAAATTTTTGGTGGTTTCAGCTAGATAAAATTCAGATTTAGCCTTCTTAATTAGGGAGGTACATTTATTGCGGAGCTGACGAAAAATGATCCAATCAGCCTCAATTTTTGTTTTTCGTGCTTTGACCCAGGCAAGATCTCTTTCCTTAAGGAGGATTCCAATTTCAGTAGAAAACCATCTATTGTTTCGCCCCTTTATCCTGAATTTGCGTAAGGGAGCATGCTTGTTGATTAGCTTCAGGAACTCTGAGTGGAAGAAATTCCAGGCCAACTCAACATCATCAAGGAGGGAGATTCGTTCCCACTTAAATTTGGACAAGTCATGTAAAAAAGCCTGCTCATGAAAAAGCTTAAAATCTCTTTTGATTAAAATTCGCGGTTTGGTTTTGGGGAGTTTAGCATTTCTGACCACTGCAATGGCACAGTGGTCACTCAGATCATTCCCGAAAACACCAGCATCAGTATACCTGTGGGGGGCATTTGTTATTATAAGATCAAGGAGCGATGATCTCGAGGGGTATTTAATGTTAGGCCGCGTAGGGCTATCTATTAATTGGCTTAGGTTTAAAGAGTCACAGATAGATTTCAAGCCATCTGAGGCTGATGATAACCAATCAAGGTTTAGATCCCCCACTAAAACAAACTCACCAGGATTTAACCCTGAGACACAATTATTTAAAGAACTTAGAGCCTCACTGCAGGCTGAGGGAGGCCTATAACAGCCCATGACTGTAAGGGACTGTCCTAGTTGAAATTCAAGTCTCAATGCCAAAAATTCAAACTGTTTGCTGATGGAAATAGAGGAGAGGAGAGTAGCATGAAACTTGTTTTTTATATAGATGGCTACACCTCCACCTTTCCTTGGACGATCACAGCGGAAAACATTATATCCACTAATAGAGATGTCCTGATCTGAGATCTAAATGGTTTAACACATGGTAGCTGTTGGTCGAATCATAATTGACATTTATTTTGCCTAAACAGGTGCTGGATTAATAATTGGACTCTGGGATCGCATACAGACCCTTACTACTCTGAACAGCATGAGTGCGTGGAGAAGATGGAGAAGATGGACAGATGGATGGATGAATTAATAAAGAGGATAATGCTAACAGAGCAGAGTGAGGCAGATCATCTGCAAGTGCTTTAGACACTGTTGAAAAAAAAATCATTGAGGAGCAGGCCGACCCTTCAGGGAGCGAGTAACAAACATTTCACATCATTCACAACCACAACCAGTGTGTCAGCCTCGAGCCTTGAACTGTAACCTCAACCCCCGAGAAGAAGGATAACATATCAGTTCAGCTTTGCGATCAGTTACAAGAGCTAACTATATGAGATATGAGAAGAGTTTTGTGGATGTATAACTGAGAGGTCAATATTTATTACTGCTCCCACTGCTAATAAATATTTCTCATGGAATTAAAACTGCATCTGGAAATCATCCATTCTCACATATTTTGACATATTTGGTAACTTACGAGATGGCCTCTATCATGTCCAACCCCATCTCCACACAGCAGTGGGCGTGGTCGGCCCTTGCCTCCGGCAGCCCAGACACACAGTAGTAGCAGTCTCCCAGGATCTTGATCCGCAGACAGTGGTTCTCCTGTCACGAAAGAGCAACTCAAATGTACAGCAGCTCGTAATTCACCGTGGTGGGTTACATAATGACTTCACTTTTACATTCCCGCCCTTGGATACAGTAAACTCTACAGCATGTTCCATTCACACGCCATAGGTTCATTCATCCTTTAATATTATACAACCTGGGATTTTTAGCATGTGTTTTGCTTGTACATCTGTTTACTGAGGACTATTGTATGTATAGTGCATACGATAATATGTACTACAGTTATTTGAACTGTTGTAGCTGAGTCCAACCTTGAACAAACATTATTATGATGATTTAACCGGATCACTGTGCAGAATCTGTAAATGATGAGTTCAACAAGTGGCTTCAATCACACAGGCTTCCACTCTGGTGAAGGACTGAAACAGGTCAAACATTAATACTAAACGTCCAAACCACTGAAAAAGCACAGCTAAACTGCTGCATGTCAGGGATTTTCCTTCCCTGCTGCTGCACCTAGTTATAACCTCCAGTCAGCACTATGATCTAACTATGATCATACTCATATACAAGCACTTGGCCATGTCAACAATGATGCGAGGATAATCTGTAAAACAGGTTACAATCATTCTGTGTGGTTGGTATTTCTAACGTGAGTCCTGAACCAACCCTTAGTTATGCTGCTATAGGACTACACTAGCCGAGGGACTTCCCATGATGCATTGAGCTTCTTCTCTCTCCATCTGTACACACTCATGCCCCATTAATGTATGTTACTAACTGAACTTCTTCCCAAGAGTTTTTGTGCTTTCTTGTCTTGCAGGTTCGCATGGATTCCAACTACACCTAGATGAGCGATTGGTCGAGCCTGTCGCCAAATGCTTGTTCCTGGTGGGAATTGTTGGGTCTCTGTACATAATATTATACGAGTACAAGTACGGTCTAGACCTGCTCTATATGGAACGTGTCATGAGACAACTTTTGTTATGATTTGGCGCTATAGAAATTTAATTGAATGGCTAAACACCTATTTCATGTCAAAATGGCTGCTGTGAAAAAGGTCTGTTGTTGCTCTACTAATCTTCATTATGATGTTAGAATACATGCTATTTCATGTTTAATTAACTGTGGCTCTGTCTGTATAAAATCAGGTTAGAAATCACAATTTCCCAGGTCAGTAAGTCATCATTTTAACTCTTAGCTTAACTTACACCAGCTAAAATGAGCATGGATATTGGACAACCATTTGCCAGGTGGTCAGAATCTGGACGTTGCAAAAGAATACTAATGTTGCTCCATGTCTGCTGATTGTGTAAATAATAATGTCATTTAGCTGTTTTTATAAAAATATTAATATTATTATCATTTTATTACCTTATTAACTTCATCATGTGATTTTAATGTTGTGCGTTCGGCCACAGAGCTTAATCTTTGCACCTTGAAGCTGAATTTGCAGCTATGACACTCTGTTGTGTGGACACTGAAAGCAGGGTTTCTACAATAGTTTACACATTAGCCTCAGAACTCAAAGACCTATTGGCAGAGTGTGGGACGACCATAATATGGTGTGTGTGTGTGTGTGTGTGTGTGTGTGTGATCTGTCGGGCTTGGGAGAATGCTGTGTCTCATGATAGCCACCTGAGTATCTCTCTAGCACATGGCTCTGGGAAAATACAAAAAGACCCACTGTGTAAAGAGCACAGAGAGAGAACGTGTGTGTGTGTGTGTGTGTGTGTGTGTGTGTGTGTGTGTGTGTGTGTGTGTGTGTGTGTCTACACACAGACACAATGTACATCTGGCATGGACATAAAAGTGTCAGTAGCAAATGTTTCTAGTTTATAACACCATTATGCCCGTTTTACTCATAAATATTGATTAGCACGTCATTCCACCTTTCATAAACAAATGACATACATCGAACATTAGCTAGCCAAACAATGAAGTCTCTGGACAAGAAAAAAAATATCAATATTCATGAATGTGCCATTTATGAAGCTGTGGTTCAGATATTGGAGACATGTCTGGCTGCAGGATATTGATGGCAGATATGAAGGAGATATTTTGGATCTGTGTGCCCTTTTATTTATGTTAGCATTGGATTATATGTATTTTAATCTGTATTTTTATTTTATTTTATTATCTTTTTAAATTTAGGCTTGTGTTTAAGACTAGATGCACACACTAAGCCAGCTCAATATGAAAATGAATCTCTCTCTCTCTCTTTGTCTGCTTCTGTAGACTCTCTAATAGAAACTCAGCTTTTTAGAAACTCAGGGTTTAGCGTGAACGTCTCTGGTCGCTGGTTTTTGGCTTTTTGACCCTTAAATCAAATCAATGTGTTCTTGTGATGTTGTATGTTTACAAGCTGTGACCAGTACACCTAGAAAGTCATTATTCCTCTTCAGATTCTTTTATTCCATATATTTTAGAGTCCTGAAGAGAGTAAAATCCAATAATGAATAATAAATAATAATAATAATAATAAAAAAGATCCAATAATTCACAGGGAAATAGAATAAGTGCCTTGAGTGTGTATTTCTCCACCAACAGATCATGCTGCAGTTTACATCCACTTCTTTCAAGACTCATAACACACACTCACCGGCCAGTGAGAAACGTGCTGTTTTCACAAATTACATATTAATATTAATTATTAATAAATAATAATAAATAAATTATTAACCTACTTTTGCATAGGACACATACAGTATATTATATGTTTGGTTTTTTTTGCTTTGCCGGCCTTTTAACCATCTTCTAATCTCTCCAATTTATCTGGTGACCCCTTGTGTGGATCCAGACCCCAGGATGGAAGTGAAACAGAACCATATGACAGGAGTGTGTGTGTGTGCCTGATACGAACCATTGTTCACTAAACATTTCACAACCTTCAAACTGTGTTGGTTTTGAGCAAACGGATGCTGAGCAAGAGACAGTGCTGCCACAGAGCGGCTGCAGTCTTCAATCCAATCTGTCACAACTCGTCCACATCAAGTCTGCTCTGTTCCTCCTGTGCTGGCAGGTTTGCATTAAATTTCATGCGTTCTCTATGATTTGTCTGATCGCTGTCTCAGCACCTCCTCTGTTACCTTGCATTTAAAATATTATGCTGATTACACACCTGAAAGACAAGAACTATGACCTGGATTATTCAGCACTATATTACCAGTGTGTCAATAACACATCAAATATTCAGTTGAGATAAAAATATCACAAACGCCTGAAGCTACTCCTCCTCCTGTCCATGCACCAACAGACTGTCCTCCTCTCATCCTTCTCATATCCTCTGTCAAACTATCTAACCATGACATCTGGCATTTACACACTGTATGCATATTTACAATGTCAGTGAGCCTTGAACCAGGAACGTCATGGTCCAAACTGGTATGCTGTCCATGATGTACTTAAAGGATGTGCAGTGAGCCTATTGGTGTGGATAACCTTTAATAACTTTTCTCACCTCATTCACAGTCACCAGAAGGAAGAATGTTGTCAGAAACAGCAGAAATGTGATCGGGCTTGTATGTCCTCAGCTCCGATATCACACATAAATATAAGCATAACACCCAGAGTAACAAATGGTCTTGCCTGAACACGCCATGCTTCATTAGTCAACACATCTCTATATGCGTGCTGGGAATTCTACGTCCTGTCACATTTTCTGCCCATTGACATTCAGAATATTTTCTAGCTTGCTATCTCAACAAGTGTCTTTGACATTTGCACAATTTGTGGCCTTCGCATACAGCATACGTGTGTTATACACATGTGTGTCGTTGCATTCTTACCGCTGCCAGCTTGTCGAAGCGGGCAAAGAGTTCATTAAGAGTCATCACCAATTCCTGCGCCGTGCATTGGGATGCCAGACTGGTAAAACCCTCGATGTCTGCAAATAAGATGCTGTAGAAACACAAAGACAAGAGAAACAGAATTCAGTGTTCTTCATTCTCCCAGTTTGGATGACCAGTTCCCTCTGCACCGCTGTCCTTGTCCCTGCTAACTGCACTGGTGAGGCTGCAGACGGATGTGTGCTATCACCCGCCACTTCTACTCTCCTGACAGGAATGAGCTTTGACAGGAGGTGTAACCCACTTGAGGTTCGACTTAAGCTGGAAATATGGTTCTGAAGACACACGTGTTTGGGTAACTTTGGGATGCGGAGGCTCAGAAATCTCAACTATGAATTTGGCGACCTGTGCAACAAACACTCAAAAACATTCTTAAGCCAAAATGCAGGACTTATGTATTTCAATTGCATAGAAGATTTCCATCCATTGGAATTACATAGTTTTAATATAAATTAACTAAGCATTCAATATTAATAAAGCCAATTTGTTTGCCCAAACCCAACAGCGAAGATAAACGCAGTCTTTTTGAGTTTATTAACATAAATCTTATTACTTGCTTCACATTATGTTTGTTAGTTAATTTATATTAAAACTATATAAGTGGCCTAAGTATTGTTTTGAGTAAGGAAGGTTGATTAGTACACTCAATTACTGGCAGGAGGTCGACAAAATTACGTACAAACATACACAGAACTGTAAAAGAAACAGCCGAGCAAGCTATATGCATGTTCGCCTTTGTACAGCCCGGGGAAGGATAACTGTAGCCTTAATCCACCCATTGTTTGTGAGTGAACATAATCAATCATGTTTATTTGGTTATTAAGCCAATGCTAGAGGGCTACTGGGAATCAATAGACCTTTTTCACAGCAGCCAGTTTGACATGCAATTGTAGGGTCAACAAAGGTGTTACCAATGACGGAAGGTTCCGATCCATTTATTGCAGCAGAGACTTTCCAGTGAGCCAACATGCACCACAGCAGCACCCTGACTCTGTTTGACCTGAATGGAACCTTAATTAACAACTCCAAAAATGTCTATTCCTGTGCCACCCGTGGCCAGGTCAACGTTCACCTGTGACCACAAAGAGACCAAAACTTATGACCTGATGCCATAGCAAACCATCTCATTCAAAAAAGTGCCATAACTGTTTAGAGCTGTTCTCGATCCAGCTGGGTCCTTCATGTGTGGATTCTGCATGTTCAGTCCATGCTTGCTTGGGTTTCCTCCAGGTGCTCAGGTTTCTTCCCACAGTCCAAACACTGGTTAAGTTAAGTGGTGACTCTAAATGATCTGGTTTGTCCGTTTTTTGTGCATCAGACCTGTGAAAGACTTAATCTTTCTAAAGTCTACCCCGCCTCTCGACAAATGTCAGCTGTTATCTAACATTTTTTAAAATTAAATTTAGGAAGGGTTCTTGCTTTGCCACAGTCCATAAAATACTCAGTGTCAAAACTCATACAAAGAAAGCATTATGGCCTTTCAGCTCAAAATAACAGAAAATGAGAGAGGGATGGCAGGGTGATTGACTCTGGTTAAGATGTACGACTGAAGCCACTGATGCAGATGAAAGGGGTGAGATTGTGGTTGAAGCAGCCTCGCAGAGTCATGTCTTAATGTAATACAATGCCTGTAATTTGCACTGGATATAACATTTGTGCTAATGAGGTCTTGGTCTGACAAAGTGGCACAGAGTGTGGCAGAGAGGGAGACCTAATACATTTGTGAGAAACTAAAAACTTAGCTCCTCTTCCCTGAGAACAAGGTAAACTGATACAGCAGAGGTCTTTTTTTGTGACTGAGGCATTTTCATTAGTCTCAAACACTCCTGACACAACAGCAGGACAGATGATCTCATCAGGCTGATTCATTTCTCTCAGAAAGAAACAAGGACAAAGGGACCGGGCTGGCAGGTAGAGGCACTAAACGGGCTCGGCATTAGCTGTGGCAGACAAATGAAACCAACAAACGTGAACAGTTCAAGTTGTTCTGTGAAGCGTCACAAGCCCTTCACCGCACAAAGTCACGTCGCGCGCTTGACATTTCTCTCTTCAATAAGCATATTTATTCTCTGGTCACTGATTTCCTCCTGGGGTGAAACATGTGATAAACTTCAAAAGCAGCCTTGTGTCTTGTTATACTTACCGCTAAACATCATGTTCCCTGCAGCGACTTTTACAATGACTCACCTGAAGATCTCCAACGATAAAATAAACTTAAAATAACCTTTGAATTAAAAAACATCTCCCGCTTTAGGGTTAGGGTTCTGGCTTCTTATTATGGACATCAATATTCTCTGGCAGATGACGTGAAGTTTACGTATTTATAGTTATAGTATTTATATGGTTCGCAGGCCAGTTGGGTATAAAAGTACGTAGCTGATATCATTTGAATGGAGCACTGTGTTAATCCAGATAAAACAGGCCATCAGCTGATCTGTGTCAGCTGACTCTTTCGATCACATTCACACAAATGAACAAGGCAGTCATCATAATCTGACAGCGCTGCCTCGCTCTACTGACTGTTCATGTCACCGCTGCTCTTACAGATGCTGCTCAGTCCGAGCAGCTGAATCATAGTCAGAAATGCTACTTAAACTGCTATGCCTGTGAGTCAGTTCAGCGCTCATTTACAATTAATACACACTTTTACATGTATTTATGATTAAGACATACAACTCAGATGACATACAACGCTAACTAAGACTGATTTGAATCACACAGCACTGAGTCCTGCACAATATTACATCCCTTCTGATACTACATAAACATTTTAGACAATTTTTAAATTTGGCTTTAAAACATCTGATATTACTGCGACTCTTAATGTCATCTGGCAGAAAACTGACTGTTCCACTGCAGTGTGATCAAAGGTTACAGATTTAATACACAGGACAATCTAAAATTCATGAAGCTCAGAGGACAAAGCCCTCCAGTACCTTACCACGATGATGCTGAAATCCAATTTTTTTATGACGTCTTGCACAACGACTGCATGCATGCTGCATAATATCTTGGCATCAGCAGCGGAGAGACTTTCTGATTTTTCTAACGTGTTCTAACAAAAGTCTTTCTCTCTTTCTAAGTCTCTCTAACAAGAGTCTAAGACTGAAGCCATGATATTTATTATTCAGTAACATTGGTTCTATCCCTCAAGCGTTGAAAAGAATATCCACGAGTGGGTTTAAAAAACTTCCAAACCGCCGTGTGATCATTTCAATAGCAGCTGTCACCTTTAAAGAAGGTTTTTCATGTGTATACATAATAGCAAAAATTGCATTAGCATTTTTAAGTTAGTACTGTGGAGGATTGTTTAGCTAAAGAATACGGGGCCTAACACTGATGCCTGTGGCACACCGGTTAGGCTCCTTATATTACTGGACATTACTTTAACATATAATCTGGTATTAATATGAAGACATCCAAGCCAGTAATGAAGCACATGTATTTTCATGTTATATAATATGCTGAAATATATAGCATATAGGGAGTAGGTAGAAGTCATTGTATTGCATTTGTTATAATGATCCTAGATGTAAAGGTAATACTTGTGAGTATGTCATTTATTATTATTATTTGTTTGATTCATTATGTTTCTTTTGTATGCTTAGTAACTTTATTATTACTATTTTATATAACTCAATACAATGAAAACTAAAAAAACAATGTATTTTCTCTTTTTGTAATGCAGCTTGCTATACTACGGTTTCATATTATTTATCCATGAGTTGCATTTCTTTTGCTCCTGCAATGATGAGTAAAGTGATCTAGCATTCAGTTCATGTTTGTTACAAGCCTCGTCCAGTTTGATGCAACATATTTAGCTCTGGATTATAAAATCGCAGGTTAGCAGAGCCAGCTGATATCCAGTTACATGATAATTGTTGTCATAGTTTGATTTTGCAACAGTTTTCAGACTATATCTTTCTGAGTCAGAGCCGCGGGAAGGACAAGAGAGGGCTATAAATAAACAAAGACTGCTTCAAACCAAACAAGCTCACATGAATCTCACAGGATAGGTGCCTGCTGCACAGCCAAGAACATGGTGTGTTTGTACAGTACAGTGTGTGTGGGTTGGACGTGCGAGTGTTTATGTTCATATATGCACATGCAAATGTTTTGTATTCTGGGTATGTGACATTCATTTTGTCTGAGTGTTGCAACGGGGTCTTTTCAGGGTTTTTCTCTCGGCTGCCCACATGTCAAGAGCACTAACACGTTCTAATGAACCTCGGTTTCGAGATGCCTAAATTTCCTCAATTTATGTCTCAGGCTGAAAAGGATTAAGAGTCCCCACTCTCGGGTACACATTTCTGAGAATAATTGATTGTTTTCGGTGAACTGTAACATGGGAGGTCGAGTGGAACCAGACTACTTGACCAACGTGTCTGAGCTCGGAGACAGGACTGTTACGCTGGGTGGAAGCAGTGATAGTCGAAGAGCAAAGCAAGCGAGAGAGAGGGAGGGAAGGAAGGCATGCCTCTAGAGAGAGTGAAGGGAAGTGAGTGCTTTAATTCACTTGCTTTTAAAATACAACCTCTTTATATGCTGATTAAAAATGAAACAAACTGTACTGCACCTCAACATTTACATTACTTCCAAACCACAGACACATGCATTAATCTGACTCATCCATCGGGTTCAAACCAAGATTATTTATTATTTATCCTAAAAGAGTTTTATACAGTTCTTTACTCGTGGGATAACAGCAAATTTAACTTCATACAGCATCAAATTACAATGACATCAACAAGTGCTAATGAAAAACACAAGGCAACACAGTCAGAATTGCAGGTCATGTTTTTCTTTTCTTTTCAAGTAGTTGTGAAACAATGAATCAAATGCCGCAAACTAAATCTTTGTATATTCACATTTTCTAAGTGAAAACTCTCATCATTAAGGAAATATCTTTGAAATGAATGGGGAGCCATCTTGGGACATGGTATAGAGCTAAATGGTCCTTTATGGTCTCAAGGTGCTTTTACACTACATGATCCAGTCACCCATTCATACACTGATGGCATTGGCTGCTCATCGGTTTTTGGAAACCAACCATTCATACACATTCACACACCAATGGCGCAGCATCAGGAGTAATATGGGTTCAGTATCTTGCCCAAGGACACTTCGACATGCAGACTGGAGGAGCGGTGGATCGAACCGCCGATCATCTGATTAGTGGACGACCTGCTGTGCCTCCTGAGCCTCCTGAACACACCCATGGGTGTTATAAATGTGTGGACACTAGGCTTCAAAATGACATCCATTTATTCCAGTCAAAGTTGTTCATCCTGAACCTTCAAGACGTCTGTCAGCAGTCTTACCGCTGCCTCTTTTATAATGGTGCTCTACAGGGGAAAATACAAGCAAACGGAATAGCTGTGCCACATCAAGTGCAGCAAGTGTCAGTGCAAAAAATAGTGAGGATATGTGTTTGTGTTAAACAATGTGTTGTATTAAAATATTGTTTGCAACATGCTGAAATGTAACATAATGGCAGCACAAGTAGAAAAGGCTGCTAAAGTCAATCCGTGATTAGCCAACATTATCTGCATGTTCTAAGACTGAAGAGGAGTTTTTCATTTTATGGCTTAGAAATTCAACTTTTTCTTGTAGGAGAGTGGTTATGATATTTATTTGCTTAAGCTCTCTTAAACATGTGAGGTTGTACTTGATACAGAAGCAAAGGATGGAGGCAGAGGAGAGCAGCATGATTCAAGTCAATTCAACTTAAACCTTACTTTCTGTGGCAGATTTCAAGGTTCAATCACATTAATTCATTTCTTTAAAAAGTATATTTTTGATAGATGCTGCTCTCAGATGTCTTACGATGGAGCTATATTTAATTAAATACATAATGCACAGATTTCCTGATGGATTATCAGGAACTATCCCCACTGACACAGCGAGGCAGAGTGCAAAGCCACTTCCCACAGCCTGATGTAACATCAGAGGCGACAGTGGGTGGCGAGTTACAAAAGCAGCAGAGTGAGAGAGAGGGTTATGAGAAAGAGACCTGAGGTCTTCGAGTCCTATTTAATCGTTACCTTGGTGATGAGTTACTCATTACAACACAACACTAAATCCTGGGGATTTTTGCTTTCGTAAGTGACTTCAGAGGAAATCCTGAATGGAGAGTGTCCCGGGGGAAAACATGTTGGACATTTTATTTTGCATCTGATGAAACAAATAAAGCAAACGCAACGGTTAACACGATTTCAGTTTGTTTGATGTTGTGTCCTTTGAGGATTTAAGGCAATAAATCATTTTCATGTTCCCAGATGACAGCAAACAAAAAGAGATGGAAGGGTTTAAAATGATAAGCACGCAGTCCTGTTAAAATGTGAATTCCTCAGAGACAAATCTATGATGCACTACTGGTTTCAGATCAGTTTGTAGTTTGGGTTTGGATAAACAGAGCCTTTTGTGACTAATTCAAGGGTGACTGAGGACAGCAGAAACAGTTTGAGGATGAAAGCTGAATGGAAAGAAACCCGACATCAGTAACTATTACATGTGTGGCTCACGTAGCTACATTGCATACAATTTTGGTTGGTTTGGCGACACCTGTGGTAACCGGTTGTAACAGCAAATGCGAGCAGCGAAACACTCCTCGAACAGGAATAACTACAACAGAAGAGCAGCTGGTGTATTTGTTTACGTTGCATTTAGGCAAACTGACTTTTCAATAAAGAAGTCAGGCGATGAGTGGCCCTTTTTCCATCATTTTGTGCGAAACCCTGATCTGATTTTATGCTGCACACACCATAAGTCTGCGAACAGCAGGGCACAGTAAATGCAGTTGGCTACCTCGCTGAGAAGTCGGAGATGTGCAGTCTGTCGCCTGCAGCTCTTCATCTAACAGCTCCTGACTCTTCCATTACTCCCTGACATATTTCCAACTGAGCGGCTGTCAGGAAATGACCATTGTTTTGTAGACCCACTTTTGAAGAGGATCACAGATAAACACATTGCATTTGCTGTGACTGCAGAACAATAAAAGTCAACTTGTGTTTTGCCAGTTAAACGCTTTTAATGTGAAGCTGCAGCAGCAGGAAATGTTCACTCTGCATTAGCAATAACTAGACAGTAACAGATATTTATTTAAATGGAAATCTTCAAGATTATTACTTTTAGGTATGTCAGTAAAAAAATATACCTGTACTCTGTGTGCATTGGCTGAATGTTCTAAAAGGCTGTGGTGCCTACAGTGAACTGGGTTAACGCTTTAATGCATACTGCGCTAGTTAGTCTAATCTGAGTCCTGTAACTTTCAATCAGTCAGTCAATCAAACTCTTTGTAGAGCCTTTCATACAGGTAAGTGCTTCACAGATGACAAGCCAATAAGACAGACCAGTGTTAACCGTGATAGAGTGAAATGAAAAGTAGATTAAAAAGACTAGATTCAAAATTAAAAATAGATTTTAAAGCTGTAATATAAAAAAAATTGACATGTGATTAATTTACTGTGTGATGTACTGGTTTTAAGTTATAAAGAATGGATGGCGTATGCGTGATGTCACCCACAGGTTTCTGAAGAGACATTTTAACGGTCAGTGTGGTGGCTCTGGCCACTGCCATGTTGGCAGTCCTGATTCTTCCGCCTCCTTGCTAATCTAAAAGTCGCAAAGACGTAGCTCGTCGGCAGACCTGAGGCGGTCTGAATGACGCCTGGTTGCTAAAACGAGGCATCTGTAATGGCACCCACCTGTCAATCAAAGCAGCCATGCTCTTAATCCTGCACAACTTTAGGCCTTAATATCATTTGAACAGGTGAGTTCTAATAAAGTAAGTAAAAATTCACCCTCAGTACAGTTGTCATGAACGGGGAAATTAGCTATAGAGACCAAAACTGTTTTTTGTACCAGGCTGTAAACATGTTTATTTCTGCTGTGAAGTTGGACATTTTAACATGGGGACTTATGGAGACTGACTCGTTCTGAAGCCGGCTTCAAGTGGCCGTTCAAGGAACGGCAGTTTTTGGCACTTCGGCTTCACTTCACTTCGGCCCTTAGGTGAGAACTGTATGTGATTCAAATTAAGGATCTTATCACTTATTTCTTCTGTTGTTGCTTACACTCATGATGAGGTTTTAGTTTTCAATGGATTGCCTGTCCAAATGAAAATGTAACAAATTATTGAATATTTATGTCGAAATTTATTGCAAGGGACAACAAACTGTCTATTTAATTTGGGTGCAACACCTCAAAATACGGTGTTTCAACATGAAGCATGTCTGAAGTGAAGCATGAAGTGGCAATGCAGATGTTTACTGTAAACTGTCTTGACACTTCTTAGCAAGAGGTGAAGAGAAACAGATTGATGGGAAAACAGACGACAAATAGAGAGTCATATGATATACAGGCAGAGCAGCCACCACAAAAATCTGTTGCGGGTCAGACCTCAGCTGATCCAAAGCTGTGCTTTGCTGGCCTTGTTTGACCCTGTCATCCCTCTCTAATCTGGCACTACCACCGCCACCAGCCAGCTGCCTTTCATCTGCCCCCCCTGGCCGCTTAACCCCGCTGCTCCGCTGGTGGCTCGCTAACTTCAGCCAGGAAAAAAAAAAAAAAATGTCACACAGACCCTCCAGTCCTTTTCATCTTTGTTTGGCTCAGCTTCTCTTCCTCTGCGTTTCATTCTGTATTCCTCTTCCTATCTTCATTTCCTGTTATGTCCTGACCTTACTGCTCATTGTTCATTTGGGAGATCATTTGCAAACTACGTGCATTGATGCTGTCCTCCCTCTCATCTCTAAATCTTGCAAAACATCTGGCATCTGACATCTGGATACAAATCCTTTAGGCTGAGTTTGATCTCATCCCGTAAGAAAGTGTAACAATTAATCAACTAAATATTGCTTTACATTATTAGGCACTGTTAAAATAGCAATCTCATCTACACAGTGAACAGCTGATTTGTATGTTTTATGTCTGCTGCATGCGTGTGGCTGTCTGCTCACCCAAGGACAGATTCTCAGGTCAGGCCTGGCTCCAACAGCATCAACAGAACAGCCTTATGTAACACCCACAAACATAATTAACTGCATCACACACACGCACGCACGAAAAACACCATGTGTGTTTGCTGTGCAGTGTCAATTCTTGTCCTCACTTTAAAAAGAACATGGGAGAACAAAGGCAAGGTCAGTTCTTCTAATTTATGCAATGTTCTTTCCATGTCTTTCTCTTCAGGGTGCTGCTGGCCTACATCTGCAGCAACAGCAGCTACAGTCACAATGTTCGGAATATTTCCCCAAACGCTGACAGGGCGACCCGGCAGCGTCTAAACATCCACCCCAAAGCCCTCTTGCATAATACCTGAGTCAGCACACATTTTGGCCTCATTGCTGAAGCCACAGCACATCAGTTTACTCCCAAGGACAAACACAAGTGAGATGTCACACTGTCAGGAAAAGGTACAGCAGAGTTGTACCTACATAACATACACATTTGTTGAAAGTCAATAGTTTTTTTCAATAGTGTCAACTATGCCTGCAGAGCTAAAAATACATACCCCAAGTGACAATGATTTCACTTTAAACAATGATATAATCAGCCAGTTCACTCCATGCACTGAAGTCCTTGTTGCTGCTAATTCTCTTGACTTGAGAGGGTGTAGACAGATGGAGAGAGTGTAGCAGATCTATAGACTTATAAGACTTTACATTCAACTGTTTTGATTTAACTTGGTAAATTCCTAAAAAACGGAAAAGGATTTTATATTACATATATATTTATTTTATAATCCATATTTCTTATAAATTTCATTATTAGCCCTTCACACTTATTGGTACCACAGGACTGGTATTAGCTAACAGGTCTAGAGCCTTACTGACGGCTCTGTGATGCTGTACAGTAAATTAGGCACAGCGATGCTTTACGCTACATGCTAACGTCAGCATGCTAACTTGCCCACAACAACAATGGGTGATGTTCATCATCCTAGTTTAGCATCTAACAAGCTATCATGTAAATTAGCATTGAATACAAAGCACAGCTGAGACAGATGGGAACGTCATTAGTTTTGCAGCTTTTCGATCATAAACCAAAGGGTTGGAAATTAATTCTGACTGGCAAACTCAGTAGGGTACATCGTCTGGGCATCATCGATATGTGTACAAACCTTTGTGCTAATCCATTCAGTAGATGTTTGATCGTTGGACCTTCAAACATCCATAGAGCCATTCAGCATTCAAAGACGTAAAATACTTGCATGCTTAGAAAGACAACTTGTAACTTGGTGCGCCCTCATAGACTTACAGTACTTAAGACTTAGAATGGCAACCAGTAGGAGACAGTGGTGCCAACACAAGGACCCGATTCCTCACCAAGGAGAGAACTCTGCTAAACTGGCAGCGTTACTGGGGATCGAACCTAAGACTCTACAGTAGATGTGCTTTTTACCCTTCACCACTCATTCAATGTGCTACTTAACTAACTTTGGTGATTGTAGTTCAGCTTGAATTGGTACAAATGTGTGCCCTAAACAAACAAAAACGACTTGTCCCTTCACATTGGATCAAAGGGTAAAATTTTGCCTTTCATAGTTCAACTGTGCCCAGACAGAGGAGTAGAAACACACTCAATGCATATCCACTGCAGTAACAAGCTCCGGACCCCAAGACCCCCTCTCCACCTCCTGTCTTACTCTTTAGTTGTAGCAGTGGGAGCTGTCACTTCTCTTCCTGTTGTTACTCTTGCCTCTCAGCAGAGCCCTAATTACCAAAAAGCCACTAGCCCGCTCCTCGACAGACCGGGTCACACCTGGTTAGCAACCCGTTAACCACACACTTATGTCCACAGACAGAACTCAACCAAGCTTAGCAGATGCTGCTAATGTGCCGCCTACTCCCCAGTGAGTCACAAGAAAGCCTACAGTGGGACACTCTCTAGAACCAAAAAAACATTTATTTTTCTGGGGGTTTTTTTTTCTTTTTTTTTGCCTTTTTGGTTGTTTGCTCCAACTGAAAATGCAGATTTCTGTCAATTTGTCTCCTATAATGTTGTAAAGGGTAACATCTTCACAGGTAAGAATGAGTTACAAATAACTGAATTTTGTTAAAGCTTGACAGCCGCAATGAATGAATCCACTGTCAATCAACATGGCCTTCTTTGTGTTTGACTCTTCATTGCAAACAACACAACAATTGTTGTAATGGCTAAACGTGCATGTGTGCGCGCTTGTTCATGAGCGCTCATGTGTCTTGAACTCTTAAACTTAAAAAGAATCATGATTCCTGTTAATGATCGCATTAATACTGATGAAAAGACCTCTGTGTACGAGAGCTCCAAGTACGTGACCTGATGCTCCAACCCCCGAGGATTCACAGAGACACATCAAAGTGATAAAAGGATTCAATAGCACCGATTATGTATCGAGGTTTGGGCTTCCACCTGACTGTGACAGCCACAAGCCATAAAACTCTCACTGCCCAGCTTTAAAACACACACACAGCAGTGTCTTATTACTCCACAAGGTGGTGCCAAACCTAACCACAGTTGTTCATCTTCATCTGTCCTGTGTTGTTACACAGTACAAAAGGATCTCCTGTTTTATCAGCTCAGTGTTCACAGTTCACATCACACCAAAACCCGTGAAGGCATCGACCAGGAAATCATCAATCAGGGCTCAATCAACGACAAGAAAAAGATCAAGACGGCCACTCACATCTGACGCCTCCCCACGTACACCCCGTTATCACACGATGGAATCCACAAAAGGGAGACATCCGTGGCATATAAACACCACTGAAGCATCCATCCCTTCAATCCCTACTGTGTGTAAGTGTATCTGTTCTGTTCATGTTACAAGAACCGAAGCATCTCCCTGACAACTGAGCAAACTCCACCGATGAAGGCCACAAGATGCGGCTGCAAGCTCTGTAAAATCTCTACTAAGTGGGAGGATTTTGTACCTGCTACATGTAAGGTCTAATTACTCTGATCATTTTGCAGTAAGGAGTAAAATTACAACAAATAATGACGTGTTTAATATTTCAAGCCTTTACCTTCCTCCCCTAAAACTATCATCAAGACTCCTCCTGAGGAAACAGCTAATGCTGATCAGCATCAAGGTGAACATCAACATTTATCTATCTATATCTGTAAAAAGTCTGTCCTCTTCAAAAACGTTTCATCCAGTGATATCAACTGAACACCTGCTTCAATTCTGGAGTGAGGAAACACTCAAACGTCTTAAGGATTTGCCGTTTACAGACACAAACCCCTCTCATCTGAAATAATCTGAGGACCTGAACCTGCCCACATAATGTTCCAGCTGATACAGCACCGAGGAAATATGTGAAACATAGTAAACATGCATCTGTCCGTGTGTGTAAGAGCACAAATCTTGTTTTTTAGAACATGCTTTTATGTGTAGGTTGAAGCAGGTCTTAAAGACATAAACACATTGTAAATAAAAGTTCTTTAAAAGGTTAAACTTTATGATTTCTCAACAATGTTCTTCATATTCTTGGTTGTTTTCTTTATGTTGACCAGTGACTGTGGAGTGACTGAGTTTATTCTAATACTGAGTCGTCAATATTTTCACAGCATTACATTCTAAGTGATTTCAACTCTACATGGTTACTGATACTGTACGCAGAGACAGGTGATAAATACTCTGGGAAAATACCATGCAGCCTATTGTCATGGCAACGCCTGCTCTTCTCCCACCTCTTCTGCTTTTGTCTGTGGGTGGGCTGCGCCATTCAGGATTAATCTGGATTAAATCGTGATTCACAATTTTTTAACATTTTAAACGTGTTTTTTTGGACATGATTCTAAACATTGTCTTTACACTGTGTGGACGAACGGATGCAGCAGAGTGACTGGTCTATTTCAACTGTTCTCAACACTTCCTCCCTCCTCTTTATGAACGTTTTAAAGGTGTAAACCTGAAACAACAAACTTACTTATGTCTTTATTATCATATGTCCGCTAAAAATGCACAAGTTGCACCATAATGAAGGGCTGCACCAGAAGTTGAATTTTTAATTCAGATTAGGGTTCAATCTTAGTTTTGCTGAACTTTATAAATCAGGTTCAAATGTAACACCAGCTATGTTGCATGAGTAAAACAGTTTGATCAGTTTAAAGTGTGTACGATTTAGTGTGTACATCTGGCAGTGAAGTTACAGATTGCAACCAATTGAATACTCCTCGCCTCACCCCCCTTTCTTGAGAAAAAGAAACACATGATAAGCTCTGTCTAGTGTCTGGTTTTACTTTTTCTGTTCTGGTCTACTGTAAAAACTTGTCACTGTAGATAAAAAGCTCATTCTAAGGTAAAAACATAATGATTCTTATTTTCAGGTGACTTGATGCCAATGAGTTATGAATATAATATTCCATTTCTGCCATATTTTGTCAAGAAATCCCTCTAAATCTGACATATTAGACCTTTAAATCACCTTAAATAAAATAATAAATACTCGGTACACCTTATCTAAGTTAAGTTTAAGACTTAACCTACTTCTACTTCATTTTATTTCTATACATTTATTTTCTTTTTATTTATTTATTTATTTATATATTTATTTTCCTTATCTCTTTATTGTTTAGTGTTTGATATTGTTTGATCATTATTTACAATCCTCTATCTCCTATTTCATCTCTTTAATATCCATGATTGTACATGAATTATCATTTTTTCTGTATAGATGAAACTGACCACTGATGAATAATGATTTACTCTGTGGCTCAATAAAAAATATTTGATTCAGGTTCAGTAGCACCTTAAAAACTCATCATAATATACTACACTTAATATACTGTAGTTTTACTGTATACAAAGGCTTGGGCCATAAAGGTTTGTATTTTTATATTGATTATTAATTAGCTGTGTCCTTGTGGTGTCGTGTGTCTTCATGTATGTGCATTGTTACTCTTCTTCAGAGGTTACAGGCAGCTTGGAATGATTTGTGGAGATGTCGACAAAACGTGTTATTTATAGCAGCTTCAACGAGCTGCTCATCATCACCGTGACCCCTCCTCTCCTTGCGGGCAGGGGGGTGGGGCCTAGGGTTTTACCTGACGTTGTCGTGCTTCTGGATGTAGATCTTGTGAAACATCATGTCCTCCTGCTTGGCGTTGATGTCAGCTTTCATCTCCATGGCAACGTGGCGGGGAAGCACTGAGAGCAGGAGACGTTCCTGCAAGGAAGCGTGGGCGGGGGAGGTGGGGTGAAAGGGAGTGGGTTCAATGGACAATTATAAGTACGTTAAGAGGTGGAGGCTTTGGCTTTCAGAGGGGAGGCAGTGTGACTAACACGTCTGAATAAGTCTAAGAATAAACCCCCCGATGGTCATGAATAACAGCCTACAAAGTGATTAAACAATTATGTTTACACATAATTACAGCTGAAGGAAAAATACACATCTGCATGAAAACATAATGTGTTAATGTGTATTTATATTAACTGTGTGTCTGGAAAATATTCATCCCCACATGTGATTTTGTGTGTAACCTGCACTACAAAATATGATAACTGATAAAAACATTACTCCTGTTTAAGTAGAGCTGGATTACTTTGGCTCAACACGTTGTGAAATGTGTACAGACAAAAGCATAGAGGACATAAGGAATAAAGTCTGCTATGATTCCCAAGGTGCATGCTTCAAACTCTGTCATGTGAGCTGCTAAGGGTGAGCTGAAGTTTTAAAACATGTAGCAGTTAAAATCACTTCATTTTGGACTGCGGTCCGGGTGCAGGGTGAAATTGAATGCAGTGTCTTGTTCAGATTTGCAACAGGAAAGCTTTCTAAAGCTCTAATAATAACAATAATAATAATTAATAATGTGCCTCTGACTGGCTTCTCCTCAACAGCAATAGCAGCCAAACTGGATGAAAAAAGATTTCTCAGAAATACCAGTAGAAATAATTCCAACTGGGGTGTTGTTTAGCTCAGTTGGTAGAGCATCCGCCCCATGTACAAAGGCTCAGTCCTTGCTGCAGCGGCCCAGGGTTCAAATCCGACCTGCGGCCGCATGTCAGTCCCCATCTCTCTCTCCCCACATTCCTGTCTCTATACAATAAAGCTTGAAAAGGCCAAAAAAATATCAACAAAAAAAAAAAGGAATAATTCAAACTATTGGCCTGTAAACCTGTAGAATTATTAAATCATTAAGGACGCTGCCGTGTTTCTCTGTTGTGGAACATTGAGGATATCACTTAAGGGAAAATTCCAAAAGGTCATTTACAGAAAGGAAAATAGAAATCAGCAGTTTTCTTCCTCCACAGCAGAGAGGTGGTAAGTTTAGGAGAAGATGTGCGTTCAACAAAACAAAAGTGAATGACGGAAAATGTTCCATTTTCCAACTACAGTATATCCCGAACACCACGGCACATCCTGAACTGATCAGCCCCAAACTGTCAGGAGAATGAGATGAATTAAGAACTGAATAACAACTAGCTGTTTGTCTCAGCTGTGAAAATTAAATCGGATGTGGATTTTAATAACTTGGTGGGTTGCACTAAACTGGAGAGGAAGAAACACACGGTTTACTGTATTTCTGTTACTGCATGTGAACGCTGAAGAATGGCAAAGAGTATCAGTGTGCAACTTGCAGCTGCCATTTTCATGATTCAGGTGTGACAGATGAAACACAAACAGATATGCCACGGTATGTCAGGGAATCACATGTGCACATAGTCTCTATTGATTATTAACTTTTAATCGCAGTGAAACATATGCCTGCAATGCGCATGTAAACACTGCAGGCATACAATACACTGCGCTAGACACATGACGTGTGTCATTTGTGACATATGTCTGTGTCTTTATATGTTGAGTATTTTATGTTCTGACATATACTTATAACAGGCAGTGGTGAGAATAAAGGGGCCTCCAGGTTCTCAATCCACAATCATCCTCAATAAAAATAAAGCGATGGAACTGCAAGGATGAGCGTTTTGTACTCTTTATTTACTTTTAACAGATAAAACTTACAAGGCCCGTCACCCGTCACCATAAATCTGCGCTCGCCCTCACCTGCTGTTGGTTTTCCCTCTGGGAGTGAAGGCGAGCCTGGATGCATTCCCTGGTCTCCTGGAAGGCCTGCCTCTGGGAGCCCTCAGCGGGGTAATGGGTGCACACTCCCACGATGTTGGTACAGGAGAAGATCAGCACGTTGGAAACTATCTGTGGAAGAGAAGCAGCATCCATGTGAGACGGACGTCAAAGACTCATCCAGGTTCAAGTCACTGGTGGGGACATTTGTCCCTTGACATTTTCCTTTCGCTCTCCTTCCTGTTGCTCTCTACCAACATAAACTACAACGAAATCAATTCCTTTTGATTGCTCGCATCCAGCTGAGAGATTTTATGCCCTGTTGAACATTAACCTTCACTATGCAGTTGAACAAGGGGACTATAGTTTAGGTGCTGCTGTCTGTATCAGCAGAAAATAAATTTAAGTAGTAAAAGTTCATTTTACTTCTCTATTGCTATAAAACACAATAGGGGCTCACTCTCTTTTGGAGTATTTAAGCATCAAATGTCTATTTATTTATAGAGTAGAGTATATATGTGCACTGCAAGTATACTTTGTTTTAAAAAGTGCTATATAAATACAGTTAGTATCATTATGTCACACCAATCATGGAGTAATGTGAGAATAAAACACAGGGTACACGCATCATAAATTTGACTTACTAATGAGCCATCAGTAGGTAGCCGGTTAATGATTTACATATAGCACAGAGTTAATACTGCTTTACTGTGGATGACAGTACTGGTGCACAATGACCAAGGACAGAACAAGTCTGGTTCTTCTCCAAACAGGTGCATGACTTCTTGGTGACTGATGATGACTGGGAATCCTAACAAAGAACAATGTGTATGCAGGTGTTTATGAATCTGGTGCAAGAAGGTGAACATAGATTTAGTTTGAATCCACACCTGGCCCTTCAGGTAGCTCTAACCTGAGACTTTTCAGCAGCATAAGCAGTTTGTTCAAAGAAGAGTGTTCATTTTGAATCATAGGAACAAACTACTGTATATTAGAGCTGAAACAAGTGGTTGATTG
The DNA here is from genome assembly GCA_946959425.1 of Argyrosomus regius. Classification (NCBI taxonomy): domain Eukaryota; kingdom Metazoa; phylum Chordata; class Actinopteri; family Sciaenidae; genus Argyrosomus; species Argyrosomus regius. The sequence continues at coordinate 24,690,687 of OX336895.1, forward strand.
ATTAGTTGATTGACAGTCAAGCCGGATCAGAAAGCTTCTTATTCTCTTTCATCCATCCATCCATCCATTTTCTGTTACCGCTTATCCTTAACAGGGTCACCAGCTTCTTATTCTCTTGCATCATGTATTTATATGTGTGTATTTATATGAGCCTCAGTTATAAAGAACTTGGCCTGAACTTGGACAGTGAAAGCTGAGGAGTTTGTGCTTAATGTCAAATGCTTAAAACAACAGTCATCATCTGTTCAAGAGCAAAAAGCAGACACAAAATTACATTGGTATTTAGTGCTAAACTATAAACAAAGAAAAACAGATAACACTACAGACTGAGTAAGACCGGGCCGAGTATTGAGCCTTGAGGAACTCCACACAACATTTTAGGCACTTCATAGTCCTTCAGTTTGTTATACTGTATGTTTAGCATTTGGCTCTATATGTGCGACATAAGATCTTCAGACCCTCAGAAAACCCAAACATGCATGTACAGTAAATGTACATGCACTTAAGTTTAGTGCCGACAGTGACCCAATTTATGGAGCGTTATGTAAAAGAGAAACCTAGCTTCTGTAATCGGGGTAGACGATTAGATAAAACTGATATACCCAGCTAGAAAACAAACGGAGTTCTTGGCCATGTAAATACATAACCAGGTTTCAGATCATGCATGATTAATATGTAAGATGAGGAAAGTTGTGCTGAAACAGCAGAGCAGCAGGATGAAAGGAAAGATTACACATAGCGATGCATGCTCATATTGAAATCCATGCAAAGTTCAATTGAAACTCAAACCCACACAAGACCTCTAGAAATCTGAAGAAGTCAGCTTCCACCATTCTGCATTCAACTATTTGAAAAATAATTTCTCTGACTGTGTATGTAAATGTACTGATGATGGGTACCATGAGCTACATAAGTGAGGGGGTTGGACAAACCCTTTGTTGGTGCACACTTGCATGTGTGTACAGTAATAAAACTTGAATTTTTAATTACCAGCAAATTAGTACATTCAGGTTTCATAGACCCCGTCCAAGTTTCCACCTATCAAACAGCTTGCATGCTGTCATGTGTCCAAGGCACCAGTGCTAAAAGACATTGTTTCCATTCAGTGCCAGGCATACAGTGGGTCCTGGGACTGGCAGCCAGCAGCTAGCCAAAGCCAGCAGCCCACTCTTTTCATAGAGCCATTTAATGGGCTGAATCAGGCAGCTGAATCACATTCACACCACGGGCCCCTCTGTTGCCGGAACAAACTGAACAAACACAGCACGTCTTTATCAAGTCAAAAACCCCTCAGCAGGTCTCCATGCAAAAAAACAAGCACACTCACAGGCAGGAGTGGCTGGCGGAAGCCTGGAAGTGAGACACGACCAAGGAAAATTAAGTAACGAGGTGAGAGACAGAGAGAGGGGGTGGTGAATTTAGAAAAGGTTACTCTTTTCTGCCTCTTATCTAACTGAAGTTGACTGACCCACAGAAGACAAATGACCATATGACTATAGATAAATACAGTCAACTGTGACAAACAGTTCTGTCCAAGTGTACAGAAACTGGAAACAAAGGCGTATTTCCCATGAAATTCTTCATTTTGGCTGCTTAAATATTTACTTGGACAGTACTTTTCTTCCCAGTCAGACAAACTTTTGTCAAGGAGCCGACAGTTTATTGTAAATGGCATAAAAGTCTCGGAGGGAGCTCTTAAATAAAGCCAAGCAAAAACAATTTTCATGATCCCGCAGCATAAACACATGAACTCATACAGAATTCAGGAGCTTCTGTCTGTCTATGCTATCAAGGTTATACAATAAAAGGTGCCACTAGATGGAGAACTGCAGGAGAACTCACCCATGCAACATGTTCAGCAGCTCAAAATAGATTTGTCATGTTGAGTGAAGCCAGCCGTGCTTGAAAAGCCAGATATACTGTATGCAGATTAGAACGGAGAGAGGGAGCAAATGGCCCTAATGAAGAAGTAATCTGTCCGAGTCACTCCGGAGACGCATCAAAGACACAATCCTCTCAGCACACGGGAAACTTTCATGGGATTTCTCTGCAGAAGTTGCAGTCACGTAGGTGAAACTGTCAGAATTTTAATTGTAGATCTCTTGACTAATACTGGAATATTATTGGACACATTTTTAATCTCTGTAGCAGGGATGTTTTTGTCCTAAGCTAAAGCTGCTGAAGAGAGAAATCATGATGTTTTCCTGTCCATGAGGGAGTTATTAGCATAACAAATGTGTTTGAGGCATATGATCAGGGTGTACTTTACTCTGGGGAGAACTGTTGTCTTGTACAAAACCCCAGAGGATCTTTTATAGTGTTAAACGTCTGTGTGCCTCTGTAAAGACCAGGAAAACTGACGCGACTCCTGCTTTAAATCAGCTTGAGGCTGTCCAAATTTGACATTTAAAAGGTGGGCTCCTGCTACCTACGGTGGAGTTGGCGGAGCCAGCTGCAGCTGCACATGGAACCTCCACCACAGCCCAGCCTCGTAGCATCCCGCCCCCACACTGCCATGGAAACGGCATGCATCAGATAAAGTCTTTCAACAGGTCAATACAAATATTCCCCAGCAGCAGTCTTATTCTATTAATACAGCCAGTGCTCACCCAAGCCTTATTTGGAAACCTATGGGCTTTTCCTCGCGCAGAGGGAAAGCGAGGGCAGAAAAACACAGCTCGCATGTTTTATACAGAGATCATCCCCAGGGTAAGAACACAGAAATCTATTATCAAATAACTGCGGAGGAGAGCTGATGAAGTCTCTGCTGATTATCGGCCCTCACAGATGTAAATAAATCAATGTCGCAAACTTAACATACATAATCAGGAAGGATCATTTTCAGTAATTTCCCTTGGTGATTCATGCATATTGTTTTTCTCACATCGCTCATGCTGACTCATTTTCACACTATTCAAAACCTGCTGAAGCAAAGACGGTCAAGAGCACTCAGGCAAGTCATTGTCACAGAAAATGGTTAAAACAAAGTCCCCCGAATGATCGAGTACCCGTGACAGCAATGATGCTCTATTATCATGCAGGAAGAGCTGAATTCCCACTGAAGGCAGAAAATGTGATGTAACACTCCAGCAAAAAATAGGCTAATGGTGCTCCCACAGGTATTTTACTCTTTATCATCTGATTAATGGAGACCGCTGCGACAGTGCACACAAGCAAATGCACATCCGTATACATACAGTGCTCAACACCATGAGCACATCTGTCACATCACGTGTCTCTGCAGTCCTGTGGATGCATTAATGGGAGAGAGCCGCTCAGCGCACAACCACGACACAACACACTGATTCATGAAACAAAGCAGTGACTTATGGAAAGTCCAACTCAGCTGTTTCTTTCATTGACTGAGTACAGTAATAATTAATAGTAATTAGTTCCCGTGTCGTATTTATTACCACTGTCAATGTATAGATTTATTTCAGACCTCATACATACAAGTGTGTGCCACACGTAGTAGAATTACTTGTAATTAGGTACACCAAGTTGAAACTAATGCAGTCTGATACAACATCCCTGAACAAGTCCTCACTTCATGGAGGTTATAATGTTCCGTTACAGACGCGTTGATTCAGCTTCATTTTGGAGGTTTTACTTTGTGGAGCTGCGTTGAACTGAGAGGTGCTTCTAATATTTTATCCACCACTTCTATATCAGCAAGGTTAAACTAAATATTAGAAGTTTAGGGCATCAACTGGATCATTGTATGTGATTTGATGTGATTTTTCTATAGAGATTTGTACTGGAAATGAAGAAAGCATCTGTATCGTTATAATATAGCGCAGCCCTAGTGTTAAGAAATGATTCATTAATATTTCATTATCAATTAATTCAACAATAATCAGTAAACCATATATTACGATAGAACATTTTACAGTTTTAAAACAATAAGTAAAATGTTCAACACATTTAACCTCAAAGCTGCAATCATTATTGCCGTCATTTATTTCATTTATCTCATCATCACCTGTAAAGAAAACATGGCTTCATTAACTTCAGTCAAAGAAGGCTCGAGCTGTGAGGGCCAACGTGTCCTGTGCTTGTTTATCACAGGAGCCTCATTGGATTTACGCTGACCTGGGGTCAGTACAGTATTACATTAATGAATTTAGTTCTCACTTTGAGGCGCATGGTTTTGTTTCACATCCAGAAACTCTACACCACTAATAAATCTGCTAATTAAAGAACCATGATAGTAACCATGGAAGGTGCCAGTCCTGCTTTGTGTGTGTGTGTGTGTGTGTGTGTGTGTGTGTGTGTGTGTGTGTGTGTGTGTGTGTATGTATTAATAATTACCAGCAGAGGTAATAAAAACAACAGAGCAAGACATCCTAGGTGTCAATATTTACCCAGCAGTCTGAGTTTCGTCTCTCCCACACCTTTCTTTTTCAGTGTTTACATCCACCCTAAAGCTTAGAGTCTTTTCTGTACTCCACACCTATCGTCACGCCTCCAACAGACTTTTTCATGCTCATGTGAATCTTTCAGATGCCCCATATAATGTCTGTGGAGGACTGGTGGCCAACAACCAGTCAACGCAAGTGACAACAATGGCGACAACCCAACCAAACCACAGTGCAACACATTTTCAATACTTTGACTCTGCCAGCAGGTGAGTTCAGGTGTGAAGCAACACACCCTTCAGACCCCGGTTGTAACATTTGATTACTTTTACTTTACATTCTGGCCTGAGTCTGACTTATCATGAAGCGTTTACTCCGAGTACAGCAGCTTCATGAATCACATGGTTAGTTTGAGGAACACGTTGGTGAAGTTTTGCTGTGAGGTTAGCTTGACATTAGAATTGGAGGACCTTGTTAGAAGCAATGCAGGACAAGTGCAATGAGTCCTCTACCAATATTTGTGAAATTATTCAGGATTTTCCAGTAATACCAGAACCTGACTTTGATTGCAAGCTCACAAAAATTCCTGGAGGAGCCAGCTGAGGCAAACCATGAAGTTTGCTTTGTGCAGGAGTCAGTGACAGCAATAAACAGGCCTCTGTTAACTCTGCTTTGCCCCTTGGTAAATACCGCAACACTGTGTCAGTCCAACTTTTACTTTTAGTTTTGATTACATTATTAAATTCATTACGAGTGCACACCCCCTCTGCGAGCACACAGAGGCACATTGTGTGTTTTAAGGATAAATGCAGGTCATGTGCTTCATGCTGATTACTGTGAGCAGCCCACTGCCAGCCTCATCCTGCAGGGCAATGTACAAGAGGGTGAAAGTCTCTCACGTGAGGCCCTGCAGTTATTTGTTGCTGGATTTTACCTTGAAAGCTGTCAGCTGCTGTATTAATGCCTCTGTAACCAGGAACAAACCTGAGAATCAACTTGCAGGAACCAAGGACACGTTTTACTGCATGAGCTGTGTGTGTAATATATTTCTTATCACTGTGACAATCCTATATGACTGCCAAGGCCGAGTGCACATCCGTACTGTACATTAAATTGATCTTATTTTATGAAAAGCTTTTAGTTTTTATTAGAAATCATTCATGTGGATGTGGACAGCTTCGCCTACATGTACTTACATTCAGCATTACTATATTTTAAAGTCAACATTCACAGTATTTAGTCTGGACCCATTCATCCATTCATTAGCAATGAAAGAAGCAGCAGTGAAACGTTGCTTTTTTCAAATTCACATTTGTAGGTAAACAAACAAACAGTAAACCTACACATACATGACCGCAGACACACACACACACACACACACACACTAGTTGTACAGGTATGTTAAGTGTTTGCGTGCTGTATTGAACATGATCTTTTATCCATCTGTGTTGTAATGCCATCATTGAATGTGAATGCTGAAAAACGTAATGTGGACCATAGAGAAATGTTACAATATGCCTACAATATACAACAAACAAGCACATACAAGCACACTTTACTCATGTTGTATACAAGGCAGTTTTTCTGTGTCTGTAATCTCTTCCAGGAACCGCGAGAAGCATTTTTTCCACTCTTGAAAGTGTGATATGTTTGGTTTAAGAGAGCCCGTCTCAAATGTGAGAGCTACTACTCATTACACTGACTGGACACATTAACGCAGTCCACTATCATATACAATAGTAACCATGGCAACATGGAACAGGATGCAGATAAAACAAAATGTCTACAACTATCAAAACTTGCTTTAAGGTACATTATGTAAATATAAAATGAATATGCTGTGTCATCAGAGATTAAGGAAACATGCTCCACTGAAATACAAGCTTCTTGATAAATGACTATAGTCAGTATGTTTCTTATTTTGAAATTTGCCTTGACGGACCGGGCCGTCTGTTTGTGTTTAGTTCTGTGTGTTTTGATCCGGCTTGATAACTACACGGCTCATGCCGAAGCTCCGGGTTGCCAGATCTACAACGTACTACAGCCATGGAAGCAAATAAAGTGAATCAGCGGAGTGAACGTTAGATTCTGTCCGATTCTTTCCACCTGATCTCTTCTGTAAATCAAAAAAATAAAAGTATAAATTCATCAATTATTTCCCTCGTAAAGTTTCCAAAGACACTATCTACAACACCGCTGTGGGAAGTTATAAAGTCACTAAGTTCAAGTATCGAAATCACGTCATGTAATCATCATCGGTAAACAGCGGGACCTCTTACTGCCCGAGAAGGACGTTTCGTTTACCAGAAGAGGTCTAGAGGAGTTTATTTATGCTGAACCTTACCGCTGTAAAACAATTAGAAAGTCTCTCTCTCTCTCTCTCTCTCTCTCTCTCTCTCTCTCTCTCTCTCTCTCTCTCTCTCTCTCTCTCTCTCTCTCTCTCTCTCTCTCTCTCTCTCTCTCTCTCTCTCTCTCTCTCTCTCTCTCTCTCTCTCTCTCTCTCTCTCTCTCTCTCTCTCTCTCTCTCTCTCAAACAAACCAAATTAAACTTTTTGCTGTCGTTATTTTGCAACACAAACTGAAGTCAGACTCAGACGTAGAAGCTGCTTCATGAACCTTGTTGTGCTCGTTTTGCCCACAGCAACATTAGCACTCAGGTTTTGCATTACTTTTTTTATTTGGAGCTTGTCAGTATTGAAGGAAACAGAAAAGGGGAACAACTGACCCACAGACTGCTCCCCAACCACCAGAGCACTCCCTAGTAGTCATATTTATGGAAAACGCACACCTGTATTCACTCTCTTTTAGCTCTGTCTTGATCTCCACAAACTACTGAGAGAAATTTCTGGCATTTACAGTAATATCTAAATGCTCCACTATGACCCCATTTAACTCATCATTAATATAAAAATATCGATTAGTCAGCAGTCAGCTGAAAGCAGTGTTTGAAACTGAGCAGAAAACTGCTCGTCTGGTGAGTTCACATTTCTTTATTTATTCTTCTTCCCAACAAGTGAAGCCACAAGCCTTGGCACACACTCAAGCATCTTGTGGACCAAGTGTGAAAATGCCCTAAATCATGTCTCTGCCTGTCTTCTGACCTCCAGTGTCACAGCTTGCTCAGCACAGTTCAAGACTGTAGAACCACCAAATAAATATTTATATTGTTCAGAAGCAAAATGTGAAGAAGAAGAAGAAGAAGAAGAAGAAGAAGAAGAAGAAGAAGAAGAAGAAGAAGAAGGAATTTAATAGAGTTGGGCTTTGACTGGGACACCAAATGCTTTCAAGCAGCCCTGATGCCTAACAGGAGATGCTGAACTCCTGGGAACTAAAAGGTCATTCTATGAGTCATGGCTTTGAAGAAGAAAGACAAGCCCGCTGACAAACAGAAGAAAAAGCACGTTTAATTTTTCATCTCATGCATCAAAAGAGAAGAGACAGAGAGGGGACACTGACTAACTAGAGATTCTCCCAAATATAGATCCTGCATTTCAACGCAGGCCGTACAGGAGACACGGATGCTCTGCACTCTTTGATGTCAACACCTCACACTCAAATCTATTTTCCTCCGACGCTTTGAAAACTCCCACAGGAAACAAATCCATTTTTTAATAGCCAGGTGGGTCTGTGCACCCAGCGTACTGCTATCCACCCGGACAAAAGGACAAAATGACAACTTGGAGGAATCCTGTCTGCCTGCACAGATTTATTCAAAGCCGGGAAGTGAAAGGATTCACCCTCATTCTTACCTAAGGCCTCAGAAACAACACACAGCCTTATGAAATGGTCTGAAACAATGCTACAAATATCCTGTAACACGCTCAACATGTTACTGGAGAAGCCCAGAGCTTATGGAGAGAATAGAAGTGGACTGAGAAGGCGTCCTCTAGTCTGCCTGAATGTTGAAACACCATGAGAAACCGTAACGTGTCTCCTGGGACGACTTGTCATGCAATCCCTCGGCTGATCCCACCTGAATTGTTTTGAACATATACACTTTTTTGCATTTGCATTTTTGTTGGGAGAAAAAAAATGGAAATGGAAAAAAAAACCTAAAACAACTTTTCTTGGCAGCAGAGTTAGAAAAGGAGATCGATGTCATGAAGGTACAGCTAGCAGGCAGTTAGCTTAGCTTAACAATACAGTTGAAAACAGCTAGCCTAATTCCATCTGAAGCCCAAAAATCCACAAACCAGCACCACTAAAGCTCACTAATGAACATGTTGGACCTTGTTGGTTTAGTCTGTCTCTTGTCCAAGGGGTCCTTGGGCTGAAAAAGGTTGAAGACCCCTGGCTTAGAGTATATGTTACAGACAAAAAGGACTTTCAATTTAATGTTGTACAGTACAAGTGCACAGTATGTCAGGTGTTTTACTGCTAGTAAGATGTTGGCTGAATTGTGTTTGAACTTGATTTACATAAAAGCATGGTTTGACAAAATGTAATCAACACTGAGCAAACTCATTTCCATTAAAGTATTCAATTGGACATGGACCAACTGTTCTTTGCATGCAAGCATGAGATTGGTGTTGCATTACTTTTGCATTAAACAAAGCCAACGTGGCTACAATATAAAGACGCAGCCCAAAGTGCCCACCCTCAGCCCGAGGGTTTTAGCCACACTAGTGGTTCTATGGATGGCAATGAGAAACATCTCAACAATTATCAGATGGATTGTAATAAAATTTCGTTTAGACGTTCATGGTCACCAGAGGACGAATCCTATTGATTCTGGTGATCCCAGATTTTGGTTTTGACAACTATTTCAACAACTATTAGATGAATTGCCATGAAATTTGGTTCTGATATTAAAAAAAATGAGGATGAATCATAATAGACCAATCCCAGCACAGGTGTTACCAATGATACTTATTAGGGTTCCAACACAAGAGTAGGAGACAGTGTGAGGATTTAGCCATCCTAACCATTGGCAGTCTAACATATGAGTGTTTTGAACATACTAAAAACTGTAGGTCACAGTCTCCATCCTCAGTAAAGTGTAGGCCCATTCAAGAGCAGTCCAATGAGATGGACATAAAGTTGGCTGCACATTTAGAAGTGGTGTTTTATATCTTTGGATGTCTACTTTTAGTACTTTTACTCCTGTGTAAGCCATATTTGTGTCTCTGTGCCAGTTGGCTGTCTATTATCAGCCTTCAATGTCTTCTCCAAAGAGCCAACCGTTAACTCCCTATTCAACTGAATAAGCAGTAAGCGGTCCAATCAAAATCCGCTTATTTCTCAGAGAAAAATTACTTTTTTTCATAAAGCTGACAAGGTACAACAAATCACAAGACTTGAAATGGATCAGTGGAACCTGATCTGAGATTTTTATTAGCAGGAAATAATGAAAGAGAGAGATCCCCTGACTACAGGAGTTATACTTCACATATTAAATATGTCCAGCCTGTTCTAACAAAATCTGTATTTCCTGCACGATCAAAGGGAGCTTGAGCACTTAATGTTACTGCAACAAACGCAGTATAATATTATGTGCGAGGATCGTGGCTGTCTCAGGAGTAACAGCTAAATGAAACTAATAATTCCTGTTTAGGGAAAATAAATAGTGGATGTGTGTGAGAGAGACAGGCAGAAAGTGTGTGTGTGTGTGTGTGTGTGTGTGTGTGTGTGTGTGTGTGTGTGTGTGTGTGTGTGTGTGTGTGTGTGTGTGTGTGTGAGTGTGAGAGAGAGAGAGAAAGCTTAGTGAGAGAAAGTACCTAGCCTCCAACATACCAAGCATACCATCTCTGACCCAGCAGGGGATAAATATTAATGCTTAGCCTCAGTATATGTGCAACTCTACCCTATTCTGTATATTTACATGAGGACTTTGAAAAACAAGGCAAAATATGTAAAATAAGTAAGCCACTGTAAGCCTCTAAGAACAATAGAGAGTTGTAGGAATGAATCCTAAAACCCGGCGACATTTTTTTTCACTACCCCTCGTCTCGAAGTCGGTGGGTTTGTAGTTACATGCCTGAAATAAGGTTTTTGAAGCTTTTACGCGTCTTAAAAACATTGGTTGCTAACAAGTGTCTAAATGAGATTTCACAGGTTGTCGGAGGAGATTAAATCGTATATAAATGAATTAATAATTTAAGACATCATACTGAACACAGCTCAGAGCTTAGTGGTGGCAACGCTGGTATCTCATTTCATTATAGCCAAACGTTAGCTTTATATTTCTAGCGACTGGATTTATGCTTCAAAAATCATGAAAGTGGTGTTTATTCTCAGAGTTTACTTTCTGCAATAATCCAAAGAATCCCATTGGTGTTTTGTAGAGGGAACCAGGGTGATGTTACCTTCCAGGTTGGCCCACAAAAATACAGTAAAATTAAATTAAATCATAACATATTTAACATTATATTTGTAATGTTCACCACTCCACTCACATATGTAGCAATTGTCAGATCCCAAAACATAGAAAAATGAAAATCATGGAATATGGGACATCTTGGATAAGTAATAAACCCTCTGATGTTATAATAAGGCTGTCGGCCTCCTAGGTCCCAGTGTTTTGCCTATCTGTCCATCTTGTATGTCTCTCTCTGTTGTGTGTGGCCTCTGGTTTACTGCTCACCTGCCTGATCACCTCACCACCTGTATCTCGCCATCTAATCAAACTCTGCAGTACAAAAGACCGGCTCTACCTCCCAGAATCTGCCAGGTGTTACGGCCGCCACTGGCTGCCATGTAGCCTGTACTAATTGTATGATTCCCTGCCGAGGAGTGGCCTCTCTGGAGCTGGGACCACCTACTTTCTGGTTGCTGTTCCCTGGCATCTGTGATTGGTAGGACTGATTCGACCGAGCCTGCCAACCGGGGAGTCTTCAATCAACACCAGCTGTGGTTAAATGGCTTGTGTGTCCACAGTTCAAGGCGGCTGTGAACCAGTGATCAGTCTGCCTTGCTGTTGGTTGCACACTTTTGGTGTTAGTCTAGAGAGCCTTTAGGGAGTGTTGTATTGCCTGGCTGTTGCCAGTTTGAGTAGTTTGTTTCCGTGCCTTTGGAATCCTTGTAAATTGTTTAGTTTGATACCGAGGTTTTTTTGTTGAGACCTAAGTTGCAGAATAGCTGCTAGTTTGTTTTGTCCAACCCTTTGTAAGCTTATGGGTGCTGACCTCCTTTTGTTCTTTAGAGTATTTTGAGCCAAGAGCCAAGTAACTGTGTTTCATTTAACTTCCTTTTGTGTATTAGTTATTTGTCAGCACCTGTATAGCCTCTTTTGTTATGTTTTCTGGAGCAAGCGCTCGTTCACTGGTTAATTAAACTCCTGACTTTAACCAGAACCTGTCCAGTTGTCACTTCCATCTCATTTCTTTCCCAATTATATGTTACTGCTCCCCAACACGAGCTGGGTCGTAACACAGGTCGTTCAGTCTCCATCGAGGTAACATGCGTCGGCAGACACAGATTTTTGTGAGCCTGTTGTCAATTTTTGCTATCCCTGTGGTCCAGGAAATCCCTCTGTCTTCCATCTGCCACACTCAACCTCCATGGTGGTGGAATAAAACCAATGTTTAAAACTGCAGTTCGTCAAACGTCCACTTGAGGCCGGCTCCAGAACAAGTCAGTCTCCATGTTAAAATGTCAAACTTCACAGCAGAAATAAACATGTTTACAGCCTGGTACAAAAAACAGTTTTGGTCTCTATAGATAATTTCCCCATTCATGACAACTGTACTGAGGGTGAATTTATATACAACTCACCTGTTCAAATGATATTAAGGCTTAAAGTTATGCAGAATTAACAGTGTGCCCGCTTACCTTACCTTACATACCTTTTTTACAGCAATTATGTGGCTTAAACAGGAGAAACTAATAACATCATTAATTGCTGCATTGCACTGCAGTAATTGCCCAAACGGAGCCATCATTAATCAAACGTGGCATTAAGTCAGGCAGAGCTGATTGGGATCAGCTGTTTGATTCATGTTTCACAATCACTGGCTCTTTCACAGCTGCGTGGAGATCAGCTGACTGAACTGAAACCTTCGGTCATATTCATGTACAGTGCCAACGCCGTTTGCTGCCACAGCTCCCTCCATGATCCCAGTCACCTACTTGTGTTTGCCAAATGATGGCTATGACAAGCCAAAATGTGTGAAACAGGTCTATGGAGAAACGTGAGTGTTCTGTTGCTATGTAGCAAGGCTACAAGAGTCAGGTTTGCTGTCAGTTCATTCCAAAATCTAGAAGCGCATGTTGATGTCAGTTTCACAGTCAGTAATTGTCTTTTGTGTGTAAATGTTCTAGACAAAGTTTGACTTGAATATTTTTTATAGAATTTTAGTTCATTTCAACTTGGCCCCTTTTTGTTACTTTAAGTATGGTTCTTATTTTTAAAAAATGCAATCAGTTGACCCTTTTTGGTGGGGTGGAGCTCATGTTGGAATGTTTTCAACTTCCAGTTAAGTTATTCCAAACTTCCACAAGTTAAAATAGCAGCCAGGGAGCACAGGAACCCACCAACGAAACAAGCATTACATACGGTCTGAACTTGTGGTTTCAGGGATTCTGGACAAGTGCTGATAAAGTTCCAGCTTTATGTTTAGTTCCTTGATCAATAAATGTCCAGCAGGGGAGTTGAACACAGGGACATGTAAGAGTGTCAGCTAGCTGTCCCATGCCCCTCTGCACTGCCTCCGCTTGTTTCCACAGTTTTATCCACACGGCCCTTGTGATGTTCTGTGTCTGCCCGTCTGTTGTGTTTGGGTGTCTGGGAGCCAGCGGCCATGACAGTTCTGTCTGAGTGATCAAACACACCCACGCTGTGATTTCCACAACACTGAGCCAAAACAGACTGGAGGCCCTGGAAGGCTGTTGGACCGAGTCTCAGTTACAACTGGCCTGTTCAGTGACAGTTTACACTATAACACCTTTCAAAATATGCCAACTGCAGCCCTGAGCCTGCCAAAACCCTTCAGACTGTTGTTTGGTAGTGTCAACATTCCCCTACAACATATCTCTACATATCTACAACACCATATCTCCAGAGTGGTCCAGTGAAGTGTGTGGTACAGAAGAGCATCTTTATAATGACCTTTCGGTGCTTGTAAGAGGTGCTTCTTATGTCATCATCTCAATTACTGTATAGCAAAATCACCAGTCAAATTTGACTAAATATCATCCCAAATACATCTCACCATCATCTGCACGCAAAACTAGTGTGTTTAACAAGAAGTAACCTCCGTGGCTGTTAAGTCAAACCAATGTGTAAGTGCCAAAAACTGTAGTTCCTCAAATAGAAGTGAGGCTCCAGGAGTGAGTCAGTCTCCATAAGTGAGTCAGTCTCCATAAGTCCCCATGTTAAAATGTCCAACTTCACAGCAGAAATAAACATGTTTACAGCCTGGTGCAAAAAACAGTTTTGGTCTCTATAGCTAATTTCCCCGTTCATGACAACTGTACTGAGGGTGAATTTTTATACAGCTCACCTGTTCAAATTATATTAAGGCTTAAAGCTATGTTTAATTGACAGATAGGTGGCTTGTTTTTGCACCCAGGTGTCATCCACTCTGCCACTGCTCCACCCACAATCCACATCTTAGCCGATTTTTAGATCAGCCGGGAGGCTGCCAAGATGGCGGCGGCCAGAGCCACCACACTCTGAGCTTCAAAACGGCTCTTCAGAAACCCGTGGGTGACATCACAGATTCGATGTCCATTCTTTTTTACAGTCAATGGTCTTTAAGCGCTTCATTGCAGTTTTATTTTAATCTTATCAAGTATGTTATACATCTGAGTCTAAAAACTATTTTTCAGCCAGTTTCTAACTGAAAACCACCAGATTTCCTACAGATCTCTAAATGTGTAAAAGCACATTTTAAATATGGTCAGAATGGAAATACAAAATGTACTTAAATCATTGGCTTTAGTCTTTTTCCTCCTCTCTCTTTCCAGTCCTTTCAAAAAAACTTACAACTGGTTTGCAACTTTTGGTATTCTAAGAGACTTGATCACAGACAAAAATGACTTGATACAAATGAGGCTTTTACAGTGAGCAGATGTATGATTAACATACATGAACATAACACTAGTTTACCAGAGTACCTGAGCTCATAATACAGTGTGTCTGTTTTCTGTCTCTGCTGGACTCTTTGATCCAGCACCTGCAAAAGCTTTTTTTTTTTTTTTTTTGGTGTATGTGCATGTTCATCTTTTACTCCATTTGATATGAAATCCCAGATTCCCTCAGAAATAAAGCAGTGTAGTTACAGTTCTGAAGTGATTAACAGTATACAGGTCTGTGGGTGTATTTCATATTTATGCTACAAATAAATTATTTAAAGAAATATCCTCGTCTGGCTTTTAAGATGTACTCTGCATTGCATTTGTCTGTGCGTGTGAATTGTTGCACACACATTGATGCATATGTACGATGATAAAGAGCGATGTCATCAACAAAAGTGTTTAAAAGCCTGTAAGAGTTATGAAGCTTACTAATTTCTGAACCCCCAAGTGTCAAGATCAAATATGCTTTTTTAATGATTCTAAAAATAACAGTCTAGATTGTGCTTTCAAGAGATTTACAACTGAATAACTAGCGCAACATTCTCCAGGTTATTCAGACTTTTTACAAAAAGGTCAATCTTTCTGTATCATTTGCAACTATGGTTTGAATTACAGCATTGTATTCCATGACCCACAGAAAAGAGCTAATTTAGTAGAATCTGGCATGTTTAATTTTGATGCTATTGAATTATGTTTGCTTACAGAACCTGCTGTAGTAATAATGATAACAGAGATGTTTCAATGATTTTGGTATCCCTGCTCAGAACTAGTCATGTTATAGTAATGGGATTACATTTTTCTAGCGTAACAACAGTGGAATTGGAATTAAATTACAGTAACATACTGTTAACATTTTTCACATGTTAAATACTGAAGATGTGACATGTGAGTGTAAGTGAGCTTTAGAGTTGTTCAGGTACCTTTGACATACTTGCCTAATGAAAAGTAATGCAAACTTTTGCTGTTGGGTAATCAGTAAAGTTGTGAAATTACTTCAAATTACTAATGTACGTGATGAGTGACACACTGGGCAGTCTCCCGAAAGGCTGGTGTTTTTCATAGACAGTATAAAGGATGGGCATCATGTCCGTGACAGCTTTCTAAAAGAGCTGTTTTGAAGCTCAGAATGTGGCGCCTCTGGCCGCCGCCATGTTGGCAGTCCTGCCTCTTCCGTCTACCGGCTAATCTAAAAATCAGCTGCTCAAACAAGCCCAACAGCACCTGTCAATGCAAGCGGCCATGCTGTAAATTCTGCATAACTTAACACCTTAATATAATTTGACTGGTTACGTAAACATTCATCCTCAGTACAGTTGTCAGGAACTCCTGTTCCTGTTAGCCATAGAAACCAACACTGTTTTTTGTACCAGGCTGTAAACATGTTTATTTCTGCTGTACATTTGAATTCTTATGGAGACTGACTCGTTCTGTAGCCAGACAGTTTTTGGCACTTCTACGTTGGTTTCACTTCACAGCCACAGAGGTTGCCGCTTGGTGTTTTCCCTTTAAAAAGTTAAGACTTAATGTAAATGTTGTGTTTCTGGTCAGCAGCTATCTGTTCCACAAGCGCCTGATTTCCAGGAACGTTTAACCCCAAGAGCCTTTCTTGTATCCCAGATACATATCTGTACAGCTCAGCATTCATAAACAAGACAGACATACACCCCTATGAATCCCTGAGGGAATTGTTACACATTACAGATGTATTCATATGAATGCTGAAGTATACTGGCCCATTCAGGCACTCATACAAAACAACTAACTAACAACAGTGCTTCTGTTTCGACAAGAATGCCAGAGGTCCTCTTCCAGCTATTAGCTCTTGTTCTGCTGTGTTATTTCTGACAAGTTAAGCTGAGATTGCCGTTAGCAAGGCACAAGACTGAGGAGGAGAGTAGCACATATCAAACGCACCTTGGTGTTTTCATGGCAAGAGTTTTCTGTGGATGTGACTGCAGGATGGATGGATGGGTGAGAAAGAAGAGGTGTTCACTATTATTAGAAGGAATAATTGCTTAATTTCCTCTTATAATGCACGTCTCACACCTTTTAATGGTTTGATGGTGGGTGGATTCGTCTTTCAGCGTAGATGAGAGCAAGGGCGTCGTGCTTCATTGTTCAAAGCTCCCGTTAGCGAGTCTTAGTAAACCTGTTAATGTACAACTCTGCAAAAAAGAAAAGCTTCTAGTAGAAGTCCAAATGTGGTCATTTCTCTGTGGCACTTGTCAAGAGGAATAAATTCTAAAAGGTCCACATCAATGTATGCTTTCTATAAATCGTACTATTGTACTCTGTAAAGACTTTCTGTAGCATATATTTTCCCCCACAAAAATCACACCTTCCTGCACACGTTTACAAGCCCTCGCAGGCTGGTTCGCTCTTTTAAGAGTGGAAATTTGGCACAGGAACTTATGCTTAACATACAGCATCAGTGAAACTATAACGCATAGTCACCCAACTTTTCACCGGCGTACTCTTGTTGAAATACTGCTCATGTAGCATATTAACTTTGAAATGTACCAACAATCCAAACAAACGTTCTTAGTTTTTATCTTGGTGGAAGAATCTCATACAGAGGACTGTGGAGTTTGAGGCATTGTGAGCTGTAAATAACTAAACCTCATCACTCACGTCATTAGGACTCTTAACTTCAATTTTTGAGTTGTATAAAGTAGTTTAACTGCCTGCAACTTCAAAGTTCAACTTCAATGCAATTCAGAGACAAATATTGTACTTTTTACACCGCTGTATTCATTTGGTAACTTGCTTTACTAATTACTTTGCTGATTTAAACCAAGGTTTTATTGATCCACAATCGTGTATACTCACACAGTCATGGCCAAGCAGCAACCTCTGTTTCTGTGAAATGAAGCCAATGCAGAAGTGCCAAAAACTGCAGTTCCTCAAACGACCACTTGAGGCTGGCTACAGCAAGAGTCAGTCTCCATAAGTTCCCAACTTCACAGCAGAAATAAACATGTTTACAGCCTGGTACAAAAAACAGTTTTGGTCTCTATAGCTAATTTCCCCGTTCATGACAACTGTACTGAGGGTGAATTTTTATACAACTCACCTGTTCAAATTATATTAAGGCACATAAAGTTACACATAATTAACAGTGTGGCCACTCTGATGGACTGTTTGAGCCCACAGGCGCCATTCAACCCACCGCAGCTCCACTGATGGTCTATGTCTTTGCCGACTGAGCTTCAAAACGGTGCTTCAGAAACCATCACAGATATGACGTCCATATTTCTACTGTCTATGGTCACGATACTGCCAGTGTGTGTTGTCTAGTAGATATTGTTACCAATCATTACCATTCATCTGATGTAGAAGCAGCAACCAGAACCCAAACAGAGTAAAGACCAAGTCAAGTCATCAAATGAAGCCCTACTCTTAATCAACTACAAATGTAAATGTGTTTATTTTTGAAGATTTAGATCTGAAAGCACATGGACGACAACAATCAATGTAGAAAAGTGATTTTTCAATTAGTCCCTAACTACATGTTATCCATAGTTTAATATCAAGAGACAGGAAGAACCACATCAATGAAAACCACACACGATCACTAAATTAATTACAAAATAAAGTTACAACTAATACTTACATTATCCTATGCCAATTCAGCTGACTGATTTAATAAATCTGCATCATAAACATGTCAGATTGAATTGATACCACGTGAAGTGATTATCTACATGCTGACCAGACTGCCCTGTAGCCTCTTCAATGAGAAACACGTCAGTTTTTTAAATTACCGTGCAAACATCTGAATTGTGTGTGTGTGTGCTGCTCAGAGCATTTTCACCACTGCTGGATGAAACTTCAGTCCTCTGTCCATATATAATTTTAAGACAGGGTTCCAATATGAGTGCTCTACTTCAAACCTGAGCTGTAGTATAATTCCCTGGGATCCACATACTGCCTGCAGTCCTTCTTCTGTGGTTACACTCACTGGAATTCACTAACTATGATTTAGTTTACGAGGAGAGACATGGATCAGGGAAGCTCCATGAGGATGACAGCTCTAACAAATCCCCTGACCTGTGGCTCGTGAGCATTTGTATCCCGCTCAGTCTATGAAGGAGCCGAGGTTAAAACTCCATCCATATAAGGCCAGGTGGGGAGACTCGGAGCCTTATCACACCCTGTTACCGCTCTGCTTTGCAGTCATAATACATGTGGGAAGCATCGCTGGAGAGGGATCTGAGGACTGAGGTTTTTCCTTGACAACCAGCCACAGAATAATGATAACCTCAGAGCTGAAAGACGGCTCTTCCCTCCCGATATGGACCATCTGTAATTTCAGAGCCAGTTTTAGCTCAATCTAACCAGCGCTTTCTAAATATAAAAAGAATAAACAGATGTGCAGACACAATTTTTTTTTCTCTGAGTGAGAATAAATACACTCGGACAACAGTTTGTCTCTCTGAGGGGAAAACCATTTCCTTTGTATAACATTAGGATGCTATAGTTTGCGTTACAGGACTGCAATCAGTACCACGCTGTGTAAATGTGTTACATAAAACAACAGGAGAACATACAATACATGTAAGCTATTAGATTGATTGGTTGGATAAAAATATGTTGTTTGGATGTGTCACTTTCTGATCAAATCAATCATAAAAATAATCAATAATGAAAACAATCATCAGTTGCAGCCCTAAATCTGTCAGTTGAGAGTGTGTCTGTTACATGCCTGCTCTCCATATGGAACATTTGTGCCCCGAATTCTTCTACTCCCAATGCAGGAGGGGTAATTGGCGATGGGCATGCTGCCCCACATCCAGCCTCTGTCATGCACTCTTCCTTCCAGAGCAGGCTGCTTTTATGTCTCTCTCACAATGGTGCCTCTATAAAACTATGAAGGGGTCTTTGGGAGCTGGAGTGAGGGTTTGATGCCAAGTAGACCAAATTTGTCTGCGGTTTAGATCCAGGAAACTGGATCATTTGTCTTATGGAACAGATCTGAAACACGAACATTTACATGAAGTAAAAATACATCAAATTTCACGGCACAGATCTGTAAATAGGCAGCGTGATCAGTTCCGTAATTATCATATCAAGGAACATTTCTCACACTATTATTTCAATGGTGAGTCATCTGTAAATGCGCCAGTGAATCTTTTGTATGAGTAACAGAAAAACACAGTATTTCCCTCTCTCCCTCAATCAACCACCTGACGACAGGACAATAGACTTGCATTCATTACTGATGATAATGGAATTACTTTCCACAATTAGCATAATGGCACATAATGGGCTCAATGGACTCTTCGTGCCACCTTTACAAAGGCAGCCTGTGAGGCACATTATCTTACCGCGCATGCAACCTCTATACATGCTTCGATCAGATCGCGGCTCTTCACCAACACGATCTGAACAGAGAAATAGTTAGAACACTCTGACTGCTTCTTTCATTCCATGCTACAAGAATCTGTAATAAAACGACTGCCCTCTTCACAGAGATGTGCAGAAAAGATGAGTTTCTGGTTTCCTGGTGTGTTCAAAGGAAGTTTCATGCTGGCGTGGAGAAAGACTGAGAATATAGATGGACAGCAGAGATGCTGAGCAAATTTTGAGTTGGTGGAGACCAAAACTGAGATAAAAGTAGAGTGAATATGGGCAACTTCACATACGGGTGGGCACAAACACAAATACTTTTTTCGATACCAATCTGCATCAGTTTTGGCTGCAAACATGGACTTGGAACTATGGAGATTCGTAATTTGCCTTTTTTTCTGTTATATGGACTACTTCACGATGCAGCGCTGGCATACTCTCTGTGGAAAGACCGGAGATCCCTGCTAAAGTGAGGAAAATGAGACGGGGATGCAGAGCTGCATCTAAGCTCAGGGAGGGGAATAGACGGCACAAACCATGCGTGCTGTCTGTTATCGTGGGGAATTACGATCTCTCCTCATTCAAATGGAGGAGCTAACAGAGCTAACCATGCTACAGAGGGAACAAGAGTGTAGCATCACAGAGACAGGGCTGAATGAACTCACTTTCGGACTCGTTGTTAACTCTGGACGGCTTTCAACTTGTGAGAGTGGACAGCTGAAGACAGACAGAGGGCTGAAGACAGACAGCAAAGGAAGGAAACCAGGTTGCTGCAAAAAGGACTCAGCCTTTCATACTTGGGGCATCCAATATTGTGGGCACAGCTTGTTCTGATGCCCCTAAGAGGTCAGAAACAATGACTTCTGTTGTTTTTGTGTAACTTAGAATTGGTGTAAATGCAAGCCCAAACATATGCAGAGCAACCCTTTTCACGTCACACTTAAATGTGAGCGTTAAACACGACAAATGGCCAAAAAACGGACGCTCGCTCCATGAACAAGTGATAGAACAAATGGAGAATGTAACGTTGGCAAGGACCTGCTGTGTCTAATCAGCAGCTTTTGCTATAAAGGGAAACATATGGCCAGGTGGAAGGAGGAACAAAACAGTAAATGAGAGGGGGCTTCCCTGAAGATCACAGATGGATGGTTTTACGCATGAGGCCCGGAGATGTACACATCAGAATACAAGTTGTATTCATGAGGTTCAACCTGAGATCTGATTCCTGTTCCAGCTGTGTCTTTCGACAGACGTAGAGATTTGCTGTCTCCGTTCATCGAGTGCCTCTGATTCATTGATTATGAGGTAAGCCTGCGAGACGGGAGAGGAAAACATCCCCTGTGCAGCTGGCAGAAAGAGGGACTCACCTAATAAAAATGGATGTGGCACAACACACACTGTCAGGCAGAAAAACAAAACATAGTGTCCTCATTTCAGGCTGGTTTTACATTAAAACACTTTACTTAGTCATTGCTATTCTTAAAAAGCACCACTCTTTGTCTGTGCTTACAACAAACATCTCTCCAGCTAAATGTTACAGGTCAAGAAGTTTACTCTGGACTGAAGTCTTGGACTATGAGGTCACTCCGGCCGTGGACAAAAATGGCACACAAAAATAAAGTACTAGTTCCCCAGGCTGGTAGGTCTGTGGACTTGCTCTTTCTGCCACCGTTCACATACAAACACTGGTGCAGTAGTGGAAAAGGGCACAATCCTTGAGAAAACAATTTGGTTGCACGGCAACAAAACAACAAGACAACAGGAGGAATATGTCTGATAAGAAAACTATTTTTAAAACAGTATTTCAGGGGAGTCAAAAGAACATTTGAATTCATGTGTGCCAGCAATAGCTGTGACAGAAAACACAACATTTGTGATGTTGACACAATCCCTCTACAATTCCTCTCACTGTGAGACAAATGCCTCGTTAGAGTTATCAGGAATGCTAAATGGGAGCTCCACGATGACTAAACCAAAGAGGTATGTGTGATAAATGCAGCTCTGTACAATTGTAAGGGAAGTTTTCTCATGCTGCCTACAGATGACAGCTGGGTGTTTAAAGCTGCACAACGGAGAAAACACAAGCACCAGTTGCACTTATGATTAATCTGGGCATCCACCTGCATGAGCGAGGAGCTACTTTAACAATTGCTTCAACTATTAAACTTGGCGAGTTTAAAGCAACATTATGTAACTTTCCTAACATGAAATAATAGGAATCATTTTGATGCTACACTAATGTAGTGTAATCAGGTGAATGGTGCTTCATTCCCAATCTGCGGCATTTTTGTAACTTTGTGCTCCGGGTACGATCACCCACAAGAAGTATGTAGTGCTTAATGGCACTAAGTCACACACCATCGACTATTTCACTGATTTAGGAGAAACTGGATCATATTTTATGGAGAATTTTTTTTTTTAGTTTTCTAGTTTTCCCTCAGATGTTTGTGCATCAACTCGCTGTGACTCACTGTGTGAGTTTCCTGATGGACAGCGAAGTAAACTGCTGCAAACCGTAGCTGTTGTTAGCTCATGTTAGCTCAGTCTGTTAGTCTGGCCGCCAGGATTGTGAGTATTTTTGGATTTCAGGCCCAGAGTGTGCAATAATGCTGACAGACACACAAGAATGTAATAAGCTAAAAAACTAAGAAGAGAAGAGGAAGGAGTAAACGAGCTGCCAGACAAGAGTAAATGTGGGACTGAGTTTTACTTTTAGCTGGGCTGACTGCTGTTGGACTAGTAAGTAACATTAGCTGGCTGCTATGTCTTGTGTTGTTGACCTTGCTTGATGTTTGGCTGTTAGCAAAGTTGTCGACTCGCTAGTTTTCTATCATAAGTAATGTAATCAGAACACACGTGTACAGCTGTCTATATTTACCCTAACATTATTGCACTCTGAAACTGGAGGCACTAAAACACAAAAATACCAATTTCTACATAACGCTGTTTTAATATCAGACATTGAAAGAGAAGCCTGTCTGAATGTCTGTAGATGACTGTAGAACTGAATGGACTGTGACAACATTCACATGCAAATTATGAGCAGAATAGACAACTGAATAGTGTGTCTAGGGTGAATATGAGAGGGGA
This sequence comes from Argyrosomus regius, assembly GCA_946959425.1. Classification (NCBI taxonomy): domain Eukaryota; kingdom Metazoa; phylum Chordata; class Actinopteri; family Sciaenidae; genus Argyrosomus; species Argyrosomus regius. The sequence goes on from OX336895.1 coordinate 24,713,501, forward strand.
AAAAAAATAAATAATTAAATTAAAAATCATGAAATGTTTTTTGGAAGGAGGCCTGAAAGGAGAGGTGAGATTTGTTTTTGGTTGGATACTTTCAAAAACTAGCTAGTTTCTCCAATGTTACCTACCATAACTTGTTAACATGATCTTTAAAACTTAAAAAAAAAAAAAAATAAATGTGTCATGACTCATGCAAATGACACATTAACAGCAGTGACTGACTGAAATGAATCCGATGTAGTGCCCGGTAATAGAATCATGTAGAGAATAGGAACAGCAAAATCAGCAGCGAATCAATCAGAACAGAAGCAGCATTTTTTCTGTGTTCATTCAGAGAAAGAGTCTCTTGTCTTGATTTGTTCAACTACAACTGAGACTGTGGGACAATTCTGTCTAGTTTGCCTTTGTTTTGGTACATAAATGTAGCTCATCGCACTGAAAACATGAATAAATAAAAGACCTTCATTCAACAGTTCAGCTGCATTGTGTCGTGGACCCTCGTCGACCAAGAGGAAATGATTGTGCGCTCTTTCATGGCTGTGTCACGGACATATGTTTCAGATGCCAGCACACTTATAGGGCACATTTTTAGAGGTCACAGCTCTCATTAAATCCGTGACTCATTCATGAAGGAAAAAATGGAGAATGGGAGAAACCGCAGGGAAAAGCACGCTTGTCTTCCTCGTATCAAAGAGCTGTCAACAGCAGGCAATACAGCAGCCGCAGCAGGTTGACCATTAGGTTCCTGACAGTCACTCACTACAGCAAATAAACCGCATTAATGCTGAGGTCATGGGACTATGCCATCACATTCAATTTAAAAGGTGTTGTTTGCCATATACAAACCAAAATCATCTTTATAGATCTTTTTCACAGCAGCCATTTTGACATGAAATAGTTGGCAAACACAGGCGTTACCAACGATACTGAAGGTTCAGTTCCATTCAGGTCAAACAGAGTCAGGGTGCTCCTGTGGCACTCACTGGAAAGTCTCTGCTACACTAAATGGAACTGAACCTTAATACGTATCATTGGTAACACCTGTTGACCTACTATTTCATGTCAAAATGGCTGCTGTGATAAAGGACTATTGTATTGTAACATAAAAATAAGGAGGACATGTTGGTAGTACATCAAGAGTGTATTATCTTATTTGTACTATAGCCAATGCAGTCAAATCATCATCTGTCGTAAAAAGAATTTTCTATTAACAAAGCTGTCTAATGTTCCCCAAGGCCGGCATGATGAAATATGACTGCAAGAGACTGCACTGAACCAACAGCAACAGATCATTAATAAATAATATGAAACTGTAAATTCATGACTGCGTATATCACACCATCAACCTGCTGCAATCTGTTAAAAATATCTGTTTTATAACCGGAGTAAGATTGCCAACATCTACTGCAGATTTATTTCTAAAAACAAAAAAGTGCTTCATTGCTTCTCAGATACAGCACAGCTAACGTGTCCGTCCTTTGAGCTCTATGAAATGCACTTCTTTCTTCATAAAATATCTGAAAAGTTGAAGTTGCTTCAAAGATTCCGACATTCATATACTGTATTGTGATTCCTTGCTTGTAGTCTTCTTCTTGACCGCCTTTGCTGCAACATTGCACACTCTGTTTATTGTTACCACCACCTGAAGATCAGTGAAACCAGGCAGGAATGTGAATCACATCGCCCACATGCTCGTGTGAGTGCATGTGTCCTTGTGTGTGAGAACAAACAATGAAGGTATCTGCTTATAAAATTTTTTTAAAAAAGGTTCCTTAGAGCTACTGGTGGACATAAGCTCGACAGGGTGCCTTTAAGGCATGATTCAGTCTGTGGCTACAGGATATGATCAAAAGTTGAATCAGAATCAACTTTTGGAGAAGCGCAACTCAATGCCACGCTGCGATGGCCAATCCGACTGGTCAAAGTCCTCCACAGTCTGAAATGTCACTGAAACTGCGTGTTATCCAGTAGTTCATGGACTAAACTATGATAATCTATCAGCTGTATTCTGGCTTGGTTTATTTTCATGTACCCAGATACTACGTTTGTATCTGGCTTACAGTCTGCTGCAAAAAAAGTGACACCAAGAAGTTTCCTTTGGTCAGTGTCTGTCTGTTTAAAAAAAAAAAGAGACAGCGGTGGTCAAGCAACACAGATAGTGAATGAGAATGAGGAAGCGGCGATAGCAAGAGAGCCAATGAATCAGAGAAATAAAGTTATTTTCTGATTGTTTCATAGCGATTTCGTGCATCACAAATAAACACACCCCCTCACAATGCTGCACGGCCCTGAGGCTGATCACCGCAACACCTGAGTTGGTCTTTTATTCTTTGGAATACGGCCATAGTCTTCATACCTCATTGTAAATAAATAATTTCCGTGCACTTTTGTATTTGTCACGATAATATAAATGCCCCCCGAGCAGATGGTAGATGAGGTTGTTTCATAGCATGTTGAGACTGAACAAAACCTGCACCTGTCAAGTTTGGTCTGCAGGATTAATTGGAAAAGAGACTTGTGCTCTCCTTGTGGGACAAAAAGGTTAAGTTGGATAACCTTTTTGTTCTGCTTTGTAAGGCAGGCCTCAGGTCAGCCTGATGCTTACTAAACCATAGAGCTTGACTGTAGCTGAGCAAGCACAAAACATGACTTCAACTGAATTTTAACACTTTTACTGCTTTAAAAAGGAACCTGTAGCTCAGGTTCATTTGGCACTAAACTCTAAACTAAACTCTTACAATATCGCCTCTGTTGGATTGTCTGAAGTGTTAACATGTCTTGAATTTGTGTTGATGTAATAAATGTTGCTACATTATCCAGTGGGTTGGAAAGATTTTCATTAGGCCAAGTAATGACGCAGATTTTCCACAAACTGCAGCGACAATGTCGAGGTGAAACCATGAAATTCATCAGAACTGCACTCAAAACACATTTTCAGTGTGTGCTCGGTGTTGGGCTGGATATTATCCAAATCCGTGGAGGAAGATGTGTTCCCTAGAGACAACATAGCCTAAAGGATTGTTTCACCCAAAATTTTCCTCACATACCCCTGGTGGCGTGGTTGCAGGTAGATAATTTACATTTTATCTGTTGAGGCTTTGAGATGTGACAAGAAAATGTTGTTGCCGCGATGGAAGTGTTTTGTTTGGAGCTACTACAAAAATGAAAATTTGCATTCCATATGCAAATATAAATAAAAAATATGCTTCATGTTGTTCTGGAAAGATACTGTGCTCAGTTGTTGCAAATGCAAATCTTCAGCGCCACAAACAAAAACAAAATTCATTCACTGTAATAACAGAAATAGTTTTTGTCACCTCAGAATGACCCTTTATATCTACAGAGGGAGTGGGGTCATTTCTCACACTTGGAAGGAGAAGGTGACGTGAGGGGTATTCAGTTGGTTACAATTTGCAGGCTACTGCTAAATGGCGCCAAATCTTACACACTGGACCTTCAAGTGACAAAATATGTTTTTATATTTTAGGTGAACTGTCCCTTTAATGCAACCAAAAATGATTTTGTATAGTTGATGGGATGATTCATTCCCTGACACCTCATTAAAGATAATGGGTTCCCTCTCCTGGAGAGAGCACATCAAAGAACTGGTAGAGCTTTGTTAACCTCACTCAATCAACCAACTTCACTGTCCAATATGCTCAGTCCTGGAGGGAAAAATACAAGGCCATGGCGCATGGCCAGGCTGAGGGGAAGCTACTTTCAAGGTGGTGAATGCATGAGGCTCACAGAACTAAACAATACAGTGTATACATATGAAACGGCAACCCACACAGCCATGCAGCAAACACTTTAGATTTTAAATTGCTTTTGCTGTGCACTCATGGACGTGATAATGGTCCGTCTGTTTAGTACAACCCTTCTACTATTACTGAGTGGAAAAACAAACCTGTTATGGCTGTTAGGAAAACAAATGATTTAAAGAAGGCCATTAAAATCGAGAATGATCCATATGTAGATGTAATGTATAGGCCCAGCAATTAGCGACCTCATTGTGTTACGCTCTCGCGATGCAGAAAACAAACCGATATTACTGATAGATGGTGGATAGCTAAACTGATGAGGAAGAATCACATGCTTTAAAAAGGTCCAGTGTGTAGAATTTAGCGGCATCAGGTGGTGAAGTTGCAGAATGCAATCGGCTGAATACCCCTCATCTCACAGAAGGAAAGAAAAAACTACAGTGGCCGTGAAACTTGTGACGAATGCGAAAGGTAGAGCCAGTGTTTGTTTTGTCCTTTCTGGGCTGTTGTAGAAACAAGGAGGTTCAACCTGGCGGACTCCATAGAAGAGAACCTGCTCCCTCTGTAGATATATATCTATCAGATCCGGCAATAAGAATTTTAAACGTAGGACATTCATAGCCACCCTTTCCTTTGATGACGGCTTTGCACATTTTTGGCATGATCTTAGTCCGCTTCATGAGGTATTCACCTGGAATGCTTTTCCAATAGTCTTAAAGGAGTTCCTCCGTGCTTCACGGTGGGAACCACACATGTAGATACTATTTATTCTATTCAACTTGTCTACATCTCACAGAGACACAGCAGTTAGAAACTCAAATTTGGGCTTCTCACACCAAAGTACAGATTTTTACTGGTCCAATGTCCATTCCTTCTGTTTTTTGGTCAAAGCAATATTTATGTTACTTTACATTCTAAGGTAACAACAACATAACAATTCTTATTTTCACTTATTAAAACATAGTTATTATATTCCATTTCTGTCGGTAGATCCCGTTAAATGTTACACACTGGACCTGTCCGGAGCTCACAGTGTTCCTCTGTGCCCCAGTCTGAAAAGCAACATTTTCTTTTGATGTAAATGCATTAAAAAGTGTCTGAAAGCGGTAACAAAGAGGATGCTGTGTTTCACAGCGCCACTCGAAGTAAAATGCTTTGCTGCTGCAGAGGCTGACGTGGACCTGTTAATGGGTTTATTAGGGAGAAGAAGTGTGAAAAGAGGACAGAGACGTGCATATTCTTTTCACACGTTAGCGTTTGACACTGTTCTGTAAAAACTATGTATTTGAATAAAATGTCTATTTTTTTTATGGACAAAGAAAGCTACCATTCTTGCACAACTGCTTTTCTTGTATTAACTTTTTTTTTTTGCTTTTTGAACGCGCTGTAAAAATAAAGTGACTTAATAGTCAACTGCATGTGGCCACTAGCTGTTTACTTCCTGGGTAAATTATTTATTGGCTAATATTGCATCTCAGTGGTTTAGTCAGTTCTCAAATGACTTCTTGAGAAGAGCGTGTTTGTCTCGCAGTCTAACAAACCACAGGGTTACATTCGAACTTTTAAGCATCATCTTCCAGTAATGTTAACAATGCAAATTACCACAGCCTTAACGAGCCTGAGGCGTGAAATAACATTCCGATGTCTGGCAGTAATCACGACCCAGGATAAAAATGCCACATTAAACGGGTATGAGTTTGATACCGTCTGAGTTTCTCCGTGACCATCGAAACCCATTTAAAAGTGATGATGGATGGGCCTTGGGAACAGAGATGAGGACTGAGCTCTGAACATGCCAAAAGACAAGCCTTCTCTTTACCTCCACTCTCGTGGTTTTCGATCATAGCAAGGTTCAAGATATTTACTCACTGTTGGCAGTGAAATGATTGCGATTGAAGCTCTCCCAACAGTGCAACATATGTAAAGACAATCATATCTAAGAACGTGATTTAAAAAATGACTTAATAATTCAACACATACCAGTAAAGGTGTGTAACTGTTCTGTTCATTTATCTCCTGTACCTACCTGTACCTTGTACCTACAACTAGCTCCCCCAAATCCAAAACCCCCCACAGCGATCAGCTGTATATAACCCTCCCTCCTCCTGGCTGCATCTCACTGCCTCCCTGATCTCTCTCCAAGAACTCAATGTCTTTTACAAGCATTCGTTGTCTTAAGGTAGAGAATAGTACATGTGAGTATAAGGATTCACACTTTCAAGCAGTCTCAAGGGTCTTTAAAGCCATTAATAGTTTTGCACTCAGTACCTGAATGGATTCAAACAAAAGCTTAAGCAGGGATTCGTTGATGGAGGTGTGTTGTTTCAGGTTGAAATTCAAAACAATCACATTTTTCTGGCTGTCCGCTATTCAGAATTGGCTCATGGCTCCCAGTATCCAGAATAACATACTCACGGTCCACTCGAGGATCATGATCATCCTCCTCCTGAGGAGTGTCATGTTAAGTGCTGGTGATGAACAGTAGGTCACAGTAAAGACTATAAATCTAGCAGGCCTGAGCAGCTCCCAGTACAAGCTGAAAAGAAAATTGCACGCTTACTTCGATAGACATAATAAACGGCCGGCTAACTGCTCCGATAGCCACTGCTAAGAGACACTCTAACACTAAACAGAAGAAGCTATTGTCAGAGTGAATAATGAGGTAACGAAATGACAACTCAGTCCAAATATCAGCCTGTTTTCGCTCAGAATAATGAAGATTAATATGATTATTATTTACCCACATAACATGAAAGCATAGCAGCGATAATAATCCTGAAACTGTACAGGTCAGCAAAAAGCAGCATCGCCTGATTATAATACAAGCTCTCAAAGGAATAGTCTCAGTGGACAAATTATTCCATATTAGAGATGTGTGTCATAATCATTTATAATTTCCCCTGCAAATAATATCACCATGAATTCTTCCATAGCAAACAAACAAATTACAGTTAATGAATGTCAGATGAGCTGAATTAAGCAATGAAGCCCAACAGCAAAGTGTTGCTCAGCTCACCACAGTGGAAACACAACGATGTGGAAACTATCCTTCTAGTTTTATATTTCACTGTCAGAGAATCTGTTCAGAATTACAGCAACATGCACACATCACAGGGAGAGGACATTTTCTCTTTATTAAAACATGCAACAAGTTGTTTTTCCGAAGCCTTCTTTGAACCACATCTTTTTCTCTTTCTCCGCAGACGGAGTTTGTTCAGTAACAAGTTGCAGGTTCATTTCTTGTTTTAAACAGTCAGAAACAGGCTAATAAAAATGTCGTGATTAGCTGAAGCAGAAGAACTAAGTAGAGTTGTTCCGATTCCGATACCAGTATCGGAAATTGCTCCGATACTGCCAAAAAAAATGGCATCGGTATCGGCGACTACTGGAGTCCAGGCACCGATCCGATACCACGTAATTTATTAAATTAGTAATCTATTTACTGGTTAGCTCCGTTAAGCTCTGGCACAGTTCTTCTTTGCCGCTCTTAAAACAGTGGCGCTGTGCTGCAACCTGCAGCCTGCTGTTTTAGAGGGACGAGTTGATCACGTGACACAGACACAACAGACACACACGTGTGTCAGAGCCGGTTGGCGAGGCTTGGAGCTAAGCTAACTAGCAGCTAACTAGCACTAGCATATCATGTCGGCGGTGTGGCAGTATTTCACGCTGGATGCTCCCACCAGTAACGCACGTGTTCAGACAGGGACAGGCAAACCGGCAACTGGTGGTGGGGGGGTGAGGGGAGCTGAGGTGGGTGTCCGTGGGCGTGTCTATACCTGCTGAATGTAACCGCTGTGAAACAATCAGGAAATAACTTTTTATTTCTCTGATTAATGACAGTTTTATAGAGGCCGGCGCTCGCTCTCTGTTATTGTTATGTCTCTCTACCAAAGCGCTCTCTCTCTCTCTCTCTCTCTCTCTCTAATCATCGGACACAAATCAAATTAAACTTCTTCGTGTCATTACATTTTGTGGCGTAAATTGCGAGTCAGACTCAGATTTAGAAGCTGGTACATGAAATAAACAAAGTGAGAACACACACACAGGTAGATTATCAGAGTTTAGTCCGTGAATCCACCTGGATAGTGTCTGCTAAAAGACTGCAACATGCAACATATGCAAAGATGTGGCTGCACTTTAAATAAATCTAGGAATAATTATTTTCAAAAAAAATTTGTCAAATTGCATTTGCACACTACTGTTTTTTATACTGTTCTATTTAAAAATAAATGGCTTGAATTTGCTGTATTTATTCATGTTTTAGGGTTTAACCTGAGCCAGGCCTTACCACAATGATAATCATATCACAGTCATGCAGGCGTAGTATGATATTTTTTTTATAACTACCCCCAGCACAAGTATCGGAATCGGGAGGGAAAAAATGGTATCGGAACATCTCTAGAACTAAGCCACCTCTTATTAAAATATAAATACATTTTTTAAATTTCAATTGAAAAGAGAATAGCGTGGTTTACATCTCTAGTTCTTTTCCTGGGCTTACAAGTAATTTGCCTCCTTTTTTCTGCCATTCGATGTTATATCACCTAACCTCTTTTAATATAGTTTTATATCACCAGCAGGTCTCTATAAAATGCCAATGGCATATCTGACCGCAGCTGCAGACCGCCAGTTATTTATGCAAAAACAACCGTGTGGATATTTATGCTGCGCTGCAGATACACAGTAGATTATTATACTTGACTGTTGGAGAGCAACATAAGATCCAGTGTGCTTGAGTCAACTTTGACAAGGAAACAACCTCATGGTCTAATAATGAGTTGATAGCATAGACTGTATAAAGCACTGAGGTCATATCTGTATCTGCGACATCACAACAGGTTTCTGAAGAGCCATAGTGTGTGGCATGGAGTGTGGTGGCTCTGGCCGTGTCCATCTTGGCAGTCCTGCCTCTGACGACTCCCGGCTAATCTAAAAATGGACAAAGAGGTGGAGTATAGGTGGAGCTGAGGCGGTTGAATGAAGCCTGATAGATGTGTTGATGGTGTAGAAGAGTCTTCCGGGTTGTGAACTCACTTAACCAGTAACCAGTAGGGTCGAGCTCTGACATTCACCATAGTCACAGCTTGTGACCACAGCATGAGTGGGCTTGCTCACTGCTGTGGCTGACTGTACCTGGCTGTGTGTTTGGTCCCTACAGATGTTACATGTGTGTTATTTTACATAGTTTCCATCTTGCAGAATGAAAACCATGCAGCCGAGTGCTAACTGGGCAAAACTCATCAGTGAAGCCGCCGCAGATGTTCTCCATCAGCAAGCAGCACAATATATCCAGGAGGTCCAAACAGCTCTTCAGCATACACAACAATATACAGCAGAACTTTGACCGTGGACAAAAGCTTTGAAATTTATCAAAACTGGATTTAACAAATGTATGAATGAAATGTGTGGGCTATTTAACAGAATGAGCTTTCAATGGGAATTAAGGATTTAAATTAAGAAGTACATTAACAATATAAAAATGGTTTTAACTCATGAGTTTATCACTTTTGTGTTTCAGCAAGTTCTGGTCATGAAGCTCCTGAAGCTCGAGGTCCTCCCCAGTATGCAATCAACAGAGTGGTCAATGTCAGTTACCCCTGCATCTTCATAAGCTGCACATTTGAGCACAGAGTCTACATACCAAGAAGCTTGACATCCTTTTCAAAATCAGTGCCATCAGCATGGACAGTGAGGCACCAGTCACAATTGCAGTTGTTTGTTCGGAGCTGCTTGGTACAAGCAGATGTGGCCAACCACAGCAATGTAGGACATCTTCTCCTAGGAGAACAATGGACAGCACCGCAGCAACAATAGAAACTGCTGAAACGGCTGGTTTCCCAGCACAGGATGGTGATAATGTGGGGATGGATAAGGTGTGGAGCCACATCACTCAAAACTGTTAGCATATCCCATCATTTGGCCCATCAACTTCAACAGCAACCACGGCTGTGAAATGAGCCAATGCAGAAATGCCAAAAACTGCAGTTCCTCAAACGTCCACTTGAGGCTGGCTACAGAACGAGTCAGTCTCCATAAGTCCCCATGTTAAAATGTCCAACTTCACAGCAGAAATAAACATGTTTACAGCCTGGTACAAAAAACAGTTTTGGTCTCTATAGCTAATTTCCCCGTTCATGACAACTGTACTGAGGGTGAAATTTTATACAACTCACCTGTTCAAATGATATAAAGGCTTAAAGCTATGCAGAATTAACAGCGTGGCCGCTTTGACTGACAGGTGGGTGCCTTGTTTAATCACCCAGACTTCATTCCACCAATGATCCATGTCTTTGTCCATTTTTAGATTAGCTGTGAGTGCAAGAATGGCGACGGCCAGAGCCAACACGTTCTGAGCTTCACGATGGCTCTTCAGAAACCTATTGGTGACATCATGGACACGATGTCCACGTTTTATACAGTCTATGCTTTCAAATATTCAATTCCTCGATTTCTGTCAGGTCACAGGGCATAGGATGTAGGATTTGTTAACTGATTGAAAATTTTGTGATTTTAGGTAACTTTCTGAGCATTTGTCATTATATAAAAGGTTCAATTTCAAAGTCAGTGTGGGTTCTCTCTGTATAAACTAAAGAATATCTTTTGCACTCTGCTCCTACCTACTTTCTTTAATGTCAGTGAGTGTGTAAAAAGTGAGTACAGTCTGATTAGAAATGCGATGCAGCAAAGCAACCTTGTGGGTGTTTACATTTCATATTAAAATAAATCAAATCAACGTGTAACCATAATGATGTAGTTAATTAGCTGAGTAGCAGTTAATATAGCCTACACTTCCAAATCCTGCAGTACAAACTGCATTATCACTTGGCAAAACTCAATGTGCACACAGTGAAGCTGGCACGCAACCACGTGCTACAAAGACAGCAGAGTCTGCAGCAGGTTAAAAAGAAAAAAGTTACATAGTGGGCAGACTGCGGTGTTTGACATGTTAAAATGATTTCTTTAAATTTCCTTACAATCACTGTACAGAGCTTAAATAAACACGTCAAGGAATAAATGACAGTCGGCAGCAGGGGTCCTAGCGTGCCCTCTGCCAGTCATAGTGTGCAGGCACATGGAGCTGCACTCACAAACTACCATTCGCAACAGCATTTATGAACGTCTTCTGGCAAAGTATTAGGTATAAAACAGTGAACAACAGGGCAAAGGATATATATATATTTCAATTTTTTAAATATATTTTCAGGTGCAACTGTTTTTATTGAACCAGTTCACAGTGTGAACAGAAAAACAACACGATGATACAAGCATCTTCCAGAAGTTATCTGTCTCAGTGTGACCCAGTAGCCTACACAAAATGATGTGCAGGCAGTCCATGGCTGGAGGTAAAAAACACACACACACAGGTGCTCCCAGGAAAGCAATGAGAGGGGTTGGACGGTGTTTGTGAAATTGAATCTGTTGCTAAGTTACAGGAGAACTGAGCACAGTTTTCTGGACCCACAGGGGAATGCGTCAGCAGTGGTTTCTGAAAGGTACTCATGGCTTGCCCTGAATCCATGATTGGTTCAAATATGCCATCCAAAACAGCATCTTCCTCTGTTGCACTGCAGCCTCTGGGTGCTCATGTTCTAAATACAATTAAACAAAGCAAACAGTGGATGAAACTATATATATGCACTCTGTCACAGGGGACGGGGATAAAATATGAACTGAGCGATGTGAAATCTGATGTTTAGATTCGGATTTAGACCGCTTTCCCGAGGGGCGCTTTTATCTCATCGTTCTAGTACACATGTAAAGTTCGTCCTGCAGGGGAGGAAAGTGGTTAAACGTCTGTCCACAGAGGCTGAGTCTCACAGGGAAATTAAAAGCATGTCTAGTAGCAGATCAGGACCAGGAGGGACGGGTTTAAGAAGGCAGGTAAAGGAAGGAGATATGATGTGGACATCTGTTTTGAATTTCCACACATTACAGGCACTAGGCAACTCAATTAAGACAGGCAGAAAACCCTGTTACCTCTGGAATCCTGCCAACTAGAGACTGGTCCACTTACATGCCAGAGGGGGCAGAGAAGAATGGACGCAGGGCTTTTCAACCAAACAGTCCCAGGAAATAAACTCAGGAAGTAACTTGTGGGTTTAAAGTTCCTTCAATACGTGTTTTCATTTCCACCCTTTAACAACTGTTAAGATTATGAGTAAGAGTGAGACATCCGAGGGGAGATCATTGTTGTAAAAAAAAAAAAAAAAGTTATTCTGTTGCTACTCATAACTTTCTCCTGTGGTTGATGTTGCTGAGCTGCAAACAGAAAGGCAAAATACTGTAGATAGGATCTATAGTGTTTTTTTTCCATACAAACAGTTTCACTTTTTGTTATTTCACCTGGTAACTACTTTATTCCGCTCATTTCACACTACTTAGGTAGAGGAAAGAAATACGAAGGGAACTCAGTGCTCTATGCTCATAGGCCTTGGGGAGTACCAACTGTACATGTGGGAAAAGTGGTATAAAGCATTTTTGAAATCTGTCTCTGTGTTTTCACCATAGACTGTATAAAACATGGACATAGTTTCTGTGACGTCACCCACAGGTTTCTGAAGAGCCATCTTGAAGCTCAGAGTCTGGTGGCTCTGGCTGTCACCATCTTGGCACACCTACCTCTGTAGGAGGTGGGCTCTGTTCCTCAGTTGTCATGAACGGGGAAATTAGCTATAGAGACCAAAACTGTTTTTTGTACCAGGCTGTAAACATGTTTATTTCTGCTGTGAAGTTGGACATTTTAACATGGGGACTTATGGAAACTGACACGTTCTGGAGCCAGCCTCAAGTGGACGTTTGAGAAACTGCAGTTTTTGTCACTTCCGCATCGGCTTCCATTTTTCACCTTTATTAGTTCAGGGAAAAGCCGAAGGAGAGGGAAACGGATTTTGCGCACCGCTACCAGGAGTATTTCTCTCCAACATACGTTCACTGAGCAACAAACTGGATGAACTTCAGCTACTGGTGGGGGAAAAACAGAAACATTTCTTCATCTTCTGTTTTATGCTTCATGTCATGAAGATATGGCTGTGTGGATCAATACCAGACTCCATGCGGCAGCTGGCAGGCCCCCAACTCTTCAGAGTGGATCGCGACCCAGAACTTTCCGGCAAAACAAAAGGTGGAGGAATCTGTTTTGATACAAACAGTGGCTGGTGTAACTATGTGACTGAGCCAACAGGTCTGGAGACGATGCTGTCACTGTGCTCCACTGTGGAGTCCTTTCGCTTCCTGAGCACCATCGTCACCCAGGAACTCACCGTGACAAGTCCATCAACAGATGTATTATGTACGGCAGCTGCCAAAGACAAGGATGGTGCACTTCTACACCTCCATCCTCATCTCCTCCATCACCATCTGGTACACTGCTGCCACTGCCAAAGACAAGGGCAGAAAACAGCCCTCTCCAGCATTCACTCCCCCGAGGTCATCGGCAGCAATCTGCCATACCTCCAGGACTACTCCACCATGGGCCTAAGGCGTACAGGTAAGACTGATTCTTATATTTTAGTGTCAATTTATTATAATTTCCATGTATGCTTCATGACTTGCAGTACTATTTATATTATTTTCTACTACTACTAAGTTTGCATACCAATTCCTAACATTAAACCAACCAGGTTCCTGGTTGCTGTACAGAAGTTGCTGCAGTCCAGCACCGTAAATTCCACCTTGATAGTTCCTGAGCTGTTTATCAGATATTTTTGAGGAGGCAAGAAAAAATCTGAAATACAGGCTAGGTTGTCGGTGAGACTGGTTTGATGATTTGCAGGTCAAAAGCTACCTTATTGTCTTGGCTAAAATTGGGCTACAGCTTGGAGAAAGGGCTGTTTTAGTTATGAATGCTGTTTCTATGACTATGTTCACTCTGAAAGTCATATATAACCTAGAAGTCTAGTCCAAACAAATTTACCAGGCAGTCAACTTTGGACCTTTTGACCTCTCAATCCTCGTATCCATGCTTGCTAGGTCCCAAGCTCTTCCCGTGTTCCTGGAAAGGTTCCAAAGGTCAAAGAGAGCCACATAAGAACAAGAGTTCTGTCCTGTCGACATCTGTCTCTCTATCATCATAAAACACCAACGATGCTGCAAGGTTGTTCCCAGTTCAGATTTCAGTCTCACCTGTAACAAACCACAGCTAAGTAAGGCAAATATACCAAACAGATAGGCAGCCACTAACATTTAAGTCCACCTGGGCTGTTATCTGGTGCAACCAGAGTTTGACTAGCATTGTTTTCTCTTGACCAAACAAACCACACCAACTGTACACCACACTAACCTTTATGTCAACACCACCTAAAGGAATCTGTTTAAGGAACTAAACGTGTGACATGATGGGACTGATGGATACAGGGTCACTGATGATACGAGAAAGAAAAAACATGGGAATGAAGGTTTGAACAAACACTTTATGACACATCTTACATTGAGGCTGATATGACTGCAGTGTATTTCGTGGGGGTTTTGTGCCACTTGGACATTGTCATTTCTGGGTATTTGAGCAAAGATGAGGACACTGCGGCTGAAAGCCTTCCTCGCGCTGTCAAAAAAGAGTCCTCAATGGTGTAGATACAGGTGATGAAACCTCATCTTAGTTTTGCCTGGATGTGATGTCCGGTACAAGTGTTCAGGCTAATGAAATGGAGCATTTAGGAAAGGTTATAAGGTTGACTGGCATTCCCAAGACTTTAGGAAACTCAGCATATTCCTTGGAGCCCTAGCACAAGAAAAGGCATTTTCATGGTTATCTCACGTAAACAGCAGTGGTCTAACTGAGAGAGGAGCCGGGTCCTATGCAAACAGTGGAGAACAGATATGCTAAAAACAACAGCATGGTGAGGAAAAGAACAACAAATACAGCAGCTCGTTCCCACACACTCGCATCAACACATCAAATGACAATGTGGCTTTCACAGAAAACACAAATAGATGCAGGGTCACATGCCATTCACACTAAAAAACTAAACCATCAGCCTGCTTTTTTGCTTATATAACCAAACATTAGACTCCCAAAAGAAACAAAGGATGAAAAAAAGTTCAATCCTACATCCTTTCCTGTGTTCAACACATTCTTTGCACGTTTAGGATGACTGAACAAGTAGCCGTTGACACACTTTCATTGGGTTTTTAAATGCTTAATGTTCTCCTTCTAAAGTCACACTACTGATCACCCAGATGCAGTGTGGGATATTTTCTGTTTATAACTTATAATTTCTTTTGTTAGATAGCTCATGTACAAGCCTCTTTAAGGCTTCATAAGTACATATAATACATACAATTTATTTATACAATATGGCTAAAGGTATAGACCTGAATACTACATCCATGTAAACGTGATTATCTCTCCACTCTTATGGGAAGGCTTTCCACAAAATCTTGGAACCTGGCAGCAGGGATTTACTCCCATTCAGTAACAAGAGCATTACTCCAGTCTCCAATAAACTCTTGATGAAGGACAAGGAATGCTACAGCGATACAGATACAAAATAAAGACAAGAAGCTTTGTACTTCCTCAAAGTTTTGGTTGCTACAGTGATCATAAATGAGCTAGATGCATATATTTAACAATAATAGTAATACAATTCAACACAATAATATCGACAATCTGCCTCCTGCTGGTGGTTCGTTTGTCCCACTTTGAAAAAAATCTTTGGCCTCATAACCAAACCAAAAAAATGTGACAACTCGGCTCGTGCATGGATGAAGAACAAAGCTTGTTGCGAGAACTAATGTGAATTACTGGACACACTGATCATCGACAGTTTGAACGCATCTTGCAGCAGCCCCGGGTTCCCTCTGGGGCTACGCATCAATCAGGCCATCACTTGGAAGAAATCTTCATTCTTTCCGCGGCTGGGGCAGTCGTAGGCACCTGTTGCCTTCTCAACCCCTAGTGAAACAAAGTTTCTGAAAGCTTCCGGTGAACATTGAAACCTCAGTGGAGAGATACAACCACTAATGTTGGCTGATAAGGTTAATTCATCCCAAAAGGTGTTGGATGGAACTACACCAAACCCGGAAAACCATTTCTTTCTTGAACCTTTTGGGATGAATTGTTGGGGCCTCCCAAAAGTGTTACCACATAGTTGGAAGTTCACTGAACTTCATTTGAACAAAGGGGCCAATCCCAAACCATGAAAAACAGTCCAGACCAAGAGCACGACAAAGTCTGTACACATGGATACTTTTGGCCAGATCGTGTGTTCAAAAATTCAAGGATAAAACGCTTTTGTGTTTAACTATCTCCTTTCAGGGAGGTCCATAGATGCAAAAGACATTAACAATAGCGAACTGTCTCCATATCCATTCTTTACAAAAGCACTTCAGAAGAGCCTTGTTGTTAGAGAAAATGCAAAAGGCCTGATAGAACTGTTTCATTGAGTGAACAGCCAAAACAATGAGGTGGAAGCAAGGAACAACAGAGCTATGACTTACAACAACACACATGCGTGAAAACACACAGCAGAGAGCACAGTTTGGGGTTAATACAGAGTCTTACAACTCGGTGGACGATGCAATTAAGTGTGCCTTTAACTAATGGTGGGAAATTAAAGCCATTTGTGCAAGCGCCTTCATTACAGACACAGTCCACCAGCATTAGAGAAATGTTTTGAAATTGAAAGTAATGCTGATGTTGTAAAAATACGACCCGAGGCTTTGGGATTTTATGAGGAAAACATAGGCTCAGCAGCACATTAAAACAATATCCCCTGAAATGATCGACTGTAAGCTTATTGTAAGTCCACACGAAGTCAAACAAACAACCCAAAATCAGTCTTTCCAAAGCGAAGAGCAAACCCAGTTTTCTTCTTTACAACAGCTTCGATTTCAGGTATGTAACCTGCGGTTTTCTCTTCACTTTATTAGAGAATAATTAGTCCTAAATATGATTCATATATGTGTTTAGAAATATGCTTTAGGGTCAACGTTAAGAGGCTGAGAGGAGGATTTATATTAGCTGTTGCTTAAACTCAAAGCTAAGACATGAAACCCCAAATGTCAGATAAACATCCTCTGCATTCTAATGAGTTCTCAAAATGGAATTACATTATTACATGGAAGCATCAGTGACGGAAATACTATAATACACAAAGAGCAGTCATGTAATCCATCCTGACAGGAAGCCACTGTGTACTGCAACAATTACTGTTCACCCCTAATGCACTTCAGAGCTACATATGTTTGACCGCTGCTGTGTCACGGTGCATCGTGAACCAAAAGGGAAAGATCTGACTGCACTTAGTATAGATGTAAATGTGCTGAAACCTATAGTTGTCTTCACGCCTGAGGAGCAGCAAGGCAGCTGATATAGTTTCCGTGGCAACCGGCAGCTATATCTCACAGCAAAGTCTTTGTCTTCCAATCACAAGCTTAATTTGTCAGTCGAGTTATTTAATGGGTTTGTTGAAGAAACAGCCTGCAGCTGCAGGAGAAGTTACTGGACTGAAAAAAAGCTCCCTTTAATGCCACTTTTTCAAAAGAAAAATTTTACTCAAGAGTTGCTTCCAAGCATCATTTTTTTGCCCCCAAATGCCCCTCAATTCTGCCCGTTTGCTTCTTTAATTATCCCAAAATGCCTCTCTGATCAGCTAAAGTGCACCTCACCTCTGGTTGATTTAAAAGATTAGTTAGTTAGTGCAATAATCTTTAGCTAGAAATGAAACTTTGGACCTCCTGTCCCTCAAAAGATCTAGATCAGGACCAGGTCTGATGGAACAAACTTGTGTTTAAACTTGTTTTGAATGGACACACTGGAAACAAATCTTCTCTAACACTCTGCATCTTTTTGCGCATCTTTGTCCTATTTTTAATATAATTTAGGACAGTCTCACCTTAACCACATTCAATGTTTTGCGCCTTCTTGTGCACACAAGTGGGTGTGTGAAGAATTTATCTTCCATGAGGTGGTGGTGCCCCCTTTTTTTATTTTCTCTCCAGCCCTTTACAGAGTCCGCATGCCACAACTGAGAGGAACTTTTAGCAGCCACAACATTGCACTAATATAGTGCAGGCTACTTATTAACATACTACTTGTAATCCTATTTGACAGCGCGAGAAAACCAGTTCAGCAGCAAGAAGCTTTTATAGAAATGTTCTGCTGTGCGTTATTGCGCACAGTGTATGCGTGGAATCCCGGCTCTCTGCGCACATTATTATAAAAGTTTATGAGCAAAGCACATCAGTCTACATACCTGTTTCCACAGAAAGCTGTCCATGCCGTTTAACATCCAAGAAACAGCCACGTGGATGGCGGAAAGAATAACTCCAGTGATGACCGCGGCGCGCATCCTGACGGGCAGCAGAGTGTAGATGACATGGATGAAGAACACGGTCCACCAGATCCCCTCTGAGGCACTTCTGGGCTGCACGAGAAGCACTCCGATCACCTGGATCACCAGCACCACCAGGATGACCACATAGCACACAATCCACATATGGTCCTGGTGAAAGCCGTTCCTGTTGCAGACCACCATGAGTATGAGTATGAGGAAGATGGCCAGGGAAAATACCACCACATAAGTTACGCTCGGCCTCGCTGTCCCACCGGAGCAGTGGAAGCCCAGCATGACCGTGAAGACCAGCACCAACACCGCCATGAGCATAGTCAAACTGCTCTGGTTGAGACGGAAAAAGTAGCGCTGGTAGAGCCGCTCCAACTTTTCCGACTGAAATTTCTTGGATTTGAAAATGTGCATGACGCCGGTGCAGCACGCCACTAAAGAAAAGTTAACTTCGGGCATGACCTCCTCCTCGTCGGCCCTCGGTTTGGCTCTCCGCTCCTCCAGACCCAGCTCCACAGACTTGGGTCTCACCTCGCCGTCTGGACGTTTCGGAGACGCGCGCTTGTTGTCTCTGTTCTCCTCGCCATGGTCCTGCCAAGCCGACCTTGACCTGAAGCTGACCCTGCTGACGGTCGTGGAGGCTCTCCCGGGCTGTCGGTGTTCCAGATCATCCTCTTCCCTCCACCGACTGTTCGTCCTGGTGAGCTTCTTGCGCGGAGATCTGGCTGAGTATGGGCAACCGTTGGCTACGGACTCAGACTCGCCCCAAGCTGATCTGAGCTCGGTCCCTCCCCTCAACCCGGGCGCACCGACTCCGGGTGGGCTGACACTGTTTGATCTAGACATAGTGGAGAGCAGAAGTGTGCCTAAACAAACAAACACTGCGGGAAAAGTTTTGATCAGACGAAATTTAATATCAGGAAACTATTCATTAAATGCCTGCCATGCGCTGAATGTCCCATAGTTGCTTTAAAACTAAAAGTCAGCGGGTTAATCTCCCACATTTAGATCCAAATATTCATCCCAAGAATCTTTAAAAGCCCAGAGGGGGTACTCAGAGCACGAACCGGGAGTGGTTAAGAGATCTGGGAATAAAAACAATTGAACATGCGCAAAAGTCACCGGGGAGCCACGAGAGGAGGGAACATTAGATCCAGGTGGATTTGGCTCTACATCATTGGGCCCAATTAACTGCCATCCATGGAGAGGTTGCACCGCAGCGCGCGCTGTAGATGAATAAAACCATTACACAACTCAAGATAGCCCCCAGAGATCACAGCGCAACACCATCAATTACGCCGTGAACCCGTCAGATGTGCGGACATGTTTCCTGGATGCGTGAAAACAGGTTTGTGGGCAGATGATTCGGAGGTGGGAGGGAATAAAAAGGTGAATCCCATGTTGGCGGCTTCTATTTGGTCCCGTCAAGTCTTGATGCACCTGTACTGAGCACACATCGCATCCTGGAAGGCGGTGGGAGCTTCACGTTTGGCCAAAACGCATCATCACGATCCACGCACACTTGCGCTGTTCGGAGCCGGAGGAGAAAACTCAGCCGCTCCTCCTTCTCCTCCTCCTCTGACAGCCACAGAATACAGCTCCTTGGTCCATGGTGTAAGCCTGTGATGCCGCACGGTCAATTTAAGCCTAACCTATGCGGCGAATCGATGTCCAACAGCTGTCCATCACTGCTCAAATCCCCCAGAGAGCGACTCCTGGTTTGATTTGCAGCCACACTCTGCGCACGGCGAATCCGCCACCGTATGGCGGCAGCATTTCACAAAGTGTCTACCCGGTGCCAAAGTGCGCTCCCGCAGCCTCGGACAATCCGCTCGGTGTCTGTTTGGAGCGTGGCATCATAACATATTTACCGCTGATTGCTGCTTCGGTGGTCATTCAACCAAGTGTGCTTCCTGCGTCCCGCCTCTCCGACGCGCTTCCATTGGAAACGGAAGGCGGTGAGTCACGCTCTGACGCGCTTTCATTGGACGACAGGCCGGTCAATCTAAAATCAGAGGCTGCGAGACCCCCGGGCGCTTTCGATGAATGGGCGGATCTGTCTTCACAGCTGGATGGACCCTCACACACTCACACACACACACACACACACACACACACACACACACACACACACACACACACACGGAGGGGTTAATCCTCCTTTTATTCTCAGGTTAGCGTCCAATAACAAACAGATTTTACCTAAGCGTCCTGCTCTTTTAGAGCCATCTTTTGTCATGGAAACGTGACGTCCACAGATCTTAAAATGAAGGGATGATGTCTCTGCACCTGGACCTGTCAATGAACACTTTTTAAAAAAAATAACTTTTTAAGGTTCATTTGAATTCCAGACATGTTTGTTCTTCTGATCTGCTGTTTGATCACACTAATTGTGATCACATTAATTGTGTAGTACTTCCTGTACAATTTTTGTTTTGACAATTTATTCATGAATTCAGTCATTGATCAATTAAAAATGTCAAACATGAACTTAAACAAATTCAATCATTCCCTTTCCCCTTTGTGTATGAAGTGCACTTTAGATAGATAGATAGATAGATAGATAGATAGATAGATAGATAGATAGATAGATAGATAGATAGATAGATAGATGCAAAAGTTATAAATCCAGCATAGCCAAAAATCTGACCTGTCACAGTAGCCTGTGTACAGTAAACTGTGTGCAAAATTTTTAGTGGTCACACAATATTATTTTTGTTTTGTTTGACCAAAGAAGAGCGTTCACATTTGCGAAGCTGAAACAATAGAACTGAAATCATCACTCATTTATCAAAATAGTTTAGCCTTTCTTTGATCCAGTTATTGATTATTGACTAATCGTTTGAGCCTACACCAGTCCTAGTAGGTAGATTGACTACAGAATACTTTGCAAGTCCCAGGGGGAAATTCCAGCTTTCCAGCAGAGATGTTGCATAAATCATTAGAGGAGTGAGGTGGGTAAGAAACAACATCCAGTAAAAGTCAGAAATAATAAGAAATCAAATAAAAAAAACAGAGACTGAACGAAAACTTACCATACTCTGTAATGTCTATTCAATATCCAGTGTACAGATACTTTATTGATCCCGAAGGAAATTTAAGCATCCAGTAGCAGCATGCAAACATACATTAGAATTAACCTATAATATAGTATCCATACGTTAAAGTTAACCTGAGATAGATCTGAATTTAAATATGTACAGAGAAATTAAACATTTGTAGCAAAATTAAACATTTGCATAGGATTTGAATATGTACAGAGGAATTAAACATTTGCATAGAAAATAAATATATAACTGTGTAAAGAAGTTAACCCGTGCTAAACATCTATACAAAAATAAAAAATATATATATAAAAAATATAAAGTGACCGTAGAGATAAAAATGTTTTATACAAATATGAGAAAGAACTGCAAATGGGGATAAAGGACTGTGTGCAGTTAAATGAGGCTGTAAACAGATGAATGAAAGTCACAGTCACAGCATGTAGCAGAGGTAGTCAGAAATGACAATGACAGAGAGTCCAGAAAGTCGTGCAAAGAGGGGCAGATTTGTCCATTGTCTATTGTGTCTCCTGCCATCACTGAGAGCTGTTGTACAGTCTGATGGCCAGGAGGACGAAAGAGTTCTTCAGTCTGTTGGTGGAGCAGGATTGAGACAGCAGTCTGCCACTGAACACACCATCAAGTGTTAGCCTTTGCTATACAGAGATTTTTAATATCCTCCTACATGAAAGGCTACAAGTCGTTGTGAGATGTAGGGATGAGAAGGTTTGGACACTCTTTTGACTACATACCTGCAGACCTGAACACTTCGCTGCTAATGGGCAGACAGCTTTCTGAGTGGAATAAGACCTCCCCTTGCACACACAGAACATGATAGGCTGCTGATGACTGGTTACCCTCAAGTCTTGTTGCTGTGTCTCGTACTGTTTAAAACCAAAAGAAAAGTCTTTAAAAGAAAAGTAATGTTAAACATGAACAGGTTCATTGCTTCATGAATTTGATGCTGTTCTGTTTTAGATCATTGTAAAGTACATTTGTCTGACAAAACCAGCAAATTTAAGATGTCACCTGTCATCTCTGGTAACTTGAGGATATTTCATACACTAACTCAATCAATTAATTGGAAACCCAATCAACAATGAAAACTATGATTACTCGCAGCCCATTACATCTTTATGTGCTTACATCCGGTGTGATGGAGCTTGTGTCAGCTCATAGAGGAACATATGTTGCTAACTTCCACCTTGAACACGGTCCTGGGTGGCAGTCTGTGGTCATTCACCGCGCATACGAGAAAACAGCGTTAGCCTCGTTTAACTTCACATTGTGTGCTAAATTGTGTGTAAATTGGAGGCATGTGACGGGGAGCCTCGTGTGTTCGCTGGGACCGGCTCACCTCCAGCTGAATTCCCTTTGCCCCCTCTCGGAATTCATCAAGGGTGAAACTGTGTTAAGCGAGAGAACAGGAGCTTCCATTCAGCGCTGTCCTCGTCAAATAAGAAGGGGCACTCAGATATAAATCAGATACAAATTTATCTTGATTCAAGTTGTGCAACTTATTTTCTCCACTTGTCTTATGACTGCCTGTTTGCTCGCTCTCTTTCTCTTTGCTCTCTCACATACCTCTAACACAATTTATTGGCGAATAATACAAGAAAATAGAGATCTTACCGTGTTAAACTGACACACACAAAATAAAATAGATTGATGTAAAACATCAGGTTCATTCAGGGAACCTGACCACTCACCACTGTGTTTCCCACTTTTCCAGAACAATACTCAGCGATGCGTTTTATGAGTACTGTACTAGAGTACAGTAAAGTACAAGTACCCCAAATCTATACATGAATTCTTGTGTCATGTTTAATGCTGCTGTATACTTATACTACGTATACACTACATCCATTCATTACTTCATCACCACTTTATCCTTATCAGGGTCACAACTATCACCACCACTATGTGGTGTAAGTACACCTACACCAAGAAGTGTGCAGACACCAAACCCAAACCTCAACTCAGACTTTCCACAATTTTGTGTAATATGTTGTGGTGATGATGTCTGACTCATTGTTGGTGTTCCAGTCATCCCAAATGTGTTTCTGGCACCAAACTGGGCAAACCATTTCTTCATGGACCTGGTTTTGTGCACGAGGGCATTTGTTGAAGCAGGAGAGGGTCTTCACCAAACTGTTGTCACAAAGTCGGAAGCACACTGTTGTCTGAAATATCCTTGTATGCTAGATCATAAAGAATTGAAACTAAAGGCTCGGCCCAAACCATGAAAAACATACTTTCGTGTACAACCCGGTTGAGGATGGGTGTTCACATACTTTTGGCCACATAGTATACATAAAACTAAAATTTTACATACACAACAACATAAACAACAACGTGTTGTCATAGATGAAACAACCAGACCAACAGTATATAAAGTAGCTCAAACCAGCCACCTCCAATGGCTGCCTAATCCAACAATATAATATATGAAATATCACTGTCAAAGGGGTCAGTCTGCATAGTGGGTACATTAATGAGTGCTTTAAGTACTTTTTAAATGCAGGATCTTATTTGTAATGTATATCGTGCTACTTTTATGTGAGATAATAATTAAAATATTTCTTTTTCCACTGTCTGTGTTAAACTGGTTCACTATTGAATTATTGAATACTGAAATACTGACAAAAATCCAAATAAATCTAATTTACATATCTTCACAGTCTAATATGTGTGTGTGTGTGTGTTTTCTCCTTTATATTGTTTTACAATAATTCAGATCACACACACACACGTGTGTCGTTGATTTGAAATGAATCACTTCGGCCTGTACTGATGTTCCCTGTTGATATGATACAGAACACTGCTGCCATCATCTGAATGTTAGATGAATTTGTTCAGCAGCAGTTTATCACCGTACACAACATGCACACGTGCACAAAACACACTCACACACAGAGAGAGAGACAGAGAGAGAGAGAGAGTCACACACATCTAATCTCATTACACTCCTCTATTTCTATTTTCACTTCACATTGTGCTCTGGGCTGTGGAAAGTTTAGTTATATAAATGCTTATTTCACACAAAAAAAAATCCCCATCCAGTTAGTTCCAGTTTTACTTGCAGACGTTTGGAGTCTTCTGCTGCCACCCCAATACAAATGCATATACAAAGCACTGAAGTGAGACAGAAACAATCTTCCTGCTTAGTGGAAAAATCAGGACGGTTTCCAGGGAGTGATTTGTAGTCCAAATGAAAACCTGTAGGCCTGCGAAACAAAGAAACAAAACAAATCTATCTACCATTGAGGGTGAGTGGGGAAAATATGTTTGTTTTGTTGTGATCTGAGTGAAGTGACCTGAGTAAATGTCTATGTGAATGATTTAACAGGATTAATAGAGAAGCTTTTTCATGCAAGTCAAAAGGGAAATATTTGTGATCGTCTTCTCCCGTGAAAGTGACTTATCGCTTATATATCGAATTATAGCTTATAAGTGGGGTTATTGTAAAATGTAGCAAATCTACAAGTTAGCAAAAGAAGAGTGCAGACTTCTTTCCTTACTGTCAAGATGGCAGTGAACATAACAAAAAAGGGGATTTATTCATCTTGTATGTCTGACTTTAGTAGATCATAACATACCAGGCATGGAATGAATCTGCAGATGCTCCAGTTCATGATGAGACCAACCTTTTGAGCCAAGTCCCAAAGTGTGGCCTGCACCAGGATACATAAACCTTTAGGAAATGCCTTTTGACACATATCATAAGCGGTGACTACTGCACCACTAACAACAGGTTAAGAGCATAGATCTATATACTGTTTCAGAGGTAGAGTGGGTCGTCCACTAATCAGATGATCGGTGGTTCGATCCCTGGCTCCTCCAGTCTGCATGTCGAAGTGTCCTTGGGCAAGATACTGAACCCCAAATTGCTCCTGAAGGCTGTGCCATCAGTGTATGAATGTGTGTGAATGGGTGAATGAGATACGTACTGTAAAAGTGCTTTGAGTGGTCGGAAGACTAGAAAGGAGATATATAAGTACAGTCCATTTACCACTACCATGTAAAATAAGAGCTGGACATGATGATGATGATGATGATGCTCAGCTTTGCTTACAATTTTTCCTTGCAGCCACTTTGACATGAGAGTCAACGCAGGTGTTACCAATGGTACTAATGAAGGTTCTGACATCATGTTGACACCTCAAAAGGCAAACAAGGGCAATTATTTCTGTTTCTGTTATGAGTTTTTGATCCATGGAGGTCATCACAATGTAAAGTCTATGAGCCAAGTGGCAACTTGTAAGCAGGGCCAGCTAACCAGGAAATAAACCTGGAAGCTAGAAAACTTTTTTGTGCCAGGTGAGCAGTTCTCAATGATCTGAATAGGTGCAATCTTTGGTTCTGTTATCCAGTTCTAATACGTCCATGTTTAAGAAGAGTGAGGAGTCAGTAATCAAAGGAGGTATGAAAAACAGAGCAGTCAATAATATATATATATTTTTAAATTGTGAATCAGCCATGGAAGGTACCAGAGCATTTACTCTGATTAGTCTGACGGGTCCAGTAGTGTGTGAGATTAGCTGCAGACAGATATACACACACAACCGAACACATGATCCTGAAATGTGGAGAGCAAAAGCACAACATTTTGTAAAGGCTTGTTCCCATAGCGCTCACACTATTCAATCTATATTTGAAATATAACTATTTGTGTTTCCCCGCTCAGGGATTGTTTCATAGAGTTTGATACAGAGCACACAGAGTCCAGTCATACAGCAGAAGAAGACTGAAGACTAAGATGGAAGGAAACAGCTTGAGGGAAAAGCTACAGAGACGACATTCAGTTCACTGAATAAGCACGCTTTGTTTTCAGTCTTTATCCCTCATTATCCCTCTTTCAGAAACAGCAGACCTCATCCAAAGAAATCAAAGAGACGAGAATATGCAGCAAAATACTTGTTAGTAAATGACCAGTCAACCTAAGAAGTATATACGCTGCAGATTGTAAAGGCCTCGCAGCGCTTTCATAAACATTTCTTAAAAAGGAATGGTCATACAATTATCCTCTAAGGCTCAGAGAATATCACTTAAACTTAAGTGTTCACTTAAAGAAGGAACACTACACAACAGAAAGAGAAGACAACAGATAGACCTTGAAACTGAAAGTTCAGTCTGGATCCTGGAAAAAGCAGTTTGTGAAACAGTTTCATCACAGTTTGGTTCATTTCAATCGTAACTTTAGTTCCCATTAATCAGAAAGCAGAGTGCTGTTTGCTTCCTCATATTTACACTTGTCAGGGATATTGACTGGCTCTTACAGTTGCCAATAGTACTGAGTGTGCATAACACCATGCATAGCCATGAGGGTGAACTAACTAGAGCAGGCATGGGCAATCTGTTCCACAAAGGGCCGGTGTGGCTGCAGGTTTCCTTTCCAACCAAGCAGCAGCACACCAGACTTGACTCATTTAATCAACTGATCTCAGTCTTCAGAGAGCTGATTGGTCAAACTGTGTGCTCTTGGTTGGTTTGAACAAAAACCTGCAGCCACACCGGCCCTTTGTGGAACAGATTGCCCATGCCTGAACTAGAGGGTTGTGTCAGTGTCACAGTGTCAGTGAACACGGGCCAGACCCAGGCCTGAATGCAACCTCCGAAAACCAGCGATGGCCAGGCTGGCAGGGTATAACAGTAGCTTAAGAGGTAGTTTTCTTGTTGGGTTTGGCTCCTGGCATCCTGTGGCTGAGTCAGTTCAGCTAACTACATGGCTAAACAAGCTAACGACAGTTAGTAGTTCACTACATAGCAATCTTTTAATCAGGAAAGTTTGTAAATCACCTCTGATGTGGTCTCAGAGGCTGTGCTCAAACCCAGTCTGGTCCAGATGCTGAGGCCGGTTCTGTTGCCTGCTAACAGCAGATTCAGTTAGAAGCAGTTAATTAGTGGTTAACTGCTTTAGCAAGTGGTTAGGATAATGTTATTTGTCCATCAGGAAACTGTGTAAATCACAGAGAGTTGAAGCTGAGCAGCTGGAGGACATCAGAGGGGAAACTAGCAAATATATTCTGTATAAAATCTGATCCAGTTTCACCAAACTCACTGAATAAAGTTATAGAGTTGTGCTTTTGTACAGTAATCAGTGAGGACCGGACATATGTAGCAGCCCTCAGAATCACTCATAGACTGTGTCATACAGGAAGCACTGCACTCTGGCAGCATCATAGCAGAGAAAGCGTTTCACTGGATACAAAATTAGTACATGCTCCCGAGTGCAGGAGTGCAGAGTCATCAACAACTTTTTATTGCTTACCAGAAAATGACAAACTCGAAAATACCATGAAGAATACCTGAAAATACAAAAATTCAAAAAGTTAAATTACAAAAAATTATGTTATTGTTCAGACATATACCGGAGTATAGATGAGATATGTGATAAAAACACTTACCGTTGTGTTCAAAATAATAGCAGTGTGTTTAAAAAAGTGAGTAAAGCCCAAAATCCTTATAATAGTTTCTATTTCCATACACGCAAATGCATTGGGAACACTGTATATGCTATTCCAAATCAAAACATGAAATTTATTAAATGTGTTATTATTTTACAGAAAGTGAAGAAAAAGGAATATTAGGCTGTTCAAAAAAATAGCAGTGTCTGCATTTTTCTTTATAAACTCATATTATATTTAGTTGTATAACCACTGTTTCGGAGAACTGTTTTACATCTGTGTTGCATGGAGTCGACCAACTTCTGGCACCTGTGAACACGTATTCCAGCCCAGGACGATTGTACTCAGAAACAGCATTTTTGAAGTTTTCTATTGGATTAAGGTCCGGGGATTGGACTGGCCACTCCAATCTTGTTGGTCTGGAACCAAGATGCTGCTCGCTTACGGGTGTGTTTGGGGTTGTTGTCTTGTTGAAACACCCATTTCAAGGGCATATCCTCTTTGGCATAAGTCAACATGACCTCTTCAAGTATTTTGATGAATTCAAACTGATCCATGATGGCTGGTATGCGATAAATAGGCCCGACACCATAGTGTGAGAAACATCCCCATATCATGATGCTTGTGTCACCATGCTTCACTGTCTTCACAGTGTACTGTGGTTTGAATTCAGTGTTTGGGGGTCATCTGACAAATTGTCTGTGGCTCTTAGACCCAAAAAGAACAAGCTTGCTTTCACCAGTCCACAAAATGTTGCGCCATTTCTCTTTAGACCAGTCAGTGTGTTCTTTGGCTAAACCTCTTCAGCACATGTCGTTTTTTGCAACAATATGACTGTGTGGGGGGTTCTTGCTGATAGTTTAGCTTCACACAGGCGTCTTCTAATTGTTACAGTACTCACAGGTTACTTTAGACCTTCTTCGATCTCTCAAAGAGTCTGCCATTTTAACTATTCTCCGATCCATTCGAATGGTAGTTTTCCGTTTTCTTCCACGTCTTTCTGGTTTTGATTGCCATTTTAAAGCATTTGAGATCATTTTAGAGTAAACTTAAGACTTCCCTTTTTGATAGAGCTTATAGCTGGCTCAGGTCATCCCTTAGTTATGCTGCTATAGGACTAGACTGCCGGGGGACCCCCCCCCCCCTCTCTGTCTCTCTCTCTATCTCTTTCTCTGTCTGTCTGTCTCTTTCAGGGTTATGCCTAGTCAGGCAAGGTATTGGTTGAAGATGTAGTCACATCTCCCTTTATCATCACCACCACCATCTGTAAACATACATGTCTCATTATTGCATGTTAATGCATGTTACTAACTAAACTTCTTCCCCGGAGTTTCTGTGCTCTCTCGTCCAGCAGGTTCTCATGGATCGTGGCTGCTGCTGTGGTCCTGCACGACGTCCACTACATATATTATTACTGTCTACCAATGAGCTTGGTTCTGCCCGAGGTTTCTGCCTGTTAAAAGGAAGTTTTTCCTCGCCACCGTTGCCAAGTGCTTGCTCATGGTGGAATTGTTGGGTCTCTGTAAATAATATTATAAAGAGTACGGTCTAGACCTGCTCTGCATGAAAAGTGTCATGAGATAACTTTTGTTATGATATGGCGCTATATAAATAATAATAATAATAAATTGAACTGAATTGAATTGAATTTAGCTGAGCAGCCTATCATTTTCTGCTGTTTTTTCACAGAATGAAATGACCTCACTAATTGAGCTCCACACTGCTATTATTTTGAACACAACTGTACATATCGATTCTGACTTCATGGGGACTTTAAAGCCAACATAGACTCAAAGTCTATTCGTGCTTGGAAAGAAAGAGTAAATTTGAGCATGTATAATTTCATGGTGAAAAACCAGCTGAGGAAGATTGTATCAGCAGCTGACTCTGCATTTAACCCTGCACAGGTCAGTGAGCTCACTGGAATCAATGGGAGCACAGACGTAGTGCAGAAGCTGTTGACCTTTATGAGATGCTTCATCAGGGTTAACATCACAGCACGGCAATAAGTGGTCGATGCCTTGTGGCTGTTGAGAGTATTTCTATAGGAGTTCATGTGATCCAAGTATCAGTAGGCCTGAGGAAAGGCGACTGCTGAATATAATAAAAGAAAAACTCTTGTGAAGACTGCAGCTATCCTTGATCTCTAGAGTTCTATATCTGTTTTGACAGCACAAATGATGTTACAAACCAACACAGAACCAACATTCAGTGAAGAAAGAATCTTCTTCTAGATTTTTTTTTGCCAGAACAGAAGACTGTGGTTGCCACAGGACAGTATTTCAGCCCATCATGCTGCCACGTCTTCAAACTTAGGAAAAGTTTATAAAAAGTTTTGTACTCTGGCCAAACCTGACCACAGTGTGATGGACAGTTTAGCACCCGGACTCTTTTACTATGGAACAATGCTGGTGAAATGTGGTTTGGCATCATGCTGAAATAAGCAAGGCCATCCCTGAAAAAGACGTTGGCTACTTGGCATAAGTTGCATATGTTGCTCCAAAACCTGTATCATTCAGCATTAACAGTGCCTTCATGGATGTGCAGGTTACCCATCATGCCGTGTGCACTAATGCACCCTCATACCATCATGGATGCTGGCTTTTGAACTGTGTGCTGATGACAAGTCAGATGGTCCCTGTCCTCTTTGGCACGGAGGATGCGGCGGCCATGATTTCCAAACAGAATTTCAAATTTGGACTCATTAGGCTTCAGGATGGTTTTTCACTTCACCTGAGTCCATCTTGAAGGAGTTCGGGCCAACAGAAGGTGGCGGCATTTCTGGATCTGGTTTACATATGGTTTCCTCTTCACATGGTGGAGTTTGAGCTGTCATTTGTGGATGCAGGGATGAACTGTGTTCACAGACAATGTTTTTTGGAAGTGTTCCTCAGCCCATGCAGTGATGTCCACGACAGAATCCTGTCTGTATTTGATGTACTGCTGTCTGCAGGGCCTGAAGATCACGGCCATCCAGTATTGGTTTTCAGACCCTAACGTACAGAGATTTCTTCTGACTCTGAATCTTTTAATGATATTATGAACTGAATCCACAGATTCTTTGCGATTTTATGTTCATCTTTACGTCACAAAGACTCAGCCTCTCTGGGATGCTCTTTTTTATACCCAGTCATGTTACTAACCTGTTGCTAGTTAACCTCATTCACCAGGTGCATTTCACAACTTTTCTGGTCTTTTGTTGCCACTGTCCAACTTTTTAAAAACATGTCGCTGCCATGAAATTCAAAATGGGCGTATCATTTTATAAAAACAATCAAATTTCTCCGTTTCAACATTTGATAAGTTGTTTTTGTGCTATTTCCAATTAAATATGGGGTTTCAATGTTTTGCACAGAGTGCTAACTTTTATTGGAAACAGAGCAGTAAACTGGGGCAATGTTGTGTTAGTGATGTGATCAAATATTGTGTTTATTACATGGCAATAGCAGCTGATTTAAGTTTGATTAAAATTTGTTTTGGCTCTCCTGTAAAATATGATAAAACTCATTTACAGTCCTTTGGCTCCAAGCCTTTGAAAGTCAGTATTTCAGATGGGATTCATAAATCACAGATTGTTTACAGAGGTACACGAAGCAAGTATCGCCACACACACCATGGCAACATCATCTCATCATAAGCCTGAAATTTGCCCAGGATACGTGCAGATGAAAATATATTCTAGCCAGACCTAGCCAGAAACCACTGCCCACATGCGGTTCAGCGATTAAGAATAATTATAATGAATGAGGTTAAATAAAATGGTAATTCTGTCTGATTTTACACTGATTCATTCGGCTGGTCTGACTGCAGCATCCAGTCAAGGACGAGTTCTGTTTGCAGTCCATTGACGAATCTGAGGCATCGTGACATCTTGGATAAAAAAAAACAGAACCTTTTCAGTGTTCCATTGTTCTGTTTATTACGGCAAATATGAGCTGGCAGTGCCATATGAACATCAGAACAACCACATGAGCCGTTTAGTGACGTCTGAAATAGCAGCAGGCATTCCAGATATACACAACATGTGTGCTTCGTGTGATGAATTAAGTGAAGAGGCAGAACAAGAGAGAGACCGACACTATAAGACTGAATCATGAGGCCAAGAAGTGACAAAGAAGTATAATCCCCTCACCCACGGCAGCCTGTAAACATGTGGTGAGACACAGGAGGAAGATCCAGTCCACATCGGAGTAGTTTTATTCTCTCTCTTTCACATTGAGGAGAAAATGACGAGCACTGCAGTGTTGTGACTCATCCTGGTGGAAAACGACCTTTACAGTCACTCTGGGGATTGTGCAATCAAACACACACACACACACACACACACACACACACACACACACAGACATATATTTACAATCTGCTAATGCTCACGCTGTGAATGCAATAGGTGGAACTCACACTCAGCCACCCACGTAACTTATTTTGTTTAAATTTGCTCTTTGATCCAGTGTTCAGATAAAAATACCCACAGTTCGACAGCACCAGTCTTTGGAAACGGTTGCTGTTCGGAATGATGATGTTGGACTGTCGTATGTTACGGACAGGGAATAGTGTCCACAGCACAGAACAACTGTTAAATACCAAAAGCTGATTTATAATCGCGGTTCATTATTCTTTTATCATACTGATACTGCTGATTTGACACATCTATGTTCGAATTTCACAAAGTAAGGAATCGGTAAAAGTATTGTTTTGGTCTTAGTACTGAAACTCTCTGAACCAAAGAGTTTGCAAAAATCGATATGCCATTCTTAACATGAATGAACCAGTGCCTGTCTGTACGGAAGCATATTGCTGCCACGGCAGACAGATTTAGGAAAAATGTATCAGTATCATATTATTCCGTGAAACGCATCACGTTAAAACGTGATCATTTAAATTGTTAAAAAGTTTCATGTTATAACTAAACTAACAACAGAATCTTGCCATGTCTCAACCCCAGCATGAAATACAACTTAATCCAGTCATGTAAATGAGCCATATTCCTCAGTTTATCTGCACTCAACATACTATGTGAAACCTTTCATGGCAGCAATACACTTCCATATGTTTGACTTCCCTTGTGTGCTCCATAAAGAAAATGTAGTAAAATAAATAATAACTGAGATACCTGTGAACACTTCAACTGTAAATAATCCAACCCTAGTCTAAGAGCCACTTAAGTCACGTACCTTTATTTACCTTTCATGTTCTGCTATTATTTATAGGTAAAGTCAATGTATATGTTGAATAGTGGATGATATCATTGTCATACAGTTTGCAACAGGCATGGTAATGCAGCAAGGTAGTTTTGAGTGCAGAAAAAGGTGGATAAGGATGGTAATACAATATGCTAAGAAGTCAGCTGAGTTATGGATTCACAAGTTTTTGACCTTGTAACCGTGTAAACCATGTGAAGAAGAGAATCAAGTCGGTAATGGCCCAGGTTCAGATCTATGACTAATTTTAGATCACCTTGAATAATGTTGTAAGTGGTTAATATTTAAATAAATTGTTGTTCAAGTTTTAATTAAAGTTGAATTAAGTTTAAGACATGAGTCAGCATGGGAGGAAGACTTGGGTCTCTCTTTATCAGAGAGAAGACACTTGGACTTCGATACTTAAACTGGTTAACTCGACCTCCCTCTGTGCACGTCACAGCTTAATTCAGTTCAAAGTGGTACACAGGGCTCATATTTCAAAAGCAAAACTATCCTCTATGTACACTGATATTAGGCCACATTGTATCAAATGTGGTTTCGCTGAGGCTTCTCTCATCCACATGTACTGGTCCTGTTCGAGCCTTACCAACTATTGGAGGGAAATTTTCTATACACTCTCGGGTGTTAGGCATCAGGTTGGAACCAAGCCTGCTGATTGTTCTATTTGGGCTCATGGAGGTGGAAGTGGAGTTAGCCATAGAAAAACAATGTACTGTATCCTTTGTCTCCCTTCTAGCTAGACGACTGATCCTGCTCAGGTGGAGGGATGCCTCCCCTCCCACTCATGTACAATGGCTAGAAGACATCATGTCCTGCTTAAAATTGGAGATGGTTAGATACTGACTTAAGCAATCAAGTGGGAGATTTCAGAAAGTGTGGTCTGTGAAGACTGGACCATAAGGTGCAGCTTAACTACACTATGTACTCTTTGCTTATTCTTAGTGCAGGCTCTAGATGTGGCAATGTGCTTATACTATTCTAGTGTGTATTGGCAGTGACTGAGGAGGGATTGTTTTATATAGGAAGATTTGATTTTACTTTTCATCTCTGTATAATGTTGCACTTGTTTGTTTGTAATATTTACCCAATTCATGTCTATCTGGACACATTGGTGCTAATGGCTGTTACTATGTACTCATGCCTACCTCATGTTTTTGTAATGACCATTCAGCATTGCGCTTTGGTTATACTGAAAATTCTTCAATAAACAGATTTTGATTAAGTAAGACATGAGTCCAAATTTTAACTGTTTTTAGTTTGTTTTGTGTTTCCTGTTTTATTTTGTAATTCTCCCCTCTCTGTGTCTTTTATTTCTATTTCCTGCCTTTGTGTTTTTCCCGCCAGTTTTTGATTCTGTTCCACCATGATTTGTTTCACCTGTGTCTCGTTGTCCTGCTTTAGTTCCTTTGTGTCTTTGTCTGTTGCCAGTACTGTGTACTGCGTTCTGTTTTCTTGTCCTGTCTTTAGTTTCTTAGTTTAGTTTCATCTTTAGTTCCTCTGCTCCATCTTGTGCTTACCCATGTTCCTGCTACTGTTCCTGGTGTTTTCTCAGTTCTGGATTTTATCTATTGGACTTTTGTTGGACTCCTGGTTCATCTTAGATTTTTGAACTATTGGTTAGTGGTTTTTGTGTTTTGTTATTTCATCTTTGCCTAGTAAGTAATTAAAGTTACTTTTCATTCATATTCCTCCTTGTCTGTATTTGTGTCCACTCCTTGAACTTACCTCTGACAAAACGAACAGATGAATTTGGACCCAGCAGACATTACAGACATGGACCCAGTGTCACCACAGACTAACTTTGAGCAGATTCAGGAAGCACTCCTAAAGCACCAGGAGTGCATGACCAGAGGCTGCCCACCATGGGGCACACAATGAATACATTGGCCACTCAGGTGCAATAGTTAACCGCCAAACTTAACCAGTGGATAACCACACCATCATCTCTGTCAAGAACTACTAAACTTCTAAAGTTACTTTTTGTTCATATACCTCCTTGCCTGCATTTGGGTCCGCTCCTTGGACTCACCAAGGAGTTAAACGGCCACTACACTTACAGTATACACTTATGTGATTGTGTTGCTGTTTAAAAGTTTTTGGTTGATGTTTTCTAGAGAAGAGGTGTTGAGACAGACCAGTGGTTCTTATGACCTATGAGTCACGACTTCCTAGAATTATCAGGTTAGTGTTCCCCACAAAGGACTTTGATGTTACGGAGAACTGCGTGCTGTCTCACAATCTGTTATTTCCTCTTGTTCTCCACAACTATTTTGGCTACACCTGGAAATTATCTCACGACCCCCAGGTTGAGAACCACTGCTCTAGACTATAATAAATAAAATAAGACAATAAGCAGCTGGCTGAGGCCTTTAGCTAAAAAAAATAATATTCTGTAAACAAAGAGTCATCTGCTGGTCAAATAAATTGTTGAACTTTGAGGAGTCATTTACTTAACAACAGTTATAGGTCTACTGTGGCTCTGAAGGAGTAAATAAAAGATATTTTTAACAGAGAACAGAAAGCTTGAGTCACACAGTGGGCTTTCAAATATGTGGACGGTCTAAAAAAAACACACACAACCGAGCTGCATTATGGTAAAAATAGGATTCAGTTTGACCTTTTTTTCCCTTTTAAATCTGTTTCCAAACTTTATGGAAGTGAATTCAATTGCTGGAATGCCTCTATAACACTGGTTCTCAAACTATGGTACGTGTACCACTGGTGGTACACAACCTCTCTCTAGTGGTATGTGGAGGAATCTCTGAAACACTTCTTAAAAAATGAAATACATTACTTTAAAAACATATTGCACTACCGAAATACTACACAATAAACATAAGTTTTGCATTCGCACTTCCTGTAATATTTTGTTTCAGTATGCAATGTATGAGCATAACGTAAGCATAAAATGAATGGTTCAAAAACAACGGCAATCGTGGCTCCAACAGAAAATATTAGGAAAAGAAGTGCAGTTCAGAAATACACCTTTTCCACCAAATTAGCCCGGATTCTTGAACTGGTTCTGTTCAGCATTCAACAAAGGTCCACCCATCCATTTTCTGTAACAGCTTATCCTCATCAGGGTCACGGTGGGACTGGAGCCTATCCCAGCTGATTTAGAGCGAGAGGAAGCGTACACCCTTGACAATTCTTCAGCTCATCACAGGGCACATAGAGACAAACAACCATTCACACTCACATTCACACCTACGGACAATTTCGAATCACTGATTACGGGGAGAACATGCAAACTCCACACAGAAAGGCTCGAGTCGAGGTTCAAACCAGGAACCTTCTTGTTGTAACAATAATTGATCTTGTAATCTGAAATAAACCTGCCCCCTGTGTCAGTAGCTGAATAGGGTCGGCCCTTGCTGCTGTATTTGAATGTCATAATGGAGGTACTTGTAGAGGCTAATATTTTCTGAGGTGTTTTAAAAGTTTGAAAAACACTGCTCAATAACATGGATTGTCTCTGGATGATTATAACACTTATGTCTTCCACTGTAGCATCCAGGGGAAACATCTGTATAATTATTTTTTTATGTAAGCATGAATTTTCTTTCTGCTTAACCTTCATGACATCACATTAACTCTTTATTTTACAAATTCTTTTTTTAATCTATATATTGTTCAACAAATCAGATGTCAAAATTCATGTTTATTAATGTAAAAATACATAAAATTACAATAACATTTGAATATCTTTTCTGTATATATATATTTACAGTATATATATATATGACTGCACGTGGCACTCCACCCTTTGATCAGGCTGACAGTGGCAGAATGAGCTGATTGGCTCTTGAGCTGCTCTTCAGTGCCTGCCAAGTATTTGCACTCTGTAGGCCTGTAGATGCTTTACATCAAAAAGCCAGTGATACGAGCTTAACAGCAGCACACAGATGAAAGGCACGGCCGTTCTGAGAAGTGCACATCCTGACCTGCTGCATGCATCAAATCCATTTTCATTAGAGTCTGAGTGCACAGCTGTGTGCCTAACAGGTTTCAATAGGTTTTTCCTCTGCAGTTTGTATTTAACTGGTGGAGCCTTTCAGCGCTGCTAAATTGTACAACAAACAATGTTCCCACCTACATGAGTGAATGAGTCACCACATACACATGTAATGCACACACACAAACCATCCACGCTTTCCCTGAATTACCACAAGTGACCATCAATCCTCCAATGATTGCACACATGTAATAGTGCATGTATGTCCAGTATATATATATATATAATAAAAAATAGTGAATATGCTTCCCATATTATAGGTTTATTGTAAATATATACTCATTATTCATACCTGTACAAAGTCGGCTGGCCCCATGCAAAAACATTTGTATCAAAACTTTATTCAGTAGAACCAGTTCTGGAGTAACATATGCCATGCTTTGTATTTTTTTCTTTTGTTAAGTTGTAACACAGATCATCATTCCACTTTTCCTCTTTCATGCAGTTTTACAATGAGCTGCACCTCTGCTTCTGCAAGACATTTCCAACAAGTATCCCAAAATCATGCTCAACCATCGTCTGCCAGGGGGAAAGAGGAAAGAGCACAAAGGGCTAGATTTGACATTACAGCCACTAGCTGCTCACTTTGCTACAGAATAAAAGGAGTGTGAGACAGGTTTATGGTCATGACGGCGAGCAGGACTTTAGCAACATGTGTGATTTGGAGCAGGGGAGTGGTGATAAGTAGAGTTATGTTGACACTGCACACTGATGGATGTTTGCTCCTGAGAGCACGTTTGAAAGAACACGCTGCAGCGAGTGGGGTTGGAACTATTAAAGGATCGGTTCACCCGATTTACAAAAACATCTCACTTACCTTGAGTGGAATTTATCTGTATTTAGACTTGCTGAGATTTTTGCCTCCACCCCATTACAATGGATGTGACAGGAAGTCTATTTGTTTAGATACCAACACCCATGTCACTATGGATAATGCACTGACCTCAATGTGGACAATTACGTCATTTTCATTGCTGTGAAGATCTGAATACCACCAGAGGTATCTCACCATGTTCTTTGGGTAACCAGACAATTTAAAGAGTAACTTCAGCTGAACATCTTGTTTTTGCTGACCCACAGTGGTTGATTGTTCTCACTCTGCTGCAGCTAAGAGAGGTGAATCAAAGAATGATTTTCAGCCTGGTGTTAGGCTCCTCTTTGATAGAGCAGCTGCATCTTTCAGGATCACAAAACAATGAGCTAACACGATGGAATGTGAATCAAATATGATCATCACAAGTCTTTTTTTTAAACGAGGCAAAGAAATGGTGGTGCTGGTCTGAGTCACAGTTCTGTACATGATCGGATTCACCTCGCTGAACAGGCAGGGCTGCAAGCTCACTCACTCAGTTCAGAACCAACCCCACAATGACTAAGAACAGTATTTTAGCAGACATGGCTCGATATAAATGAATGACCACCACTTTTATCTACCAGATTATGACATCACTCTGTACTGTAACAGTCCATAAAGTTAATATTCCAACATATATTTGGGCTACAATATTGAAGTTGCTACTGTATGTTGTGCTATTTGTTTTTTGCTTAAGTCACGATGTCTTCGCTGTTCTCTTCCATTTCTAAGCCGCGGTGACCTCTTTAAATAATTACAGATGAGATGAAGCATTAAAAAAAAAAGCATAAATGAAAGTGTGCATGTTCTAATTTAGATGTTTACAAAGTTTATTTAAAAATACTAAAATCTGTTACTTTTAGTAGATAAAAGAAAGAGAATGCAATCACATGAGAAGAGGAATGTTTGCTCACTTTGATGGTGTGATGGCAAAAAAAACAAAAAAACATTCTGGCTACTTTAGGTTATTAATGTAGAAACCGCTTAAACATCAAATAATGAGGAAATCAAAAGACACGACTCACGATGACTGGGAGAGTGGGGAAACTAAAGCTTTTGAAGAGTCAACATAATCGATGTCAGACCACTAAAGGATGCAACTGAGACAGAAGTCCAAACCACATCCAAGCAAACACCAAACACAGCAGTTAGCACGAGCGAACAACAGATAGAAAAACATGCAAGCACAGAATGAAAACGGTTTATTGAACTAAATTAGGAATGTAATCAAACTTCTGACTGAAATGAGTGAAAAAAACAAAAAGATCTCTGGCCCACAGTTTGCACCAACAAACACACTGCAGATGCCAAACCTACAGACGACTTAGTGTTCACATTTTTCTGTCTACATCGTAATAAAGCTAAACTGCTTCTTTAAAAAAAACACAGAAGGACGAGCTGCAGGGAGGTGAAAAATCTATTTTTTCTATCATGACATTTAAGAAGAGGTTATCGATTCTATCAGTGCATCATTCGGTTGAATGCTTTTGCCGTGGCTGAGTTCAGCTCACGGCTCGGACAGCAGCTCAACTGTATCCACGTCGAAATACAGTTTGGTTACAGCTGCAGGCTCTCTGACTGAACAAAAAGAAACGGTGGGTTCGTCCATAAATAAAAACAACACAAAAAAAAATGAACACCAGTTCGTTCATGATTTGTGAGCACCGATACAACCTGGACAACAGCTGGGAGAAAAAAAAAAAAAGTTTGCCTGATAATTTTGATCTTCTGCCAGGTCAGTTGTGGCAGTTTGAAAACTGGCTGAGCTTTGCATTTCATTAAGCAGACATGATTTTGTTCCTCTTCTGTTGGTTGTTTTGGTTTCTCTTTTTTCCCCCTCTCCATTAGATGCTGTCAGGCTCACTCCACTTTGCTGTAGTCCTCCACGTGGCCCAGTACCTTCTTCCTCTGTCGTATCATGTGGAAGTAGAGCTGGGGGAAGACTGAGAGGAAGCAGAGGAGGGTCAGTGTGTTACAACAGACTCTGGAAGTTTTTATATCACACTAGAACAGCAGCAGCATCAACAGGGGAGACAGACCTCCTTCTGCTTTTTACACTTTATTATTAGAGACACCTGCTGTGCCATAAAGTCCACTTTTATGATGTGATGGTGTTGTACTGGGCTGCATTATGTATGTAAATAAGGACGATAAAAAAAATTTAAAAAAAAAAAAAAAAAAAAACCTCTCAATATAATATAGTTCAGTACAACAGCACCTTTAAACATATCAATATATAATATAAATTATCAATTTCATTGACTTTAAACGTCCCAAAATGTCAACGGAAAAAACCCTGAATATTATGAGAAAATCGTTCACCAAAGAAACAAAATGAAGAGGGTTTTTTTGCAATTGCAAACTATTACTTATCTCACAATCATATCTCATCATATGATGACTGCTTGATTTCATTCTCACATGGTGATGACTGCATACAAAGTCCATGGAAAAATGAATATTTGCTCTGGGAGTCACAGAATGAGGCAAAAGTGCATCCATGTTGAAAATGTTTCAGCTAGAGCTAAAGATTCACGCTTATCCCGAGGATTTATGATTCCAGTTCATCAGCGCACAAAGACAAAAAGGAAACAACATTTCGTAAATCTGAAATCAGCCGCCACGGGAATTAAATTGAAGCAGTATTCACGAAATTTGCTCTCAGAATAAACATTTGTTTGCTTTATTTGTCTTTCCTGTTCTGATCCCCATGGAGACACGGGGTCTGACTAATAATCAGTCACAGCAGTAGACTCCTATATGTAATGGAACCCAGTTCACTACTCCAGCAAGTAGTCTGAGCCTTAGTAAGGACCTTGCGACGGAGACGATGTCTAGTGCCACTAACGTTTGTGGAGTTTCCAAACTGAATAAATACACACATATAAACACTAAACTGCTGTGCTAGTTCAGTCTTTAGTGACTAAGATATCTGCTGAAAAAGATCTTTTTTTTCATAGATTTAGATACTAAATCCATGAACTTCCATCATACTTATTTTTTATTTATTTACATGTTATATATTTTCAAGAGGGAACAATGTGGAGGAGAAATATATTTAGTGATGAGTCAGGTGTGCTGTCATGCTGATTTGAGCACATTCTAAATGTCGAGTTGCCCGGTCAGATCTACTTGTTTAATCATTTTTATTGTCTTTAGTAAATACAGTGGAATTCTGTATATTTTATGATGTAAAGCACAATACTGTGGCTGCCTGTTTATCACCACAAAATAGAAAAAGAAAAAAATCTGCGTTTGGACTTACGGGGAATGTAGGAGATCATGATGAGGATGAGGAAGGTGTAGTAGTCAAAAGAGAAGTTGTACTTGTTGGGGAGAGTGACAGAGTACAGGCCCGTCTTCTGCACGTACGGCAGCGCTGCATAGATAGTCAGCAGTTCTCCAGTCACTCCCATGGGATACAGCACGATGAAGAAGGTGTACCTGCAGCGGATTGTGAAAGACAAGGCAGGGGGGAGAGGAATAATAAATCATATGTCTTTAATATTCATTGTTTCTGCAACGTGAGGGCTGGTATAAACAGCAAAACACTGAGGGAAATATGCATATGGACACACACTTCTGCTTTCCACTGTTGTCCTGCTCAGAACATGTGCATGGAGAACACAGTGCTGCAGAGATGAACAAAGTGGTCTAAAAGAGGAACTTCATCCAGAGTTTGGCTTTAAATATTATACATGGAGCAGGAGAGAATAAAGAGCTGCTGCCAGAGGCAAATTTTCTTTTTCTCTCTTCAGGAAACAGTGGAGGAGTAAGAAGAATGTGCTCAGGCTCCGACACAAACAATTCAAATAGGCAATAATTTAAGTAAGTCGTGCTCCTTAAAAGCAAAGCCAGCCATGAAGAGACATGTAAACAGCAGAAGTATGCATTTAGTAAAGACACGGGGCCCATTCCACTCCGAAGTGGTGGTAAAAAGGCTGCATTCACAGCCGTTCTGAGAAAGTGGAGCAGTCAGCTGACACAAATTATCCACCATGAGCTCTGAAAACTCGAAATATGCTGATATGATATTAGCTCATACCATGCGCTGCTTGCCTCTGCGTGCTTCTAAATGTTTAATCAGAAAACTGTTGTGGGATTGCAATTACATAGAAGAAGACACTGAACTCCTTTTCTTCTACAGAGAGAATGAACATCAAAGAGAGAAAACAGCCAAACGCAGCCACTTCTCTCTGATCCTTTGCTGAATTTTCCACGGATGCACGACCAATTTTTTCTGCCTCTCGGGGTGCAACTCAAACTGAAAGTCGACTACCAATATAGCGATGGTGTCATTTGCTACCTAGCAACGACGACCGCAGGGAGGAAGGCACTAAACAACTGTTGCCTTGTTTGAATCCCATTGGGCAGATTTCTCTGGTGGAGACTGCACAAGGTTTTTTTTTTTTTTAGATCTGATGATTTTCAAATGATTAAAAAGAACTAGTCACCTGTTTATAAACCTGCTTTTCATCGTCATAGTACCTACATTAAGTGTCACAGTGGCACTGTTTCAGGGTTTAAATGAGGGAATGTAAACAGTAGCATAAAAAAAGTAAAAAAAGTAATTAATAGAGCAATGTATTACTGTCCTGCAAACAAACTGAAAATACATCAACCAGCTGGTTTAGAAAGTGGATGGATGGATTATCCTTGAATTTTCAACATCATGAACAGAGCTCTGTTCAACGTTTCAGGTATTACATGTCAGAAAAATACCATCACAGCTTTGCAGAGCAGAAGATGAAGTCTTTACATTTCTTGTTTCGTTCAACCAACTGTCAGTCAACTTAATATGATATAAAACAAGATGCTATCTCATCTCATCTTCTCTTTTTGCCATTTCAGAGACTTTGAGATTGACACAGGTTTGGAAAAACGCAGCCCATCGTCATGCTGTGGCTGCCAATCAGACCGATCAAACTGACCACAAATGTCTCTGAAACTGAGAGCAATGCATCCAGGTGGATTCATGGACTAAACACTGACACTCTACCTGTTGTGTTCTGGCTTTGTTTATTTCATGTACCAGCTTCTAAATCTGAGTCTGATGCACAATTTATGCTGCATAATAGAGACACGAAGAAGTTTAATTTGGTTTGTGTCTGATGGTTTGAGAGAGAGAGAGAGAGAGAGAGAGAGAGAGAGAGAGAGAGAGAGAGAGAGAGAGAGAGAGAGAGAGAGAGAGGGGAGAGAGAGAAGAGAGAGAAAGAGAGAGAGAGAGAAAGAGAGAGAGAGAGAAAGAGAGAGAGAAAGAGAGATAGAGAAGAGATAGAGAGAAAGAGAGAGAGAAAGAGAAAGAGATAGAGAGAGAGAGAGAGAGAGAGAGAGAGAGAGAGATAGAGAAAGATAGAGAAAGAGAGAGATAGAGAGAAAGAGAGAGAAGAGAAAGGAGAGATAGAGAAAGAGAAAAGAGAGAAGAGAAGAGAAAAGATAGAGAGAAAGAGAGAGATAGAGAGAAAGAGAGAGAGATAGAGAGATAGAGAGATAGAGAAAGAGAAAGAGAGAGAGAGCATCAAGGAAGCTGGTTCCGTGGCCTAATTCATTCATTCAGTCTTCAACAAGTACTAAGGCTTGACCCAGCTCTCATTAAATGATCTAATTTCAAAATGATAGTGTCAGACAGAGATACGGACTCCTCCTGCTCTGACAGCCCTCTCAGGTTGATTTTCCTACCTTGCCCATTTGATGAGGAACGGCAGGTGATTGAGCAGGCTGAACGTGTAGAAAGAGTAGCGGATGATCTCCGTGACGGTCCAGGCGGTGACAAACAGCAGCACGCTGTCCTCACTCTGCACCTGCAGACACACACACACACAGACACACACACACACAGACACACACACACACACACACGGGATGATGCGAGGACAGAGGAATGGATGTGCATGGGTCATGCTGTCAGAGTTACTCTGCTGGAGGCTAATCTAGACTTTTCATCGCAGAGCCATGCTGTTTGTTTCAGATGCTCAGAGATCAGATCACACTGCAGGCAGAGGTCCACTGTCCTCAGATATTATGATACAACCGATGCAAATATGAGGTTAGCGATATTTTAGATCGTTTCCACACGTAACAGGGAAAGAGAGCAGCAGAGAAAAGGTCAGTCCAGCATCATACAACAGGAGGAAAGGAAAGAAAGCATTTGAACAGTAAATACATACGTTATTCACGACACTACAGTTCAACAGATTCACTCCTGCAACCCTACAGCAAGACCGTCTGACGTTACTTACACATTTACTCCTCTCCGATCTATTGACGGGGCACACAGTACATCAACTGGTCACTTTTGAACATGGATCCGTGTTTGCATTTACATTCCCGTGTCATCAAGTCCAAT
This sequence comes from Argyrosomus regius, assembly GCA_946959425.1. Taxonomy (NCBI): domain Eukaryota; kingdom Metazoa; phylum Chordata; class Actinopteri; family Sciaenidae; genus Argyrosomus; species Argyrosomus regius. The sequence goes on from OX336895.1 coordinate 24,757,413, forward strand.
ACACTGACTGTTTCATGTAAGACTGATTTATGTGTGCGAGTTAGAAAAACAGAGGAGCTCTTTACCTCCCTGACACTGTGTGTGACGGCCCAGGTGAGGAAGACCCGGGACATGACCTGGAATCCTGTCAGGACCACAGAGGACGGTACGATTCCTGGAATAAGAGACAAAAGACAAACACTTACTGATCACTGTACATTATATACTGTATGTGTGTGTGAGAATGACCTCAGTGATCCGGTTTCTGCTATTTCCAAGAAACCAATGACTGGATATTTCTTTATATAGATGTATAAAAGGGTCCAGTGTCAGATTTAGGGTGCTATATTTACAAAATATGGCAGAAATGGAAAATAATGTTCATAAAAATGGTTTTATTAGTGTATAATCACCTGAAAATATGAATCATTGTGGTTTTGTTACCTCAGAAATGAGGCTTTAATATCTACAGATGCTACAGAGTCCGTCATGTTTCTACAGTAGCCCAAACAGAGAGGACCTTTCATGGCCACCGTAGTTTCTCCCCTGCGCTGGAACTGGAGGGTGAGTGGAGGGTGTTGCAATATGCAACTCCGCCGTTAGAAGTCACTAAATCCTACACACTGCACACCTTTACCTCCCATGTCAGTAAGCCTGTGTGCCTTGTCAGTAGCCTCCCACTGTTCGCAAAGTCAACCTTTGGTTTGGACATTTTCTGGGGGGCTTTAATGTCGCTGTGCGTTCATCCGCTGACCGCTGATCAGTGTGTCAATAAACAACTGAAGCAGCGGGAGGAGGGGTGGTGCACAGGTCTTGACCAATGACAGTATCTTGACCTGTGTGGCAGCTGTTGCAGTGCATTGTGGGGTATGTAATATGAGCAGTGGGAGTGAATGAAATTATCTCTGACCAGAACTGACCGATTCCAACTTTTCAACTTCAACGCTTTCTAGCAGATCTGTTCAGCCAGTAGTGTGGGTTTAGGTGTTGGAATGGGTATCAGAAGAGAAATGTGTGCCTACTTAGTACTAATGTTGTCATTTATTAGGGAGGCGTTGGTTGGTTGGTCATGATTTTTTTTTTTTTAGTTGCTGTTTTGTTGGGTTTTTTTATTTTTGCTCTAGAAAAACAGCTTGTGTGGTCGTCTGCAGTGAAATGTTCTTGTTGTTCATCATTACATGTTACATCAAAGAGAAAACTGCCCAGAAAAGCAACGGTTGTCGTCTGAATGGACTGCTTGACTGTGGAAAGAAATTCAATTTATTCACACAAAAACCCCAAAGAAATGAAGGATGATGTAGTGTCTTCAACTGACCAGTAGAGAGGAACGTAGAGCTGTGTGTGTGTGTGTGTGTGTGTGTGTGTGTGTGTGTGCATTTGTGTGTGTGTCTGAGCGGAAGGCAGCTGCAGGGAGCCTAGGTAATCCTCCATTAATCCTAGATAATGAAGGGAATGGACTGTGAATGATGGCGAGGCGACCAGGCGAGAGCCGCTCTCTCCTCACGCGTTAACACATCGAGAGCCAGCAGCTTCTCCGCTCTGTCTTTGGCAAACACTTCAAATATGAAAAGCTTCTGTTTGTCTGCACATATTTACATGTGAGACGCAAATGAAAACTGATGGTGACCAGCCTAGATCACAATTCAATATACAGCATGAGCCACAGCTATCGGACCTGTCAGTGAGTTGAGATAATAACATACCTGTCATGATATTACTGATGCTGTCATGTACATTCCAAATGACGGCTGCAGATCTATGATTCTGTTTAGATTAGTCAAAATTACATGTTCAGATCTGTATGGTTATAAATCTGAACAGTCACATGAGATGTGAGGATGTGACATCTAATAAATCACATTAAATCTTGTAAAGCAGGGCGATAAACAGCAGTGGCTTTGAAAACAAATAATTGTTTAAGAGCTTTATCAGGACATTTGTGATGAATGTAACTTTTCTTCCTGATAACATGTCAGGAAATAATCTGCCCCGGGGACTGATCTGAAAGCAACATACACGTTTGGCAGTTGATGTCTACTGCTGTGCTTTAATTAGACTGATACATCAACATATATTTCAAACTGCTGCGATAATAACCGAGGGTAAAGTACACACTCTTTTCATACCTTCTCAAATGTACTTCTCACCATCAATAACTTCAATTTCAGATACAGCACAGTGAGAAATCAAAGGAAAAACTAAAATAATACTGAAAAGTGCCTCAGTAAAAAAGTACATTATTAAAAAAGTGCCTCAGTAAAACATTTTATCATTAAAAAAGTGCCTCAGCTTCAGAAAAGCTCAGTGCTTTTTGGTATAGATTCTACAGGTCTGTGGAAGTTGGCTAGAGGACACCGTATTCCCTCCGTTGATGATTTAATGATGGTGGTGGGAAGTAATATCTAAAACCTTTGAAGCACAGCGTTCTGTTTATGCACATATCATATAGACCTTGGTGGGCCAATAATTTGACTTTAACATGCAGAAACGTCCACATGTGTTTGTTTAACTTCTGGTGACTGTAAAGACCAAAGCATATGATTCATCATTTTTGATCATTTCAATAACCACTCTGTTAATTTGATTTGATAACTCCAGTTCACTTCACTTCAAATTGTGATCACAACTGAATGTGAGTTGTGAAAAGTCACGTGTGTGTCACATCTAGAGCTAATTAAAAGTTAGAGACTTTGTTTGTTTGACCTGTATGGAACTGAACCTTAATTAGTATCATTGGTAACACACAATACTAATTAATTTACCTACTAGTTCATGTCAACAACTGCTGCTGTGAAAAAGATCTATCATGTTCCATTTGTGTTTTTTAATGCAGTGTAGATATTTTAGATTAGTCGTTTCATACAACATGAGGTCTTAGTGCTTCAATCATAACAGCCAAAATGTAAAAAATGACTCACCTACAGCACAGTGCAGGATCTGTGAAAGGAGGAGATGACAGAAAATGATTTAATATTTACATTTTTAATAGCATTATTGATTTCCAATTATTACTGACATGGATCAAGTTTTTTTATGTGTACAACTCCAGTACTGACTTAGTATTTCTACATAATGTCATGTTATATGTGTCAAACATGAATTTTAAAAAACAACTGACACTTATAAGATCTACTAAATATTATAGAGCCTATAGTGTTCAGTGCACACATGATTTCATGAATGGAAGGTATTGACCTATCACTGGGCTACAGTGTGTCTGGACAGGATCACTGACACACCTCTTGCTGCTTTGCCTTTGTACTATACACTAAATGTGTGTGTAGTGTTTGTGTGAGCGCTGTAAGAACACATGAGGGAAGTAGATCATTGATTTGAGATTTCATTTAGCTCTGATTGTCAGCCACTTTTATTGTTATTAGTCTGGATTCTTACAAAAAGTCAAGAAAATAAGAGCACCGGTTCTGTGGCTTTCAACACAGGGAAGTCATGTTAGGCATGTTACATATACTATGCTGATATACAGGACATACCAGAACCTGTTCAGATAAGAGGCCTGTGAAAATGTGTGCCACTGTACAGCTGAAGAAGACTGGGATGGGAATTGTCTAGCTGAAATAATTAAGGCCGTCCCTGAAAAAGACGCCATCTACTTGACAGCGTTCTGCATGAATTGTGCCTTCACACGTGTGCAGGGGGAATAAGTGTCTAATCACTTCACAAAGACTCAGCCTCTCCGGATGCTGCTTTTATACGTCAGTTAACCTCATTCACTGTGAGACGTTCCACCAGGAGTGTCTTTTGTTGACACTGTCCAATTTTTTTTGAAAATGGGCATATCATTTTATAAAAACAAAATATAAATAGATATAGAATTTCAATGTTTTGTTCACGTGTTCCCCATGTGCCATCTTTCTTGGAAACTTAAATTAATCAGACATGTTGTTGGTGTTTTGTCAGTATTGCCCAGCCCTCTGTGCTTCTCTCACCTCCAGAATAGCTCCGGTCTGAAAGAACTTCAGGGGCTTCTCTATGGAGTAGTACAGCCCATGGTAGCTTCCTCTGGCCAGGTAAGCTCTGACCAGGCCCACCGCGATCACCAGCCACCTGGAGAGCACACACACACACACACAGAGACTATTAAAGTATTGTCACTGCAAAAATTAAAAATGAGACCACTACCTCATCATGGAAACATACAAATCATCTCTATATTTTGAACATTCTCATGAATGCTGCATCAGAGTTTGAGTTATCTGATGTTTTAAAGACATTTTTAGGAACTTTCTATGCAGCTGTTCTCTCTGTATTGTGTATTTCCAAACATTTTAACATACACACTTAACAGGCTTCTTTTTGGACAAATTCAGTGTTTTCTTCTCATTGTTCTGTGAGCTCTTTGTTTGTTTTTACTGTGTACTTTCTAATGCGGGGCTGCAGGCTGTTTAGCTCTGTCAATATAGCTTGTGTTCAGGTTTTCACCGTGCCTGGCGAGTTTAGATCTATATAATAAACTAAAATTTAAAAATAATTCACAGAAATGAATGAAATGCAGAGATGCAGGCCAATATATGTATATATATTTTTTTTAAAAGTTGCCTTACACCCCTTAAAATTACAAAGTCCTCGCAACCCCACCGTGAATCTGAATGACGCCTACTGACCTTCATGTTGGAATCATAATTTAAAAAACACTGTTTTACTCCGGTGTAAATATTAAACAGTCATTTTTATGGATGGAGAACAGCCTGATAAGACTTTCAGCTCACTCATAAAACCATTATAATCATGCAATGCAATTCATTACCACATTCAATTAGCTTGTTAACAGTGAGGTCAGCCGCGGGGCAGAGAGTGTTGCTAGAGGAGACCCGAGCAGGGTGGAAGTTTCACTTCACACTTTGGTTTCACAGGGTGAAGAACGTGGCTTTTATCTATTAGGCTTCAATCTCAGTCAGGCTTAGATGAATATCAACATGAGGGCAGGAACTGAGCGCGCCTGCTTAGCTGCTATGGCAGCATCTGAATGCAGACAACGTGTTTAAACAGCCAAAACGCAACTGCACAACAGCCCAAACGTGTGCTCGCAAACACAAAGCAAACACTGTGCGGCCCATCAACACACACAATGTGACCTAACTGGTTGGAACGGCGAGCAAACAACACCCACCATTCAATTGTGCAACAGTCGAAAAACCAGTGCAATAAAAGACACACAGTCTTCACAGTATCTGGGCCGAGCAACGGAGGGCGTCTACCATTCCGGCGTGTTATCATTCAAAATGTAGTGCAATCAATTTTTGATGATGCAAAAATATCGAAGAGCCGCCAATTACTTGTTACGACCCATGCTGAATCATTTATAGGTGTTAAATATAAGAAGACGCTGAGTCACTTAAGTTCCAAAGGGACAATTTAATGATGTTAGTAAAAGAAGAAGAACTTCATGAATCCTCACTTTTCATACTGCAGCCTAGTATAGGTAAGTATGTTTAATACAACTCTATAGAAAACTGTCCTTCAACAACTTTTTATGAAAACCTCAACCCATTTAAATGTTTGTACCCTGCCTGCTCTCTGCGGTTTATGTCAGACACTTCAGCATCTTTCAAGTTTTGACGTAAGTGTTTTTCAAACGTGTATTTAAAAAAAGAAAGAACCTGTCTGGAAAGTTTCCACCTCTGACTTAAAATCTAAAATCTTAGATTTTAAGTCAGAGGTGGAAACTTTCCAGACAGGTTCTTTTTTTAGTCTTGTAATCTCCACACTCCACACTTAGACATTTTCAGTGATATAGGGGTCTAAACTAGGACTGGAACTATCATTACTTTATTATTCATCCGTCTGGTGATTTTTTTAGTGTTTAGTCAATGAAATATATAAAAAAGAAAGTAAAATTGCCCTTCACAGGTTGTAAAATAACATAATAAATAATAGAATAAAACAGAAAAAGCAGCACATTGTCATATTTGAGTAGTCAGTAATTCTATTTGACTTTGAAATTAATGAATATATTAACCTATGAATCAAATTGTTATTCATTTGAATTATATTCTTTTTTTTGTTTTTAAATGCTGTTTAAAGCATTAGCATTTTTTAAAAACTATTTGGAATAACTATTTACAACCAATTACATAAATCTCGCCCTAATATTTTTTATTTGCTTCAAATGACAGAGCATGTTTCAAATGTTGCTCAGTTTATGGAAGATGCACAGCCTCACTCCGTGCTTCTAAAGAGCAGCGGCGGCTGCAGACAATGAACCATCTGTCTTCACGTCTCTGTACTGTCTGCGGCGTGGAGCCGTCAGTCACCGTTAACGCGCACGCCAGGTGGATGTCTGTCTGCCGCCGCACGCCTCACGTTAATCTCCGTAAACCGTTGGACGTTCAGGGAGCACGCTCAAAGTTATCCCACTACACAGCACGCTAGCAGCGTTTGCAATAAGAGTTATACAAAATATGAATATTAATAAAGCAAAACTCAACGCTGTAACATGACAACGGGTCCTATTATACCGTTCAACAGCGCGCGCACACATAAACACACTCGACAGCAGCATTAGCACAGCACGAGGACACACGCTACATACCCCGCTGTCATAACAACGTTGTAAATGACCAAGTAGGCCGTGGCCAGGGCCCCTGGTCCCTTCTTCTTCCTCGCAGCCACATCGCTGTGGGCCGCCTTGCTGGTCCCGGGAGCAGCTGCCGACATGACTGCAACCCTCAACGGTCTTTGGTTCCTGGACGACGGCCGGCGGCTCTCAGCTTCACCGAGCCAGGAAACGAACAATCAGTCAGGGGGCCACGCCAGGAAGCGTCGTCCTGAAACGAGATTGTTAACTCCCCCGTACTTCCGCCTTCGTTTTAAGAGGCTCTCGCTCAGACCTTAATTTTGAAACATCAGTGAAACATTCTGTCAGCGCGAGACTTTATTTATTAATTAAAGGTATTTAATTAGACTATTTGTTTTGGTTGGATTCGATCTATTCTCTCTGTCGTTCGTGTGTCCGCAGACCTGTTTAGTAGTAGTAGAACCTGAATTATCTTGAGCTGAGGTGAAACTCTTTGTTAATCCCTCTGACTGTATGAGACGCTCATTGATAGGCGCGCCCCCTATTGCTCGTCTCATACCCTGGACAAGGAGTCTTCAACCAGGGGTCCACGACCCCTAGGGGGTCCTCAGAGGTAGTACAGGGGGTCCGCCGATTTCTGTCATAATAATTGACAATTTTCACTAAAATAATGGTGAATGTGAGGGTGCAATAGTACTTAGACTCTACTATTTCATGTCAAAATGGCTGCTGTAAAAAGGGCCTATTCCAGTGTATAGTAAGATATGCACTGTAATGTGTGTATATATATATATATATATATATATTCTTTTTTATCTGTGAAGGGTTCAAACTCCTGTTCTAAGCAGCTGAAATGTTATCAAGGGTGACTCAGAAGATAGAGGCAGAAAGTTCTAGAGGTAGATAAAGCTTTGAATAACCAGTTGTGCAACTGAGCAAACTGTGTCTAAATTAAAAGTCAAGTTAGTCTCTGAGGGAGACAAAATGTTGTGTGAACCATGAGACTGTAGGTAGAGATCCAACAGTTTAAGTCGACAATCACCGTCTAAGAAGCTTGTTGGTCTCATTTGTGGATTATCTGAATGATGCAACACAACTCTTAAGACAATTTTGCCAATGTTATTTGAAACTCAAATAACGTGGCCCATATGTGAGTTTGTTACCATGCTTTCACACCATCAAATATCCGCACGTTTTGGGTGGATGCACATCAAGAAATCTACGTCCCGTGACATTTACTCTTCCCCAGCAAACAGTGTAACATTGTCATAGCCATATTACAGCTATCATCAGTAAAAGCTTCTGCTTCTCAATGTTATATGAAACTCAAATTAACATGATGCAAACTTTCAGCTAGAAGCAAATGAATCAAGATAACAAAAACCTCAAACTGTCAATCTGTCAGGACCAAAACTCACGTTCATGTTTGTGTACAGTGTAGTCCAAAGTGGAAGACCTCCTACTTATTTCACATAAGTGATCTGAGACCTATATGTCTGAGTCATAAGGAGCAAATACTGTCCAGAACTCTTTGCTTGAGATAAGTGATCATATTTGATACGTGGTCTTAAATCCTTTAAAATGAGTGACTGACTGACTCAAGTCTGTACCACAGTCACCATCGCTTCTTGTTTCAGCAAGTGAAACATGTTCATGTGACTGTTTAGCTCCTGGATTGCCTTGTCTGTTTAGGACCATTGTTCTGCTATGTTGTCCTAAAATTCGGAGACTGTGTAGAAGGGCTACAAGTCACACTTGGGATGGATGAAAACATCCTTAATCTAGAGATGAAGGTCACCACTTACTATAGTCTAATATGATGTTATAAAGTAGAACCATTACTTGGTTACTACTGAAAAGTCTTCATACGTTCCTCTTCTTATAAAACATTTGTATAAAACATTTTTATTTCTACAGTCACTTTATATTTTTTATATAGTTTTTGTATAGATGTTAGCACGGGCTAACTTCTTAACACAGTTATATATATATTTTTCTATGCAAATGTTTAACTCCTCTGCACATTTTTAATTCCTCTGTACATATTTAAATTTAGATCTCTCTAATTTTAACGTATGGTTACTGTGTTATAGGTTAATTCTAATGTAATCTATCTATCTATCTATCTATCTATCTATCTATCTATCTATCTATCTATCTATCTATCTATCTATCTATCTATCTATCTATCTATCTATCTATCTATCTTTTGTCCACTAGATGTCAGTGTTTCACTAGTCTCCGCACAGAGTCAACAGAGGCGATGAGTGCTAAATATTATTTTTATATTATTTTTTTGGGGGGGGGATTTATGTCAACGTGCTGTACTTTAAATCATTTTAAAAAACGTATCAAACATATTAAAGACATACTTCTCCCGCTGTACTCATTTAGAAATACTGTTCAGGCATATTCGAGGCAGCCAAGTTTCCGGAAGAGCAACTGGTGCGAGTTTAATGGACACGGAAGAGCAGATATTTGTTTAGCCTCTCTCTCTTCTCTCCTCTTACAGTCTGGATCTTTTTAACTCGTTAACATGCCTCTGTTTGCCCAGAACCCGTTTGACCAAGATGTCGGTAAGCGAAATGTGATGTTGGTGTTGTTCTCAGTGAGTCAGAGCTAAGCTAACGACAGGGCCAACAACATTTAGAGGCTAACGTTAGCTTAGCTTCAGTTCTTCACTTCGCTGTAAGTTCAGTCACCGCGGACAGGTCAGCGAACAACAACACCCACCAGCCTCAGCCACCTTCTCAGGGTGTAGCTGACTAGTTGTCAACAACTTCCACGAAGTTTATCGACGGTTTGTTTGAAGAACGAGAGACTGAACTCTGAGGCTGATTCATGTCAGCTAACGTGACTGGCTAACGTCAGTTAGATCACCTGATCACAAATCAGGTCGAATCGCTAGTTTAGGTCGATTATTTCCAAATATGGCACGTTACAGCAGGACTAGGGCAAAAATGAACGGCTATTAAAAATATATATGATTTATTTTTCAGTTTAGACTCTAAAATGCTCGTAAAATAGTGAATAATGACCATCGCAGTTTCTGTTCAGTCCAAAACCCCCTCACGACAATGACATAATCAGAGGGTGATTTTTGCTTTCCTCGTGGATGATTAACGAAATATCAAATGAAAGCTGAATTTATTGATCTATTGATGGGAAATCGTGATTTTACTGATCAATTCATGGTTGTAGTAATTTTTCAGTGTCTCAAACAAACGGACAAAACAGGCAATATGAAGAAGCCACCCTTTGTGATTGGCATTTTTCAATATTTTTTTTTATTAATCAAACAATGAATTGAGGTAATAATCAATAGAAATGAGTAAAGTATAATCTAAGTTCAGCTGTAGATGAGACTCTTTTCCACCCTGAGTCAGTTTGATAATAATATGTCAGCTTGGTCTTTTCCCATAATTGCGTTATGTAAATTTTCATGCAAACTTCTCAGGTGACGAGCCTTATCCGTCCCTGCAACGCCACACTCGTTGTGTGAGCAGACAGTGGTGCACTGTTGCATCTAACAGTCTCTGGGTGCTTTCACATGACTGTGAGCTGGAGGTGGAGCATTCGGCCGATGTCCTCATAACGTGACGCGAAGCGGCAGTGGGTCGCCTTACCTGACAAACCACCCACGTCCACTGCTAATATGAAAATACACTTTTGTAAAACATAACAGAAGTAAACATGAAACATGAACTGATGCGGGGAACGCAGCAAATCTCATGCCATGAAATGAGTGTGGTTATTGTTCAGGCTGTCGTCTATTGAACTGATGACGAGTTCAGATTCTTCATGATTCTTCATGGGGGCTGATCTGGACGAGGAAAGCTTGCACACAGTAAAATGATTGGCTTATTGACTTCAAGTTTCCAGTCTGAGATTTCTGTCTGACTTCAGGCTGTCAGGCGTCGGTACATTAACCAGTTCTAAAATGTGGCAGCTCAACACTTGCTATTCATTATTATAACACTTGCCCACTGCGACTGGCATGTCCGCCCACGAATACATTATGTCTTCAAGACGGGCAGCTGTGATGCCAGTGAAGATATTTTCTCACTTTGACCATATGCACTGTATCCCTGTTTGACATATTTCCAGAGAAGGCAACCAATGAAAACAACACAACAGATGACTGGGGGCTGATTATGGACATCTGTGATAAGATTGGAACGACAACCAATGGGTAAGCTGGAAAGAGTCCTTCTGAATGATGAAATGTGTTAGCAGTCTGTAAAATGACCACATGAGATATCAGTGGGGATCTGTGCAGGGACATGTGCACATTGAGTTTGTTGTTTGGTTATTATTGCGCAGTGAATTCTGTTCTCTTCTGTTTCAGACCAAAGGACAGCTTGAGATCCATTATGAAGCGAATCAACCACAAAGTGCCTCATGTTGCCATGCAGGCCCTCAATGTGAGTTTGTTACAATGCTTTCACGCCACCAAATGTAAGGCCGCATTCAGACAGGAGGGCTGAGGGTGTGTATATTTGTGCTGAATGTAACCGCTGTGAAACAATCAGGAAATAACCTTTTATTTCACTGATTAACCGGCTGTACCATGCTGGCGCCCGCTCTCTCTTAATCACTGTATACGTCTCTCCACAAACCAAACTAAACTTCTTCGTGTCACTATTTTGCTGCGTAAATTGTGAGTCAGACTCAGGTTTAGAAGCTGGTTCATGAAATAAACAAACAGAAGAGAACACAACAGGTAGAGTGTCAAAGTTTAGTCCATGAATCCACCTGGATAGTCTCAGTTTCAGAGACATTTCAGACAGACTGTGGAGGGTTGACCGGTCTGATTGGCCTCAGCGTGATGTCAGGCTGCGTTTTTTTTTCTAAAGTTGGATCCGGCAGCAGCAGATCCTGTCTGAATGCGGCCTTACGCACGTTTTGGGTGGACGCCCATCAAGAAATGTACTTCCAGTGACCTGCACTCTTCCCCTGCAGACGGTGTAACATTACGGCCATCATCAGTAGAAAGCTTCTGCTTCTCTGTGTTTTATGAAACTCAAATAACATGCACAAAGTAGCAAACTAAAAACCTCTAAACGTCTGTCAGGACCTAAACGTGTTCATGTTCGTGTACAGTGTAGCCCAAAGTGGAAGACTTCATACTTTTAACTCAGACGAGCGATATGAGAGCTGTTCCTCTGTCTGAGTCATCAGGAGCAAACACTGTCACATGGCGTCCTCTATATTTAGATCTCTGCGTTTGCTCATTCAGATCATTAAAGCCCAATTGTCTTCCAAGCCAATTATAATTACAAAAGCTTCATATGCTATTAATATGTCCTTTGAATAATTCAGTAACGTGAGTGGAAGGAAAAAAAAATCTTCCTTGGTTGAAAAATCCTCCTTGTGTTCTGTGACAGTTCAGTGTTTACCAGGTGTCTGATCTATTTTCTTCTTCTCTTGCAGTTGCTCGGTGCCTGTGTGTCAAACTGTGGCAAAATCTTCCATTTAGAAATCTGCTCGCGGGAGTTTGCCAGTGAAGTACGGAGTGTGCTGAGCAGGGTGTGTAGTCCATTTTGTCGTTTACGATATTGAATCTATGAACTCCCCTCTGCTGTAAAGACGCAGGAGAAAGCATCACAGCAGTTTGTTTGTCCGTTCCCCTGCAGGCCCACCCTAAGGTGTGTGAAAAGCTAAAGGCTCTGATGGTGGAGTGGGCAGAAGACTTCCAGAAGGATCCACAGCTCAGCCTGATCGGCGCCACCATCAAGTCTCTGAAAGAAGAGGGCATCAGCTTCCCCTCCGCATCATCACAGGTGTGTTGACATCACGCAGAATGTGATTGGCTGATTTTGAGAACGTGCACAAAGAAAGATGCAAATTAGATTTAGCCTCCTCGGGCTGGTATCTAATGTGTGTCAGTTTGTTACAGGGTTTCTGTGACGATAGAAAAATGTCTATTTGTTTATCATTTAGTTGCGTCCCAAATCACAGTTTACAACAATATTTTCACACAACTACGGTGCTTCGCGCCACAGGCGGTCACACGTCATAGTGACAGGCTTCAGGCTGGAAATTTGCAAACACAAACAAACATGGAGAAGAGTGGACGTGACACAGAATGAGGCAATTCAGGCCAAAGGAGGAGTTTCATACCAAAGAGAGCGTCTACTTCTGTTGCACGGCCGTGATTTGGATATGAGAAGTCCGACCTGAAAACCATAACGTTAATTTTCAAATGATGCCGCAGGCCGGTCCTCACAACAGGCTCAGACATCACTGACCTGTTTGACCATGTACACAAGAATCATGTCAGGTAGTACAGAGAGAGATGAGAGTCGAGTGCTCAAAACAAACAAACCCCATCATCGAATCAGAATCACTTTTATTGGACAGGTATGTGTACACACACGAGGAATTTGACTCCAGTTACACGTATGTACAAAAAGAGGAGTCAAGTCATAAAAACCATAAAACCATATGAATTCATTAAACTGTCAGAAAATGTGTATATTGCACATGTATCGTTATCAGTAAGTGAAGTTACTGATTTATTAAGTTATCATTTAGCCATAAAGCTTTGAAAGACAAACATAAATACCACAAATGACCAAACAAAATCAGATTTTTTTTTTTTACTCAGTAAATCAATGGGCAAAAAAGTAAACTTAACAGAATATTCCATGTTCATTCAAAGTCTGTGTCTTTCAGCCTCAGTCTCTTCTTCTTCTTTAACTTTAAGTCTAATCTCATTTTAAGTGCAGTACATGGCAACACATCAACTGAAATTCATATTAGTTCACTTCAAATGTCTCAAGTGCCCAGTTCACATCAGCACACCCACAACACAATAGGCGTCTGGTGAATACTAATTTGGTAAATCATTATTCACGGTAAGCTGTTATTATTCAGTCCACCTCTCCTTAGAAGGAACAAAACTCGTTCTGTCGGCCTCCTTCACCACGTTACCTGCCAGCTTTTAGTTTACAAAAAGGAACTACAATTTGGTTGCTTGCCCAATTGCCTGTTGGCAAGCGAAACTTCTCTCTCTCACACACACAGACACACACACACACACACACACACACACACACACACACTAGAACCAGTTGTATCCGAGCACATTGTTTCGTGAGCAGGAAAATGTTTTGACTTGAGGGTCACGTAACAGATGATCACGCTCCTTTTGTTTTGCTGGTTTTCTTCCCCTAATTACACTTTGAGTCTGGTCACGACAGTAACAAAACAAGTGTGTGTGTGTGTGTGTGTGTGTGTGTGTGTGTGTGTGTGTGTGTGTGGGATACTCTTTGTTTAGTGTGAGGCCGTCTTTACAGCTGTGGTTTCTCTGCTGACCAGTGTGACCGTTCAGCTTGGGTGGAGCTCGTCTGTCTGCGTTTGCACGGCGAGTGCGTACAGTGGAATTTCCGCTTCACATATTTCACATAATCCTGTGGAAATGTGTGTGAGTGTGTCTGCATCAAGACTGTCTTTATGGTCGTTGCGGACAGAGCTGCCGCCTTTGTTCAGCGTCTGTGTGATTTGTAACAGCCCTGTATGTGTCAGGGGTTGACGTGGACTTTGCTCACAGGAAGTTGTAAAGCAGCTGACCTACAAATGCATCATCTGTGATCGTAATCTCTCTGCGGCTGACACTCTTTGTTGTGTGCCGTTTATTGATGTTTGAGTTTGACGCTCCAATCAGTGGAATAAGTGTATTTGAAGGGAGAAAAGAGGAAGTCAAACTTCACCACAAACAGTGATTTGTTATATACTGTATTTTCCATGTTAAGCTTGCAGTGTGTAACCCTTCAGGGCAATGTACATCCACTAAAAGGTGCCTGTTTTTGTTAGTGACAGGCTCAGATTGTTATTCTGTGTGTCTGACAACATTTTGGAGAGAACCCTACAGAGATAGAAGTTTTTGTTTAAGATTAATATAATTTTTGATCAGCTGTTTGAAAGCCATCGGACTTCATTGAGGAAAAAAAAAGTTCAAGCTGACGTGTTAAAGGTCCGGTGTGTAGGATTTAATGACATCTAGTGGTGAACTTGTAAATTGCAACAAACTGAACACCCCTCACCTCACCCCACCTTTCCAAGTTAATAGGAGAACCTAAAGTTGGTACCAAACTCGTGAAAAACTACTGTAGAAACATGGCAGACCCACTCCCTCTGTAGATAAGGCTCATTCAAAAGTAAGAAAAACATCAATTCTTATTTTCAGGTGCTTATACATAGATAAAAACGATGAGTATATTCCACATTTAGCCAATACATTCCTCTAAATCTCACACACTGGACCTTTGAAAACACACACAAGTCATGCAACAAACTAACCCAATCGAGGCAGCAGTAGACCCACAGCTCTGATGTTTTGTGATGTAAAATTAATGTTTCAGTATTAGTTTTCAATAGCCTGGCATAGACAGGCATGGACTGGCATGTCGAGTGAAAACCAATTAATTGTACACCTATAAAATCTAATTCAATCCAATATGACTGCTCTGCCATAAATGCATCATAAAACAATATAATGCAGTCCACTTCAATGCTACTCCAAACCTCCAACCTCATAAACATAGGTAAACTATTCCCTTATGGCAGTCAAAACTTCTATGAATGTACAACACACTGTACTGTCTTTCCAGTTCAGACAGACACCTCGGACACAGATTAGTTAACACCACTGTTACTTTCTTAAGAATGATCTCAGATCTGTTGGATGTAATTTGCTGTGTCATCATCACTGTGTCGCCTCTGGCTGTTGTTGTGTGCTGCCCATTATGTTACGGGAAGGGCTGGGGAAACCTGCTGTAATGGAGAGCAGGTCACACACACATGAGGCAGCAGGTATGACATTTAGCTAATCTCCGTGAGCCGATGAGCAAACAGCAGCAGGTATTGTGCCTCAAGCTGCTTCCTGGCAATGTACTCTAGTATTTACCTCGAGCCATCATTTATGCTGAACCCTGATCTGATTTTCAGCAGCATGCAGGTACTTTTGTTTTCTGTTTGCAGCCTCACACTGTCGAGCCAGGCAAGCCAGACGGTGCCTGTTGTGTAGATTGTATTTTGGTGTCTTGCTGCACAGTCTGTTGGACGCCTTGCTGGTCGGCAGATTTTGGAGATCACCCCGTTCTCATACTAAAATGTTGAAGAGTATCAGTTTATATTTTACTCTGACACAGCATTCCTAGTGGGCGTGAAATAAGGAAATTATTCACAGGGTGTATTCACAGGGTGCAAGCATACACTGTATGTATTTTAGTTTGTACAAATGGATATCGAGTTACTTCACAAACCTCACCCATATTTACTTCCCTACACCTGTTACTTGAAGCCTTACTTGCACACCTTAAGAATAGTTCCCAGAGGAAGTGGGAAGAGTGGTCTTTGGATGCGTGTAATTCTGTTTATTTATGTATATTATTTTTGGGGTGTTTAATAGACTTAATAAGGTGTTTATACTGTATATATTTTATTGGTGATGTATGTAAATGTTTGTATTATTATTTATGTAAATATGAGATAACCCTATCAATTGGTCAAATCTAATCAGTCATGTGACTAATAAGACGTGTATAAAAGGAAGTCAGGAAGGTTGTTCAGTTGTTGAGAGTTGGAGATTATTGCAGTTGGATTGTGAGTATTGATATCATAAAGTGTGATTTTGGAAAGTGTTTCTCCTCAGTTCGCCTCGTCGGACAACTGACTCACACACACACAAAGGTCCAGTGTGTAGGATTTAGTGGCACCTAGCTGTGAAGTTGCAGATTGCAACCAAATGAATACTCACGCCTCACCCTCTCCTTCCGAGCATGTAAAAAAACTCAGATAAAAAGCAAAAGGCCCTGTCGAGAGCTAGTGTTTAGTTTGTCTGCTCAGGGCTACTGTAGAAAAATGGCAGTTCAACATGGCGGACTCCGTGGAAGAGGACCCGCTCTCTCTGTAGCTATAAAGGGCTCATTTTAAGACAACGATTCTTATTTTCAGGTGATTTTACACTATTGAAAACAAACTAGTTAATATTATATTCAATTCCTGCCAATAGATACTCCTGAATGTTTCACACTGGACCTTTAACCAGAATGCTCTTTTGCTGCCATTGTTATTTTTCAGCTCACTGTGTCATGTTGCTGCATTAGGAGGATCCCTAACTGCCAGAATTCTCCAGTAAATGACAGCCATAACTGCACCCTGCACATTTTCTAGGATGTTAGTTAGCACTTCACATTCTATGACCAGCTCACATGTCTTATTAGTATTAATCATTAGTTTGCACACAGTGAATATGTGGGTGTGAAGAGTTGTTGTGTAGCACCAGTAACAATGTCCAGTTGACCTGTTTTGTCTACTTGGACATCATTTCTGTGTCGGAGTAATGAGACAGCTCTCTGTCCAAAAGCTAGAGATAACATGTAGTACCCAAAATGAACTGCAGGTGGCATTACAGTCACTGTTTCTTGTCTTTTGTGCTACACTCTCACTCCTTCCTGTATGTATACACACACACACACACACAGAGCCATGACCTTATCTTTCTATATTGACCACAGGGTTCCGTCGCAAAGGTCAGCACACCTGCTGTGAGCAAAACATCGGATGATGACAACCTGGCCAAAGGTAAAGAGAGACGCCGCCGCTCAGCTCCACACACACTTTTGTCATCATTAGGGAATTTCATCTGTTGTTTCAGGCAGCATGTTTTCTTTACAACACTTTAAATTCATTATCGACTGACTTTTATGTTGTCATGCATCAAAGGTTGTTTTGTTGCCTCAGTTATTGATTATTTTGGTCTTACCTTTAAGCAGTCTCCTGAGAGCTGTTTGTGTTCTGAAGTGAAAAGATGAAACCTGTGTGTCTGTGCCAAGACCATGTGTTGGACGTTGGACAAACATCCTCTTCTCCATCCCGCCTCTCTTTTTTCTCTCTCTCTCTCTCTCTCTCTGGTCTCTCTCCTTGCCATCCAAACCTCCTCCTCTCCTAGCCATCGAGCTGTCCTTGCAGGAGCAGAAGCAGCAAGCGGAGACGCGGCCCCTGACCATGAACTCCGACCCGCCGAGCTACAGCAATGGCAGCGGGGGGCAGGAGGCCCGGAAGGTGCGCGCGCTCTACGACTTCGAAGCGGCTGAAGACAACGAGCTGACCTTCAAAACCGGAGAACTTATTCTGGTTTTGGATGACAGGTGAAGTTTCATAACTCGTCCCGTCATGAATCAAAAGACAAATCTAAGATATTCCACACAGAGCTGGACTGGACAAATTATTGGCACACTCAACAAAATATTCGGTAGCACACCCATGACCTCTGATGGAGACCCAGCTCCCTGACACTGGGCCCTACATTGTACCCCAGAATTCTTTGGCAGTGTTCATATTTCTTAATGCCATGCACACAGTCAAGACATCCAGTGCCTGAAGCAGCAAAGCAACCCCAAAACATCAGTGAAGCTCCACCATGTTGGACCGTGTTCAGTGATTTTGCCCATTTTTGGAGTTTTCTGTGGAATATCTTAGATTTGGCTTTTTTTGTGTTCTTCCAATGGAAACAAAAGAAATAACTGTACCTCATTTTACACAGCCTTCCTGATTTACATTTCAAATTTGCTTGCCAGTTATATAGATTTATCTTATTATTCGCAAAGTAAGGATCAGAAGCATGTGATTATCAACTTCTTATTCGTGTGTCATGTTTTTGTTTTGCAGCGATCCAAACTGGTGGAAAGGAGAGAACCACAGAGGAGTCGGGCTTTTCCCTTCCAACTTTGTCACAACCAATCTGAACGCTGAGCCAGAGCCAGGTTGGTCTTTGTGTTGAATCAGAGAGTGAACATGTAGCTGCTCTGCTTTTTCTGCCCTGTACCCTCATACCAGCCTCTGTGCACCCCTGTTTGATTTAAAGAAGAGCAAATGAGTTTCAGAACTGCTAACTGAGCTCAACCTTTCCCTCCACAGTGACTTATGTTGAAAAGACATCCAGTCCTGAAGAGACGATCCTGGAAACCAAAGACGAGCCTGAGCCCGTCTTTATCGACGAGGTACTACATTTCCCTCCGTGCACGTCCATTTACAAACACAAACCACTTCTCAGTCAAACTATCAATCCAAACCCGCTCTCTTCCCGCTGCAGGCGAAGATGGACAGAACACTGGCTCTGCTGCAGAATGCAGATCCTGCAGATCCGGCTCCTGACTCCACAGAGCTGCTCCAGCTAGAGGGTATAAACATTAATGCTGGTGTAAATCAGTCGCTCTGCAGTCCGTCTGAGTTGTTTTCTAACTCTGTTTCTGTTCTCCTCCCTTACTGTACATATCTCAACAGGAGCTTGTGAGCAGATGAACCCGATGATTGATGAGAAGCTACAAGAGATTGACAGGTAGTGTGTCACAGATGTTCTTACGATTGATTCATTAAAGCTAAGTGTCTAAGATTATCTAACATCCATTTTAGCTCCTGTTAAGTTTAGCATAAAGATAGAGATGATTGTGCTTTAGCCGCTGAGACGGAGGACAATCTGCAGGACAGTTGTTCTACATTTAAAAAAAATATCTAAAATAAATGTTCCTCTTTGTTTCAGGAAACACTCGGAGTTGTCAGAGTTGAACGTGAAAGTTCTGGAGGCCCTGGAGCTTTACAACAAGCTCATGAACGAGGCTCCGTTCTACGCGGCGTACTCCAAGATGCAGGCTCAGTACCCACCGACCAGCTCAGCCGTAGCCATGCAGGTCAGAAAAGTCCTCAGTGCTGCCCGAAATCTCACTTCAACAAAGATTTGATCCTGTGATTAGTATTGATACTTAAACAGACTACAGGGTGGTTTTAACTGCTTGCAAGATATGAAAGCAGAGGTAAAATGAGCGGTTCAGAAAGACTGAAATCGTGGTTCCAAAGGGGAAATATCAGAAAAAGAAGAGCACCCATTTTCCAACAAATTAGCTCTGGTTCTTGAACCGGTTCTGTTCAGAATAAACCTGCCTCCTGTGTGAACTGTCTGTAGCTGAATAGGCCTATCGACTTTTTTCTGTAATGCCTGTCATAATGGTTTTACTTGTAGAGCCTAATATTTTCTGAGGTGTTACAAAAAGTGTGAGAAATCTGGACTTGGATTATTAAACAAGACAATCAGATGATATACCTAATATAGTTCTTCTGCTGAGTCATATTCAGTTGAATTCCTCTTGAAATGAATCAAATCAAATCAAATCAAATCAAATTTTATTTGTATAGCCCAAAGTCACAAAATACATTTGCCTCGGAGGGGCAAAATTAACAAAACAAGGTGGTGGAAGCACGAGCAACATGCAACCAAATGATAAGGACACAAAGCAAAGTATGAGATAACTGCAGTATTGAGCTCATCGCGCTTCATAATTCTGCATTTTTACATTGTTAATGGCTGACACGTATTAATACTGTCTACAAGTGTTGCTTTTATTATTACATGAAGTATTTCAGTTTGGATAGGAAGATGGATTCAGGCCAATTCACAGTTTAGAGCATTAGCTGGAGATTTTCTGTGTTAAACATGAACTGTGTGTTAACTACCAGTGTGCCCACCCATGAGTAGTACACTCTCACTCCTGTCTAATGATTTTATTGATCTTTTTATTTATTTATTTATTTTTTCCATGGAGACAACTGAGAGAGAGCAGTCTGCCCACATCCCCTCCTCGTGTTGCGTTCAGCCGGTGAAGCAGTTGATTTGGCTGCTTCCTGCACTCGTCCTGGTAGCTTGACATTCAGTCAGCCGTTTTTTTTTTTTCCCTCCCTGGAGAGTTGGAGGCTGCAGTGGCTGTTTTCTCTATGATGATTGATGTCACCGTGTCTCCCTCGAGATTTAGAAAAATGTCCACTTCTCTGGCGGGGAGCACAGTGGAGTGTTCATCGTTTTTGTTTTTTTTTGCAGAGGACTGTAAAACTGTCTATCAGGTTGTTGTTGTTGTTACACCTGCAATGCTAAGGCTTTCATTTCACACAAGAACTTATATGTTCATATTTTAATTATTTTTGTTACTGATGCTTTTCATAATTTGAATAAGTGTGAAAAATAACACCTCAACAGCACCTGAGTCGAACAGCCTGCAGCAAAGACCGGGTGTTTCATATCTCCCAGTCTCTATCTGACTCCCAGAAGGCAGACTGTTCTGCAGGCCAAACCTCTCTTTCATTAGTGTTGGTCTGTCAACCTGGGACAGAGATGATATTAACTTTGTGAGAAAATAGAAATAAACTCAGAAACTTTAACACTGCAGCTGGACTTAAAGGAATAGTCACTAAATATCAGTGTGATAGTAAAGAATGGACAGCGTATGCGTGACGTCACCCATAGGTTTCCACAGAGCCGCTTTGAAGCCATGTTGGTAGTCCTGCTTCTTCTGCCTCCCGGCTAACCTAAGAATCAGCAAAGACGTGGATCTCTCTTATTTGGTATTGAGATTACATAACTAAAACACCAATTACATTATTGTAACTTAATTTTGGCCAGTTCTTCTGGGGCACAACAATTCCAAAATGTATCTATTTAAATAGCATTGTTGTTAACAGAACAGCTGCTGGCTGATAAATTCTTAAAAATATATATATATGTGTGTGCATTTATATGCATTTATATGCATATGTATGCATTTATATGCATTTATGTGTTATGTATGAGGTGCAGATATTTTTCCAGCAGGTCAATTATTTATTTTTGACACTTAGTTCCCCTGTTACTTGAACACTGATTGGACTGGTAAAACGGTGACAGCACACTCTTTCTACATCTGTATAAAGACGAGGGATGGTGACATTAATCATGCTCTCTCTCTGGTCTGCTCAGGGCTACTTACCGCCCGGCGCTCCCTACATGCCTCCAGGGATGACCCAGGTTCCTCCCACGCAGCCCTACACTCTGCCCAGCGACCCGCCCGCATCGCTGCACTCACTTCCCCCCAACGTCTCAGCCCCGCCTAACAACCAAGCCCCTCAGCCTCCATACATGAGGTAAGAAAACAGCCCTGCCACTGTAAACAGGACTAACAGCACTCTGTAGAGACACTCCAAAGACAAATAATAACAAGGTGCGACTAATAAAGACTCAACGCCTCAGATCTTTGACATTAATGAGCTACTAGATTTGAATATTGGACAGCAACAGGACAGGTAGAGAGCTGGTAAAGTCAGTGGTGTAAAAAATTATTAATCAAACCTAAACATATGATAATAGAGAGCTCTGTCATAGAAAGAAATTGAGTTATAGCAAAGCTGTTTTTGCGACTATTCATTGGAATAATACAGTATTGTTATTTATTTTTGGAGGGAATAACTTCATGTAAATAAGTTTAACATGCCAGAAATCACAGCTAACACGATAACCTCACCTCTAAACCAGTCAGACATACTGCTACAAAAGCTCGACACAAATTTCCGTTTTTATGTGCAGTTGTTTTCTCCACTTCTCTGCATATTTATCATCCTTGTTTTTTTTGTTTGTTTTTTTTGTCCCGTATCCAAAAAACATAAAAGCTGGTAATCAGTGAGAAATGGCTGGATGAGTGGTGTACAGAGTACCTTTGCTTGCTGAATATTTTGGCTGACCGTCATCATATTTGTCCCTGGAGTGTTTCCCAGAGAAAGTCACAGCATGCTAGAGCTGAATGTAGCTTTCAGTGTGATATAGACTGTGTCAGATCAAGAACATTATAGATTATATTAGAATCATAATAATTATTAGAATTAATATCTAAACTACATGTATCATCTTCTATCTTAGATTGTAACAAACTTTGCTCCGCAAAGATGAACATATTTCTACAAATATTTTAAAACACACACAAGGAGCAACTATTTCATGCATACTGCTGTTAGAAACTGAATATGATTAGCTGATAATAAAAATGAGCAGCCACTGTCAGTAATCAATACTCAACCATTAATCAAACCAATAACTAACAGCAGTCAACATCAGACAAGCTTATCTCCTATTTCACTGGTTGCATGCATGAAACAAAGCGGCTGGCCACAAACAAATCATAATGTGTTGTCACTTAATGTAGAACTGTTGTATAAAAACAATATCACACTCGAGGTTGTGATGTTATACTGAATATCAGCACGGCTGCAATTAACTTCCGACAACCGAATCACGGCCGTGCTGATGTTCAGTATAACAGCACTCCCTCTCGTGATATTACTTAAATATCGCAAATGTCTGCAAATGACCCAAATCGTTGTTCAATGCATTGAACTTTTCAACAGTTATCTAATGATAAACAAACTAATTACATTTAGGATTTCATTAAAGGACTATATATGTTTGTATTGAGCCCTGGATTGTTCTGTTGGCTGTAATATTTCTCTTGTATATGATTTTGAGTCAGATTTCCTTCTAAGCAGGAGATCTGGAAAGATAACTTTCACATGTCGAGACTCATTTTCCATATTTTTTTCACATTTTCTTCCCAGCAGTGGTATGAACGCTCAGTACATGAACCAAGCTGCTCATTACCCACCCCAGGCGGGCATGGCCATGGACATGTCGACCTATCACAACTCCAGCATGCCTCCCGTGTCCTATCCTGTGGCTGCTCCCCCTCACCAGGCTCCTCAGCAGCAGCAGGCGGCGTATTATCAGCAGCCTCTGCTGTAAAACTCTGACCGACAACAGCCCTGAGATAAATACGCACTCCAGATATTTCCATTTCCAGCGGTGTGTTCATTCGGCTTACCTTGTGTTGAGTGTCTGTGTGGGTGTCGCTTTGGGAACATTCCTTTAGCCGTTTTGCGTGTCCGATCAGCCGAATGGAACACACCCCGAAGAAAGTTGAAATAACTGAGGTGTGTATGTGACGTGGGACTGTTGTTCACCCGAGTCAGGACTCTCTCTGTGTGCATGTCCTCAGCTACTACATGTGAGGCTAAACACGGCGTCAGGAGTTCTCTCTTGTGTCCCTTCACTTCTTTTTCCTGAAGGGAAGCGCTGGTCTTCACAACACGTCACCGGTCAACACAGAAGAAGAGCGGGAGTGTGTCCACCGATGCAGGGTCATGTAACGAGCAGTCATCACCTAACTCTGATGAGCATTTTACAATTCATAGTTCAACACAACGCTAGTCCCACAGTGTGATATTTCACGTCCTCCTCTGAGGTGGTAACAGAAGGTCAGGCCATGTCCACACTAATGTAGATAAATGTGATAAAATGCTTCTCTTTGTCTCTTTTTGCGTGGCCTTCTATTCACACTACCTGTCCGACCATGTAGCGAAAACGGCAAGCTGCAGTCCCCTGTCAGCGTCAACACCGGATACCTTCAGCCCGGTGTTTTGGCAGCACACGATCAATGAAAATACGTGCACACGTCAAAATAAAGTGGACTAAAGCAGCAGCTCTGCATGTGAAACGTGAGCCTTTGCACGGCTGCTTTGGACAGCTGTATTGATCAAAACTCAAACACTCCAACGAATGTTTGGGAGACGGATGACTGAATGTGTCCAGCACGCGTGCAAACCGACTCAAAACACAACTTTACGAAAGCGTAAATAAAAAGCGGTCTCACGTTGAACCTCATTTGACATTTAAGATGCATCTGCATTAATGTGAACATGGCCCAAACGTTTCTCCTCTTTTAGCTTTTAACGCCCGTCTTGTTTTTTAGTCCGTCGGTGAAATCCGGTAGGCGCGCGAGCTCGCGTTCCGTCACTCGTTGAGTGTGTGTGACGAGGGGTGTGTGCAGTTATTTAAAAGGCAGGTTTGCTCGTTCGCCTTCCTCCTCACCAGCAGCATCCATCACTGTAGCCGATCTGTGTCCTGAACTCTCAGATATGTACGTTAACCGTTATCTTCGTGTAAATGGTTCCAGAATGACTTTTTTTCCATCAACTCACTGCCCTGTAATGCATTACATGGTTACATTTGACATATTTAAGGTGACGTTTGTGTGTTTGTGTGTGCGCGCGCGCGCACGTATTTGTGTTTTTACATACATACGTATGTATGTATGACGTACGTATGTGTTTGAGGGCTTACCCATGACTGCTGTGGGATCATCAGATTTTACGGTGAACTGAGAAATAGTTTGTGTGTGTTTATTAATCTGCTACATCTTTTCACGATTATTACATCAATGCCTTCCTGCCTCTCATCTTCATGTGTGGGGTCTCTTCCATTTAACAGAACCTGTTAGAGTCTGTGTTTTATGCAAACGCAGCAGATCTTTCATGTCTGTACACTTCAATTTCAGAATGACATCGCCTGTACTTTGATTTATATATATTGAGACATTATACATGTGTACTTTACATGGTCGGAGAATGTGTAATTATTATTCTTACGTTGGTTCTGCTTTTACTTTCACTGCTCAGGCAAAATGTCAATGGAACAAACTTCATAAAAAGTCGTTAGTTGCTGTTAATATGAAGACATCATGTTTTAAATCTACTGTTGGTTTCTTCGTCAGTTTCGGGGGTTTAATGAGCAGCTTTCATAGAATCCTCACTCCTGTTGCGTTAGCTCTGTAGTGTCTATATTTCCTTTACCGGCCTCATATTAAAGCCGTTGTATATTAGATGTAAAATACCTGGTTTTGTCAGCGACATTGACATTGCACCTTAGCTTTGTAAACATGTATTTACCACTGGATGCCTTGTTTTTTCTGTAGGAATCAAAAGAATGACAACTTTCGGGCGAGTAACTTCAAGTCTCCAAATCCGCTGGATTATGTATAATTCTGTATATTTAAAATATTCCAAGAAAAGTTCCTTTATCCAGGATTTTAAAAGTGCTTTTGTAACAGAGCAAACTTATAATATTCTTTGAAATAAAAAAAAAATTGACCTGTGTCGAGGGTGGTCTCTATCTATATTTCCCTTTGGATGCCTGGAAGTAATTACATTTATACAATTAATAGGACGGTGATTAAAATAGTAACTGTCCGCCTAATTAGCCTGCCCTATTCCCCGCTCACATCACCAGCTGCACATGATGAACCAGCCAATAATGTGATCATTGCCCGGAGGACATGATTTATTCATTGAACTTGGCCTTTTTATAGTTTCTGCTCTTTACTTGTGAAAAAGCAGCTCTGAGGATCTTTTTAAATGCCAGTGTTCTTCTGGTGGCAAAGTGCAGATAAAAAAGAAACATTCTCTTTAATTAAATGTTCAAGGCTGTTCTCCAGGATCCGTGCACAGTTACAGACCTGCAGTGAGAGTGTCTGCAAAGCACGCAGCTGGTAGCGCTGTCTGCTGAGGATGACTGAGGAGATTTTATCGTCTGTTGTTTGTCCCAGTTCGTTTGCTGAGATAAATGTGGCCCGTTTTATTTTTAAGTGAAGAACGCAGCCTGAAATCAGGAGAAAGTGATTGTGTCGGGCTGCAAACGTACATGAAACACTATAAATATGTTGATATATGTTGAATATGCTCTGTTTATCAGCTGTGACCATCATGGAAAAATGTGGAGCACTTTTCTATTCATACCTACATATATCATTTTAACATTCATACCATTCCTTTTATGCTTTCCTTTATTTTGTCTGAATTTTTTTTAATCTAGCCTGCAGTATCGGGAGTGGGACAATATTAAATTTTTACTAAGGGGTTGTGGGTTTTTATATCATGAAGAGAATAAATTTGAACCTGCCAAATGCCAGGTCATGCTGGTACAGTGAAAGATAGTTCATGCTGCCTTCAAATGCTCCTCGTAAAGTCCATGTTCCAAGATCAGGAATATTCATGTAAAGATTCAAATCACCTTAAAGTGTTTCTGCTTTTAATTAACTAGTTAATTACAAAGTTGAATTGGATGTATCCATCATTTTATCTCTTCTCCATGTTTGTTTGCACTACAGGATCACGGGCTTCTGGTGGCTGAGAGCTACAACTTAAACTACAACTTAAATAAAATAAAAGGTCTATTATTCAGACATTCATTTGGAGCCCTTTGAGATAATGTGCAGGCTCAGATGAAGCAAAGAGACTCTCCACTTCTGAGTCCCAGAGGAAATCATTTATGCACATTTATACATTTATCATCTCGTCCCAAACAACTCAAATCTAGCTTTTTATTTTACATGACTCCCACACATGGTCCTAGTTAATCTGTGTAAACATGATGACCTATTAACCTGTAACATACACAGAAGTGTGTGCAGGGAAGAAATACTTTCATTCATTAATTATGCTAAAACAGGAAAATACAAAGACATTTTTGAACATGGCAATTAGAAATTAGCATACTGTGAAGTAGCTAAAAAGTGGATATGGAACACAGTTATGAAATATGGATTAATGCTGGTGATGGACGTGGAAAAAAACAAAGTAGAAAGCAGTCATACACTGATACATCGTATTTTCTCTGTTTTCTCGTGATAACGAATTAATTTCATTTGTTTAGATCTTGTGATATTTATGTCATTATGTCAAAATAACAAATGTTGTTATCCTGAAGTAACAGGATATTTTCTCCAGATCTCAAGACAACGTGACACTGTTTTCCGAGATAACAATATCATTTGAAATCTTAAGAAATATATCAAATCATTGCAATTGCAACATTCTCCCTTTCCTCTGACATTGCTACACTGAATGATTTAATATAAAAGACTATCCTTTTGTTTCCTTGAGATCTTGTATTTTCAATATTTCAAGCTCTCAATAAATGATCCTGTTACCTCTTAGGGCTTCCGTACTAAGCAGTCATACATTGACACATTTTATTTCCTCCGTATTCTCATGGTAACCAGTTAACGAGTTTTACGAGTTATTTTAGTCATTATCGGGAAAACATTGTTATGTTGCTATCTTGAGAAAATAATCCTGTTACGTCTGGATAACAATGTTTGTTATTTCAACATAATGACATAATTACCTTGATATCTCGAGAAAATGAATGAAATGAACTGGTTATCACGAGGAAATGGAGGAAACAAAATGTATGAATGTTTGACCGCTTAGGGCTTCCTTAAAAATCATCTTTTCTCGTGGCCCTAATCGTCTTCCATACAAAATAGAAGAGCGTGTAAAATGTTTATTATTTTCTATCTGTATAATGTCTCATGAATACATATCAGTGTTTAAACATGTTCACAATAGGACAACATTTCCCTCGAGAGATGGATTGATGGATACTTCTTATAAAAATACTTCCTATTTTTACGTGCACGTCAACTTGCAGTTTTTCTGTGCTGTCCCTGAACGCAGCAGTACTGAAGCTCAGTGTGATGGGAGTGAAGGTGGGGGAGGAGGAGGAGGAGGGGTGAGGAAGGGGGGAGGGTTAGTATCTGTGCTCGCGCTGATACACGGAGCTTCATCTGTGTGCAGACCCACTGCAGAGTGGGACCCGTCCTCAGAGCCACCACATCTCTCTTCTCCTCCTTGTGTTGTCGTGAACCGGAGCAAAGCTGGAGCCGGCGGTCCACTGTCCGCCACCGGAGCAGCAGCAGTTCCAGTGGAGCGGCACTGAGCGGCAGCCTCCGCCCTGGACCGATGAACTGGCTGAGATGTCCCGGCACATCTACACCCGTCACGGGATAGGAGGAGACGGGCTGCAGAAGCCCGTGTTTCAGGTAGGAGGACAAACCACCGAGGCTGTCCCTGCTCCTCTCCTCTGCTGGTGTTTATAAATAAGAACAGGTGCAAACAATTATTTATAATAATTATTATAAGAATGGGAAAAATATTAGTCACAGGAGAGCATTACCTACACATTAAAACAGATCTAATACAACTGATCTCCACAGACAGTAAACTCATCATGCTGCTCTGTTTAACTGAAGCTCCATTTGTCATCGTTCATAATGAGCCTCTGAGGACTCATCAGTCACTTACAGGCACGGGTCCTGCAGTGTGCTGAGAATCTGAGTTATTCACAAAGACATGAAATTGGGCTTTTAATTATTAAACATCATCTGACGGAACTCCACTCCTGATGGACGATGTGATCCACAGAAGAGAGTGGTTTTTAATTCTGGAGCAGAAATTGATCCACACAGAGTCACAGATACTGAACAGATAGATAGATAGATAGATAGATAGATAGATAGATAGATAGATAGATAGATAGATAGATAGATAGATAGATAGATAGATAGATAGATGCAAAAGTTATAAATCCAGCATAGCCAAAAATCTGACCTGTCACAGTAGCCTGTGTACAGTAAACTGTGTGCAAAATTTTTAGTGGTCACACAATATTATTTTTTGTTTTGTTTGACCAAAGAAGAACGTTCACATTTGCAAAGCTGAAACAATAGAACTGAAATCATCACTCATTTATCAAAATAGTTTAGCCTTTCTTTGATCCAGTTATTGATTATTGACTAATCGTTTGAGCCTACACCAGTCCTAGTAGGTAGATTGACTACAGAATACTTTGCAAGTCCCAGGGGGAAATTCCAGCTTTCCAGCAGAGATGTTGCATAAATCATTAGAGGAGTGAGGTGGGTAAGAAACAACATCCAGTAAAAGTCAGAAATAATAAGAAATCAAATTAAAAAAAACAGAGACTGAACGAAAACTTACCATACTCTGTAACTCATAAAGTGTATTCAATATCCAGCGTACAATGATAGTGCTCGGTGATATACTGTGCTGGTTTGCGGGGTGGTGTGGTGTTGCAGTGGTTAGCACTGTCGCCTCACAGTAAGAAGGTTGCTGGTTCAAGGAGTTTGCATGTTCTCCCCGTGTCTGCGTGGGTTCTCTCCGGGTACTTCCTCCCACAGTCCAAAGACATGCACTTAATGTGTTAAATAGGTGTTTGTCTCCCTGTGTCCTGTGATGAACTGACCCTAAGTCAGCTGGGCCAGCTCCTGCAACCCACAACCCTGATGAAGATAATCAGTTGCAGAAGATGGATGGATGGATGGCTTGGTAAGGTTCGTTGTTTAATGTGATAGTAAATAATAAAAAGCTCCATGGAAACTGGGCAAATCTCATGATGAGGACATTGAGATACAGTCGAAAGCTCCAGAAAAAGTGACCCTGTAGAACTTGGCTGAATATTTTTGGGTTTGAAATGTTGGTCGGACAAAACAAACTATTTGAGGATGCCATCTTGGGCTTTAGGAAATGGTGATGGGCATTTTTCACCATTTTCCAATTTTATGGAAACAATGAGGAGATGAATCAAAAATGAAAAGAATTGTGAAGATGAATAAAGGTCTGAAAACAGTCTGTTTTTTGGCTTTACTTTTGGAAGTTAGAAGCATCCACTTACCCCAGGCGCTCTCCAAAGTCACAGCAGGACAGGATGTCACACATACAGTGTTAGGAAAGCTGAGAAGTTGTTCATCATCTCAGGTGAAGTGACGAAAAAATGTGAAAGTGGGTCACACAGAGTGAATCTGTGCATGCAAAGGAAATGCATTGTGGATTTTGGTATTGCTGACTTCACGCAATCGGGTCATCACGGAGGACAAGAGGCAGCTGGAAAGAGCCGGAGCCTTGCCAACCACGGGGGCTGAGAGACTGGTTTTAATGGGTTTGCTGGAGGGAAGGTGCCCTTGAGTTAGTGTGGAAGAGAGCGAGGGATAAATATAGGAAACATAAAACAATAATAGAAGCAGAAATAGAAAAAAAAGAGAGTTTTATGTGTGTGTGTGTGTTCTGTCCTCACCAGGCTAACAGAGGGACCTATTCCAGACGCAGCCGGCTGAAGAGGTCAGACGGCAGCACCACCTCCACCAGCTTCATCCTCAGACAGGTAGGACACCTTATCACATCAGCAGGGCTCGTTACCCTACCTGGAATTTAGCATTTTTGAACACAGTCAACAGTAAAAATGAAAAAAAAAAATGAGTGAAAAAGCCTGAAAAATCAGATTTCAACATTATGCAATGTCAATGTTTTAACATTACTTGCTAACCTTAGACAGTATAAAACATGGATGTAGTATCCGTGACATCGCCCATAGGTTTGGTGTGGTTGCTCTGTCTGCCGCATCTTGGCAGTCTTGCCTCTGCTGCCTCCTGGCTAATCCCAAAAATGGGCAAAGATGTGGACCATGTGTGGAGCTGAGGCGGGCTACATGAAGCCTGGTTTCTAACAAGCCACCTGTAACAAAACCCACCTGTCAATCAAAGCAGCCATGCTGTTAATTCTGTATAACTTTAAGCCTTAGTATAATTTAACAGGTGAGTTGTATAAAAATTCACCCTCAGTACAGTTGTCATGAACGGGGAAATTAGCTATATAGACCAAAACTGTTTTTTGTACCAGGCTGTAAACATGTTTATTTCTGCTGTGAAGTTGGACATTTTAACATGGGGACTTATGGAGACTGACTCGTTCTGTAGCCAGCCTCAAGTGGATGTTTGAAGAACTGCAGTTTTGGCACTTCCTGCTTGGAGGAGAATATTGCTATGCTAACACGTAGTAAATTAACAGTAGCATGTTAGCATGTTAGCCTGCTTAAATGTGCTGTGCTGATTGGACGAATCACTTTAATGCAGCTCTTTCTTGTAAACAGAGTAAAAAACCTTTGTCACAGCAGCCATTTTGACATGAAATAGTAAATTACAAAACATAATTTACTATCAAAATACAACACTTTTTTTGATTCCTGGAATGCAATAGACCAGCCAGTCTGACATGAAATAGTGTAATAGTGTTGACCCTACTAGCTCTCTGGTGGACAAACAAATGAACAGAGTGTTTAGAAGTTACCTGGATGAAATACATCATCAGCATTTCTCTATTGCACTCTATTGCTATTGCGTCGTCACATATTGACTGACATATACACCGATACCACTATATCTGTGTTAAGCTATGCCAAATAATAGGTACAAGTGAGGCTAACAAAGTAGAGTGAGCCTGCTGTGATTAAATCTTTGTCATGGCACTGCCATTAGGACAAACTTCACATTTTTCACATTCTTTTGTATTTATTCCCCATATTTATCTTTCCTCTGTATTACTGGCAGCCTAGTTTAAACTCTCCTCACCACCAGAAGACCCCGTTCACTGTAAACTGTGATCCAGTTTCCTCTGGCAGCAATACTTTTTCATGTATTTCAACATCAAATCTGTGTCTGCTTTTTAAAAAAAGAAAAAAACTATTTCTCTGTGAAGGCCTGTGGTGAGAATAACCCACAAAAGCATGATATCAATTCCAGCACTGACAGTGAACCTTGAACACATGGGATTTGTTGTTTGAAGAAATGATTCTTGAGAATTCTCTCCATACTTTGGAGACATGAGAATGTGAGTGGTCTGACACCAGTGTACCACTGATGGATCCTGACCGCAATCAAACTGTTCATAAAAGTTCCATTTTAATGTCAAGTCAAAAGTGAGCAAAGGGGCTATGACAGCAGATGATATGTTGGGCTAAGATTGTAGTTTCCTGCCTCTGCTGTTGTTGAGGGAGTCGATGACGTTGATTTGTATCAGCCTGAGAATTCAGCCTGCTCAGCTGCTCATGAGGCGTCTACCATTCATGTATAATTCATAAGGGCGGGTTGGGCAGGGCCGGTTTGAGTGCAGGCGCTGCCGCCTCCTTTGTATGTGCCACTGTAAAACAAATTCAAATTGGTTCCCCCGTCTGTAATTCAAAATACAGAAGGGAGTTACCCTGGACCTGGACATCCTGCTAACAAGTTACCACGGGAACTGAGGTCATTGAGCGACACAAAGATAGTTTATCATTGCCCATTCTCCATACCTGACCTCAAACATCCTCCATTATGTGCCGGCCTGTGTCACGTGTCTCTCTGAGGAGATGCGGTAGCGTCAAATCAAAACGAATCGGGTCGGGGGCACACGACAACTTGTCGAATCTAACAGCCAGATGTGATTTATGATAGTGTCACATCTATGGCTGCCGCGTTTTCCATTGCATGTAGGTCAGCTCGTACATGTGAGTATATTGAATCCTGAGGCAGAGCAGTCAGTTTTTCCGGTTTCATACCACTTCAGCCGAACCTGTTCTGTAGAGAGCAGAACATCAGACACTGATGGATTCTCAGTCTGCACCAGTGTGTGCACTGCATGTTCAACATGTTTACGTCATTAATTGTTAATTATTGAATGCCTACTGCATGAAAGTGATTATGTGGCTCACAGGAAGAAGGAAAAGTGAGATATAATAGACAGAAAGGGCAAAACAGGCAAACAAAAAACATAAAAGAAGAAAATAAAAGTACACTACAGAGAACTGTACATATGAAATCTCACGCTCACTCCTTTTCCTCATTACATGCTCACAGATTTCTTTTACACCCTCGCTGCGATTTGTGTCATCGCCGGTGTGATCGTCATCAGGTGAGAAGAGGAGCAGTGGGCTCTCTTTGATTCCCTCGTGTATCCATAGTAACAGTCGCCCTTCAGCAACAGAGGTTAAACACAGAAGGTTGATTAGCAGGAAACTGCACCTCCTCCTCCTTTTCATCAGAATGTACTTTTTTTTTTTTTTACAGTAAATGCTCACATGGAGAAGAAAGCTGCCTTTAAAGTTACATCACATTTATTTGTCTTCTCTCCTCCGGAACATTTCTGTATCTTACGCCATGATGTTGCAATAAATCCTGTTAGCCTTTTGACAGGATCCCAATTCTTATTCTTACTATCCCAGCTTGGTGCTCTGCACATGGCAAAAGCCTCGACAGAATGGTTATTCATGTTCATTTATTCATTTAATCATCATCCAAGAAGAAGATAACATGTTGCATCCAAGGCCCTGATTCATAGCTCAATTATTTCTCAATAACACTGAATATTCCTGAATAAACAGAGATTAATCAATGTTACAGTTTGAAGAAAAACATCAAAAAGAAATGTATTAAGATTCGAGCACTCAAATACTCAGCTAATGCTTCATCAGGACTGTGTGGGTGGAGTTTAAACTGATTTTATTGACTGACCGCGCTGGCAACATGAGAAAATTACCCCACAACTGTCATCAGATTGTGATCCAAATATCGCTAATCTCACTTCAGCCACTTCAAACCAAGACAGAAAAATGAAAAAATAGAAACAGCTCTTTCATTTAGTAGCAAATAGTGTGTTCATGTTGAGTCCATCACTCAGAGAAATAAAAAAAATATGTTTTCAGAGGCTCTAAGAGGAAGAATTCACTGCAGATTGACTCTTAGTGTTAGTGTTACATGAAGATGAATGTGGCGAACTGTGAGAGACGGATGACCTTGTGTAGATCAACCCATTTAAGGTGGAAGGAAGTGCAAAAGAGACATTTTCCCGTGTCACTTCCCCATGTTTGTTTGATTTCACAGGAAAAGATAGAATCGAGGAGATATGGTTGATCACAACACAATATACTGATCACTAGATCTGTTAGAGAGACGTGCAGGTCAAAGGCTCATTCTTCCAGATGGCATGCCGTACATCTACGTGCACGGCTCGCGTGTACAGATGTTTCTCTGCATGGTTGGTGAGCGGCTCTCTGAACAGTTTCCGGGCCAACCTCTGAGCGTCATGATAAGAGGATGCCAGAGCTGGGCAGATGTTTGCTCTCAGGAATATAATCCACAGCGACAGCGCTGAAGTTAGCACAGTAGACCTTTGCTCTTCCACGTTCTTTGATATTTGTTTGTGGAGAGCTAACATACAGTGCTCGCTTTGAACTACGTGTTTGCATGCACATGATGGCTACCTCACATGTCCTGCGTCAGAGCGTTGGTTTTCTCCATCTGTATCGCTGTGCAAAAGCAGAATATTCGAAAACATTTGTAAAAAAAAAAATAAGTAAGAGTTCCCTCACTTGACTTTTCAACCCGACTGCACAGGGTGGGAGCAGTTGGTTGAGGTTAATGGGCAATGAGCAACTAAAAGAAGAGAAAAGGCAGACAGCAGATGTGACTCAAGTCCTTTTGTCCAAGTCTGAAACAAGTCCCAAATCTTCTTTTCTTGAGCAAGTCAAATCCAAGTGTCTCAAGTCCTTCTTGACATCAGGTCAAGTTGCAAGCAATCTTGGAACTCACTGGAGCAATGACCGATGTTTCAGGGCTTCCGGTGTAGCCAGTGGATATCTGGAAAACAGATGTAAGGTTTACAGTATCTGGGCCCATTAGCAACTTGATACACAAGATTGGTGAGACATAGAGTGTATAAAAGCTAATAAAAAGTTAAATCATTGTCAGACGATAGCCTATGGGTTCCGAGATCGCATTTCAGTTAATGTGTTGCACCTCTTTTACTCTCCACATTGATTGTTGCAACCAAAGCCCAATCAAACATGTCTAATCAATACTACTCAGACTACAAGCAGAAACCAGAACACTCCTGGTGCCAAAATCTTAGTCCTTTGCCCACCTTGCCTAGATTACGATGCTAGCCACCAAAACAGTGACTCAAGTCGACTCAGGTCCACATCTCTTGAAGACAGCATGCGCATATAAACAATTTGGTGAAATGAAATCAAGAGTCAGGTTCTTGAATGATCACCAGGTTTTATGTGCGCAACAAGTCCTTAATATCAAGGTAATGTTCAAAACAAATGGTAAGTGTGTAGCAAGCACTTATTTTGAGACATACAGAGGCCCTTTGGGAACATATTAAAAGACTGCAAATTTTAAAGGTTAACAAACTACAAAATACTGAACACAGCATGTTCTCATGTGAAACCGTCTTTTGCATCTGTTTGCAATGCAGATTGCAAACTGAATGTTGCACAGTAATGAATTCTGCAGGGACGGTTAACTGTTTTAATGGACTTCTCATCTGAGGCTGACCAGAAAATTCAGACATTTCAGTTGTGGCAGAACAGCAGCTGTGAACTAAAGACCTCGTCACTGCCTCACTTGAGGTCTTTGTCGACATTCACATCCTGGGTCTGTGTGATTGTAAGCACTGCAGATTTGAATTAAGTCTCACCGCGGGATGGCAAAGCTTATGATGCCACAGCTTTCTCCCAGAAATTGATTTCATTTCTCGATCACAATATGTTAAACAGAGACTTCCTCTAACCTAATTCTGCAGTCTGCAGCCTGCAAAGTGATAAGCGAAGGGGCTTCTTCGCAATGTTAATCCCTCTTATGTAGGCCACGTGGCTCGACTCAGCAGCCTTTCATTTGTGAATTACTTGATAGAGCTTGGCCACTGCTCTCATAGCTCCTCGCTCCAGCACCTCTTGAGTACTGTAACCCCTGTAACACCTAACAAGATCAGACAAACCGCAAATTTGAGTTTCCACAGCTCGGTTGGAGCTGTGTTGGCTAAAGCTGCTTCCAAATTCTTCGCCTGTGCATGCTCAGTGTATCAGTCTTAAAGCTGAGATTCAACAGCAAAAACTACAGAAGGTTATACCAATGACGCAGCCACAGCAGCCATTTTGACATGAAATAGTCGGGTCAACACAGGTGTTACCAATGATACTAATTAGGGTTCCGTTCCATTTATTGCAGCAGTGAGCCAGCATGCACCACAGCAGCACCCTGACTCTGTTTGACCTGAATGGAACTGAACCTTAACCAATAATGATTTTTTTTTTTTTTTTGCTGCGGTCTATTAAATAGCAAAATAGCTGGATGTTGATTTTCTTTCAATCGACAAATTGATTGATGCATTAATCTTTTTCTGATTGTTTCAGCACTGCTTCTAAAGACTTCTGTCTGTCCTCCTGTGGTTTGCCCTCATCTTAGCAATTACCACTACACGGCTAACCCTAAAACCGAGTCTTAATCATTAAATCAATGTTTCCAGCTCGGGGGCACTCAGTGTTTGTTCCCACAAAATGATGGACACGTAGAATCTTCTTTATTTAGAAGCTCATCACATGTTATTCCATGCACCTTGTGGCACTTCTGGTGGAACATGAAAAGTCCCACACTTATCCCTAGAGGGTTAGGTTTAGGGTGTAGACACGTTTCAGTGTTTACACAGCTCCATGATGTCACCTCTGTTCTTCCGCTAGAATGCCTGATAGATGATCCCGAAGCCGCTGGTTGTTTGTGAGAGGAAGTGGCAGGTCTGATGAAGATGCATCTTCCGACAGGAGCAGGTGCATCTGCTGTAACACTGTGTGTCAGGAGAGGGCGCTGTTGCTCTACTACTTTGTCAAAGAAGCAGCTGAGAGTCGCGGTTTCACTTTGGACTGCAGAATAAAACAAAATAGATGAATGTGATAAATGTTTTTCTTCATTGATTCAGGCTGATTGAACACGGATGATTGTGTTACCTATAAATGTTAATGTTATAGTAATATTAGATTTAGGTTTTAGAGCAATTTAATGTTTTGGTTTTGATTGAGTCACATTTCAGTTGCAAATTAGTCTTTTCAAATGTTTTAATCTTTTTCCTCTCAGAGCGTGGAGGTTCATTTTTGACAACAAACTGTGATAAAAAATCATGAACTTAAGGTTGACCTAATTAGTGAGCTTTTAATCACATTCCACTGCGTCTGCAGCTCCAGAACTAACAAAACATATCTCTTTTTATAAGTGTAAGTACTGCTTAACCCTTGAGCTAACAATATTTAGTAATGTAATGGAGCAAATCACTTGTTTAGAATTAATGAAAGAAAAAAATAGCAGATATTTCTCATAAGATAAGTAATATTCTACGCATTCCTTCATTATTCTGTGGATGCTGGTTACTGAAAGATGTCAAACCTCAGACTACATTCTTGACGCTGTAGTTGTAAAGACACAAAGAGAGCGGCGGCTCAGCAGCATCTGGTCCGCCTCCTGTTCACTCAGCCGGTCACTGCATTCTTAAATTATACGTCCGTGTGTTTAGGTTAAGAGACGACCTCAAACACACACATCCATGCACAGAATACACACAGTTTTGCTGGTTAATGCTACTGTCAAGCTGCAGATCCCCCTACCACCACCACCACCACCACCATCACCATCACCATCACCACCACCTCCCTCTCTGCCTCTTCCTTGTTCCAGTATTATTGACTGGAGCCTCCACCAGCCAATCGGCACGCTGCATCCCACCTCTGTCATCAGCCAGTGCTGGAGGAAGGGATTGGCTTGTGTGATCTAAGCTTGGAAGGCAGATGAAATGCCAGGTCTGCTCTGCCTCTGGGGACAACCAGGCTGCCTTATAATGGGAACCAACACTCGCTCGGCTCAGGGGCAATAACATCCAATTCAGCATCAGGAAAACACAGGGCTCCACCTTTTTTTATTCCCCCCTATCTGCTACTCTGGTGTGGTGTTGCTGCTGTGTGGTCTACCTTCATGTGGAGAAAGACTGGTGGGCTCTGTCACTCCCCTGTCCTCATCATCCATCCTCTCTGGAACAGGTTGATCCTTTACTGGTTCTGTCTTTTTTGCGCCGAAGAGCTGCTTTTTGGAATCTCACTCCTCCATGTACGATAACTTGTACCTACATGGATTTGAAGACTCGGAGGCGGTGAGTGGAGGGGCGTCTGACACTTGTAAACCATGCTTCTCTGTTGTGTCGTGGCTGGTTGATCCCTTCGTGAATACCCACGGAATGCGCTGAGACTTGAGTGTGCACTCTTCTCGGGGGAGTTAGGAGAGGTTGGGGGAAGGGTGTGTACGAGCGTGTGTTTTCGGGGTGTGTGTGTGTTTGAGAGAGCGTGTGTCTGAGGGCTCCTCAATCAACCAACTGTACAGTTTTCTCACCGTAACTGCCAGCCAGATGACGGTGCTCCTCCTGTCTGGACTGAGCGTCTGAACAGCATTTCTTTACCATCTCTCCATATGGATGAATGGCCATGGCATGCATGCTGTATTTTTCTCACTTGTCTGTCTCTCCATTCATCACATCCCACTATATATCATCAAGGTTTACAGAAAAGCCAAGCAGCTATATTCATAATGTCACACTGTGGCCATCTGTATGATTCTGACGTGCTGTTGCATCCAACTGCAGCGTCTTTCACACAAGACGTGGA
This sequence comes from Argyrosomus regius, assembly GCA_946959425.1. NCBI lineage: Eukaryota > Metazoa > Chordata > Actinopteri > Sciaenidae > Argyrosomus > Argyrosomus regius. Next base: position 24,795,704 of record OX336895.1, read on the forward strand.
TGCATGCATGGTGCGGAAACGTCACATTCCCTTCTCATTAAGTGTAAATCCTCATCTTTGGCATGCACAGATGATGCTACACGCTTACAGACCTGCACGCTGTCTCTGATACAGAGAAGCCAACATTATTATTGACGAGCAGAGTGGGATAAATCCACGGGATAAAAATGTGAGAGTGGTGGAGAAATGCTTACAAGGGCAATAAACGTCGGAGCTGCTGCTGGGTGGAGGGGAGGGAGGGAATCCCACTGAGCCAGAATCTGCCAAGACCTTTCTGTAACTCCACCTGACATCCTGGCTGCCTCGTGAAGATTAAAGGTTGAGGGAGTATTTCACACATTCTGTCCTATTACTGCTTGTATTAGCAAGGGAGCAAAGCATTAGTGTACTTCTGTCAGTGGTGTGTATTTCTATAGCAGGGTTTATCTTATCTGAGGAAGTAAAATAAACCCTTCTTGCACCTATGTCTTTATCAAGCTCTTGAAGAGAACTGATTCTTCTGCAGGGATTTGTTCAGTGTTAGTGATTTGGTCTGGCTCACGATGGGCGGTTCAGTTCTTCAGTTAAAGCTCTTCTACACCAAACTAACCATAACCATGTATTTATTGACTCTGTACAAAGGCACATTTTCAAGTTAAAACAGGAAAGTCCAAACCAAGAGCCAAGCCTCAGAGCAAGAGGTGTCCACATACTTTTGGCCACCTTGATGTTGGGAAGAAGTGGGAGGAGTTTGGCGGTTTTCTGATTGAATTTTTCCCCTCTTTAAATTCCCATCTGAAGAAGCTTTCAGTGACATCCTCAATATTTCTCATAGAAGATGCTTCACCAACCGGAAACAACATCTAAAATTGAGCCAGAATCTGAAGGGAAACTGAAACTTGATATGGAAAAGTTGTAAGCAGATCTTTGCTGATTTGCAGCAGTTATAGAGCAACATTATCATTTATTTGGAGTAATGTTTCTAGCAATCTGGTGAAGTCCAATATTCCCCCCATCTTTTTGCTCAGTTTTTGGCCTCTACCAACCCCGAGGGAAATCTGCCTTTTCAGCTGTTAGATGCTCCACTATTATCATGAAGTTTCTAAATAACTGTGCTGTTTGGTGCTGGGCAGGTAGTGTACAATGGATTTGTGAGAACGAACCACAATCTGGACAGTTACACAATGAGCTGAAACTCGTTTTGAAACAGGGGTTGCCAAGTAAGTTTGATCTGAAGCCGGTGTTTTTCTGTCGTTAGATGGCGGGTCAGAATGAATTTTGTGCTGTTTTTTTTTTTTGTCAATCTTTTTTCAAGAAACGAAACTGAACTTGATGCGTTACTGTTCGCTTGTTGGCTACTTTAGCAAGCAAGCAACAGAATATTTTGAACTTCAGTCAGAACCTTTCAGAATAAAAGCTCTCGATTCAGAAAAAAATGAAATTTTCTCGATTTTGTGGGCAAAATTTCTCAAGAGGAAGTCATTCTGTGGGTTACCCACAATAGTCCCATCAAAAAAAAACTTAGGCAGGCCAGATACTATTGCCAGTTTTGGGAAGCCAAGGGGGTGCTGCAAATTCAGCTGATTATTCTCTGTAGTTTCATCACTATTAGTGACTACCTTTCACATGTCAATTGATTTTGCTGTTCTAAAAATTGCAATTATTGCAATTATAGCTGTTTCAATCCTCAGCTTCAGTTTGCTGTTTGAGCAACGTGAAACTGAATTCTACTTTAGTGAATGGATTTTTTTCATCCCGAGATGTTCTCTGTTTTTATGTGAAAGGGTTGTTCATTTTATGTTTTATTGTTTGTAGTTGTTCTATTTTTGTGTGTTGTGTTGTTTTATCAACCTGGATGCCCAAAATAATTGCCTCAAATCTGTTTCTCTGCATGTCCCTGATAGTACGGCATCATCCAGAAATACCATCTCTTTCTTGTTTCTGTTGGTGTTATGTGATATTGTCTCGTTATTATGGGTGTGAATAGCTGATGAGGCTGGAGACTATTTACTTCCCCCTCAAACTGTTCAGGAAATGGATTCTCTGTTAAATCCTGACATCTCCTGAAGACTGTTTCATACAGCCTATTAGATACTGTATTACTTCATCACTGCTAATTCGATTTGGACCGACTTTTTCCAATTTCAGTCAAACTATGACTCCAGTCGTGTTTGGCAGGTCACACAGTCCTGTCGTCTTTGGTCATTGTCACGCCTTCCATTGAATCGAACTTACAAAACTTGTTCATGCTCAGTCTGCGCTGCTGAGTTGCATGTTGTGCCATGTTTAGGGTGGTATTGGCAGCACTACAGAAGACAGCTTCAGGACTCTTACTGTTCTTGTGGTTTGCTATCAGCACTTGTCGTTAGCTTGTGGGTCTCTGGATTTTTCGGAAGTGAGACTTTGTCCAGAGATTACTAAGGCAACAGGCACCCTCGACCCGTAATGACCTGCGAGCTCTCTTGTGTGACTCATTTCCAGTTGATTTTCTACTCTACTCCACAATCATTGTTTGGCACTGTGACCATGAATGGAATGTTTTTTGGGATAAATATATAGTATATGCCCATGCCACCCACCTGCTGGTGATTGTAGATTTCTGATTCAGAATGACTGTTCTTTCCTGAACAGCCACGTGTCATGATCATGCGGCACACTTTCCCAGCCTCCAATTTGCGCCAGAAATGCTAGTAAAAAAAATCATGTCAATATATTTATAGAATAACAACAAGACATGCCGCTGAATGAAGTGTGTTGCTCAAGACCACTCATCAACCAACCAACTGTCAAACAAACATTAGATGATATCTTGTGCTTATGCTATAGTATCTCAATTGCACTTCCCTCCCTTACTTGTATGATGTGCAGTAACTCCCTCACTATTGTTTGCACATATGTCGTGTTGTTTAACGTGTGACTCACCTTTACAAAAGCTATTATGTAAAATACAAAGCTGCTGCAGTGGCTGATTAGTAATCGTAGTATGAGTCTGAAGACGACATTGTGTGTACATCAAATCTCTCAGCCCTCTAAACTTTCTGAATAAAGTGCTGTATGTGAATTATGAGCTCTAGTTGCTTAGCCAAGAGGTATGTTTCCCTACTTCAACCTTGTTAGTGATGGATATAATGAGGAGAGAATGTTTTTAGCCTTTTAGTCTGGGTCTGATAGGCATGGAGATCAGGGGAGGATGGATGGATGGATGGATGGATGGATGGATGGAGATGGGAGAACAGACCAGGCTTTGGCGTCTGAGAAGATAAGGCTTGAGTGTGGCATGATGGACTCAAGACTGGCCACTTGACACTCCTAGATAATAACCTCACAAACAACTCATTGTCTGTGTGTGTGTGTGTGTGTGTGTGTGTGTGTGTGGGTAGACACAGGAGACAGAAAGAGAAGAGGTTGGTTGGCAGAGTTGTTGCTTGTGTCTGTGCCGCTGATAGTCATTTTGGGAATGCTTTAAAGTGCCTTGTGAGCTCAATGCTTTCTGTACTTTCCAGTAAAACAGGCTGATTGACATCATCTTTGACATCTGTGCCTTAACAGCTTCAGTTGCAGAGATCTGCAGTTAAATTACCAAAAATTCACCGTGGTTTACTTTTTGTTTACTCCATGGTTTGAAAGAAGTCGATAAAATCAGATTTAGTCCTAGCACGTTAAAACACAGCAAGACAACGCAAGATACAGAAACTACAATGCATTTACATTTTCACTTGAGTACGTGTTAATACATGGCTGTGACGCTGCTTTCTCTCCACACGGCTTCAAACCCTACCAGGAACATTTCAGAGGTGGAGCACTACTGTGAGTAAAGATGCTACGTAGTTAAATTGTTTCCTCTTTTTGCACAGGGTGTTTTATTTTGAAACTTGACAGGATTCTCTATGCCATTTCTGTGTCTGACTTCAGCTAGTTTGATCTGCTCTGTGCAGATTGACGCTGTTGGCCGCGGAGTCCGTCAAAAATAGAACAGCTGCGTATTCTCGGCGGAGCAGAGTGGAGAGCTGCATCTGGGGAGCTTCTGGTGGAATCAGGAACATTGTCTAGAACAGGTGTGAACAGCTCAGGTGACCGCAGCACAGCTGGAACACATTGCAGCTGAAAAGAGTTGTCTAGGTATAAATTGGTGTGGCCTTGTGTGAAATGAGCCAAGCAAAAGCAGAATTTTGTTTCTGTTTAATGTATTTCAACACCATGTTTTATCGAAATAATCTGGTAGACCAGATATTATGCCAGTTTTGGCTCGGGGGCCACTAGTTGCTGACCACTGCTCTTAAGCTCACTCTGTAGGTTCATCACTAATGTTGCATATTGTCATTTGATTTTGTTATGCAAATTAGCTTTGTAGTTGCTTCAATCTTCAGCTCCAGTTTGCTGTTTGATGAATGACACCTGGTTGCTCAAACAAGCCATCTGTAACAGTACCCATCTGTCACATCAAAGCATCCTTGCTGTTAATTCTGCATAACTTTAAGTCTTAATATCATTTGAACAGGTGAGTTGTATAAAGATTCACCCTCAGTACAGTTGTCATGAACGGGGAAATTATCTATAGAGACCAAAACAGTTTTTTGTACCAGGCTGTAAACATGTGAAGTCATTTTAACATGGGGGCCTGTGGAAATTGACTCACTTCTGTAGCCAGCCTCAAGTGGACGTTTTAGAAACTGCAGTTTTTGGCACTTCCACATTGGCTTCACTTCACAGCCACGGAGGTTGCTGCTTGGTTGCAGCTCTTTAAATGTGAGATTTTACTACTTTTCTCTTTTTACATTATTGTAAATTGAATATTTTTGGAGTGCTGGTCATACAGGACAAGCACATTTAAGATGTCGCCTTGGGCTCTGGATGCTAGTGATTTTTTGATATTTTAACCACTTTCACTCACCAATTAATTGATTCATTGAAAAAGTGAAGGAAATTCTGTCATCAAAATAATCACTTGTACTGTAGCATAACTGACAAACAAGCCGCGGTACAGAAACCCTAACCTTCCCGTCAGAGGCACAAATGTATCTTCACTTTCCAGAGAGGCAATTCATTATTTGGAATGGTGAAACATAAAGCAGGTGCTCGTCTGTAGCGTCCAGTGGTGTGGGGCTTTTATTTTCCTTTCTCTCCAGTCCTCTGGTTATAGATTTCATTTGTAATGAGGCAGTAAATAAGTTATTTGTATCAAGGAAAGACTCCCAGTGCTCTGAATGGATCATTAGCAGAGGCGCCTGGAAGCCCTGGACAAAGGCATTAATCCTCTGTGTCCAGCCTGGCAGGTTGATTTCAAAGACTTACTGCGGTACAAATCCTCTGTTGCCCATTTGGACATTTATTTTCGTTAAATTATTGATATGCAGTTGTAGTATTTTTTTCACTGGAGCCATATTGTAGGTTTTCAACAACGCTTTTCCGTTTATGACAGGAAGTCTTCTTATCATTTTTTCATTGAGAGCCATGTGGGTACAAAGAGATTGTATACTTTCTTTCCCTGTATTTAAAAGCTTGAAAGGATAATCCAATAATAATAAATCGACTGTATGTCACTGCCATCAGTCAATTTGCTCACTATTCGCAGGCCTGCATGACACGTCTGTACAGCTACCATTTACCGTGTCACAGTGATAATACAGAGTTTATCATGAACAACACTGCAACTCTATCTCTTACATAGTGGCATGTAAACAGCTGATGGCAACAGAGAATGCAATCATGCAAAACATCTGGCCTGCTGTGAAAGTAGCTGAGGACGGTAATTGGACGAGATGGTTGTGGAAAAAGAAGGCGCTATCGCGGGAGAAGAAACTGATGAACAGGGCAGAATTTGAAGCAATACATCATGCCTTAGTCCTGATGTCAAGCAACCCTTTGTAAGCATGTTTGCTGCTCCCATGAGCTTTACCACAGTGTGTGTGTGTGTGTGGGTGTGTGGGTGTGTGTGTGTACAGCTGTTACAGCTGCCACCACATACCATACTCATTTTTACTTTTATTCATTGGATATTGGAGTTATTAATCAGGTTTCTAATAGTGTATACTGTATTGTTTTTTTGTTGTTTGGTAGATACATTCAATACATCATATCAAAATTGCTGGAAATAGCAAATGTTTAACTTTTTTGCTTGATAAATGACTCAATGATTAATCGATCATTTCATACCAGTCGTTCATTGATGAACAGTTGCTGTCATCATAATTCATTATCTCCATCATCATTCTCTTAAAGACCCGCTCGCTTTTCAGCTCTGTGGATGGATTCTGTTCATGGTTTGTGTCGAACACAGTGTATGGCAACGTCCACGGGGGCCAACAGACCGTGCCATCACCCGTTAGGTAAACATTTGTGCTGGGGCCCAGTTTTTCACCCCCGTTTGGCTGAGTCTGCAGGACTGCAAACGTCCACCAGCTGGCTGTCCGCTGAAATCAGATCCGCCCGACATGACGAGCTGGAGATGTACGGCAACGAAGCATCTCCACGTTTGAATTAGACGTTCATGGATAAAGATGATTTGTTTGGAACTGTGAATGATTTTTAAAGATCCTCTTACACAAATACCCATCAGAAGTGATTTAGTGTAGCAGATATATTTTGAACAAGTCACAGATCTATACCTAGCATTCGGTGCTGATACTTGATAGTTCTTGGTGCTACAGCCTTTTTTAAAAACAATATTATTGGAGTGAAACATTAAAGACTTTACTTCATGTATTGAGAAAATTCTTCAACTTTCTGACTCACTGCTTGATGGAAATAAGAATAAACTCTAGAGTCTGCAGCTAAAAATAAGGCTGTTTTTTCTCCGCTCCTGAAGAGCTGTGACGTTATCCACCTGACTGCTTGGAGCAAAAGCTGAAACAAAAATAAATTGAAGAGATCAATGACTGGGAAGCAGCGATCAACTCCACGCTTACTGCTGTCTGTCTCATAGTCACGGGCTTCACTAATGTGGTTTGACGGTCCAGATTCAAGCACACAAGCGTATATAGACAGAGAAGGAACGCCTCCGTGATCTTCACGCTTCAGCAGCAGACTGGTGACACACTGCATCCCACAGCGGAGAGACAGAGATGTAGTCTCATCAGCCAAGATCAGGATTCTGTTTAATGTGTTTGAGCTGATATACAGTACATGTTTGTTTTAATTAAGTTTATCCAGCCTGAGACAGAGCAGCTCCACTTCAGTTGTTGTGTACAGTCTTGTAGCTTTTGACTTTTTATCAATGAACCAGAATTTGTGTCGAACAGTCGGTCATTGTTCGTACTGGGAGAGATTCCAAGTGTTGGAAGTGATGCACAGCCGTTCACCTAATGTTCACTTTTCTGCCGGCCTCTTGATCCAGTATACTTTTTGGTGTTTTGAACTTTTATTGAGCCAAATTTCAGTTTCCTGATTAAGACTGATCCTAACTTTAAAGGATGAGAACAATCCTTAAAATCCTGATTATGATCCTACTCCAAAGTCATCTTTTGTCATTATTTGCAGTGTATTAGTAAGTTTTGTCAACAGTGCACTGAAGCTGCCGTTTCAGCTGTTATGTTCCGTACTGATTGTATTTCCGTGTGGAGATAAAGGCTGACAGACTGAGAGCTGTGTGAGTGTTTACACAGAAATGCATTTGTGGAACACACAGTAACATGTAACATGATATTCAGTGCACTGCACTGTTTAGGATGTATGACACAGAAGACGCTGCATCACCTGCCCCACTGTCAACATGGCTTTGTTGTGCTGTGATATGTGAGACGGGGAGCTTGTGAAGTACATCGATCTGTTTTTTCTTTTCTTTTTTTCTTTCGTGGAATAGATTAGTAAGGCCAGTTTGTGTTATGAAAGTATATGATGAAAGAGGAAGACAGTATTAATGGATGTTAACATAAATGTGGAAAATGACAAGCAGAACATATAGCTCGATAAATAATCAATGCCAAATGCAATCTTTTCAGCAGGAAAAGCCTGGCTCATTGTGAGAAAGAGTAACATGTACACGCTGACTTTATACCACAGACGTGTTAATATGTTAAACAATGGTCATTACATGCAGATGTGTCACAGGTGTTAGTCTTTTAAAAGCTCTTTGTAACGACAGTGATGTGCTAAGAAATGATAATTGTGATAATCCTATCAACATGTTTAACATACAAGGCCTACGGAGAGAGAGAACTGCTGTAAGAAACAACCACCCGCAAAATGTATTCTCAAAACTTTATTAGTTATGTAATCATCAAGTTATAGTTAATTTGCATTTTGTGTAAAAACAAAAATAGACTGAACACAAAACAGAGTGCCCACCACCCATCACACTTTGTGATACTTTAAATTAGGACCCATGGCACACATGAACTCAATAAATACTTCCAGGACGACGTTTGAGGAACCAAAACGTTGTAACCAAGTGGCAACCTCTGTGGCTGTGAAGGTTGGCATTTAGTTACAATGATTTGGTTCCTCAAACGTCTTCCTGTTCATGACAACTGTACCTTGGGGGGAAGTTTTTTAACTCACTTACAATGTCGTGGTTTTTACTATTGAAAGAAAACGGAAATTATTTTAGCTTTATATACACATTTTTCTGCCTAATATTTTAAGAAGAAAATGTGTTTAATGGTTTGTGGATTTATTAATTAGCTTGTGGATTCTACACGGTTGTAGTTATATTTTATGTTCATATAAAAGCTATGGAGTGATTTATTTGTTCCTTTGTCTTCAGTCTTTTGAAGGTGAATACTGAGTGCAGCAAGTGTGAGCAAGGAGCAGCTTTGATTGTACGACATGAAAGTAAAGAAGTCATTGAAATTCATGAACACGTACATGTACTATGTCATGGTACATGTCATGGTCATTGCACTACACTGTGTACAGCATTACATCATGCAACGTGCCTCAATATCATAATAGGATTTAGCATGTTACGTAAGTCTTATTGTTTGTTGCCTGTTCGAGCCAACAAATATATGTTTGATGTGAGCTGGCTGACAACTGGAGCAGCACAGTGTTGATGCATTTCTATAGAGCTTTTATGTCTCTATAAATAGAAAGCAAGAGGAACTGACAGACAAAGGCAGGTTTGGACTGAATGACAGATGAAGTCAGACAGACTGACAGACAAAGACGGTTACAAATGATTGTAAACAAGAGGGTTACAGACACCGTGGAGACAATGAATCATAAAGCATATTGTCAGTGGTGGTAACTGTAGTAGCAGCAACCATACTCACTCATCTTTCAGTCCCTTCCTCTCATTTAATTGCTGGTGACAGGAGGAATAGCTGGCTCCTGACCCGAAATGTTCCCTCGTACCTGTACTAGAAAGCAGTGATGAGCAGTAATTAGCTCACAGACCCCAGAGAGTCTGTGCACTGAGCCTGTTGCTGTTTGCCTATGGGGCAGGCGTCCAGCCTTTATGCTAATGTGGTGATTACTCAGCTGTAGCGTAGCGTGAAGTACAGATTTCGTGTTACGCGGTGGCAACATCTCACTCCATCACAGAGATCGAGTGGAAAATGACAGCTAACTGGACAAGGAAGAGAGAGAGAGGAAGAGTGAAAAATGCTGCTGTGATGTGAATTCATTTCAGTCCATAAATGATACAGTAACTTAACAATATATGTTTCAAGTCCTTGTTTATACTCTAAAACATGCCTGGCTTAAAGGTCCAGTGTGTAAGACTTGGGGCCTTTATTTTCAGAATAAGGCAGACTATGTTTTCATACATGTATAATCACCTTAAATTAAGAATCTTTTTATTTTTGTTACCTAAATATTTTCCTTTTATATCTACAGTGGGAGCGGGTCCTCTTTCATGGAGGCTGCCATATTGAAACACTGTGTTTCTACAGTAGCCTAGAACAGACAAACTAAATAGTGACTCTAAACAGGGTTGTTGTTTCTCCTTTACAGTAGGACAGCGAGGGTGATGTGAGGAGATTGCAATGCAGAGATTACACCACTAGATGCAATTAAATTCTACACACTGTACCTTTAAGAACAGGCAGCTCAGTTCACCTGAAAGAAATGAAAGGCAAAATGCTACCAGGTTGTGTCAATGCTAAGGGTATCTTTTTCTAAATGAGGCTCTCAAAGCAGCATTGCGTATAAATTGTTTTTTTTGTGATTTAGCGCCCCAGTTTCAGAGTCTTTTACCACTATGGTAAATATGGATATCTGTACATATGTATTTGTTATAATTGCATTACTTATGATAGAAAACTAGCAAGTTGACAACTTTGCTAGCAGCCAAACATCAAGCAAGGTCAACAACAGCAGACATAGCAGCCAGCTAATGTTACTTACTAGTCCAACAGCAGTCAGCCCAGCTCGGTGTCTGTCTTTCAGTCTTTTATTTCACCAAGCTCTCACCAACAACTAAAAGTCAGTCCCAAATGTACTCTTGTCTGGCAGCTTCTTGCTCGCTCACTCTCTCCTTTTCTCTTCTTAGCTTCCTCCGTCAACGTCCCCTTTGGTCTTTCTGCCTTTCTTTTTTCACAGCAGCCATTTTTACAGGAAGTAGTAGGGTACACAGGTGTTACTTATGATACTAATTAAGGTTCCAACACCTTCGCTGACCCTACTATGTCATGTCAAAATGGCTGCTGAACCTGGGTACATTGCCTGCTTGCCCATCTTCTGTTCTGGCACAACCCTGGCTCTGCTCCCCGTCAGCATTCGTCCTCGTCTTGTTGGTCTAAAACGCCTGTGGTACAAACACTAACACTCCTCACAGTCCGGCTAACAAACTGAGCTAACATTAGCTAACAGCAGCTATAGTTCAAAGCAGTTTACTTCACTGTCCATCAGGAAACCGGAGGACATCAGAGGGAAAACCAAAAAACATTTTCTCAATAAAATATGATCCAGTTTCACCAAAATCAGTCAAATAGTTGATGGTGTGTGACAAACTGCAGAAGTGGGAATGACAGTCACCCAACTACATGTCAGTGTAGCATCAAAATGATTTAAAATCTGTTGTTTTATGGTAGAAATGACTAAATAATTTTACTCAATCCTACACATGCCGTTCTGTTCTGTGCAGGATTATTGGAGGAAGTGGTGGAGGTAGTATAATAACAATAATAATCATTAATTGTATAGCACTTTTAAGTAATTATCAGTTATGAAGTGCTTTACAGATACAACAAAAACATTTTTACATAAAGTGTTGATTGTGATTTGAGTGTCAGATTACTCTGAAATGTGAAACAAATTAATTCACAAATTAGATGGCAATGTTTTTGAATTAGTAATGTATGAAAATATTGCACTTTAAACTAATAAAAAAACGGAACATCTCAAAACATTTTCAGTGCAAATGAAATTAATTTTGCATGTCCCGCTTACAGCTGGAACTCGGCCTCCGTTTTGGCTAGACACCTGTAAACTTTCATGTCTGTGTCTTACACAGTTGTGATCTCACTGACAAAGTCTGTCCACACACACAAACTACACACACACCTGCCAAAGTACTCAAAACCACCTCAGTGGTAGTTCCTGTGTAGTGGGTTGTCTCCATGATCACACACACACGCACACACGCACACACACACACACGCACACACACACACACACACACACACACACACACACACACACCAAGCACGCCATTGAGGCTGATATTTATTTGTTCTGATTACTAGGTGGGTAAGTTACATCCCCATAGAGACTGGCAGTAACTGAATCTGGAGGATAATGTTTTGCCAAGCAATCATTTTGTTTGTGTTTTTTTGTCTCAATATGATGATGCTCTGTTATTGTATGAGTATATTCAGAAACTTTACCCCATCTCTAAATGCAGCACATGCAGCCAACAGTCACAAAACACTTGCAAAAGTCCAAATTTGAACTTTTGCATACATCATTTTTTTGACAGCAAATCGTATTGCGTCTGTTACTGTAGTTAGCTTCCAACACTGTGTAAACACAAAATAAATCACTAGACAAGACAACCACGTCTGCTTTTCTAATCTCAGAGGGAACTGTGCTGCACCGACTGTACATTATTTTGATGCATTATAGAAAATAAACATGTGCAGGGCTGTAGTGTAAGCAACACATACGGAGCTATTATTACACGGTGCAGTTGTAACAAATTGGACCTGAAGCCAAATCTCCCACATGGGAGCACAAACAGCTCGAGTACCGGTCAGCCAAAGGTGACGTCCTCAGAGCCAACATGTCCTGGTTACACATGCATCATCGCTGTGCGTAGACAAGGCGAGCAAACTACAAGGCAAGCACTGTTAAGGTACACGCTGTACATTTAGCCACCTTTGATGATTGATGGATTCATAGTAGGAGTCCATTAGGCAGGGAACTGTGTGCTTTTCATTTCACGCTCAGGAGCAGGTGACGTTATGCTGATGCATTCACCGCTGTGAGTGTGTGCCACTGTGTGTGTGTGCAGGATGTTTAACCAAATACCCCAACATCAACATGTGCCAATACAGTAAAAGAACAACGGTCAGTACTAAGGAGCCATCTTTGTACATATTTTGGTGGGTTGAGATCTGCACTGTGGTGTGATCATCAACTGTGTTCGTCAGGAGGTCTGAACCATGTCTCCTCAGCAGCACCCACCCCTCACTTCTGGCTCGCTGCATGTGATGCTGGAGCAGCACCCGGTGCTGTAATAACTCGCCACGCTGAGGGGAAACTCACTCTCCAGCCGTCTCTATGCATCCACTGTTGCTTCTGTTTATGTTTGCACATTCTCCTCAGCCAGTTAGTCATAATCTTGCTGTCCCTGTTTCTCTCTCTCTGCCTTGAATAAGTGGGTGGGCATTTGTACTGCTCCTCTGACCCAGCAGCCACTGACTTGTAGCTAATAAGGACGAGGGGTGAGGGACTGGGTGAGTTAGAAAGGAGATGACTGCACTGATAGTGATGGTATGAGACCGATCTTCAGCCTGAGGCAGACTGGTGAGGGGTGGTGGGGGGTTGAGGACTGGCTAAGAAAAAGACATAATGTATCTGCAATAAACCACAGTCCTCATTTAACCGCTGTAAAAAAAAAAAAAAAAACATTATTTAAAGGAGCAAGACAAACTTGCAGTATCTTTTTGTTTTATTATTTGGTTATCTCCACGCCACCCAAATAATAAAATCAACAGGATTAATGCAAAATATTATTTGCCAACTGACACACAAAATCCTGAGGACTGTGATGGTTGGACCTCAGAACCTCTAGGGGTGTGCAGAAGCAATGCTCCCCCAGAAGAACATGTTATACATTTCACACTACATACAATAGACCTTTTTTTCTTGGTCTGAGGTCCAACTGAGGTTCAGTTCCATTCAGGTCAAACAGAGTCAGGGTGCTGCTGTGGTGCATGTTAGCTCACTGGAAAGTCTCTGCTGCAATAAATGGAACTGAACCTTCATTAGTATCATTGGTAACAGCTGTGTTGACCCGACTATTTCATGTCAAAATGGCTGCTGTGAAGAAGGTCTGTTAAATGCATCACCCTGGTGCACCCGAGAGCAAAAATAAGACGCTAGAACTATAAAGAAGATATGATATGACCAGTGATGACATGGCAAAAAAGTTGACCTCAGTTCACAAATGGCCAAAACACAAAATCAACTAGAGCATACAGATGAGCCATCAAATAAATGAAGGGGGAAGAAAAAGGTAGATTTACTTTATTCATCCCCAATGGTGAAATGTGGTTACTGACTGTGAGGATGGTTTATTTTTCAGAAAACAAAAAATATACTAGATGAGGAGGACACATTGTTATTTCCCTGTTAAAAGGGGTTTTGCATCATGTTTATAACACAAAATTGTGTTATAAAGAATGGACGTAGTATCCGTGACATCACCCGTAGGTCTCTACAGAGCGGTGTCTCTGCAATGCAAATAGAAGCAGGACATAACAAGAGCCTGTTTCTTAAAACCACTGAGACGACTGTGCACTGCATGGAAACGACTGTGATTGACAGCCAAAGCATCCTGTGGGCGATGGGTCCGACTGAACCAACTCAAAGCGTGGTCCAAAAATTTGATTTTTTTATTTCTTGTTTTTGTCAGTTGCTCTAAATCATAAAATAATCATTGATATTGATACAGCTGCAATATAATCACCCTGACTGATGATGATGGTGATGATAAATTTATTTTCAAAAATAAAAACACCATCTTTCTGAACCTTTCCTCCAAGCCAGTTCGTCATCTTTAATCCGTCAGCCTTTGATCCTCTATGGGGAGGAATACAATCAGTCATGTGACACAGCAACCCGCACACACACACACACACACACACACACACACACCTGGGTGTCCGTAACCTCCCACTTCCATTCATTTGCTCAGTCTCAGTGGTTTTAAGAAACAGGCTCTTGTTATGTCCTGCTTCTATTTGCATTGCATTTAAATGTCTCTAGTTTTGAACAGGACATATCAAATTACACTACAGTGCTTTATTATTAGATTGTAGATCGTGGATGTCAAAGTTAATATGTATCACAGATTAGAGTTGTCGCCCTGAGGTTGTTACACTGACACTGGTACTTTTTTATCCCTCCTGGTAAAGTGTTATTTCCATCTTCTTTGTCCTGTTACTCTCCAGGGCTCAGCTGATTCCTACACAAGCCGACCGTCTGACTCGGATGTGTCCCTGGAGGAGGAGAAGGAGGGCGGCCGGCAGGAGAGGGAGCAGCAGGCCACTGTCCAGCTCGAGAGAGCAAAGGTCAGTTTCACTGGGAACTATTTACAGCAAAGCAATAGAGCTTCATGATGGACTGTAAAGCATAAGAAACACATCTCAGCTGACAAACAAAGACACATGATCCAGTTTCAGTGACTGCACTGTCTGCATTAACGCTTGTGTAAAGCTTGTCAAATTTGTCTAAATATAGATTCACACGGTTACAGATGCAGAGATTTGACCTGTTTTCATCACATCCTCACACCTCTTCTGTGTTTTGAGGTTCGATTTCTTATTCCTGATGGCACAGGGTATATATCTATAGTCAAAACGGCTGAATACAAATCTTATTACAATATTCAGTTCATATTTTTTTTTCATCATGTCATACATCACCCATTTTTCCCGTTTAGTAGCAGAGACATTCTCTTTCAATCGAAGTTGGTAGGTCATTCTAGCCATACTATAGATAGCCATTGTTCTATGGTGGGGGGGTTCAGTCTTGTACCAGTTTCTTGTTTGCATTCATTTGATATTTCATATCAGAATACCAGAATATCTTTAATTGTAGCATTGACATTATCCCAAAAAGAGCACAGTTTAGGGCATTCCCAAAAGATCTGTGCACGGTTGGTGTTTTCCCCTCACAATCAAGGATTCAATACTGTACTGCCATTTCAACGTAGTTGTTGAGCCCACACAGAACAAACACAAACTAAACCCTCGAATCACAAGCTCCTTGGGACATAAAACAAGTCATAAGCAGCATTGTGAGCAAGTGCTTAAATGTGATACAGCATTTCCTCAACCAGATCTATCAGTAAATAAATTTATGATACATAGGCTAATGGTTAAATGTAGAAAAAGATTTAAAGGATTAACGTTAAATAAAGATAAACATATATAAGATCCATGTGTTTGAAGGAGTCATCTTTATAGATCATCAAGGCTTTTGGGCCTGTGAGTTCTTTGGTGTGATCACTGCTGCTGAAATAGCGTCTCTTCATTAACACCCACACCTCACTGACTGCAGGCTCGGCTGCACGTGATGCTGAGCTCATCGCTGCTGTAATAACTCTCTCTGCTCAGGGGAAACTCTCCAGCCACGTCTCTGTGCCTCAACTCTCACTTCTGTTTGTGTTATAAACAGTTTCTCGATTGAATTTCCACCAAATATACCATAACAACATTGTGATATATCACCCATCTCTTAAACATCCATATTGCCTCCTTATTGCTGTCTTACAGACTAAAGCAGTGGCATTTGCTGTGAGGACCAATGTGAGCTACTGTGGTGCTCTGGATGAGGATGTTCCTGTGGCCGGCACTGCCGTCTCCTTTGATGCCAAGGACTTCCTCCACATCAAAGAGGTACGGTTCAGGCTCCATCCACTAATGAATTTAGTCCACTATTCTACTAATGTGCATCTAATAGGCTTTGTCATTAGATTGTAACATGTGAGCAATCAGTTCATTCACTACCATGGCCAAAGTAATTACTCTTTTCTGATTGGCTGGCAGCTGTATATTATAATAGGTCGCTTTAGTTCCGGTCAGCAGTTAAACTGCTGCTCTAAATCAGTGGTCAAGGTGTATTAAACTGCAGATCACCATAGCAACGTTTAGCTTCATGGAATGTCATTTGTTAATTAATTCAATTTTATTTGTCACATATAATCATAAAAGAACACTAGTATTGTATATAGTGTGTATATATTACTATTATTATACTATTATTATAACTTATTAAGCATGTATACATGCATATTATGTATTCACTATATATATATATATATATATATATATATATATATATATATATATATATATATATATACATATTTTTTTTTTTATCGCTTCAATCCACAGAAGTTCAACAATGACTGGTGGATCGGCCGCCTGGTGAAAGAAGGCTGCGACATCGGCTTCATCCCGAGCCCCCTGAAACTGGAAAACATTCGACTCCAGCAGGAACAGAAGAGAGGACGCTTCCACGGGTGAGTTGAGGAGGACTGTATGAGGACTGGGATATGAGAGAGCAGGAGGTGGAGGAATCAGCAGCATGAGCAGCAGAAATCTGTCGAGAAGACGCGTGGATCAGAAGGGATAAAGAGAGTTTGAGGGGCTTGGGGATGAGTAAAGCCTGGCAGTTGAGCTGGCAGATAGGAAAGGAAGTGAGGTGGATGAAAGCCAAGCTGTGTTGTGTGGTCCAACCTCTCAGAGGTGTGCCTGGATCGCGGCCACCACAGAATTTTCCATCAGATGGGGGGATGAGTTTCAGCCACCAAGGCGATTAGAAATGTTGAGTGCCACCATCTTTCCTCAGTTACAATGGTGAGAGAAAAAAAGACTTATCGTCTCGAGTCACTCTCCTGTTTCTGGTTTCTATCTATTTCATAGAAGGCAGTCTGTGGTCACACATTTCCCAGGATTCAGTGCTGTTTGATTATATCTTGCTGGATTTCACATTAACACTTCTCTCTTTCTATTTGCTGTTATCATTGTAGAAGTAAGTCTAGTGGGAATTCCTCCTCCAGTCTGGGAGAAATGGTGTCGGGTACATTCAAACCAAACCCAAACTCTGCAGGTTAGTCCCACTGATGCCAGTCTGTTTAATCCTGAGAGGAAACACTGTTGTCTCATTCACAGAGGGGACTGTCTGTCTTTGTATCTGCTCTGTATTTGTGTCTGTGTAACAGTGGGAGTATTTATTCAGCTCCTGTGATACTGTGTGATATAATTCCATATAGTCTGAGTCCAATGTGCATTTATTCACTGGATCTTTCCTTTCTTCTGCAGGAAAGCAGAAACAGAAAGTGGTGAGTATGGTCATTTATATTAATTATAATTATAAATAATAAATATAATAAAAGCATAGAAGCACAGATTAATCAAAATTACTGATAAAAAAGTGTTGAAAAATTGAAGTGATTCTATTCCGATTTACCCAAATTATTGAAACATTCTAAATCTCTTCTTAATCAGTCAACCTTGGTAGATAAACGACTCTAACTAATTAAGGTTCAGTTCCATTCAGGTCAAACAGAGTCAGGGTGCTGCTGTGCTGCATGTTGGCTCACTGGAAAGTCTCTGCTGCAATAAATAGATATGAACCTTAATTAGTATCATTGGTAATTTCATGTCAATATTGCTGCTGTGAATTTTATATTACTTATGATGAAAAAACAGCCAAACATCAACAACACAAGACATAGCAGCCAGCTAATATTACTTACTAGCCCACTTTGCCCACGCCCCAGACCTGAAGAGCTCCTCTTCTTCCCGGTGGTCCAATTCGCCTGTGGTACAAACACTAACATTCACAGTCCAGGCAGCGTGGCTAACAAACCGAGCTCACATTAGCTAATATTAGCTAACAGCAGCTGTAGTTCACAGCAGAGTTGAGGCAGAGGAACTGGAGGACATCAGAGGGAAAAACCAGAAAACATTTTCTCCATAAAATATGATCCACTTTCACCAAAATCAGTCAGATAGTTGGTGATGTGTGACTTAGTGCTGTAAAGTATTAAAACAAAGTTACATAGTGCAAGAACAGAAGTAAGAGGCGCAGAGTGGGAATGATAGAGACACCATTCACCGGATTACAAGTCAGTGTAGCATCATGATTTTAAACCTGTTATTTTATGGTAAAAAAGTTACACAATGTTACTTTCAATTCATATTTAGACCACAGATCATGCCTTAATTAACATCTGATTCTTTTGGCAGGTAATCCTTGCATGCTTGATCAATTTTCCAAGAGACAGTTATTTTTTTTGTTTTGTTTTATTTTGTATTTATTTGCCATTCGACAACACAAGGTTACACAATAAAATGCAAATTGTAGTCCCTTTATGCTAGTGTTACAGCCTGAGGAAAGAAGCTGCCCTACAGTCAGGTGGTACGGCATTACAGGACATGATGTGAGCCCTCTGTAGACATACATGAGCAGAACGTTGTATCGTTTAGAACGAGCCATTTGAGTCCATGTATTACATTAATTTAATTGGTTGCTGAGTCGGATTCTACTCTGCTGACTATTCTTTTCTCAAAAGTGATAAACCCCTCGCAGGCGGAACATGATGTTCCACGATGACATGTCTGTAGCTTACATCAGTGGTTCTAAATCATGTGTGCTTCTGGCTGCCTGGCTTCCAATGCACACGTTCTCCAAGTACAACAGTTCAATAACAAAAGTTCAACTCGTATCAAGAGGCTGGTGCACTCACCAATCAATCAACTCAGTCCTGAGCCGTCCACACACCTCTCTGTCTCTCTCCTGCAGCTGAATGCCAGGAGCCCCCTTTACACAGGGGGATATTGCATTGAAGAGTGGTTGCTTTAGACGGACAGTTGCTAATATTAAATCCTGACTGAATGTATGTGTGTGTGTGTGTGTGTGTGTGTGTGTGTATCCACCCCTCCAGGCTGAGCACATCCCTCCGTATGACGTGGTTCCCTCCATGAGACCGGTTGTCCTGGTGGGACCGTCCTTGAAAGGTTACGAGGTAAGACGCACTGCTGCTCCTCCAGGATTCTGACTCAGCCTCCTTCTCACAACCACAACGGAAATCTCTTAATCCTTACATTACTGCCAACTGTCTTAATAATTTATAATATAAACACACAATATTCTACGTAGTGCACTTATATATTCTATAAATGTAGTATTTTTGTTACTATGTGAGGCCACGAAGTGAACTTTCAGGGTGAGATCTTAAAGAAACAAAGATTGTTGGCATGTTGAAAATCATTAATTCAGCAGCATATTAGGTGAAATAACTAGCATGTTCCTTCACTGAGATCATTTTCTCGAAGTGACGATGCCTCCGTCATGGGCGAAGCTGACTAACGCCTTACGTTGCATTGTCGTGTTGTTCTTGCATTTCCATCGAGGCTCGTTCCTCCCAAAGTTAAAAGTCCCAGAGATACGACACTAAAACTGAAACTGCTCATTGATTATCAGTTACCATTGGAACCAGAGGGCAAACAATAAAGGAGGCCAAGGAGGTGGTGGGAGGTGGGAGGCAGTTGTCATGGAATCACAGTCTTCGCCTCCCATTCTGGTGTTGCCGTGGCAACAACCTTCTGGGTAAACTGCATCAGTCTGAAAAAAGTGGAGCATGGTTTGAAATTAGAAACAGAGAATAATGTACTGCGCTGAGGACGAGTGACTGAATGGTGTTTAATGTTTCTATGAAAAACGTAGATTTTAGCCATTAATCACATCAGACGCCTTTTATCGGTTCACTGCTTCTTTCTGATGAGTCGATATCAGCCCAGCTAATTTAGTTCTACAAAAAATAAAGCTCATAAAGTACAAAATTCTGTGTTAGCAGTGCTATTCTTTCTGCCAACAGCACAGAGTGAGGACATAGTTTCTTTCATTCGTGTCAAGTATTCATATCATCTACTTAAATGTACTACAAGGAGTTTTGAACTGTGTATGAAACAGTCTCACTTTAATACTGTTACCTCTGTATGACGTACATGAACAAACAAGACCATCAGTGACAAGATCGGCGATTTCTATACTGTTATTCTTAAAATATACTAAAATATATAAGTAAAAGTTCTCTTTATGCAACAGAATGATCCTTGGTTTTGTTATGTTATTACATATAATATTCAGTGTATATTAATAATGTACTGTACAATAGCTACTTTATATGTTGGGTAGTCTCAGGTTAACTCAGAAAAATCTTGTCTAGAACTCTGCAGTTCTTACAAAGACCAGACAGAGAGCATTGCATTGGTTGCCTGTTAGTTTTAGAATTAATTTTAAGATTCTCACGTTAGTTTTTAAATCACTGAATGGCCGAGCAGGTCCTTCAGATCCTCGGCAGCTGGAGTCCTGGTTGTACCAAGAACCTCCACAAAAACACGCTGGCAGTCCGCCTTTAGTCACTGTGGCCCTCTCTCTGGATCAGTCTGCCTGTGGATCTGAGGGACTGCACCTCTGTAGACATATCAAGACATATCTTTTTATTTAAGGTGCCAAGCTTTTAAGACTTGATCATCCTCGCTTATATTTTTTATCACCTAATAGATTTTAATTTACTTTTACTGGTTTTATTGTTGCAGGTTTTTTATGTCTTTCTGAATTGGCCCTTGATTTCTATGCAATTGTTCTTAAACTTCTATTTTCTTCTTAATCTTCTTCAATTTATTGTTGTCTATTTCTGTTTTTTCTTTGCCAAGTGAAGCACTTTGGGCTGCATGTTTGCATTAAAGGTGCTATATAAATAGCTCTGAGTTTAATCTGTAAGAACGTGTCTTAATTCATAAACTGGTTATTAGTTTGTATGTAAAATATTGTAAATATTGTATATGTAAAATAACATATCTTCATAATAATTAGCTGGCACCTGAATGTAGTGGAAGTAAAAAGTAGCATCAAGAAAAGTCAAGTACAAGTACCCCAAAACTGGGTCTAGATACATTACTTAAGTAAATCTACAACTGTCCACCACTTTTTGATCCACACAGTCATTGCACGTGTTAATAGCACTAAATTTCATCTGACAACGGCTCCATGCTTCAGCTCAAAGGACACACAGCCCCTGTCAACCCTTTGTCACTGTCAAGCTCATCTGAACAGATCAGAGTGACAGCTGACACGGCCACACACAAAGCTTTGCCTGTTTTGATTCATGTATCTACAGTGTGTATTCACCGCCTCGAGTCAGACCCCTCAGACTGTCTGCCTTTAAAGACTTTTTCATCTCGAATTTCTGTTTTTAAATCCGAGGCCTCAGACCGGCGTCCGCATCCTTCAGCCGGAGCTATGTCGGAGGCTGCGCTTTGTGATTGCCCCGATCCATCCCCTGTGCACTGGTCTCTGCGACACTTCTCATTGTAGCTGTTAATCACTTTATTTAATGTGGCCCGCGTTCCTTCGGCAGAGAACCGGGAAGAAAGAAACTGTGCTCTCTGTGGACAAATCACTCGGTCGAGTGTGTAATTCACAGACCTGGCTCGGCAGCAGCTGCCTGTGTGGACGGCATCAGAATGAATATTACCATTCCACTTCCACTTGTTTGCCGCTCTATAGACCTTTTTCATTAGTATCATTGGTAACACCTGCGTTGACCCTACTATTTCATGTCAAAATGGCTGCGATAGCATATATGGAAAGGTGTAGGGATGTTGTTTTGTTTGCTTGTAGCATGCCTTACACTAAAGTCTTTAATCACCTGATGTTCTTCCTCTTCCCGTGTCATCTCGTGTTCTCTGCCTTCCCACTCATTCATCATATAGGTGACGGATATGATGCAGAAGGCGCTGTTTGACTTCCTGAAGCACAGGTTCGACGGGAGGTGAGCAGTCAAAGCGAAGCAGCATCTGCCATACAGTGTGTCGTACTGCTGCCAGGTTCCTCTGTATGACGCTTGTGTTTTGTTCCCAGGATATCCATCACAAGGGTAACAGCTGACATATCATTGGCCAAGAGGTCAGTACTAAACAACCCCAGTAAGAGGGCCATCATTGAGAGATCCAACACCCGCTCCAGCCTTGGTAAAGCTACAGGAACTGTTTCACTCAATGATGTGCATGTCTTGTAGGTGTAAAGACTTGTACTTCCACATTCCTTCATGTTCAGAACTCTTCTGCGTATGTCTTCTTGTAGCTGAGGTCCAGAGTGAAATAGAAAGGATCTTTGAGCTGGCCAGGTCTCTACAGCTGGTAGTGTTGGACGCAGACACCATTAACCATCCAGCACAGCTCATCAAGACCTCATTAGCACCCATTATCGTCCACGTTAAAGTGTCCTCACCTAAGGTAAGATCGAAGGCGTAGATAGCCATCCAATAAAACACTCTGCCCTCTCCTAGCAGGGTTCTGTTTATAGTGTATATAGAGGATTTTACACTTGCCTAGCTTTCTGTAGTTAATGTTCATTCCGTAACTGGTGATATTTCCTTGTATTTGTCTGCTCTACATGTGCTTCCCACAGGTCCTCCAGCGACTGATCAAATCAAGAGGGAAATCTCAAAGCAAACACCTGAATGTGCAGCTCGTTGCAGCAGAAAAACTAGCACAGTGTCCTTCCGTGAGTCGACTTCAAACGCTCTTTTAAATCTAGATTTTATTCTGTGAAGTGCAGCTACACTTTCCTGTCTTCCTTTCTCACCTCAGGAGATGTTTGATATTATTCTGGATGAGAACCAGCTGGAAGACGCGTGTGAACACCTGGCAGAGTACCTAGAGGCGTACTGGCGTGCTACACACACTTCACTTAGCACGCCGCTCAACCCTCTGTTGGGACGCAATCTGGGCTCCACCGCTCTCTCCCCGTATCCTGCTGCCATTCAGGTGAACTTGTCAAACAGAAGGAGAAAATGAAAAGTGGTTGTACTCATTTAAAGTCTGAACTCCCTGATTATCAGTATGTTAGAGTTACAAATATAACTCCACATTTATCAGCCTTCTGGCTAGAGGAAAGTATACAAATGCTCCTGATGAATATATTACACCTTAAAGCCACAGCTGAGCTGCATGAATGATTGCCACAGACAGATTTTATGGCAAGAGACTGAAAGCAATACTCAAATCCTTTGAGCAACACTCTCCTGCAATCTTGAAAGTCAGGTTTAAAATGTTTGCATTTCCCTTTTTGGTGATCAGTAACAATGGTTTCTGTGATATTCTTGGCTGGGAAAACTTGTCTGCTACTTTGTTAATCCAAACACACTTAAACAGGTTCCAGACACTTGAAATTCAGCTAGAATATGGTGCAATATTGTGTCGTGATACTGCCTACTTCTCAAGACTGCACCCAAAGTATTGCGGTTGATCATTGCAGCAGTGAGGGAACTATACCCACTTCAGAACAACTGAAACCTGCATGGCCTATTTTGGGCAGAGTACTGTTTAAAGCTTTAACATTCAAGCACTTGACATAGATAATCTTATGTTATTAACTATGAGGCTTGCAGTACCTACAGTAGGTGCATTTTTGAACCTTACAACACCTTACAAACCTTTTTTCCAATTTTGTATCATGTCTAAAACAAATCATGCGTAGTTACTGTTTATTCTGACAAAGAAGAAACCCTGTACAGAATCAGTATATCCTCTCTCAAACAGGCCCAAAGAAACCGCAACAGCAACCACACAACAACAGATCACTCATCTGTGGAGCGCCGCAGCCTGATGCCCGCCGACGAGAACTACCACAACGAGCGGGCGCGGAAAAATCGCAACCGCCTGTCCTCGGGCTCACAGCACAGCCGGGACCACTCGCCCCTGGTGGAGGAAGACTACCAGGACCCCTACCAGGATTCTTACAAGCCGCACCGTAACCGAGGATCTCCGGGAGGCTACAGCCAGGAATCCAGGCACCGGCTTTGAGCTGTTGGCCTGCTGTAAACAAAGTGTAGGCTTGTCTTTCTCGAAACCAACCACCATGGACATAAGAGTTGAGGTGGCTTTGCTGTAACATGATGAAACTACTACACTCATTTGGACTGTAACAACCTCGTATTGATGTGTAGTACCTCATTTTTCCCTTTGGCCTCGGCTCCTGCCAAATGAGCATTTGAACCTAAAAACAAATTAAGAATCCTGCTCTTGCTTTGATGTGAACATGGGAAGGGACTTGATATGAAAGTAGCACAAGAGCAGTTATGTTTTAAAGGGAAGGCTAAAGCTGGACCTGCTCTGAATATGCCCCTTATATGTGGCTTGTGAGTGAAGTACACTAGCCAGGTGATAGTGTGCGACGTAGGCTCTTCTAGACCCTTCCCGCCATCTCAGCTATTACTGTAGCATGCAGGTACGACTGCAATTAAAAGGTCACTACCTGCCACAAGCCAGTGCCAGACAGCGAGAGCATCCAGCGGCGATGATCAGCACAGAACCTGTTTGCGCGCGTCCTCGATGTGAGTGTAATAGACCCAGTGGAAGCCTGTTCCCAAATCCACTTTCACACATTTGTTTTTGAAGTGACATGGATGGTGTTGTGGTGTTCTCTTCAGGGTACATACAGTAGCTCCCTGTGCCCCATCTTTGTTACTTCTTAATGCCATTGTTTTTGTCATTAACCATAGCAAGACAAAAGTATAAAAATCACACAGATAGTGAAACACCAAACCTCAGGAATGAGAGGTCAGGTAGACCTAGAAACGTGCTGACAGATGTAGCGTTCGTGTTCTTACCCATCTGATGGGGATTTGATTCTGAGCATTATGTTAAATTGTCAAGAGATTTTATGATGTAGTTGTTACAAAAAAAATATTAAGGAAGGACAGGAGTCACTAGACTAGACGCCAGCATGTTGTTCATATGCCATGCATTTATCAGCTGCCATTGTCTGTCATGTGTCCAGCAGGACATCATTTGGATTTGATAGAATTGGATTTTAGCGAGTGACTTATATTGAGGGCTTCCATGTGTATATACAGTCAAAATAACTGAATAAAAGAAATGTAATTTATTAACTGTTTCACTTTTAGTACATTCATTTCTGTTCCATTCATTCTTCTATCAAAGCCTCGCCAACATCTGATAAAAAAAAGAGACTTTCCTCCACCTTATTTCATTACTAAAGCTTTCATAAAATAAAATAACTGACACATTTTCATTGAGTAGCAATTTAACAGGTCTTCTTTTCTGTTATAGCTTTCCCATTGCATCCCATTTGCATCTCATTAAAGACTCCTAATGATCGAGAAACTATTTGAAAGCACTTGGACAGGACTGCGCTGCGTTTGTCACAATGTCTGTCACATGCTACGTTCATGGAAATGTAGAGCAGCTCCCTGCGTTTACTTTAATCAGACGGATTCACTCGTATGCTGCCAGTTAATAAAGGATTCATATATTATCTTTTCTAGACATATCCTTGTATCTTGTAAGTTAATATTTGTTGAAAATCTCATTTTTTTTCAGTTCTTAGGCCAGAAATCTCATTGTGCTTCAGTGATTCTGGAAAAGGAAGATCGACAAGGAGACTTCTGTTCTTATCTGCCATATACAGTAGCTTTTATCGGCGTTGTTTCAAAACTCCGGAGCAACAGTTGAAAAGATTTGAATACTGCCTGTGTGAGAATGATGCATTGGTTAGAAGTTTGTGTGCACTGTCATTTTACAATTGTAATGAAATAAACTGCCCTTATGCTGTTGGATGGATAGCACTGGTTTTTCTTCAAAAACACACACACACATGCTCTTTGTCTTTATGTCCTCATATGTCCTATTATGGATGTTATACAACTATAACTATAATACAATACATTTTATATATTTTATAATATTAATCTGTCAATCAAATGTTGAAAATCATGTGTTTTTTTTCTCGCAGCATGAGGTAATGCCTTCACATTGTTTGAGTCCAAAACTCAACTGTCCACGTTCAAAGAAGAAAATCAACAAATATTCCCATTTTAGAGGCTGGAAGTAGAAAGTTTTTGGCAATTTTGCTGAATAAATATCTTCAATATTAAATTAACAGAATTGCTGCAGATAAAGATATATAAGATAACATACAAAAACAGACTAATATTCTATGCCTTCTGTAGCCAATAACAAGTTTATGTGAAAATTATCACCATATTGCGTTATTAAGTGATTTATTTTTTACATGTTCCAGACTTGAAAAATTAAGTAAAACGTGTCCGAATCAGCATTAAACTTGGACATTTTCTCCATGTAAATATCTTTGAATAGCTTTTTTCTGCAATAATAACTGTATTTCTATACAGGCTTTATAAAAAGATATAGTATTCTTACTCTACTATGTCTTGTTTCAAAGGTTTATGTGTATATTATTTAGTATTTTTGCTATATTGGCTGTATTTTTATCATTTCACTCCATAACCATTTGTACCAACAGGACCGCGATAGTACGCATGCGCAAGATATGACAGCTAACTAGCGCAGCGCACTTCACAGCAGCCAGCTGACACCGAGCAGTCCGCCACAGAGATTTCCGTTTTGGTTTTGTTTTCGGCAACAAGTTAACCGTCACGACTCAAGTTTACGTCCCATGTTCGAGACATATTCAAGAATAATTCATACGAGTATGGCGGCTGTACTTCAAAGCTCTGACAGCTGCTCGTCTGTGTAGTCAGCTAGCTA
Source organism: Argyrosomus regius (assembly GCA_946959425.1). Classification (NCBI taxonomy): domain Eukaryota; kingdom Metazoa; phylum Chordata; class Actinopteri; family Sciaenidae; genus Argyrosomus; species Argyrosomus regius. Next base: position 24,822,397 of record OX336895.1, read on the forward strand.
GCTAGCTAGCTAGGTAAAGTTGATAGCACTGAATAGCATCAACGCTAGCTAGCTAAGTTACGGCGGATTCGTACAAGCTGGCATCAGGACACCTCACCGTCAACCATGGGAATACTATTCACGAAGCTATGGAGGCTTTTTAATCATCAAGGTAAGAATGGAGCCGTGACGTTTTAACGTGGAGCTGTCGAAGACATGGGAGCTAAGTGGACTCGGTGGTCAGTGAAGGCCCGCTGTGGGAGACAGCTCTGCTCCCTTCACAGCAGCCTGAAGCCGCACATGACAGTCAATAGCCGGGTCTTATTTTGCTCTCATAGTCGTTAACGTTATATGTGTGCACGCTGTTGTTGTTGTTTCATCTTTGAACCGGGACAGACTCGTTTTCTGCCGCTCACCGTCTCTGCATTCACTTGGTGTTTGATTATTTATGCTCTCCGGGGTTGGAGCGAAGGTTAGGTGAAAGCAAGTCGATCCGTGCCTGGTGATCTTGAATCAGTAAACAGATCGGGTCATTGCGAAACCCTCTGTAACATGAGTCCCGACGGACGGTATGGTCCAGCGTTCAAGCCCCGGTTCACCGGTGTTATGACTGGAGGTGGCCACCACACGAGCAGAGCACACGCTGAAGTGAGCCACATCAGCACAACTGCTCAGGCCAATAAGGATCAATGAATGACTTGAGTCACACTGACTTTGTACTGCTGTTATAATCTCCTCACCCTATCAGAGCAACGTCAGGAACGCAGAACATCCACTTATACTGACCAGGCTTCTCTTAATTAAACATGATTAACCACAATTATCAGTTTAAATTGAGTCTCTCACGCACACTGTAGGCTGTCAGCAGTGAACAAATGTACCAGAAAGACGGCTTTAAGCTTTTAACATACCTATACAAATAAGAAGTCAGTCCACAAACATTTTCAGTCTAAACAAGTCATTGATTTATTAAAAAGTAATCAAAAATGAAAAAACAAACTGAACTTAACATTTAATGTCCTTTAACGTGTCCGACAAACATCCTTTGACTGCTCTCTCACTTAAACATTGGCCAAAACTTAAATAGAAAAAGTGATTTCCTGTGCCGTCTTTGTCCATCCCTGTCATCAAACAGCACCTTTCTCCCTTCGATCACCTCTGAGCTCTGCTTCCATTTGGCTTCCATCTATCATGTCACTGCAGGCTGTAAGGCTTTCATTGTGACCCCTGGATTGAGCCCCAGCTGCACTTCCAAGTCTCAAGAAGTGTCATCATGGCTGGCCCCAGCTGATGGATTCAAACCAGTGGAACAACAGAAGTTCATTCACACGAAGGAGGACATGCCATTACAAACTTTGTCCAAAGCGGCATGTCTCAAACATTTTACACCATGCACCACCTCAGAATATGTTCAGCTCTCCAAGTACCACAAGTATAACAGACGTGAAAAAAACAGTTCAAAATACAAGACGGTTCACACAGGAGGAAGGTTTATTCTTAATGGGAAGAATTTTACCTCCACCTTTATCTCCCTGTCACATTTTAGCTCATCACTTATCATGGATGTGTGCACGCTACAAGCTGCCTGCATGAACGTGACGTCACCATGGAGCAGGATGATATTGAAACAAAATATTACAGGATCTCATACCTGTTTTCCTTCAAGTTCTTGTAGTATTATATTATATTATTATTAGTAGTAGTAGTATTACATGTTTGTAAATCAATTTATTTAATTAAAAATGACTTACTTACTACTTAATTATTAATTAAGTGTTTCAGAGATTCATCCATATACCACTCAAGGGAGCTCGCGTACCTTGAGTACTTGTGCCACAGCTTGAGAACCAGTGTTGCAAAACATTTCAATTTCTCTAAAATGTTCATTCTTTTCAGGGTGCTAAGTGACCTCGGGGACTACCCCAACCTACCCCACACATCAGGTGACAGGTGGAGTACGCCCTGTGGATATAGACAGACAAACACATCCACACAGTTCTAATAGACCTGTAAACACAGGTGTGACTATTTGATACTAATTAAGGCTCAGTTCCTTAATCAGTGTCATTGGTCACACCTGTGTTAACTGTTGCATGACAAAATGGCTGCTGTGAAAAAATTAGGCTATTTATCAATTAGTTGAATGAATCAACATCAATTTGGATAATCATCATCATGTTTTATTTGTTTGTTTGTTTGTTTTTAACCAAAAAATGTTTAACAATAACAACATCTCACCTCTGAAATCTTTGTTTTGTCTTGACCATCTTTAGATTTTGTCCTTTTGGTCAGACACAACAAGACATCTGGTCATTTCACACTATTTTCAGACACTTGTTACCAAACCAAACTAAACCAAAGAATTAAAAGAGACAGAATATATATATAAAAAAAGAAAAGTGTTAGCGGCAGACCTACTTTGGACTGTGAGAGGAAACCTGAGCAGCCCACATGTTTGTTAGAATCTATAGAAGCAGCTACGCTGGCACCTGCATGATCTCTTTATTCTAAGAGAAGAGCATTTTCTTCATTCCCGTCTCTACCAGTCACTGACTCATGTCCTTCAAACAATAACACAGTGAAGTAAGCTGTGTGTTATGTCTACACATGCAGCCTGCTATGTTTTAGCCTAAATAACACTGAGAGTTTTCTTGTAACAGCCGTCACCCGACTGTACGTGGTAATATGCGTACATTAAGTTCTACATGGCAGAACGTAGCATTCAGCACGCTCCGCACTGGTTGTGGTCCTTGTAATCGTGTGGTAGTTACATGGATATACTGGAAGTCTATTAGTCAGCCACATTATGAGGCAAATCTTATGAATCATTTTATTGTCTTAAATTTATCTTCACCATCTCAGTCTGTTAAAGAGTGAATTGCTCTCATTCTTGCCAACCTGCAAATGATTCATATCACTGTGGAATGATAAGCATGCTCTCGAGCGCAGTACAAGAATTAAAAACTTAGATACAATCTTTTTTTAAAAAAAAAAGAATAAACAAAGTGCACACAGAGAAGTGTCAGTGAACACATGTTGAGTGCAGTGTTTCCCAGAATGACACTTTCAATCAAATATTTCCATATTTCAAGAAGGTTATTTCTTATGCACACCAACTTTTGGTTTTTACTCCCAAACTACTTTAAGCTGTTCATCTTGGTTTCATTTCTCTTTTACACACACACACACACACACACACACACACCTCTGTCTCTTACTGTACACAGCGGCTGGCCCGTCTCTCTCTGTTCCTCTCTCTGTATCAAACAGCAACAGCAGTTTGTTTTTTTTTTGGAGGGGGGGTTTCACAGAGTCGCTCAAAAAAACAAAACTTTACATTGTGGTTTGGTTTTTACAGCAGCAGGCGAGCCGATTGTTGTTAATGACATAGCCGATTCAACCAACCAGGTGTGTGTTTGCCGTTAAATAAAATAAACACTGTGTTTGTACCGGATAACATCTCTCTGTGTGTTTGTCTCTGCAGCAGAGCGGTGTGTGGTTGTCAGTAGAGCAAAGTAGAGTTTGATAGTTCATCGATAGTGGATAGCATCGCTGTGATTGTAGATCCTTTATTTTACTTTAGGTGCTTTTGAATGTGTGAGTAGTTTCACTCTGAATAGGTGTCACAGTGTCGGTACTTTTCACAACCCTACAACAGATTGGCTGTAGGGCACAGCAGTGTGCAAAGCTTATGAACCATGCATGTGACACCTGTGGTCGTGTGTTTGGTTAAAACCATGGCTAAAGCTATTATCAGATGATTCACATCAGTTTTGTATGTTTCCAGCTTCTCTGGTGTAGCTGCATGAATTGGTTGACAGCAGACAGCGACGTCCGTGGCTGTGAAGTGACACTAATGCAGACAAACTGCAGTTCCTCAAATGTCCACTTGAGGCTGGCCACAGAACGAGTCAGTCTCCAGGACTACACGCTGGACTACAAATGTGGTGGTGGCCAGAGGTGCAGATTTTAAGCTTCAAAATGGCTCTTTAGGAACCATCACACATACACCGTCCATTCTTTCTGCTGTTAGTGGTTGCATTGCACAAGAATTACGCCAGGCTGAGCAAAGAGTAGAACAATTAACAGAACGCCAACACCTTTTTGTAGTTAGAAGAAAAAGTTTGCATGGGTGTAAAAACAAGGTTACCCACTTTGTAACTTAAAAACACTTCCAAAAAGCTATTTGCGATCCCTTTACCTCTCTGGCCTTCAAAACAATACAGCACACATTAAGAGAATACCTGAGAACTAGGGATCGACCAATTATCGGCCTGGCCGATAATATCGGCCGATATTCTGCATTTTTGCGATCATCGGCATCGGCCGCTTTTTCACCGATAACCGATAAAATTAATTAATGTATTTTAAAACGCGCCCTTTGGCTCTGATGCAGCCGTCTCTGCCTGAAGTCACCACGCCTGGCTGTGTACCAATGTCCCGCCCACAGCCCTCACTGATTGGCTGTCTCACTTGTGCCAAGTAGCCAATCAATCAACACAGAAGCTTCTACATACACGCCACAGACGGAGGAGAAAAAGAGGACTGCCCGGTGAGCCAGCAGAAAAGGCAGTGTCAGTCGAAGTTTCAAAGCCCTTTAGGATGAAGTTTTAAAAAATACCACAACCTTATGATCAATTTCAGTGATAACATGCAGGCCCAGAGTCGACATTTCACCAACCTACTTGTCTAATCACATCAAGCATACGACTTTGCAATATAGGACTAGCATCACTCACGACAAAAAAAAAAAAAAAAAGAAAAAAAAGATGTAAGTGAAGATGACCTGAAGTCTTAATCTTGCTTAATAAAATAAAAATATGACATAGGTAGGCTGTACAAGTATAAGGGAGAAAACCTGCAGTTTGGCTCTTGAGATTAAACTTTTCACAACTTCAACACGGGGTAGGCTATTTAATGATGGCCCACCGCTACATTATAATTACCGTGACCGCTTAGAGCTGGGGCCAGACGCACAATAATAATAGGAGACTCTACGGTTATCATTACTTTGTGGGAATAATTAATCCTCTAACGTGTCTCAGCCCGTGGGGCGGCTCCCGGTTTATCAATAAACAACACCCGAGGTGATTATAGCCTATAAGTTTAACACCACACGCTAACGTGTCCTTGTTTGTTTTCAGTTGCCTCCCCTCAGCGCTCATGCTCTCACACACTATGATCACACAGAATAGATGTTAAATATTCGTCTGTTTGCCGGTCACTCGAAAGTCCAGGGAAATGATGGGCCATTTCAATGAGTCAAGCAGCGAGCACACGCGAGTTTTTTCAATCAATAAATTTACCGTCGCGTCTACAACTCACGTGTAAAGTAGCCTTTATTGTTTGCATTTACAATTGCCAAGTGCCTTATTCTTATTTATGTAATATGACATACAGTTCTAAGCACAAGAGTGTACATTTAATGTTCTGAGATTCGAATATGACTTCATTTCTCTAAATAAATAAATATAATAATACATAAGGAACTATAAGTGAAAAACTCTGGTGTTAAGGCTATTTTTTACATTTATTACTGCAAATAAATATCGGTTCTACATATCGGCTATCGGTTTCGCTTGGTTATTAATAATCGGTATCGGTATCGGCCCTGAAAAATCCATATCGGTCGATCCCTACTGAGAACCTCTGCCATATAAGCTCTTACCAGCGGGCCTCTGTTTGCAGGGCTTTTTGATAGACCTGAAGGTAACTCTGCTAAGCCCTACTTTAAAACATGTATAGAAACAGTGAAGGTAGAATGAGGACGCGATCTCTTTCTGTCACGTACCCATGTACTGAAATCGTACCCATTTCAGCCATAACTAGTAACACTGTCTTCTGTGTTGGCACAGGCAGAGGACGTTTTATCCTTCCCAAGTACGATACCTGAACTCTGTATAATGTCAAACACTGAGTGTAACCGCTTGAACCGGTGTATACTACTAACCCTCTATGATGACTGTCATGAAAGGATCAAGGCTCTGTTTTGGCACTAATAAATTCCATGATATCTGATCAGTGCAGACAAGCGTACTCGCTGATACCTGATCCCACGTTTTAGGCAGTATCACACACATTTATGATACTGGTGTCAGGATGGGAACAAGTCTAGTCACAGGATTGGGAAAATGGCAATGTGACGTGAAGCTGGGTATTATGTCGTGGAGGATTTCTAGAAAATGAACCAGCACCTTGATTCTTCATGCCTTTACCTTCATCCTGTCTTTGTACTTACTACAGGACACCTTACTATTGTCTTGTCACTTTGGTGTATCAGCAGCAGTTTATCCTGGTTGTCGCACATTGTTAGTCTTTTTCACAGGTAAAGCTCTGTGTTTGTGTTAAAGAGCTGTCTCCACAGCTGCTGCTGCCGCTGAGTTCAGCCTCATTGTACAAGCTCGCCTAAGACCACCCACTAACTCGTCTGTAGCTGTGAAAGTATACTGTTCACATCACCACAATGCCTCTGTTATGCTAGACGTGAGCGTGAAGCTACACAATTTGGCACGGGAGGATAATGCCGGACACAAAAAAGGGCTGTTGTTTGACTCGCTCAATGCGGTTCCACATCAAAAGACATCTTTTGAACAGATTACTTGGCTGAGTTTACAAGAGTCGTACATCAGACAGTCACCGGCACTTAGCCCACATATTGATGTCACTGTTCTTTCTGTCTTTATTGCCTTTCAGAGCACAAAGTTATTATTGTGGGCCTGGACAATGCTGGCAAGACCACAATTCTTTACCAGTTGTAAGTATTCAAACATAAGCTTCTTTGTATGTAGCCACAGTTGTACCCATCCAGATAATGTGTAATAAGTGGATAAGGTGAGTGTCACCCACAATCTAATGTTACGTTTTTTTGTTCTAGTTCAATGAACGAGGTGGTGCACACCTCACCTACGATTGGGAGCAACGTGGAGGAGATAGTGGTCAACAACACCCATTTCCTGATGTGGGACATTGGGGGCCAGGAGTCCCTTAGGTCATCGTGGAATACATACTACACAAACACAGAGGTAATGGCAGGCTATATTGGCTGACCACTAATCAAAAAGAACTGATGTGCTTCCTTCAGCATCCAAAACAGGTAGAACTGTTTGAACTAGAGCTGCACCGACACATCTACCAGGCCAATACATTGGCTGATATTAGCTTATTGCAGACATATCATTTCAGAGTCAACACAGGTGTTACCATTGCTACTAATTAATGAATGGACCGGAGCCTTAATTAGTATCATTGATAACACCCGTGTCATGTCTTTCTCACAGTCATTTCTAAATACTTAAATACTTGAATGAACTTCCCATCGTAATGCAGTGCAGTGTGACTGTGGCACCATTGTACGGTGCTGTGGCTGCAGTATTCTTTTATTCATGGTCTTTTATTTCTCTCCGTATGTTTTGAGCAGTTTGTCATTGTGGTGGTCGACAGCACAGACAGAGAACGGATCTCAGTGACCAAAGAGGAACTCTACAGAATGCTAGCACACGAAGTGAGTATCACCAGAAATGATATTCATACACACTGACCGGCCACTTCATCCAATGTGATCCGAAACAACAACTCTGACATCAATTCTACTTTCATGAAGCTTATACTTCAGTTATTTTCAGGTGTTTCTAATATTACGGTCCTCTCATGAATGTCAATGGGGTGGCCAAAATATTAGAATCACCTCTCATTATAACGCAGTCGAGTCCACGACTGCAAACTACAGCCTCACATAGTTGAATACTAATAATAATACTTCTGACAGTGTCAACAGATGCTGAAAAATGACACACAAGTCAAAACCAGCAGTGTCTTTTGTTACGTCAGTATATATTTTTTTAGGGCATCAGATATTATTTCAAAATACAGTATGCAAAGCACTGTCAGTTTGCAGCAAAACAGACAGAAACCAATGAGCCAATGCAAATAATGCTAAATACAATGCAGCCTCATATGACCCCCCTTTGCAGCAGTGTTTAAGATAAACAAAACACAGCCTGTCCAGCACATCTTCCAAACACATCCTGTGTTTTATATCTAAAAGTCCACCTGAGGTTTTCATGTTTTCTGATACATTTTTAATGTGTTCAAATGTAGGAGTAAAACTCAATAGTACATAATACAGAAGTCAATATACAATATGAAGCCATGCTGGTGTTACCACAGTCTCATGCAGGAGATGAGAGGAGTTGTTCATGATGGATGTCAGCTTTGCTAACTTCCTCTGTGGAGTCTAGGGGGCAGTCCAGGACAGAGCTGGACCTCTTCACCAGTTTGTTGAGTCTTTTTCTGTCTCAGACGACTGCATAGAATATTGCAGATGCTACCACAGTGTCATAGAAAGTTTTTAACAGAGTCCTGCACACTCCAAAGGACCTCAGTCTCCTCAGCAAGTGGAGACGACTTTGACCTTCTTGTACAGGACGTCTGTGTTGTCCGACCAGTCCAGTTTATTGTTGAGGTGAACACCCAGGTATTTGTCTGCTCCCACCACCTCCATATCCAATACCTGGATGTTCACCGGTTTAATTCAAAAATCACCTCCTCAAAACAGGTCGAGAGTTTGAATTATGATTAGTTAACATTAACACATCAGTCAATGCACTAAGTGCAGGTGTAACTCAAACTCTTTGATGATATGAATACATCTTGAAGCAATCAAAGTCATCTTCCATTGAGTGTTTGACTTCTTTTACATCAGTCTCCTCATGTGATGTCTTCTTTCTGCCCTGCAGGATTTAAGAAAAGCAGGGCTGTTGATCTTTGCCAACAAGCAGGATGTGAAAGGTTGCATGTCTGTGGCCGAGATCTCCCAGAGCCTCCAGCTTACCTCTGTCAAAGACCACCAGTGGCACATCCAGGCCTGCTGCGCCCTCACTGGGGAGGGGTGAGAACTGCATTTACTCCTCAGTCTTGTTATACTCGACTGTAAACACAAATCTAACTCGTGTAGAAAAATAGTCCTGCAGTGTACAAACTGAGTTGTTTATCTTAACGCTTGACTATCTGCATCTCTGTCTCTTTCTCTTGCCTCCAGGTTGTGCCAGGGTCTTGAGTGGATGATGTCCCGGCTGCGCGTGAGATGATGACCTTTGACTTTGATCAAGAGTGCACCCTTGCTCTTTGTTTTTTCTGCCTCCAAACACGAGCTTGAAATGAGGACGAGGGTGAGGTCGCTTGATGGATGGCCTCTCTCTCCTCTTTCCTGTGATGCTGACGTGGGCAGGCCGCTGCCAGGACGTTATATTATCTCCTGTGATAATTTATTTTACAAAAGACGTTTGAACTCTGAACAAAAGAAAACAACATAAATTAACATGACCTTTTCAGAAGGACATTGGACAACAAAAGAGACACAAATTATTTAAACTGAAATTTCTGCACGGTTTTCCTTTCAGCAAGAGGTCAGCAAAGTGTCTGACTTGGAACAGTACATGGACTTATTCTTCAGCTGTGTGTGAGTCTAGCCCATGGTGGCCTTGCAGTATTGCCGGACTGGCTGTGGCGGTTTTTATTGCCCCCTGTGTGTACAGTCCAGTATTTTCTTTTAACGTGGTGCCTGCAGCAGAATGTTTAAGCAATGACGATTGATGGTGACTGAAACATGCAGAAGGGGGAAATCACAACATGCCCTCCTACTTTCAGTCTCCGTGAATAATCAGTGAAATAAAGTGTTTTTATCTGTTTCAGGTGAATTGCAGTGTGTCATGAATGAGTTTCTTTCAGGTGACTCACCACATCGCTCTTTTTTTTTCTTTCTTTCTTCTGTATGATTTACTTTTCTCAGGAACTATACTGAGTTTCTGTTTGTACCTTCGGTTCTTCTTTTTTTAGTCCTTTCGGGGGCATAAAATGTCACATGAGCTCATGGTCCCTGATGCCTCTCAGGGAGTATGATGAACAGCCACAGGAGTAGAGAAGAAAGAGCCAGAGAGTAAGACAGCAGAGGGATTCAGGGAGAGAAGAAGAAACCAGGTCGAAAATGTGAGCAGTGAGTGGTTAAGAGAAGAAAACAGCAGAATAGTAAAGACTGCGTAGTAGGTCAAATTAATTCAAATACTACAAACCAAAGCCAAACCAGTCCACTCATTTATGGTGCCTCCACTGCTTCACTTATTTGATAGACTTGACTCCTCATTTGACTCCTCGTGGTAATGTTGCTATGAGGAAGATAACAACCTGCCATTCCTTAAATTTGTTGTATTTATCACATGCTAAGGTCATCATGATCATTTTCAACATATGTAACTAACCTAGTCCTGCATATGATGAATTTTAATATTTTCAAACTCTGATAACTACCTTGTGTTTTTAAATAGCATGGGTCTCTAAAAGCATTTTAAACTTGAGCAGCCAATTTCAATTGAGTCAAATGACTGTGTGTAATATTACAAATCAAAAGTCACCAAAAGTAACAAGCCCACAGAGAATTATCAGCCAACTCTGCAACTCTTCAGACTTTTAGCCTATTTTAGCTCATAGTTTTGGTTTTACAGCACATTGGCTCCATGCTTTGAAGGAAGATTTTACAGATTTTGCTTTAAAGCAAAGAGGGCCAGAGGTGGAGATATAAAGTAATGGACACCAACACTATTTTTATATTTTAGTAAAATCCTAGTGCGTTTTGTTATGCCCAGGACAACTGAGGAAACGCCATCTGCTAATAAGAAGAAAAAGACCATGAGATGCATCTGAAAACAACAGAAAACATCCACTAAGCCCATGTGCTCCAAGTATTTTGTCAAATTTTGGTTATTTCTTTTATCTCTATCTGTTTAAAATTCATTGATGTACATGTTTGAACGGATGTATCAATTGTGTTATTGTTCCTAAAGCTTACATAACAGACCTTTTTCACTGCAGCCATTTTGACATGAAATAGCAGGTAAACACAGGCGTTACGAATGATACTAATTAAGGTTCTATTTAGTGCAGCAGAGCCAGGCAACAACCTTCCGTAGCTTTGAAATAAAGCCAACGAGGAAGTGACAAAAACTGCAGTTCCACAAACGTCCACTTGAGGCTGGCTACATAACAAGTCCGTCTCCATAAGTCCAAATGTCCAACTTCACAGCAGAAATAAACATGTTTACAGCCTGGTACAAAAAACAGTTTTGGTCTCTATAGCTAATTTCCCCGTTCATGACAACTGTACTGAGGGTGAACTTTTATAGAACTCACCTGTTCAAATGACATTAAGGCTAAAAGTTATGCATAATTAACAGCTTGACCACTTTGATTGACAGGTGTGCCGTTACAGATGGCTTGTTTGAGCACCCAGGTGTCATTCAGACTGCTGATATTTAGATTAGCCAGGAGCCAGAAGAAGCAGGACTACCAACATGGCGGCGGCCAGTGCCACATTCAGAACGGTGCTTCGGAAACATTCTCCATACTTTTAGCGGAGCGTTTCCAGTGAGCCAACGTGCGCCACAGCAGCACCCTGACTGTGTTTGACGTGAATGAACCTTCATTAGTATCATTGGTAACACCTGTGTTTACCACCCTATTATTTCATGTCAAAATGGCCGCTGCGAAAAAGGTCTATAAAGAACTTGGTCTGATGTTGATATTGAACTGAAACAATCTGTCGGCTTTGCCGTTGTGATTCACACACTGTGATCTGTGAGCAGCTATCAGTCAAAATGTTTTACATGCAATTGATTTACTTTTCAGTTTGAGCAAACGTTTCAGCTATTTGAGCAGGTAAGTCAATCCCAAATAATACCCAACCACAAAATATTTACAATGATTGACATGCAGGTTTTATGGTTATAATAATTCATATAATATATCGGAAATATCGGACATTCTGTATCCATTTGCTACCAATTCACAGTGCAGGACAAGTGACCTGTGTGTCCTCAGTTTATTTTGAGTAGTGTGTCAGCAATGGTGTCAGACGCTATAATCACCAAAGATGTGACTGCAGAGTTTGAGTCCTTCGATCTACAGAATGGTTGCACACATCTAAATCATGTTGAGAACACTGAAGCTACATGCAGTCATACAGATTATCGAGCATATCTGTCAACCTCCCAAAGTGCTGGAAAAAAAACATCTTGTGACTAAACAATCAGTCCAGCTCCTGCTTACCATCGTTAACAAGACATCACTTGCTTCTAATAGAGCCAGAAAGGTCAGTGCAGATGTTTGCGTTCGTCTGGAAATCTGCCTGATTGTAACAACAACCGACCCTGTTACTGCAAGTCATTCTGTGACTGATGAATTGGTTTCATTTTAGGCCTCTTACCTCACTGGAATTCATTGTTTTTTTTCCGAGGTGTTGGTGGGCTCACATTGACAGTTGGCAGTGTTTGTGTTGTGGTTGTCTATCCTGCAGCTGTTGTGTTCTGCTCTCACTGGTCATCAGTCATTTTTTCCAGTGACTAAGCATCATGTAGCCACCCTCCCTGGGTGTCCTTGGCATTTGGAAGTATTTCTTTGGACTGCTAGAATCATTAAAAGTCTATGATACCCTGTGTGAACTTTAAATGTAACACACTGATTCATGCCAAAGCCTAAAAAAATCCTTTCCACCTATCATAAACTCAACAAAACCTTTTTTGCGTTTGTTTGAAGGGTCAGGGGAAATAGTCTTTGGGTCTATATACTTAGGGTTGAGATATCCTTCAAGCCAATAGAGGCAAACCAGTTTCTTTTGTGGCATTGTAAATTACATTAAAACAAACTAATAACTTGAACAGCTCTTCAGAAACAGTCTCTTAGCTTCGGCTAATCCACTTTATAGGCCATAAAGTCAAAGGGACTATTAAGTAGAAAGTAGTTCCAATAAAACCAGTTGTCTTGATGAGGTCTGGATAATCCAGAGTAACCAGAGCAGTGTTTCTGGAAGAAGATTTTGCCACGAAGAACTATCCCCTGTTATATTTGGGTGAAATTTCCAAAACCAACAACTCATAACTTGAACATATAAAACCTAAACCTGAAGGTCTGTCTTGGTAAAGGATGGTGCAGTGTGAACACCAGTGCACTTATCTACTTGAGTTTTGCAGATTAGATGAGATCTAAAGTGTAGTGATGTTGCTAATGAGGACAAAAGCAGCAGTCATTCAGTGCATCACAGAATGGAGGGCCATTACCACTCTCCAGAGAGAGAGAGAGAGAGAGAGAGAGAGACAGAGACACTCAGCTGCCGCTGTCCATCTCGGTCCCGGGTAGCACTGCTCCTGGCACGAGAGTGAGAGCAAAGATATTACATACCAGAGAGATAGAGGCACATCATTTGAAGAGAGGAAATGTACGTGTGGGACATTTTTCATTCTTTGTCTTCTTTCAAGTCATGTGTCTCCATATGTTTGTCCTTTTATTCATAGATCGCTGCAAAATGAAGTCATAGCTGCCGGTGGGCCTCGACGCTGGTGTATGTTATCTAGAAATAGTTCTTGATGTATTTTTAAATCTCAGACACTTTTTATGCACTCTGATGGGATGGTGTCTGCTCTCCCACTCCAAACTGATCAAATTAGATTTTTTGATGCAGGTACCAACCCCCTGTGATGTCAGAGCGACCGTTTTGTTAACATACAAAGGGACGCGGCTGAATTGAACTGTCAATACTGCTGTGAAGCTTAAAACTTTACTAAAGTCTGCACAGTACGGCAGTTTGTGTGTCCTCAGTGGTCTAAAAGGTATCACGTCAGATGTCTTTAAGCTTCATTCCAAAGCAAATGTCAAGATGTGCCCAGGGTGACTCATTTTTTGATTACAGGCTTTGTCCGTAATCCAAAAGGGGCACTGGTGATTTATCAGAGTTTATTTTTCTCAGGTACAGTCACATTTGGAATGCCAGTAGCTATTAAATTTTGGCTCATATTTATGGGGGAATGTACTTCCTTCTTATTTTCTGTCTCACAGGTCGTCTGTTTGTAGTTGACCTGATTCTGGACAGGACCCAGCCAGCTCAGGGTCAGCTAACAGATGACCTCAACAGATCTGGCACTCGCTGCCCTCCCAGCCGGGCCCTCAGCTCTAGCCTTCTCTTCACAGGCTCTCATACTCATAACCTTACACATGACTTCCAAATCTTTTACAAGAAAAGGTTGTCAACATAACAACCAACACACACCCATTTACACAGATTTGTTGTAGTTGGGGTTTACTCTTGTTTTCTTGAGACCCCCCCCTACACCACCTCCCGTGCCCCACTGCCTTCCTCATAACTGTACCGCTGATGCATTCGCCTCAACAGGTGCTCCTTTCTGTAAGGATCACTTAGGTATATTTAGATTTTGAAACCTGAGAGCGCTCGCCTGTGATTGGTTGCGTTGGCCACATGATAACCTGGGTAGAAACCGCAGCTGTGTGCTGTCGCCCAGCGTTTCTCTGGAGGGAAGCTGGGGAGGCTTTGGCGGCTTGGGAGACCATTAAACTTTAATTTAACTGGTAAGCAAAGAAAGGGAGAAATAGCACAAATATCCACTTTATCTACACCGTGCATGGCTTTCCATCTGCTCGGACCTCCATCATTTCCATCCTCTGCTGCCATTTGGATCCAGGAAGACAGCCAATTGATTGAGGAATAAGGAGTGTGAAGTTTGCTGCACATTGAAGGAGTAACCAAACAATCCAAGACCGCAAGACTCAAGCAAGTTCAGACCAGGCCTACCCTTTGGATGTACTGAATTTTCAGCAGCAGCCTGGCCATCTTGTCTTCTTTCCAAAATCTCAGCACCCGCCCGGCTATTTTGTCTTTGTACCTCAGCTGTTGCACCAATTCCTCTTGTTTTACAGAGAAAACTAAGTTTTCATTTAAAGAGAGGGTAATCAAGCGCTAAAAAAAGGTAGTTAGTATGCCATCCTATATTTAACCTGCAGCCTCAGAAGGCATTGCATCTCCGTTTGCTAAACAGAGTCAACCAATCAGGCTGTGGCATTAGCTTACATGTCAAATAGCTGAAGCACTGTTGGGCAGCTGTCGCCAACCTTCAGCCAGGAGGCACAGTTCTTTGAGCTGTGTTGTGGCAAGTGAAGGAGGAGGGGTGGCTGTGACACATTCAAAGGCAGAGGCCTGTTATAATCCACTCAGTGTCTCGCCATCCTAATCTGCAATTCTCCCTGTGTATTTATTGCTTTACACTTGTTGCACAGTTTTTCACACATTTTTATCACTTTGTTTAGGATTGGGGCAAATCACAAAGTTGGAAGTTTGAGACCCTAGTGGATGGCAAGTGAGACTTCCTTACTGTCAGGAAATACTGCGGGAATCTTTGGCTGGTATGGCATGCTCATTGGTTAAACATCAATATGTTGGTCTTCTGAATCTGTTTTGCTGTTTATTATTCCTGTAGGGTAAAATGGGTTCAACAGTGAATGTCTGGCAGTATCCTAAAATGTCCCTGGCACAGCTGTCTTTTGGTCTCTTGTCTAAGCCGCAGTATATTCTCTTTGAAATTATGATTTGGTGCTACTGATAGAACATTTAAGTTAACTCTGCCACAGTTTTATGTTGTGTGCTTCCCCATTAGATATGTTTCTCAGTTTATGAGGCCTAACCCTGTACGTTCACAGTTTATGTTAATAATGAATACCTGAATCTGTCATCTGTGTTTTGTGTAGACCCTCTAAAACCGTCCCATAATGACGGAAATTGTGGAGGAATATGAGGAATATGAGGAATATGAGGAGGAGGAGGAGGAGATTGTGGACGAGGTAAGTGGATGTCTTCTTTCATTGCCATACTTCAATTAGTTTTTGTTGTTTCCAGCCTAAATATGATTCAAACCAAGCGTGATTTGTTTCAATAGATTGAGATTATAGGGAGGATCTGCAGGTCCAGTGGCAGGCCCTATGAATAGTTGAGTTAGTGACCCCCTCCAGTCAGCAGTTCATGGAACTGGTCATCCATGTTCGCTGGGGGATCCTGTTTCAGACAGACACCTTCTGATAGGTTTTAAGTCCTGAATTACCCTTAACGGCTAACTATAAATCAAAACAATGTCAAACTGAAGATAGAATATTTTACTGGGACATTTTCTGTTGTCCTATAAAAGTACCTTTATCAGAGGCCTTGCATTATGGCAGGGTTAGCGTTAGGGTTAGGTTAAATGGAGTCTAGTGACGTAATCATTTTATAGCAGGCCATCAGCTACCTCAACCTATCCATGAACACATTTTGCAATGCTGTCATTCAACCCAAAATACAATGGTATCCTTCCTGTGTAGCATAGATGGTGCAAGATTAGATTACATACAGTTTGGGTACGTGGCAGTTTCTGGAAGTCACCATCTTTTGTTTCAAATGACTTGTTCAATTCATATAATTTGCTGTTTGTCACCAATTTCCAGTCACATTCTGTGATTAAACCTTGAGGATTTCAGGTTGTTTTCATGCTGCGTTCTGTGTCTGAATTATTGTGTTGCTGAAGGTCTCCGTGTCAGTGTCCAATGGAAGAGTGAAAGCAGAAGGCTAACGGATTAATCCCATATTTCCTGGTGAAATAGGATTAAAGTTAGCCTTGTATTTGTTCATACTTCATAGTGCTGATATCTTATAGGGGAGTCTGAATGATTGTAACCCAGTCACACCGAGGAATCACTCTGTTATCATTTAACTCCCATATAACATACCAACTGCAACGATTTACCATCTTTACTGCAAAGATGTAAATCATTTGGGAGGCGGGGACAGACGGATACCCCCAAAACTCAATACACTCTGATTTCACCACTACTTTCATCTACACTGTGGAGAAAAGTTGCATTGTTTTGAATAAATGGTAAGGCGGCTTCTTATTTATTCTACAGAATGGAGAGAAACATAGAGCTGTGCATGTCATATATGAAAATAACACATAATAAAGTTATTACATTTTTAAAAAAATATATTATGATTAACATCTATTATGATCATGAATATTTTCTTCTTTTTCTTCTTAACATTTTAAAAAGTGACTTATCTTCTCAGGTCAGTAAGGGGTTGAGTGTAGAGTTCTCTGTCTGGCATTCAGACAAATTTAGAAGTGGACATCTACGGCACATTGGCAGAGAGATGGAGTGGAGGGAGAAGTGAAGGGAGAGAAAGTGAGGGAGAGAGAGGGGGAGAAAGAGAGAGGGGGGGGGAGGTGGGCAAAGGAAACAAGCCACTGTGCTGTAAATCACACTCTGATAGCCTGGAGCGTGTTAACGTCACTGTGGTAGAAATTTGCTTAGGAGAGGTGGATGCATGGAAAAACTGTCTGACTGGATGGCAGGGCAGTTGTTTTGTAGGGGTGTTTAAGGTAGTGTTTCATCCATACCTATGGTTCTCTCCTGTCTGATAGATTCAGATATCAAAGCCTCTTACAAATGTTGATCAAAATGATTGAGATGTTCTTTCTCTCAGCTCTGGTTACTCCAAGATTTCTGGTAGATTTGAATGATTATTATTGGTTAACCTCCAAAACCACCTGTCTCTAAATGTTCAGCCTTGTGGCACTGTAAATGTTTCACTGTGATACAACCTAAGTATAGGGAAGTGTAATTCAGGCAGGCCTGTAAGTTAGACGGGCTATTCATGGAACAGTATGCTATGTGAATGCTGTCAGTTAAGGTAGTCTGAGGTGCTTAATTAATTATCTCTTTCACTTCAAGTGGCATCTAACCATGCAGAAATATTTGATTATGAGCTCAGATTTTGGGACATTCTTCACAGTAATTTCTGCCGCCACTCCAGTACAATGGAGGCGAATGGGATTCAATGGGAAAATCAAAACTCAACAGCAACATCTCTTTCCAGAAACAGCTTAACTGTCACTCTGGATAGTCCACGGGGCTACTTCATCAGAAGAATATAGTTGTGAAGAAAATTGCTTACATGTTGTGCACTATTCAGTGTAGCACGGACATTGTTTCTAGAAATTCAAGTCACTATTAAGTTTCTTGAATTCCATCCATCAGTGTTGTGAGCACTGCAAACAAAATCTCATTCACCTTCACTACATTGGAGTTAAAGGTCCAGTGTGTAGAATTTAGAGTCATCTAGTGGTGAAGTTATAGGCTGCAACCGACTGAATACCCCTCACTCTTACTCTTGTTTCAAGCATGATAGAGAAACTACAGAGGCCATGAAACTTGTAAAAAAACGCACCCTATGTCCTATGTACAGCCAGTATTTGGTTTGTCCTTTCTGGGCTGCTGTAGAAACATACAGTAGTGGGTCAATGTGCCGGACTCTGTGGAGGAGGACCCACTCTCACTGTACATAAACATTCCGATTGTTATTTTCAGGTGATTATACCCCAATTAAAACATACTTATGAATATTATATTCCATTTCTGCCAATAGATCCCCTTAAATGTGACACACAGGACCTTGAAAGCACGAAATGAAAAGAGAGATGTCTCAAAACTCTTACCAACCTGCATGGCTGGTTATCACTCAATGTACTAAGTGAGAAAAGTGAGTCCTTTAAACCTAAGAGAGCGTGTAGAGATCATAAAGCTGTCTAAACAGATGGTGTACTGCTGTGTGCTGTAGCAACCGATGCCAGGAACAATGGTCTAAGAATTAAAAAAACAAGAATAGAAGTATTGTCATGTGAGAGCTCGGTGTGTTTATAGACTTTATAGGTCACAGAGTTAGATCAGTCAGGCTCACATAACACAGAGGATATTAATGCTTCTCTTTCCTCTGTAGAAACAGACTAAATTAGACTGCAGTCACGATTACAGTATATTCACCTCTGAGGAGTTCAGTTAGAGGAGGACAAATCAGTTATTACAGGTTAGGGCAAAGATCCCTGATGACATTTTATGTAGTTGATGGACTGGTTTGAAAGAACAGCTACTGCTGTGATGCAGTGTAGAGTGATTTCTTACTTATCTTACCAACAGTGTCAGTGGCAGTAATTGATGAGCACCAGAGCTGTGGAAAAATCACCCTCAATCCAATAAAAATCACTGTGCTGTTTCTCCCATAACTTGTTCTGGCAGTTTTAAAACCCCAGAGTTTGTCCTATATTTGTAATATGTTGAGCAGATGTCAACGACGACTGTCACTGAGCAAAAGACTCAGTACTTTCAGGTAAAGCACCTCCTCCCAAGGGACAACAGTCCGTCAAACAGTACAGGATACCTGTCTTTGTCTTGACAATGGTGCATCCCCCTCCTTGTCTGCATGCCTGTAGGGACATTCTGCTGTCTGGTTATTGTATTGAAAGCATAGCATCGTGCAGGCTTTTATGTGAAAGCCTTTAAAGTAAATGATGGCACGAGAAATCTGTCTTTTGTCGCCAATCCTGCATTTTAATGTAAGCTCCAAGAAGAAATGAGCAGACACTACAGGTGAATAAAAAAATAAATAACTACAATTATTTTTTTTATTACAAGTTTTCCGAAATCTTATGCTTAATTACACAAATGAGGCATGATCTCGTTTTAATTCTATTTTAATTCATTTTAGTTCTAATTTCCAGAATAGAAATCTGAACATTGGATAAAGCCTGGTTCAAACTTCTTGTTTCAGTTTAAGGTTCTGAATCCCTTTTTATCACTCCATACATCAAGAATATGAAGAAAATAAAAATAAAAATACATACATTTCCCCGTGTTATAGGAATAAAATGTACTATAAATCAATCTAGGAATGATATTCAATTCATTTTTTTTTTATAGAACTAAATCATAATGTTAACTCATTTTCCATACAGAGCAGCTCTAGATCATACTCTTTATAATATTATTTACAGAGACTCAATAATTCCCACAATGATTATAGGTGATACAGTATATGTAGAAATCCCTCTGTAATGACAGAATATAGATAGGAAATAAAACAAAATGGAGATTTTGGTGTATGTAAGTGCTACTGAAGTGAAGATATTTTTGGCCCAGAATATGAAGAAAGTGGCCTTTAACAATATTTATTATGAAATTTCACACATTTTGCAAAATCCTACAGGTGACTGGAGTAAAAGTAGTTTAAACTAATATATATCAACCTGAAACTTCTCCAGTTGATTACTTATATTACTTCAAGTTTTCTGTAATTTTACATTTAAATATGAAAATAAGGCAATATCTGCTAATGCTAACTTGTGGTGAAATCTACAGACGTAAAACACCTAAATGTGTATTTGGGTGTTTTCTTTCTCTTAGACTGAAAGAAGACATGTTATGAAAGTAAAATAGAATAAAATAGTCCAAAATTGACAATGCTTTTGCATGTATTGTATTGCCTCTTAGTCCCCTGTGGCTTTACTTCCCAACAGATGAAAAACTGTAACCGTCGTGTATTCATGTTGCTCAGCTTGGCATTGCATGCAGCCCATTACGCTCACAGATATCGTCAGTGTTACTGTATACTCAGTGCTTCCCCTTCATTTGTGTTGGTTTTGTTTGTCCTTCAGTCATCCAGTGTTTCGGTGTCTCAGTACATAATCATACAATTATCTTAACTAGCTGATTTCCATGTAGAATCATGATTTATTCATGTCCCTTTAAGTCTTGACTTGAATCACTTCAACCCTTGAAGGTGAGTCATTAGAGTAGTAGGTATACTCTAAAAACAACAAATTAATATCAATTTGGTAAGTGGTTTTCTCTTCAACTTGACAAGATCAGATTATTTAATCAACAAATCTGAGTCACAGTTTCAGAATAACTGAGAACATTTCTTTTGTTAAAATGTCTTTCTGCTTGTCTGTTGTAAGTTTTATTCCTGGCCGATATGTTTCCTGTAATCAAGGAGTGTTGGCCCCTTTGTTAGTTGGGTAGTTAACACTATTTCCTTCTGTCCTCCTCCAGTCTGGATTGCCCACCAGGAAAGTCAGAAAGAGGGCCAAGGTGGATACTTCCAAGTTCATGACTCCGTACCTGGCCCACAGCCAGAAGATGCTGGAGCAGTTCAGCCATGTAAGCAACCAGTTTTGAGTCGAGATCAAGACCTAACTCTAGTCCCCAGTTACCAGTGTATGGTTGTGGGAATCAAGTATTTCTTTAAAAATTGGATAAACCTTTAATTTGAAATATTCAAGTTGTACTTTTATTTCATAAGTGTATATGATGACCGTTGTACTTCTCGACAGAACAAGTACCGGCATGCTTACGACATGTCCAGAGGTACTCCTCCTGCCATCGTTACCGATACCCCTGAAATGATTCGCATCAGGAAGGCCCAGGAGCAGCTCAGCGAGGTACTACAGAGGACAACATGTTGCATAAAGTTTCAAAATGAGGGTTGGGTGGTTATTGGAATGGAAGATTTGAATCCCAGGAACAGATTGAGCATGACAGCATGAATGTAGAGCAGAGATGCTGAACAAATTCATTGTGGTTTTCTCTTTGGGTAAATTTAGGTGTGATGATAAAAAAATAAAAATCAATTTCTCAAACTTGCTCAGATCATGAATAATATTAAACTACACATATCATCACCAGGTTAAATACCGCATGGAGGGAAATAAGGCTCGGACAACAAGCTTGTACGATGGTGAGGCCAAAGAGGTCACCCATGTCAAGCGTGTATCTGACCTGATCAGCAAGGTGAGCGACTTGAACTTAAGTAACTTGTTACTCAACAATATACCAAGATGTGGAAAAAAACACCATTTGAATGTGTTTAACACCAATGGTGCTGCTTGTCTTTTACAGGTTCTGTACAGACAGAAGTGGGATGAGACTAAGGACAGGTACTTGCTGCCTCCTGATGCTCCTGAGCTGGTCCTGGCTGTGAAGAATGCTGCTAACTACAGCAAAGTAAGCACAATGTGGCATGCAAGAACTGTATTTTATGTCGAAGACGTCAGAAAAACACCTGACTGTATGATCTGTTTCTAATTATCCGGTATGCATGGAGTAATTCATGACTTTACACCTTGTTCAGAAACTTTACACCGAGGCCTGGGATGAGGAGAAGACCATGTACTACCCGTACAGCGACAGCCCTGAGCTGCGCAGGGTTGCCAAGGCTCAGGAGGTCCTCAGTGATGTAAGTTAAGTCTACTCACAACACACATTTTCAACTGCAATAACACAGAAAACACATGTAGGAAATCTATACATTGATGACAAACTACTTACCTTTGATCAAATATGTCAGGAGTATGGTATACAATTTTTTTTTTTTTTTTCCCAAATATTTACAATTGAAACATTTTATATCATCAAATGTCTGAGCCACCTTTGACAAATCTTGAAAACCGAACACCTTACAAATCTAAGTGAGACTTTGGTGTCTCATGAAAAAGAATCATCCAGACAGATTAGAAGCATTGACAATAGATATTGAAGAATATATACACAAAGGAAATTGGGAAATAGGATGCTTAAAGCTACAGCAAAATACAATTAAAACAAGGATAAAATTGTTGCAACACAAATGGCTAAAGCAAACTTATATTTCCACAGTAAAACTGAAGAAAATTGATCATGTTATAGCACGTTTGTTGTAAGTGTTGAAAGGAAAAGGGAACAGTATTCCACTGTGTTTGGGAGTGCTCAAAAGTGCAATAATTCTGTGAAAGTATAATGCGAGCCATTAGAGAATGTTCCCCTGCAATCAAAGGTCAGGATTGATAGATTTTGGACCAGAAGAATGATGAATGCTTCCTTCTGTAAAAATATATAAAAGTGCTGTGAAGTAAAAGTAAAGTTATGACTGAAGGAGACTGCATAATACCACGCTTTAGAAAGATTGACATATATGGTTAGAGGGAAAAGAAAACACTTATTTATTAAAATATGGAAATCTTTTCTAGAATTTTTAAAAGGTGGGAATATTGCAAAACATCAGTACTGCACTGTAAAAATTGTCTGTAGATTTTACAGTGCAAAAACTGCCAAACCATGATAGTAAAAGACAGTAAAGTATATGACAGTCATATTTCAAACCCTTAATTTCTATGGCATTTTAAAGTATTTTATATAGCATAAAGTAGTATTTTAAATCAGAAATTAGTTAATTGTGGGCATGCTGGCTGTGGCTCAGGAGGTAGAGCTGGTTGTCCAGTAATCAGATGGTTGGCAGTTCAATCCTCAGCTCCTTCAGTCTGCATGTCAAAGAGTCTTTGAGCAAGATACTGAACAACAAATTGAAAACATGTGCTGTGCAACATTCAGATTTTGGACCTGTGTGTGGTTTAAATATTTGCAAGGTGAAAACAGTTTTATGAATTCCACATAAATGCATTATTTCCCAAAAGAATGTATATGGATACTGTGATTAAAAATATTACATATACAACATTTTAGGTTTTTATCCTTGTCATCCCAGTGATTCTATCAGTGTTTGGTGCCATTTCTTGTAGTATTCTGATATGAAACAAAGTAGAATATCTAACACATGATTCATTCTAAAAAAAATTAGTGATTTCAAACCACAATGGGAACTTCCCTGAACTGCTTTGAGACGGTTAGGAGAGTGCCATTCAGCATACCTCTGCACAGCCAAGCACATTTTCTCTGCCTTTTTTTTTTCATCTCAGGGTCCATTTGTTTGTGCTGAGTCAGATGTTTCATATGTACCATTTTCCACTCACACTGTAGGCAATTAAAATGGTCATCTGTGTCCCTCCTTCTTTGTGTGTGTGTGTGTGTGTGTGTGTATGTGTGTCCGCAGATCCACTACAAGAAGGGTCATGATGAGCGCAAGGCCAAGTACACCTCCTTGGCTGATCCTCCTGAAGTGGAGCTGGCCAAGAGAGTAGCTGATCAGCGCAGTGATGTAAGGACAACAATTTTAAACCAGCTGACAAAAACATTGTATAAGTGTAAAACAAATATAAGAAACACAGGAGGATGGAGGAGGACAACATGAGAAATGTGCATACTTACAATTCAGTTTATGCAATAAGGAATAAATAAGCCCTAGTCAGGTCTAGGATCTTAGTGGCCGTTATCTGGAGGGCTGGAGGGTTGGGCAGGGTACCTATTGTATATTCAGCTGGGCAAACTACTCTTTGAAGGGCCTCACGGTCTCGTTCGTTGCTGTTTCTGTGCCATACAGTGATGTTCACCATCAGGAAGGAAGGATTAATTAAATCCACCAGTATTACCGAAAGCAATATTCAGTGCAAGGGATAAAAAAAATAGAAATACTGTGGTATTTTCGTGGCTGTGGAAATGGTGTGGGATTAGAGAGAATCCATGATCATACATACAGTATCCTCTCTTTTATGTCCTCTGTTGGAGACAAAAGCCCAGACTTTTTTTTCTCTGAAGGGTCAGCTAATATTCTTCAACTCAAGATGGGTTTCAAACCACCCAACAGACACTCATTGCTTTGAGTCCCAAACTTACACTCTCCACAGTGCCCACATGAGGAACCAAAGCCCTCACAGACCGACAAACCCTAAGCCACTGCTAGGAATAACTAGCCACCTGCTCTCTGGTGTTACTGGATACACTAAGCTGGAAGGGAGAGGCTGACAATAGGTTGAAATTACAGGGATTCCAGTCATTCCCAATGTGTTCTATTAAACAGCAGATTTCTCATGTTCCTCTATGCGCTACATGTTAGTCTACAACAGGGTCATTCATATGTGAAACACATCTTCTAATATTGCTTTTTTGTTTTCCACAGCTCAAGTACAAGGAAGATTACAATAAAAATGTGAAGGGTCAGTGGTGCGAGACGCCGTACTTCGATGTGGCCATTGCCAGGGTGGCGATGGAGAACTTAAGCAATGTAAGAGCTTAACACAACAGTACAGGCCAGTGTTTTCAGAATTGTTCAGTGTCTAACAGTCCACCCCTTCTCTTTTCAGAGAAAATACACGCAAGAGTTTGAGAACATCAAAGACCAAATTTATTTCATGCAAACAGAGACGCCCGTTTATGATACAAACAAGAGAGCTCGTATTGCTGCCAGTGAGGTAAGTACACACAAACACACACACAAAGGTATCAGAGTATTTTTATAGGTCCTATCTCATGTGGAAGACACGACAGAGAGTTTACCCTTGTCTCAGAGCAGAGTGTGAGTCAACACGCTCTGACGCAGGGATCACACTGTTTTGTGCCCACACATATACTGCATGACTGAGAGATTTGGTTCAATCTCAACTGCACAAACCAAGTGTGCAGTTTGACTGTTCCCCAGTAACAAAATATCAGACTACGTGAAGAAGCTTTTCATCTACTGTATACCTCACAGCCTCCCACACATTCACACACAATGCAAACATGCGTCATCCAAGGAGACGATAAAGACACGCGTGTTGCTCCACCGTTACTGACTGTACCAAAGTTATTCAGCCTTCAGTGTAACAACCACATGAATAAACCTCAACAAAGTGCTTTGTTTTCTTCTTACTCACACTGTTCTCTGTGTTTCTTGGTCTTCAGGTCCAATACAAGAAGGAATACCAGAAGAACAAAGCGCAGGCTGACTATAACACGCTCCCCGCCACAGAGAACCCTCTCCTCAGACAGCTCAGATATGCTGGCACCATCCTCAGTGATGTAGGTGTCTGAAGAACACTGCCTAGAAAGGAAGTTTTGATCACATCTGGTTTTATCTGAAGGGGGAACATATGATAAAATCTTTAACAAGTAGTACAGTAGTACCATAGCAGTCTAGCATTGCTGGTCTTCATGTCATGAGTAGACAGAGATGTTGCTTGCAAGAACTTGTTGAAGAACTTGAATTAGTTCTGTTAGGCCGCTAATTAAAAAATGAGGTGCTAACTAAAATGATTGAGGTGGTTGTGGGTGTTATTTAGAGTGTGTGACATGAAGCTCCCCTGA
This sequence comes from Argyrosomus regius, assembly GCA_946959425.1. NCBI lineage: Eukaryota > Metazoa > Chordata > Actinopteri > Sciaenidae > Argyrosomus > Argyrosomus regius. Next base: position 24,848,062 of record OX336895.1, read on the forward strand.
GTGGGTTTGTCATATTAGTGGTGCTAAATTAAAAAGCATCGATATGTCACTTGCGCTGCCCTCTTGCATACAGTGAGTTGGAGAAGGATTTAATTGAATCGAGTTACCGGTCATGCTGATGTGTTGTTTGTGGTCATGAGTGTTTTGCTTGTGGTGCTTCTGTTCATTATGTGTTTTATATCTTCTTTGCAGAAAGTGTATAAGGCCAACTATGAGAAATCCAGGGGTTTCAGCATCAACTACTGTGACACACCCAAGTTTCAGATGGACTCCGTACTTAAACAGTTCACTGATGTAAGAATAATGAGTTAAATGTGTTTCCTTTAACCCATTATTGTTTCATGATTTTAATAAATACATGTATTTCAATCTCTTCTTTTTAGGCACGTTACAAAAATAAGTATGACAATGAGGTGAAGGGCCACTACATTGGCAGCTATGAAGACGTCTATATGCTTCACTGCCAGAAAGTTGAGGAAATGAAGAACGAGGTAAATGATTTCCCTTTCCATTTTCTAAATCAAACCATTGATGTAAAGAATTTATGATATACTTCATTACATCTTTCCTCACTATTTGCATATTTTATCTTGCAGCAATTGTATAAAGCTGAGTATGAAGACATAAAAACAAGGTGCTTCTTCCCTCAAACAATTACGCCTGAATACGAAGCCACGAAGAAGCTTCAACAGTGTAGCGATGTGAGTAGTACTTCTTTACAGTCAAACAGATATCTCTTGTCTTGTTAAATTTATGTGCATCACAAATCGTTTCTCTTTTATGGTTTGCAGACAACTTACCGGAAACATCCAGACACAGTGAAGTTTACACAAGTGGTGGATTCACCAGTTCTGGTTCAAGCCGCCATCAACGCCAAACAGCTCAGTGATGTATGTATCTGCATGTATCCTCTTAGTAATGTAAAATACATTAGAATCTCATGAACTGGATCAGCCACAAGGTGCTGTAATATGACTCAACATTTGAATTCTTTCTTACTGTATGTATGTTCTCATAAATCACATCAGTGATTCATATATGGTTGCATCTTTTTTTTAATATATCTGTCCATTTGTTTCCTGAAATTGCTACAATCACCAGCTAATGCTCCGTATCAAATTCTCCTAGATATGCAGATCACCTTAAAATGTGCCCAATCATCCACGTAGCCCAGCTGTCTTTCTGTGGGCACCATGGAAACTGGAGAGCCATCTCTCTGTAGTATAAATAGCAACAAGCATTCAGTTGGCCCAGAATAAACCCTGTGATCAGAGAGGGGCTGGGGAGGCAGAGAAAGGGACAGTCAATGTCTCAGACAGAGTCCAGCTAATACACTGCTGCCCTCCAGTGACAGAAAATCAATTAACACGTTACCTCAACTTCTGTCCTGTCTTACTGTACGTGTACAATGAGCAGTGCACCGTGAACAGAGAAACCTTCAGAGTTTTGTCAAAATAAAACATCACTTTGTTCCTTTTGCAGTTGAACTACAAGGCAGAGTATGAGAAAATCAAGATGAAGTCCAGCCTGCCCCCAGACTATCCCTTCTTCATCCAGTCCAGAGTCAACGCTTTTAACCTCAGTGATGTAAGTGACTGCTTGTTTGTCAGCACTGTACACTTCACTTCTGGTGACCAACATGTGATTGCTATCAGCTTTAATGGTATCAATGTTTCATCTCCTGAATGGCACCATTCTCTCTTTGCAGAACTGTTATAAGTATGATTGGGAGAAATCCAAAGCCAAAAAGTTTGAGGTCAAGGGCGACGCTATCTCGATCCTTGCTGCCCGTGCTCACACCAACATTGCCAGCGATGTAAGTATGCTACAATATCAGCCTTCTGCTTGTTACTTGCTTTTTTATGAATCTAGTGATTGATCACCTTTTGCTCTTCTTTGCAGGTTAAATATAAGAAGGAGTATGAGAAGAACAAGGGACACATGGTTGGAGCCCTCAGCATTAATGACGATCCCAAGATCTTACACTCTGTTCATGTGGCCAAAATCCAGAGTGATGTAAGTCGTTAGCTTGCTGTAGGACTGAATGCCCCTTAATATTCATTTATCAGAGCTGGTAAAGGAAATCACTCCTGAGTAATTTCATCCTGATATCTCCACAGCGTGAATACAAAAAGGACTATGAAAAGATAAAGACCAAGTACCATACACCACTGGATATGATTTCAGTCACCTTGGCCAAGAAATCCCAGGGCATTGCCAGCATGGCCGGGTATAGGAGCATCAGCACCAACTTCTTCCTTCCCCCTGACACTGTTCTGTTGGATTTGGCCAAGAAAGCCAACGTCATCCAGAGTGATGTAAGTATAGACAGACCTTTTGGTTGGTTGGTTTGGTTTTTGGTTTTGAGATGAGATGAGATGAGATAAGGTAGGATAAGATAGACTTTAATGATCCCCCACCAGGGAAATTCACTTGACCTGCGGTAGCGTTCCTTATTACATGGTGGGAGTAACAGTCTGTTGCTGCATCCTTTACATTTGCATTCAGTAGATTCAATGTTTTATTGTCCCTGATGTGGCATTCAACATACTGAGTGAAGGTGGGGAGAATGGACGACAGGGAAGGATGGTTAAAGTCTCCAGAAATAAGGAAGAGAGTGGGTGCGATGACTACAACCGTGACACTACGTTGTGAAGGAGCTCACAGGCCCCTGAAGCATCGGCCGAGGGTGGGATGTAAACAGTGTGTTCAATGACACCATTTGAATTTTTGTTTTTCTGCATCACAGAATGAGTACAAGGCTGACTACAACGCTTACACCAAGGGTGCCCCATGGATCCCCTTCGGTTCCATGGATGTGGAAAGGAATAAGAAAGCTGGTGAGATCCTTAGTGAGGTATGTGCACAATGGTATCGTTTCAGTCTCCCCGGCACACTTTTACAAACATTTTTGACAGTTGGCACGATATATCACATAATGTGTTAATCAATTATTTCCTACAGAAAAAATACAGACAACACCCAGACACGATCCGCTTCACATCTATTGATGACCACCCCGTCATGATGCAGGCCAAAGTCAACCAGCTTCAGAGGAGTGATGTGAGTCTACTCTCACTCTCACAGATCATTTTCTTTAAGATCACTTTTGAGAAGACTGCTTTATCTTTGATATGTTCTACATGACTTCCCGCCTTACAGCTGTTCTACAAGAGAGGTCTGGAGGAGGTTCATCAGAAGTACTCTCTGCCTCCTGATGTCCCTGAGTTCCTCCAAGCCAGGTGCAATGCCTACAACATCAGCAATGTAAGCCATAAAAATACTGCTCCCATATGTTATGTTATATCCATATAGATATTCCTGAGTATACACATACTGTAGGTGTGTGTGTATGTAAATATGCAGTGGATCCATGCCAAACTTATTCAGTGTTCATATCTTTTGTTGTTGCTTTTAACTGTAATCTGTCATTTCAGAAATACTACAAACTTGCCTGGCAAGAGCATATCGCTAAAGGTTATGACATGAGGCCTGATGCCATTCCTGTTGTCGTTGCCAAAGCTGCCAGACATGCTGCCAGTAATGTAAGTTTCCTGATACAGATTTACACTAGACATACTGTACATATACTACTTGATTGCATTCTATGGTTGTTAAAATTCTTTAAATGATAATAATTAGAGATGTTATGTGCCCTTTAACCTCTAGGTCCAGTATAAAAAGGCTTATGAGAAGGCAAAGGGCCACCACGTTGGCTTCCGCAGTCTCCAGGACGATCCTCTGCTGGTTCACTACATGCAGGTGGCTAAGATACAGAGTGACAAGAACTACAAGAAGGACTACCATAAGTCCAAGCTGAAGTATCACACCCCAGTAGACATGATGAGTATGGCTCACGCCAAACATGCCTCAAGAGTGCAGACCTACGCTGGCTACAAGCAGCACCATCATAATTACTGCCTACTGCCTGGCTCAATGAGTCTGGACCTCGCTCGCACCATGAACTTCAATGCCAGTGATGTAAGTTTAATTGTCATTTTTTTGGTCTTTTGAATCATAAAGTAGGTAACTACTTGTGCTTCAGCAGGTCTGACACTTTGCATTTGTCGCTTGCCTCTTTTATTTTCCAGTTTAACTATAAACTGGATTATGAGACCTGCGTCAAGGGAACTGGCTGGGTTCCTATCGGTTCCCTGGAGGTGGAAAAAGCCAAGGTAGCAGCAGCAGCTCTGGATGAGAAGAAGTACCGCCAGCACCCTGACACCATCAAATTCACCAGTGTCTCTGACTCCATGAACATGGAGCTGGCTAAGGCCAATGCCAAGATCCTTGATGCAGTAAGAAGGAAGAAACAGACTAACTTATTTCCTCTAATATAAAGCTCATTATTTTAGTTTTTGAATTCCTTTTCAGAATAGACATAAACAAGTTTTCCTTGTATTGTGCAGAAAGCATATAAGGCCAGTGGAGAGAAGTTCATGCACACTTACCATCTCCCTCCCGATGCCCCTCAACTGATGCAAGCCAGATACAATGCTGTCAACATCAGCCAGGTTAGTTGTGGATTCTTGTCTAGTGCTTTCCAGCCTTTGTGCACATATAAAATGTATATATAAATTAAATTTGCAACATAATACTGGTCACTTTATTTAGAATTACTACACCTATGAACATCGTCAAGATCTGCTCAAAGGACATCACGTGAAGGAAGATGCCATTCCCATTGTTGCAGCAAAATCTGGCAGAGACATTGCCAGTAATGTAAGTTGTGAATATATAATATAATAATATTATCTAAATGTTAGTGAACTCAATAATGTTATTCATACCCATGTTTTTTTTCTTGTATACAGTACAAGTATAAGCTGGCTTATGAGAAGGCGAAGGGCCACCACGTTGGCTTCCGCAGCCTCCAGGACGATCCTCTGCTGGTTCACTACATGCAGGTGGCTAAGTTGCAGAGTGACAAGAACTACAAGAAGGACTACCACCAGGCCAAGCTGAAGTATCACACCCCAGTAGACATGTTGAGTGTGGTCCATGCCAAGCAGGCTTCTGCTGCTCAGACGATGACTGGATACAGACAGATCCCTCACAATTATATGCTTCTGCCTGACAACATGCACCTGCATCTGTATCGCAACATGATGGAGATTCAGAGTGATGTATGTTTTCACTTTTCATCTATATGTTACCATGGTGTAATGCCAGTATAATTGGTGCATGTATAAGTAAATGGATTATATGCTCAGTAGGAATATGCACATTGATGACTGTAAACTCTTCTACAAATTGTTGGGATAAGAACATGTTTTTTTTGTATATCCTGACAGAATGTCTACAAGTCAGATTACACCAACTACTGCAGAGGCACAGGTTGGGTCCCTATTGGTTCTGTGGATGTTGAGAAGGCCAAAACTGCTAAAAACGCACTGGCTGAGATTGGCTACCGCCAGCATCCCAGCACTCTCAAATTCACAAGCAAGACCGATTCCATGAACATGGCTCTGGCAATGACCAACACCAAGCAGATGAACAAAGTAAGAATGCCTCCTCTTTATAGAAAATGGAATTCTTTTGCATCTCTTAAAATGTGTTGAAATATTGATGCAAGTTGCACCAAAACGTCTCCTACAAGAACCTTGCAAGAATTCACAGATTTGACCGTTCTTTTTCCTTCCCTCTAGACTGCATACAAAGCTTCTGGCGAGAAGTTCATGCACACCTATCATCTGCCAGCTGACAGCCCTGAGTTCCTCCAGGCTAAGTTCAACGCCCAGACCGTTAGCGAGGTCAGAGCACAATATATTTATTGCAAATCAAAGTTAGACACAAAAGGAATATGGCTTGCCTGAAATGCCAAGAGTATGTATATCAGCATCATCTATGAACAAAATATATTGCTAACTTTGTTTGTTTTTCCACAGAGTCACTACAAACACAAGTGGCTAGAAGATATTGCCAAGGGATATGACATGAAGCCTGACGCTATTTCCGTCCTGCATGCCAAACATGGCAGACATATTGCCAGCAATGTATGCAAATCATAAATCTACCACTTTTTTTTTGTCCATTTGACTGAAACAGTCACTATATGTACAGGTAATTAACTCCCTTTACTTTTTCTTTCAGGTCCAATACAAGAAAGAGTATGAGAAGGCCAGAGGCCACCACGTTGGCTTCCGCAGCCTCCAGGACGATCCTCTGCTGGTTCACTACATGCACGTGGCTAAGATGCAGAGTGAAAAGAACTACAAGAAGGACTACCACCAGGCCAAGCTGAAGTATCACACCCCAGTAGACATGTTGAGTGTGGTCCATGCCAAGCAGGCCTCTGCTGTTCAGACAATGGCTGGATACAAGCAGATCCCTCACAACTATTTCCTTCTGCCCGACAACTTGCACGTGCAGAGGTGTCGCAACATGAACATCCAGTCAAGTGACGTGAGTTGCAGTTTTATCAGCCTTTCAGGGTCAAAACCATGTCTGAAATGTAACCACCATGAAACTACATTCTGTCTTTATTTACACAAAAAAGTTCAAAAACGTTTAAGGAAGTTCTTGTTATTGACCTTAACTTCAGAACTAATATGCACCACAACCTCATTGTCTTATTTATTTATTTTTTCAGAGTGATTACAAGTCTGAATGGAACAACTACATCAGAGGTATTGGATGGGTCCCTATTGGCTCAATTGCAGTTGAGACTGCTAAAGTTGGCGGTCAGATTCAGAGTGACAACAAGTACCGCACTCATCCATCCAACTTCAAGTTCAGCAAGCTGATGGACTCAATGGACTTGACTCTGGCTACTGCCAACAATAAGATCATGAACAAGGTGCGACATGTTCAACTGTAGCTCAAAGTGCAAGGCTAACCAAGATTACCAATCTTGGTTATAACCACTGTCATTCATTTGTTTTTCTTGTGTCTTTATTTACAGCAAGCATACACTGCAGCTTGGGACAAGGACAAACTGACAGTCCACATCATGCCAGATGCTCCTGAGATTGTCCTGGCCAAGGCCAATGCCCTCAACATGAGCAATGTAAGGCAAATCTGTTAAACTCATTAATCAATTGCTTCTAATAGTTGTATACAGTTAATAGTGAGCAGTTTGTGAATGTAAATGCTCTTTAATTACTTATGTCTTTAACAGAAACTATACAAAGCCGGTGTTGTCGAGATGGCCAAAAAGGGCTACAACCTCAAAGCTGATGCCATCCCAATTAAGGCTGCCAAGTCTGGTACCACTATTGCCAGTAATGTAAGTTTGAAACAAATTCCTGTCTCAAATCAAGATAATCATTTATAACCTACCATGCATGGTAAACAAGTATTTATTTATTGTTACAGTACAAGTACAAGTTGGCATACGAGAAGGCCAGAGGCCACCATGTTGGCTTCCGCAGCCTCCAGGACGATCCTCTGCTGGTTCACTACATGGAGATAGCTAAGTTGCAGAGTGACAAGAACTACAAGAAGGACTACCACCAGGCCAAGCTGAAGTATCACACCCCAGTAGACATGTTGAGTGTGGTCCATGCCAAGCAGGCCTCTGCTGTTCAGACAATGGCTGGATACAAGCAGATCCCTCACAACTATTTCCTTCTGCCCGACAACTTGCACGTGCAGAGGTGTCGCAACATGAACATCCAGTCAAGTGACGTGAGTTGCAGTTTTATCAGCGTCTTTCAGGGTCAGAGTTCTTGTTATTGACCTCAACTTCAGAATTAATATGCACCATAACCTTAATTGTCTTTTTTATTTATTTTTTCAGAGTGATTACAAGTCTGAATGGAACAACTACATCAGAGGTATTGGATGGGTCCCTATTGGCTCAATTGCAGTTGAGACTGCTAAAGTTGGCGGTCAGATTCAGAGTGACAACAAGTACCGCACTCATCCATCCAACTTCAAGTTCAGCAAACTGATGGACTCCATGGACTTGACTCTGGCTACTGCCAACAATAAGATCATGAACAAGGTGCGACATGTTCAACTGTAGCTCAAAGTGCAAGGCTAACCAAGATTACCAATCTTGGTTATAACCACTGTCATTCATTTGTTTTTCTTGTGTCTTTATTTACAGCAAGCATACACTGCAGCTTGGGACAAGGACAAACTGACAGTCCACATCATGCCAGATGCTCCTGAGATTGTCCTGGCCAAGGCCAATGCCCTCAACATGAGCAATGTAAGGCAAATCTGTTAAACTCATTAATCAATTGCTTCTAATAGTTGTATACAGTTAATAGTGAGCAGTTTGTGAATGTAAATGCTCTTTAATTACTTATGTCTTTAACAGAAACTATACAAAGCCGGTGTTGTCGAGATGGCCAAAAAGGGCTACAACCTCAAAGCTGATGCCATCCCAATTAAGGCTGCCAAGTCTGGTACCACTATTGCCAGTAATGTAAGTTTGAAACAAATTCCTGTCTAAAATCAAGATAATCATTTATAACCTACCATGCATGGTAAACAAGTATTTATTTATTGTTACAGTACAAGTACAAGTTGGCATACGAGAAGGCCAGAGGCCACCATGTTGGCTTCCGCAGCCTCCAGGACGATCCTCTGCTGGTTCACTACATGGAGATAGCTAAGTTGCAGAGTGACAAGAACTACAAGAAGGACTACCACCAGGCCAAGCTGAAGTATCACACCCCAGTAGACATGTTGAGTGTGGTCCATGCCAAGCAGGCCTCTGCCGCTCAAACTATGGCTGGATACAGACAGATCATCCACCATTACAATGTCCTGCCTGACGCCATGAACCTGCAACTTGCTCGTAACATGCAGTTCATCGCCAGTGATGTATGCAGAAATTCTATTTTAATCATCTGAAAATGATAATGATTAAAGATTTTAAAACTAAAACTAAAAAAGTTTTATATCAATGTTACTATTAGCTAGATAGCTAGCTGTGTTGAATTGTGAAGTAATACTATTTCTATTGATGTTCCTCCTCAGAACCAGTACAAGAGTGAGTATGAAAGCTTCATGAAAGGAATAGGATGGGTTCCTATTGGATCGTTGGATGTTGAGAGATCAAAAACAGCGGGCAATATCTTGAGTGAGAGCCGATACCGTCAACCCCCTAGCAACTTAAAATTCACTAAGGACATGCAGTCTATGGATCTGATGTTGGCCACTGCCAACAATCAGATTATGGATAAGGTACTGGATAAGACTTCCTGTGAAAATAGCACAAATACCTCTAACATGTATGTCTGTGATATCAAACCAAAAACAAAAATTTTGTTTTTAGCAATCCTACAACAAAGCCTGGGAGAAAGACAAGACTTCGATTCACATAATGCCTGATGCAATGGACATTGTTCTTGCCAGAGGAAACAGGAAGAACTACAGTGAGGTACAGTCTGATCTGTCATGATGATGATATGATAATGAAAGGAAAACATATGTCCCATAGTAACCACAGCACTTAAAGTTGATTTTGACGAACAGGAAGTTGGTATTGGATGGTGGATTAGTATATTCATTTAAAAGTATGCATGCCTTCCTCTATAAAAAATACATATTATCTCTCTCTTTAGAAACTGTACAAACTGGACAATGAGCTCTCCAAGAAGAAGGGCCATAATCTTCGTGGTGACGCCATTGCTGTCAAAGCTGCCAAAGCGTCCACTGCTATTGCTAGTGACGTAAGTATCTCTGTTTTTATTTCTAGACTGTACTGCTTACTGTATATATTTCCTATGCTTCCCCCTCACTAAAGTTTGCTTATGAAAACTCTTGCACTTGCTTTTTCAGTACAAGTACAAGACAGGATACCGTAAGCAGGTCGGCCACCACATCGGTGCTCGCAGCATCCAGGACGACCCTCTGCTCATGCTGGCTCTGAACTCAGCCAGGATTGCCAGTGATGCCCTGTACAAGAAGGACTTCAACAAGTCCAAGACCAAGTTCCACCTTCCAGTGGACATGTTGGCCTTTGAACTGGCCAAGAAGAACCAGATTCAGGTCAACCACGCCAACTACATCACCCGTCTACACAACTGGACTTGCCTGCCAGACTCCAATGATGTCGTCCAGGCCAGACATGCATATGACATACAGAGTGATGTGAGTATGGACCTCTTCTATTTATATTGTAGGAAGTTTTCATGTTTATGAATGTATATATTTTTTTAAAGTTTAGGAACATCTCTCACCATAACAAATCCTTTTTGTTTCATCCAGGCTGTTTACAAGGAGGACCTGAAGATGATGCAGGGTGTTGGATGGGTGCCTATAGGTTCACTGGATGTTGAGAAATCGAAGAAAGCTTGTGAGATCCTCAGTGAGAGGAAGTACCGTCAGCACCCAAGCAACTTTAAATTCAAAATGACCACTGACGACATGCCATTGGTATTGGCTAAGGCCAATGCTGGCATTGTGAACAAGGTATTTTTGCAGTTACTGATCTGCTGTTTTGTTTTTGTTTTTTCAGAAAACCATAATATAACCAAACTGTCTTTAAGCATAGAGTGACTCTAGTAATTCTGTTTTGTTTTGTTTTTTATACCAAATAAAATTTATTTAATTTTATTTTTTGTTATTTTGAAGGCAGATCAAATGACAAAAAAACAAATTAATTTGATAAAACTTTTAGAGCACTTTATCAAATAAAATGTAACCAAGTTAAATAGATGACTTTATTTTACTTGAAGGAAAGCTTAGAGTAATTCAATTCTAAATAGTTAAGTACAATGTTTAACAAATTTACCTTGAACCTTGAAGCTTGAACTGATATTTCAACCTTCAATATTTGTGTTGTCTCTTGCACATGGATGAATTCAAACAACAACAGTGCTAAAGGACAAACTTGTTTCTGGTCTCTGCTTAAGGAAAAGCAATCTAAGATGACTTCTCATGACACTGCTTGACTTTATTAGAAAGTGTAGTTCTAATCTGTTCAATACAATTTAGACCCAAATTAATTTTGTACAAAACTGCGAAAAGGTTCCAGCTGACTCTGTCGAAGATCTTCTCTGCTTGACTAGATTTAGCATTATAAATCACATTCATGAGTTATCTAATGTTTTCAGAAGAATATTTGTCTAAGTTCAGTTTTGATTAAATTATGCCAATGAAAGCTTCTTCTTAATGTTTCAGTTTTTGTATAAAAACTAAACAAACAAAAATTTACTTTACAGAAAGCTTACACTCAAGCCTGGGACAAAGACAAGACTAGCATTCATATCATGCCAGATGCCATGGATGTTCTTCTGGCCAAAGCAAACAAAGTCAACTACAGTGTGGTGAGTGCTTCTCAAATATTTCCTAAAAAGTCAGGTTGTCATTGCTTTTGAAACTGCATACTTCATAATACACCACTATTTTTCAGAAGATGGTTTAAGATTTTTTCCATGTTCTTCCTGTTACACAGAAAAAATACAAACAGGCAAATGAAGATGCCAAGAAGAAGGGTTATGATCTGCGTGGTGATGCCATTTCCATCCTTGCAGCCAGGGCTTCCAGGAATATTGCCAGTGATGTAAGATAATTTAATTTATGCAAACTAGCAAAAAGTAATTTAATCTAAAAACTTGAAAAGAATGCCATGAAGCTTTAATGTCATTTTATTGTCTTAGTAGTGTGTCTTAGTCAAATGATTGCATAATAGATTTGTTTTTTCATATTCTAGTACACTATTTGATGCTAATATTTTAACATGAGTAAAAATTTAATTGGTTGTGTAGATAATTGTGTGTTGAAAATTATATGTAGGAAAGCCAGAAAAAATATTGCCACTAATATTATTGCTTTACAGCAACCATACTGTTATAATCAAATGTATTTTTTCCTCATTACAGTACAGGTACAAGACAGGATACCGTAAGCAGGTCGGCCACCACATCGGTGCTCGCTGTATCCAGGACGACCCTCTGCTCATGCTGGCCTTGAACTCAGCCAGGATTGCCAGTGATGCCCTGTACAAGAAGGACTTCAACAAGTCCAAGACCAAGTTTAACCTTCCAGTGGACATGTTGGCCTTTGAACTGGCCAAAAAGAACCAGATTCAGGTCAACCACGCCAACTACATCACCCGTCTGCACAACTGGACTTGCCTGCCAGACTCCAATGATGTCGTCCAGGCCAGAAAGGCTTATGACCTGCAGAGTGATGTGAGTAATGAGAATTTCTCATAATGTATTTCCTAAACACTTCAAGCATATTTTATTTTTCAAAACTCAGTGCGACTCCCCCTTCCCTTCCCTGCATATAACCTAGAGAGCGATGAGAGTGTAGCTTCCTTGCTAATTTGTTTCTTAGTTTATTTTATGTTCATGCTACCATTATGTCAAGAATTGAATTTTGGATTACTGCGTTTCATAGGCTGTCTACAAAGCTGACCTGAAGTGGCTCCAGGGTCTGGGCTGGGTCCCCATTGGCTCAATTGATGTGGAGAAAGCCAAGAAGGCTGCTGAAGCTTTGAATGAAAGGCAGTACCGTCAGCACCCAAGCACCTTTAAATTCAAAATGACCACTGAAGACATGCCCATTGTGTTGGCCAAGGCCAATGCTCAGGTTATGAACAAGGTATGACATCATTAATTCTCAAAGTACTGTTAGGTGTACATAATACATAATGGCTCAGTTTAATTACTTATACTGATACGGAAATTCTCCTCTCATTAAAATGCACACTTTCACAGTTCATAACATGAATAGCTCTCATATTGTTGTTTTGTTACTACAGAGTGCATATATTCAAGCCTGGGAGAAGGACAAGACAAAGATCCACATCATGCCCGATGCTATGGATGTTCTTCTAGCCAAGGCAAACAATGTCAACTACAGCTTGGTAAGTAAAGATTTAAACATAAAAGACTAAAACAACTCTCATATATGGATTACTTTAAATTAGGGCTTGGAGATATTATGTATTATTTTGGAAATGTTTCTGTTAACAATACATATAGATCTGGTTATTACTCAACCCTACTTATAATGGAAAAACATGTACTTATACCCGAGCACCTGTGTTTGTTTACAGAAAAAGTACAAACAGGCACATGAAGATGCCAAGAAGAAGGGCTATGATCTGCGTGGTGATGCCATTTCCATCCTTGCTGCAAGGGCCTCCAGGGACATTGCAAGTGATGTAAGCTGATTTTACCAATGATAAACAACTGCCATAAAACTTTTACCGTACATGCATCTGGGGAATTTTGTCTTTATTTTTTTTCCAGTACAAGTACAAGACAGGATACCGTAAGCAAGTCGGCCACCACATCGGTGCTCGCTGTATCCAGGACGACCCTCTGCTCATGCTGGCTCTGAACTCAGCCAGGATTGCCAGTGATGCCCTGTACAAGAAGGACTTCAACAAGTCCAAGACCAAGTTTAACCTTCCAGTGGACATGTTGGCCTTTGAACTGGCCAAAAAGAACCAGATTCAGGTCAACCACGCCAACTACATCAACCGTCTGCACAACTGGACTTGCCTGCCAGACTCCAATGATGTCGTCCAGGCCAGAAAGGCTTATGACCTGCAGAGTGATGTGAGTAATGAGAATTTCTCATAATGTGTTTGCTGAACACTTCAAGCATATTTTATTTTTCAAAACTCAGTGCGACTCCCCCTTTCCTTCCCTGCATATGACCTAGAGAGCGATGTGAGTGTAGCTTCTTTGCTAATTTGTTTCTTAGTTTATTTTGTGTTCATGCTACCAAGTATGTCAAGAATTGAATTTTGGATTACTGCGTTTCATAGGCTGTCTACAAAGCTGACCTGAAGTGGCTCCAGGGTCTGGGCTGGGTCCCCATTGGCTCAATTGATGTGGAGAAAGCCAAGAAGGCTGCTGAAGCTTTGAATGAAAGGCAGTACCGTCAGCACCCAAGCACCTTTAAATTCAAAATGACCACTGAACACATGCCCATTGTGTTGGCCAAGGCCAATGCTCAGGTTATGAACAAGGTATGAAATCGTCAATGCAGTTATTTTATCTTAAAAATGCATTCTTGTAGAGTTCATAATGTAATCAAATCTTCATGTTATTTGTGTGTGATCACAGAAAGCCTATAATGAAGCCTGGGACACTGCGAAGAAGACGATCCACATCATGCCTGACGCTATGGATGTTCTTCTAGCCAAAGCAAACAATGTCAACTACAGCTTGGTAGGTGAACAATGAAACAGTTGTGGTGTTACAGCAACTCTTATTTATAGATTATGTTCACTGGTAAATTTATATACTGAACATATCTGGGATGATTGTGTTTGTTTACAGAAAAAGTACAAACAGGCACATGAAGATGCCAAGAAGAAGGGCTATGATCTGCGTGGTGATGCCGTTTCCATCCTTGCCGCCAGGGCCTCCAGGGACATTGCAAGTGATGTAAGTGTTCAGTTTCAGTTATTTAATTTTAAAGGGAAAAGTGTCAAATGACAATTATTTGTATTATTATTTATATTACAAATGTAATATGAATTTTACTATAGGGAACTAATTATAACTTGCCAAAAGAGTATATTAAATAAATCATTTTCATTTAATATGATATAGGGTACCATATGACTCTTACATGTACTATACTTTGCCGATTTTGCTGCTACTGATATCACTATGTCAGTTTGTAATTTTGTATAATTGTATAATTTCTATTTTATTTTTATACACTTTTAATTATTTCTTTCACTTTTGTCTTTAAATATTTGTGTAACTGTCAACACACAATCACATCATTTAATTTTTCTTCCAGTACAAGTACAAGACAGGATACCGTAAGCAGGTCGGCCACCACATTGGTGCTCGCTGTATCCAGGACGACCCTCTGCTCATGCTGGCTCTGAACTCAGCCAGGATTGCCAGTGATGCCCTGTACAAGAAGGACTTCAACAAGTCCAAGACCAAGTTCAACCTTCCAGTGGACATGTTGGCCTTTGAACTGGCCAAGAAGAACCAGATTCAGGTCAACCACGCCAACTACATCACCCGTCTGCACAACTGGACTTGCCTGCCAGACTCCAATGATGTCGTCCAGGCCAGAAAGGCTTATGACCTGCAGAGTGATGTGAGTAATGAGAATTTCTCATAATGTATTTCCTAAACACTTCAAGCATATTTTATTTTTCAAAACTCAGTGCGACTCCCCCTTCCCTTCCCTGCATATAACCTAGAGAGCGATGAGAGTGTAGCTTCCTTGCTAATTTGTTTCTTAGTTTATTTTGTGTTCATGCTACCAAGTATGTCAAGAATTGAATTTTGGATTACTGCGTTTCATAGGCTGTCTACAAAGCTGACCTGAAGTGGCTCCAGGGTCTGGGCTGGGTCCCCATTGGCTCAATTGATGTGGAGAAAGCCAAGAAGGCTGCTGAAGCTTTGAATGAAAGGCAGTACCGTCAGCACCCAAGCACCTTTAAATTCAAAATGACCACTGAAGACATGCCCATTGTGTTGGCCAAGGCCAATGCTAAAGTTATGAACAAGGTATGACATCATTAATCCTCAAAGTACTGTTACCTTAATTTTTAACAGAGCTGTCAATTAACATTTTTTTTGTGGTTTGTTCCAGCGTCTCTATACCGAGGCATGGGAGAAAGACAAGGTCAACCTGCACATCAAACCTGACACTCCAGAGATCCTCCTCTCTCAGCAGAACGCTATCAACATGAGCAAGGTTAGTACAATTCTTACTGCACACGATAAGACAATGGCATCGTCTGGTTTGTGATTTTGACAGAATTAGGAAACCAGTTTAATTATTAAGCACTTTAAAACAACATTGCATAGAAATTGGTATTTTTGCGATCGATTTAGGCCCCAGTTTTTGTTATGATTATATTATGATCAATAGAGTCAACATCTTTGCTAACAGCCAAACATCAAGCAAGTGCAGCAACACAAGACATAGCACCCAGCTAATTTTACTTACTAGTCCAACAGCAGTCAGCCCAGCTCAGTGTCTTACTTTCAGTCTTTTATTTCACCAAGCTCTCACCGATGACTAAAAGTCAGTCCCAGATTTACTCTTGTCTGGTGGCCTCTTTGCAAGGTTTTCTCTTCTTAGCTTCCTCCGCCAACATCCTCTTCAGTTTTTTCACCTCTGTCCTTGGTTCATAGAGGCTGCTGAGCCCGGTTACATTGTCCACATGCTCCGGGCCTGAAAACCTCCTCTTGCCGGTGGAACAAAACACCTGTGTTACAAACACTAACAGTCTCCAGTGCTCTGAGGTCACAGTTCCGTTAACGAGCGACCCTGTTAACTGGACAAATCAGCCAAATCTGTGGTTGTCCTAGTTTACAACAGCCTTTGAAAACAGAAAGATATGTAGCGGTCCCTGTGAATGCATCTTTCTTTGTTTTTTATCCATTGAAGACACGGTATTAAGAACATACCTGATTTGTCTTTGGTGTCTTGTGTGACGGCCACGTAATATCTTCCAACACAGTTTTTCAACATTGATCATTTGGCTAATCGCCAGTCAACATGGTTGCTCATTAAACCAAAACAGTGGGCATCCCAGCTAACAACCTCAGCTAACATTAGCTAGCATTAGCTAAAAGCAGCAGTTTACATTACTGTCCATCAGGAAATTCTGTAAATCACAAGCACAAAACATTTTCGCATAAAATATGATCCATTTTCATCAAGATTAGTGAAATAGTTGGTGGTGTGTGACTTAGTGCCATAAACATTTACCTTTTGTGTGTGATCGTACCCAGAGCACAAAGTTACATAGTGCAACATCACTGATCTGATTACAAGTCAGTGTAGCATCGAAATGAATCTGTCATTTTATCATAGAAACGTTACACAATATTGCTTTAAGCCTCGTTCAGATTACTCTGACTTGAGTTAGCAGCCAGATATGATTCTACAAATGTGATCTCTTTAGCAAAATCCTACTTGAAAATATTATCAGCCTGATGCTTTCCAGAATTTTGTCTTCCATTTGTTAAAACAGTTAACAGAAGTATTCATATTCATATTTCTTACTTTTCAGAAACTCTACAGACAAGGTTTTGAGGCCGACATCAGGAAAGGCTATTTCCTCCCTCCAGATTCAGTCTCTGTCAAGGCTGCTAAGGCCTCCAGGGACATCGTCAGTGATGTGAGTGACTCACTCTGTGTTTTTTTTTTTTTAAGATTAAAGCACAGGTATGAGACATAATCTGAAAGATGTTCTAGTTGTAACATAAAATATTTTCTGCTAATGTCATCAGTACAAGTACAAGACAGGATACCGTAGGCAGGTCGGCCACCACATCGGTGCACGCTGTGTCCAGGATGACCCTCTGATCATGCTGGCTCTGAACTCAGCCAGGATTGCCAGTGATGCCCTGTACAAGAAGGACTTCAACAAGTCCAAGACCAAGTTCCACCTTCCAGTGGACATGCTAAATCTTGAACTGGCCAAGAAATGCCAGATCCAAGTCAACGACTTCAATTACAGAACTCACCTGCACCAGTGGACTTGTCTGCCAGACTCCAATGATGTCGTCCAGGCCAGGAAAGCCTACGATCTTCAGAGTGATGTGAGTTCTTCAGTGACATATTTAACACTTTTAAACGTATCATTCCATGTTGACTGTGCTCACGTGTTTCTGATGTTACTTTTTCCAACAGGCTGTATACAAAGCTGACATTGATGAGGTCATAGGCATAGGATGGGTCCCCATTGGTTCAATTGATGTGATGAAGGCCAAGAACGCCTCTAAGATTCTCAGTGAACGTCTCTACAGGCAGAAACCAGAAACACTGAAATTTAAAACTGACATGACTTCCATGCCCATGGTCTTGGCTAAAACAAATGCTGATATCATCAACAAGGTAAAGACAAACATATCTCTCCTTTACATGTTTTTAGATTTGTTCAGTCTTTTCCTGGTGATTATAATTTGTGTTTTTTCTTCTCTTTCTGTCACCACAGAGAAACTACATCGCTGCTTGGGAGGCTGACAAGATCAAGACTCATGTAACCCCTGACCTGCCCGAGCTTTTGCTCTCTAAAGCTAATGCTTACAACATCAGCAGGGTATGTTTGGCTAGTATTCTACATCCATGTCAGTAAATAGTGTTATAAGCATGATTATTTTCAATGTAAAACTCTAAAAAACTATTTTCATATATTTATATATACTTTCTTTCATTTCTTCTTCAGAAAAATTACAGGGAAGATGTCGAAGCACTCTTCAGAAAGGGCTACAACCTTAAGCCTGATGCTGTCGCTGTTGTTGCTGCCAAACGTGGAAGAGAGATCATCAGTGATGTATGTAACATACAAATGAGTGCTTTTATCCCAGATATTGATTTATTTGTATGGCATTCTGTTAATTATCACTTTACTCTTTCTCTCTACGCAGTACAAATACAAGACAGGATACCGTAAGCAGGTCGGCCACCACATCGGCGCCCTCAGCGTCCATGACGACCCTCTGATCGTGCTGGCTCTGAACTCAGCCAAGATTGCCAGTGATGCCCTGTACAAGAAGGACTTCAACAAGTCCAAGACCAAGTTCCACCTGCCAGTCGACATGCTGAATCTTGAACTGGCCAAGAAATGCCAGATCCAAGTCAACGACTTCAATTACAGAACTCATCTGCACAACTGGACCTGCCTACCTGACTCCAACGATGTCGTCCAGGCCAGAAAGGCTTATGACCTGCAGAGTGATGTGAGTAATTTCTCATAATGTGTTTCCTGACTTTATTTTTCATAAAGCAAACTCCATGTGACTCCCCCTTTTCTCCCTCTTGTGACGTGTAGGCTGTGTACAAGGCTGATATGGAATGGGTCAGGGGAACAGGATGGGTGCCAATTGGTTCGGTTGATGTGGAGAAAGCCAAGAAAGCAGCAGAGATCCTGAGCGAGAGGAAGTACCGTCAGCATCCCAGCATGTTCAAATTCACCGCCAAGACAAGTGACATACCATATGCCCTTGCTCAGGCCAATGCCCAGATCATGGACAAGGTAGAGATAGCACACCTTACTGAATGTCATTTCACTATATTTTATTGTTTATTTGCAAAATGTTTCAGCAGTTGCATTTGTTGAGGTCAATCTGTTTTAATAATGTTCTAATAATGTTAATAATGACTCAGATAATGTCATTTCTCACTAAACTGTGTCAATCTATTGTTTGCAGAAAGCATATCTTGCTGCCTGGGAAAACGATAAGACCAACCTTCACGTCATGCCTGATACCCCAGAGATAATACTGGCTAAGCAGAATAAACTCAACACCAGTCTGGTAATGCAGTGCTTCTTCATTAGTACACTGGATTATTATCATATCAGTAATTGTTCTTAAACTGTTAATTCTGCTAAAGTTTAAATGCAGTTGTGGAACTTTTGATAACATTGTCTATATATATAAAGCAAATCATCTGCTCTATAGGTACTGTCTGTAGCACACAGTGTGTATCAAACAGCTTCATTCTTGTTTCCCCAGAAATATTACCGTGAAGGCTTTGTGAACACCATCAACAAAGGCTACTACCTTCCCAAAGATGCTATTTCTGTTCTAGCAGCCAAGGCGTCCAGAGACATCGTCAGTGATGTAAGTCAGCCCCACTCACCAAACGTTTCATTCTCTTAACTTTGTCATTTTTGTATTTTACTGCAGTTTATATCATGAAACTGACCAAAATATTTCCATCTCAAATTTCCAGTACAAGTACAAGGCTGGTTTCCGTAAGCAGTGCGGTCATCACATCGGTGCCCTCAGTGTTAAGGACGACCCACTGATCATGTTGGCCGCTCACGTAGCCAAGATCTCCAGTGACAACATCTATAAGAAGGACTTCAACAAGACCAAGACCAAGTACCACCTTCCAGTAGACATGCTGACAATTGAACTTGCCAAGAAATGCCAGCAGCAAGTGAATGACTTCAACTACAGAACTCGCTTGCACCAGTGGACCTGCCTGCCAGACTCCAGTGATGTGGTCCAGGCCAGAAAGGTCTATGACTTACAGAGTGACGTAAGTACATGTAAAATTTAGCAGGTTTATGAAGAGTTGATGAAGTAGAACAGGACTGTTTGAAATTTCCTTAACTTACCATGTTTTCTTGACCATACAAATCATTCTGAGGGTTGTTTGAGTCTGATTAGATCAGATCACTCCCCGACAATTTGGGGAGCTCGAGAGCTGCATCCAACACATTTAATAGAAATCCTTTCATCCATATAAATATATATATCCATATAAACCTACAAGGACAAAAACATTGTTGGGGTTGTTTCCTAGGCTGTATACAAAGCTGATATGGAGTGGCTGAGAGGATGCGGCTGGTCACCTCAGGACTGTGTGGAAGTCCTCAAAGTTAAACATGCCCAGACTATTCTCAATGACAGACTTTACCGCCAACCCCCAAGCACCGTGAAGTTCACCAGCGTCGTCGACCTCCCATCTATTGTCTTGTCCAAGCAAAACGCTGACAACATCAGTGATGTGAGTAATGCTGTTTTTATCTTTATGAATTTAAAATGAACACAATATTTAGTACAAATATTTGTATAAATGAGGATGTCAAAATAATGTTTTTTTTTCTTCCTTACAGAGGAAATACAAGGAAGTTTGGGAGAAGGACAAGCTCAGCATTCACCTGCCACCTGACACCCCCACTTTTGAACTGTCCAAGGCCAATGCCATCAACATCAGCAATGTGAGTTTGTATTAATACAAGCACTGCACCAGTTCTGCCTATGCTGAAATGCTTAAAACTTAAATGAATAGAAATATTTGATCATTAATCATTCTTCTTGTTCTGTGCAGAAACTGTACACAAAGGCATGGGACAGCCAGAAGGCCAAGGGCTACCACATCAAGGAGGATGCTATCTCTGTGCTGAAGGCTAAAGCTTCTAGAGATATTGTCAGCGATGTAAGAAAACAATGTGGATAAGGTTCAAATACAACAGCTTGGTAAATGAGGTATTTTCTGAATTTTCATGGACATTTTCTCTCTTCTGCTTTAGTACAAGTACCATGGAGCATACCGTAAGCAAGTCGGCCACCACATTGGTGCTCGCTGCGTGCAAGACGACCCTCTGATCATGCTGGCTATGAACTCAGCCAAGATTGCCAGTGATGCCCTGTACAAGAAGGACTTCAACAAGTCCAAGACCAAGTTCAACTTGCCAGTGGACATGCTGACACTTGAGCTGGCCAAGAAATGCCAGATCCAAGTCAACGACTTCAACTACAGAACTTACTTGCACCAGTGGACTTGTCTGCCAGACTCCACTGATGTTGTCCAGGCCAGAAAGGCCTACGATCTGCAGAGCGATGTAGGTTTATTCAAATACACTGATGTGACAATGATTCAATATTTCTTGGACCTTTGTGATTATTGTCTGCATACACAAAAAAAAATCTGTCTTTATCTCCTCAGGCTGTGTACAAAGCTGATATGGAGTGGCTGCGCGGATGTGGATGGGTGCCACATCAGTGTGTGGATGTTATGAAGGTGAAGCATGCACAGAAGATCCTGGCTGATGTAAGTCTGACTACAATTTGACTTTGCAGACATTTCTATACATTTGTAAAATGTTTTAACATATCTTTAGAATTTCTTTAAGTCATAAAAATACTTATGTATCTTTGGTACATTTGCTGAATTGTTCTTATTCCACATCTTTTTTCCTATTTTACAGAGAGGCTATCGTGTCAAGTTGGATGAACAGAAATACACTGTTCCAACTGACAGAGTCGACTTGGTCTGTGCCAAGAATGCTGCTGATGTCCTCAATGAGGTGAGGACGACTCTCAGATGCTGTTTGGATATGTTTTGTGTCCTCTCTTCAGCTAAGTCACCTGACAAAAGCAGATTTTAGGTTTTTCTTTATTACTGAATTTTGATTTCTCACTCTGCACAGGCCAAATATCGTGAAGCCTGGCACGAGGAAAAGACCAAGTACTCACTGGTGGACACTCCTACTCTTGCCACAGCCAGAGAGGTGGCAAAGAATGTTCATCCGGTAAGGTGACTCCTCATAGGAGGATACAACAATACTTTATCCTTTGCAAATTTTATCTATATAACTATTTCCATCTCTTTCAGAAATTGTATACCAAAGCTTGGGATAATGTTAAAGCCACAGGCTACTTCATGCCTGGAGATGCTGTACCAATAAAGCAGTGCATCAAGACATCTAAAGTCCAGAGTCAAGTGAGTAGTAAGACAAAGTTTCCATAAAAAAGTTGAGAGCTTGACAGCATGGAGATAATAATTTCCATCTGCCCTGTAGCATCATTACCTCGAGGGATACCGTAGGCAGGTCGGCCACCACATTGGAGCCCTGAGCGTCCATGACGACCCTCTGATCATGCTGGCTCTGAACTCAGCCAGGATTGCCAGTGATGCCCTGTACAAGAAGGACTTCAACAAGTCCAAGACCAAGTTCAACCTTCCAGTGGACATGCTGGCCTTTGAACTGGCCAAGAAATGCCAGAGGCAAGTTAATGATGACCTCTACAGGACCCGACTGCACCAGTGGACTTGTCTGCCAGACCAGAACGACGTCATCCAGGCCCGCAAAGTTTATGATCTTCAAAGTGATGTGAGTGCCAATCACACCAAACAATGACTTATTTGTCATATTCATACATCAGCCTCTCTTTGAACTTTCTAATATATCATCTTGGTTTCTGTGTTCAGCATGTGTATAGGGCTGATCTGGAATGGATTCGTGGCTGTGGCTGGGTGGCAGCTGACTCTGTTGACCACGTGAAGGTCAGGAAGGCCCAGGAGATTCTCAACGAGGTATGTTTACCGTACTGCATTCAGTCTTTTCATTTTTTTTTAGCACATCTTGCCCATTTTTGTGTTCATTGTGTCTCACCTCGATGTTGTAATTTTACTTGCAGAGACTCTACAAGAAGAATGCCAAAGAATGCTTCGGAAAATTCACCCTGATTGTGGACCGCCCTGAGATTGTCTTGGCGAAGGTTAATGCTGCCAACCTCAGTGATGTACGTACAAATCTAACATTTACTGCTACATTTCAAGAGACATATTAATGAACGATAATCAAATCTAAAATTCTGAATTCTGTTTTAATTCTTTAGCTGAAGTACAAAGAGACATTCAATGCAGAAAAGGGTCACTACCTTGGTTCAGAGGACACTCCTCAACTGGCCCATAGCAGGGAGGTGTCTAAGAACATCAGTGAGGTAATGTAGAATATTTAATTCATTTTTTTTCTTCTTTAATTCATGATATTTGTTGATTGTATATCACATATTGTGTCTGCCCTTTCATAAACTTTTAGCCTGCTTTTGTGTGATTTCAGAAACTCTACAAATCGCAATGGGATGCAACAAAGGCTACCAGCTACCAGCTGAACCATGAGTACATCCCACTTCTCAGTGGCAAGAAGGGCAGGGAGATCGCTAGTGATGTGAGTGTCTCGCGCTGTTTTATTGTCGTCATTTTCTTCTTACAGTGTATAAAACCAAATTAAGACTTTTATTATTATTTCGGATCCTTCTAGGTTAAGTATAAGGATTCCCATGAGAAGGCAAAGGGTCACTACATGGCAGGAACCCTGGTGGACTTCCCTGAGGTGATGCGCTGTGGAGGCCAGGAGAAGAACAAGGGACTGGTAAGAAAATGACTGCAAACTTCAAATTCATAAACTTTTGTTAATTAATAAACAGGTACCAGATACACCACAATATATATGTCTTTTTCCACATAAACCTTGTTTCACATTGTTAATGATCCTGCCAATGACTTTCCATGGCATGCATGTCTTCACAGAGGCTCTACCAGAAGGACTACCATCACAGCAAGACCAAGATCCACCTCCCACCCGACATCATCGCTAACAAGGTGGCCAAGAAGTGCCAGGACATGCTGAGCGACGTCCTCTACCGCACCTACCTGCACCAGTGGACTTGCCACCCTGAACAGGAGGATGCCATTCGTGCCCGCAAGACCAACGAGATTCTCAGTGATGTAGGTCCTCAGTCTTCAGTGGACATCTGCCGCTTGTACATGGCGTCACGTCAACAGCGAGCACAGCAAGAGATAATACAGAAATACAGCTCTCCATTACTGAATGTATAATTTTGTGCTTTTTGCTGTGTTTTAATAGGTGTTCTACAAGGATGACCTGAACTGGATGAAGGGTATCGGTTGCTACGTCTGGGACACACCAGAGATCGTTCGCGCCAAGAAGTCCTACGAGCTGCAGAGTGATGTGAGTAACAAAACGGAAGATGACAGAAAACCTTTAGAAATATTATTCATAACATAACGTACAGCTTATTGAAGATGAACCATCCTCACAAAATTAATGCTTTTTTTTTTCTTTAGTTTGAGGATTTGTGATAACTCACCCATGTAATATCTTCCCTTACAGCTGAAATACAGAGACGAAGCCAAGAAAGAATTCAACAACTACTCCATCGTGACAGACACACCAGTTTATGTGACTGCTGTCCTGGGTCACACATGGGCCAGTGATGTGAGTGATCTCTTTTTTTAAAAAACATATAGCGTTTGAGTTTAAAATGCTTAACTGAGTGTATTAATTAAACAATTGTCATTGACAGCTCAACTACAAAGAGGCTTATCATAAGGAGAAGCACCTGTACACCACCGTCCTGGATACCTACGACTACGCCAGATGTCACAACTTCAAGAACTTCTTCAGCAACGTAAGTGAAGATTAACATATCTTTTTTTCAACCTGTGACAAGATTCAAGATATCAGATTTGTAAACTACATGTTGATAATGTTCTGGCTTTTCTGTCAACAGAAAAACTACACTGCCGCCTGGGACAAAATCAAAGCCAAGGGCTACCAGATCCCACATGACTCCCATGCCATGCAGCATGCTAAGAGCCAGAAAGTCATCCTCAGTGGCGTGAGTTCTGTTCATTTTATTTCATGTTACTTTCATGCTGGGATTTTCTTCACACTGACCTTTACAAGACAATGTGTATGACAGTGTATCCTCTCGCCCCTTTAGGTGAAGTACAAGGAGGATTATGAGAAGTTCAAATCCCTCTACAGTCTGCCCAAGTCTCTTGAGGACGATCCCGCCACTGCTCGCTGCGTCAAGGCTGGAAAGCTGGTCCTGGATGTAAGTTGACCTCGTTGAGTCATTTCATCTTCCACACGTCTGCATTTCTTTTAACGGGAAATACAGGAGCTGTGCTGTAAGATTAGACAGCTGTGTATGCATTCCATATCACCAGAACTGAAAGCAAAACAATCTGTTGTCCACCTTTGCAGCGTCTGTACAAGGAGAACTACGAGAAGACCAAGGCCAAGAACCATATCCCAGCAGACATGCTGGAGATCCTGTCTGCCCGCAACACCCAGGCCACCGTCAGCGGCATCCACTACCGCAAGTACCTGCACCAGTGGATATGCCTCCCTGACATGCAGGTGTACACCCAGGCCCGCAAAGTCAACGAGCAGCTCAGTGACGTGAGTAACTTTTCTTCAGTTATCAGATGACTTCAGAATTTCTATATCTATAAATGCATGAAAAATTCAAGCTCATGTGTCCATACTTTCTTGTGTGTTTCGTCTTACGCTCTCCACAGATCTTCTACAAGGATGATCTGAACTGGCTGAAGGGTATCGGCTGCTATGCCTGGGACACACCAGAGATCCTCCGCGTCAAGCATGCCGGTAATCTTCAGAGTGAGGTGAGTCCACTTAATGTATTCGTTCAAATTATCCCCTCTATATCACATCCTCTTCAGTTATTTGGCTGTCTCCAGCCATTGTTACCTTGCTGATGGTCATGTTCTTTTGTTTTTTATTCCAGGCCAAGTACAGGGCCAAAGGTATCGAGGCCTTCAAGGATTATTCGGTGGTGACAGATACTCCAGTGTACGTGACGGCCATTCAGAACTCTCAGAACCTGAGCGATGTAAGTGACTCTATAAATGTTCTTGACGATGTTGACTCACGACTATCTATATTTTATTACCTAACAAAAAAATGATCAAACATTGCATCTTTTCTTGTTCTTCTCTTTTTCCAGCTGCACTACCGCTACGACTACAACGCCAACATCAAGGGCACGAACACCGCTCCTGCTGTCACCATCGAGACAGAAAGGGCACGCCTGGCTAACTACATCCAGAGTGATGTAAGATAAAGTGCCTTCATATTCAGAGTACTTGTTTAGAACAGAAAGCATCTTCTTTAGGTAAATAAGAAATAAATAAATCTGAAATGCATCCAGTCTCACCATGTTGTCTTGACCTCTTTCAGAACTGGTACAAGGAGGCCAACAAGAATCTCATGCCCACTGGTTACTCCCTGCCCCACGATACCCCGCTCATCAAGCAGGCTAAGATGAACAGCGTCATCACCAGCAACGTAAATACTGTCATCCCATCTCATCATCCAATTATGCCATTCCTTTGACAGCCATTAAAGCTTTTTATTGATGCATTTTTGCCGTTGCTTTTATTCGGGTAGGTGAAAGTACAAGGAGGCCTACGAGATGACGAAGGCTAAGGCCTACAGTCTTCATCCAGAGGGTGTCAACTTCGTCAACTCAAGGAAGGCCAACAAGATCATCAACGATGTAAGATAGCACACCGCTCCTGTTGTTGACATCAGACACACTGGTGATGATGGAGATTCTTACG
The DNA here is from genome assembly GCA_946959425.1 of Argyrosomus regius. Classification (NCBI taxonomy): domain Eukaryota; kingdom Metazoa; phylum Chordata; class Actinopteri; family Sciaenidae; genus Argyrosomus; species Argyrosomus regius. Next base: position 24,874,609 of record OX336895.1, read on the forward strand.
TTACGTTCTTCCCTTCCCCAGCGTCTGTATCGTCAGGACTACCACAAGCAAAAGGACAAGATCCACACAACCTACGACACCCCTGATATCAAGCAAGTCAAGATGAACCAGAAACACCTCAGCGATGTACGGAGCCATTTTCACACAATTTATGTCATTTATGTTCGTGTTTGTATTGGTGCAGCTTGTTGATGCCACCTTTTTGTTCCCTTCTTATATTAGTTGTGCTACAAAGAGAAATACTACAACAACAGAGGCCAGCTGATCTCTATGCCCATTACCCCCGAGCTGATGCACTGCCGCCACGTCAATGAAATCACCAGCGAGGTATGGTGAAAACAGTTTCATACAGACTTTCATGAAAATGAACAGACTTTTGTTGAAAGTGTTTGCTGAGAGCATTTTGTGTCTTTAGCTCAAATACAAAGAGGATCTGATTTGGCTGAGAGGCCTCGGCTGCTTCTTGTACGACACCCCAGAGATGGTCAACGTCCGCAACATCACCAAACAAAGGGTATGTCTTCATTGTCATTCATTTTTAGTTTGCAATCAACCTCTTGCAGTGGCATCACTTGGCATCATTTTTTGTGACCTGCTTCTCACTTTCACAGGTGACCTACCCAGTGGAGGCTAAGAAGAACCTTGCCAACTTCTCCGTGGTCCTGGACACCCCAGAGTATAAGCGCGTGACCGAGCTTAAGACCCACATGAGTAACGTGAGTCACACACTTTGTCACATTACACACACAGAAAAAGAAAGAAATGAAACATTGTGACAGATTTGATGAAGTTTCTCACTTCTTCTTCTTCTGCTCATCTACTTTCAGCTCATCTACAAAGCCCAGAGCAAGCAGGAGATGTCTAAGGTCTCCACCACTGTGGACGCTGTGGACATCCAGAGAGCCAAATGGGCCCAGCAGCTGACTAACAAAGCAAGTTCACATGTGCCATCGCTCACTGATGGTGTTGTTTAACAGATTTATTTTCTTTCCCTGATATCTAATGATCATTTCATCTGTTTCTCTACAGTACAAGTACATTGACTTGGCTGCTAGGGAGAGAGCTCATTTCACTCCAGAAAGTGAAACTCCAAACCTGACTCATGCCAGAAAAATGAAAGTGGTCTACAGTGACGTAAGTCTTCTTTATTTTTGTTTTCTTGTTGTTTATCAGTTTTTACTCAATGATTTTTGATATTTACAATGTGTCGCACAAATTATTTCCTCCCTCAGAACAAATACAAAGAACAGTATGAGAAGATGAAGCACAGGTACACAGCCATCGGTGATACACCTCTCCTGATCCGTGCCAAGAAATCCTACATCCAGTCCAGCGATGTGAGTAACCCTAACACTTATTACAACAATAATGTTTATATCAGTGCCATGAAGCAGGAAAGGTCAGCCTAACCTTCATCTGGCAGGTAATTTATGTTTGAATGAGGAGACTAAGTCTATAAAACAAGCAATTTCATTAGCTGATGGAGATTTAATGTCACCCAAGATAGTCTAAATATTGTTAACTTTCATACTACAAAACACTACAATGCAAAGTACTGCAGCATTTGCATTTGAATATTAATGACTGATGGAAAAAGACACTATAAACACGTACTCTATGTATTTGTGTGTGATGAACATCTGACACATTTTGTTCTTCGTGTCCTCAGCTGCGTTACAAAGAGACCTTCGAGCTCGCCAAGGGCCACTACCGCACAGTCAAGGATGCTCTGGACATCACCTACCACCGCAGAGTCACTGATGACATCAGCGAGGTCAGCAATTGAAATCATCCGGCTGACAATTTGTTCTGAATTTATATATATATATATATATATATCTCACTTTCTGATTATTCTCCATCTTTCCACCTCAGGTTAAATACAGGGAGAAGTACATTAACTCTCTGGGTACATGGAAGTCCATCCCCGACCGTCCTGAGTTCTTCCTCAGCAAGATTGCCAATGATAACGTCAGCAGCGTGAGTACTCTTGACTTACATTCTAAAACAAGGCTAAAGGGCATGTAGTATGACATATTATGTAACATTTCAATCAAACAAAAACTTTTTTTTTTTTTTGTCCGTCTTTAGGTCAAGTACAAGGAGGACCTGGATTGGTTGAAGGGAATTGGCTGCTATGTGTGGGACACACCTGAGCTGGTGCTGGCTGAGACCAACAAGGCACTGTACAGTGAGGTACATATACTGCTGATTAACTCACGTGACCAGTCTGCTTTTTATTGTAGTACATGTGATATTTTTCTGCCTGTTCTTAATAACTTTAATTTCTTGCTAACAGAGACTGTACAAAGCCTCCTCCGAGAAGAACAGAGGCAACTTCAAGTATACCTCCGACACGCCGTTCTTCCAGGCTGCCAAGAACGCCTCTACTCTCATCAACGATGTGAGTCCTTCATTCTTTAACCCAACACAGTCATTCAAAATATTTGAAATTATTATTATAGTTATTGTTTGTTGAACCCATTTGTGAGATAGACACTCGAATTGGTAATCACATTTCTTTGTCTCTGTGCATCTCTATGGGACTCTCAGTTTGGAGGTAAAAGTATTATAATCTTTATGACCTGCTCTTTCTCTGTGTACCCGTAATGCTAGCTCTTTAAAATGTCTTCATATCAACTTGTTCTAACCTTCCTTTGTCCCCTGGAAAAGTCTCGTCACACGAGACACTGTGCGCATTGTTTTCTGGACTTGTCTTTAACCCGCCTTCTGACATTCTGAGCAGAGGGCCTACAGAGCTAATTATGAGAAGACCAAGGATAAGTTCACCATTACTACAGAAGATCCTAGATACCGGCTGGCCAGGGAGAACAGGAAGATGAGCCAGGTAAACGTCCTGGTCGTGTTGTACGACCCGGCCTGCTTCCTCCACTGCAACCTCCAGTCCGGTCCAACAGACCCCTGACACCGGTGCATTAACAACAGACCTGCCGGTGGTGGTCGACGCATGGCCTTTCCAACACGATAAATCTCTCTACTTGCTCGTTCTCTCTCTTTCTTTTCCGCTCAACAGAGGTGGATGTAAACAGTGCCGCTCAAACAGCAGCTGAGCGCTGTCTTGAGTGAGCAGGACTCTTCTTCATCTGTGCCATCAGAGAGACAGTATAATCACTAATGATTAAATCATGAAAATGTCCAAACACGCTCTTGTAAAACCAAACATGATTTCTGTCACTCCAGAGGCACAGATGAGGACAAACAGCTCCTCCGTCACACTTGGATCTCCGGAGTACTTTCTCCAGTCCTCCCAGTGTTACTGCTGTTTTTAACGTGTCCTCAACTATGGCATGCTGTGTGTGTATGTCATTTTGTGTGTGAACAGGCAAGGTATAAATCCAAAGCAAAGGATCTGCTAAAGAGTGGCTGCAATGAGCTACTCCGCCCTGACATCCTCACAGCCCTTTACCAGTCCGTTATGGGCAGTAAGGTAAACAGCCACAGAGTGGTGAATCATCGTAACGCTGATCTTTGTCCACAAACAAGCAGAAAATAAGTCCTGTGTTGGTTTAAGACTCACAGGAGTGAATGAAAGTCCAGTTCACTCTCATCCTCCCTGCTGTTTCTGGACAAGATCTCATCTCATCACATATCCATCCTCCATTCAGCTCTAGAGGGATGTTACATTACCCACGCTCTAATCTCTCCATCACCAATTCACTTCCATTTGTGTCTTGCTGATTGCCGAACTTTTAACTCATCTTATATGCAGTGCTGTAGTTTCAGCAGACCAGATTTAGAGTCAGAAATCACACATTGAAGCTTCTGCAGAGCCGCCTGGTCGTCATGAACTACGCGGACACTGCAGACTTCCATGAGTGGTAACACGTGTCCTCATCTTCATTCTCACCTGGAAAATAACTCACTCTGTGTTTGTTGTGCATGTTTCATAAGGCATGTACTCAGGCATGTACATAAACTTCACTCACTATATACTATTATTATTATGTTATAATAGCTGTGCTCTCACTGTTCAAGAACTGTCCAAGAAGAAAAAGTAAATGAAAAACAAAAGAATCTGGTTGTTTTGACACCTCAGCTTTATTATGTCATAAAAGAAGGTGATTGTTTGTGGTCAAATGATTGAATTTGACTGAGGAGGACATCATGTGATGCTGAAATGCAGCTTCTTGACCATCAGCCTTCCAACGCTGCTTCAGTTCATTCACCCTTCTTGGACAGTTTTTGTCTTTATCTACATAAATTAAAGACAAGTTGTCAAAATACACATAAATAAACAATTACAGAGACAAATTGATGAGCGATACTAACTTTTTTTTGCTTGCACGTTATCGTCCTCCATCAGTGGAGGTACAGGGAGCAGTATGAACGTGCCAAGGACAAGTTCACCTCTGTTCTGGACACTCCTGAGTATGAGACCCACAAACGCAAGAAGAAGATCAGCGATGTAAGTGTTTTGATTTTGTTTTTGTTCAGTGGGTTAAATTTCACATCAAAAAGTTCTTCGTGATTTTTTTTTTATGTTTTGAAATGCTAACTATGTGATGGTGATTATTCCTCAGATCATCTACAAGATGGAGTACAACAAGACCAAGGCTAAGGCATACACTCTGCCTTATGACACTCCACACCAGCAGCACATGAAGAAGGTCAAGGAGATCACCAGCAATGTGAGTCCCACTCAGACTGACACTTTTCTTTTTTTTACCGAGGCACAGGAAGTCAAAATGTGACATTCATCTTTACTTTTGGTGATGTGTGTTTTTATCCATCTTACAGCTGAAATACAGAGAAGTGTATGAGAAGAGCAAGGCCCAGATCAACATGGACCCCGAGGCTCATGAGATCCGTGCTGCCAAGGAGGCCTACAGGAACATCACCAACGTAAGTGTCTTCACTAATGTATCAGGAAATACCACTCTCTGTTCATTATTGGTTGATTTTTAGCTTGATGTCCTCATTTTCCCCCCATTTTTAGCTTGACTACAAGAAGAAATATGAAGCCACAAAGGCCAAGTGGATCTGGACTTCAGATAGACCCGACTTCCTCAACGCTGCCAAGAACAGCTTGCAGCAGAGCGATGTGAGTTGCTTCTTCTTTACTGTACATTTGTGATTTCTGTTTTTCATTTCAGCAACATCCAACAGTGCTGCTCTGATTCTGTTTCACCCACAGGTTGAGTACAAGTACGACAAAGAGAGTATGAAGGGTTGCGTGATACCTGTTGTTGATGACAAGCTCACCCTGCTGAATATGAAGAATGCTGAAATGGCCAGCATTGTAAGTTTTTCCATGTCTTTCTTGCCATCTCTGTGACGGAATTAAATTACTAAAGGATGTTTAGACATTTCAAACAACAGGACCACCTCAGAATTAAATGTTTAAATTGTTTCCCCTCCAGGTGAAGTACAAAGAGAAGTATGAAAAGGCAAAGGGCCACTACCTGCCTGTGCAGGACACTCCTCAAATCCTCCATGCCAAGGCTGTGCGCACTCTGGCATCAGAGGTAATTATCATTCAACGAAAGTCAGCCGTTTGTTGATTTTTTTACAGGTAGTTACATGTTTTAAATTCTTGACTTGAATTCAGACCAGATACAAGGAGGCCAGTAAGAAGGACATGCAGTCCGGCTCATTCACAACCCTGCCTGAGACCCGTGATACTGCTCACAGCAAGGAGATCAACAAGCTTGTCAGCGGGGTACGACCGCCTCACATTTATTCAACGAAACGAGCTCATCCATCTCATAATCCTGCACCGTTTTTGTGCGCCTGGCCTTCATTCTTTCCTCTCTTTGCAGAAATTGTACAAAGCGAAGTTTGAGAAGGAAAGGGGCAAGTCAGTGTATAACCACATGATGGTTCCACCTGATGTTCAGCATGCTATGGCCGTGGCCAAGAGTCAGAGCAGCGTGAGTTGTATTGATTTTCATTTCCACGTTAGGATAGACTGTGAAACGTCTGTCGTTTGTGTCCACCATACTGTATTCTGTCTGCTCCACAGATTTCCTACAAGAAGGACGCCAAAGCCAACCTCCACTACACCTCTGTAGCTGACCGTCCTGACATTAAGAAGGCAACCCAGGCTGCCAAACTGATCAGTGGGGTAAGCAGACAGTACATGCATGAAACTTGTGGGTTAAAGAAAACCTGGACACACAAAGGCAGAAACATGCAAAACAAGCTGGATTTTCACTGCCCACATTTTGTTCCCAACTCTACTTCTGTAACGGCGTCATGTACCTGAACTCTTTAAGAAGCTGAACATGTCTAATTATGTATTCTAGCTATAAATTACCATAACCCTACATGCTACAAAACACTAATTGATCTTATAAAAGGTAGACCAACTGGGCCAACTTTTTTATTCCTTACCTGTATCTATATCTACGTTTCTATATCTGTGTTTCTGTTTGAACAAAACTTGATGTGAATGAATCAAATTTCTAAAAGCAAACAAAAAGACCACCTGAGCAGTTTGTACACGGCCCACTGATTCTTGCTTGCTCTCCTCTCTGTCAGATCGGCTACCGTGACAAGGCCCGCGAGGAGGCCAGCCGCGGAGGTTCTCTGGTCCACCGCCCAGACATTGCTTTGGCCACTGAGGTGTCCAAGCTGACCAGCGAGGTACAACAAATCAAATCAACCATCTGTCTCTGGAAACCCCGGGCCAGTCATACCGTATTCCCACTGGTTCCCTACAGTTATCATATTTTAAATACAAGAAGTCTGGAATCAGTCACTGGAAGCCGGATTACACCAGCAAAGTTCAGATGTCTGTCGTTGTCAGATCAGCTTCCATAAGCTAATATTTGCAGACTAGTATCGCTGTAGTAGATGCTTAGCAGCAGTCCTGTAGGCCTAACGACACAACTAGCAGCTTTTCCATAGCGCTTCCTCCGCCATCCTGCATTATAATCCATGTTTTAATCTCACTGTGACTCAATGAAAGTCTATATACATGTTTAACTGCTCATATCATTGTACATGTCCCACCTCCATCCTTAAAGCTGTCCTCCTACACTACTCCTCTTCCTCCATCCCTCTGTTCTTTCCTCATTCCTCACCTCTTTCCTCTCCTCTCTCCTTCCATAATGTCCAAGTCTGTGTGTCTTCTCATCCATCCATCTCACTGCGCTTTGTAGGTGGAGGCCAAGCCCTCCCTCCATGGAGCAGCTTCCTATGATACCCCCCAGATGCGCCACATTAAGAAAATGAGTGCCGTGACTAGTGATGTAAGGAGGTTCACACCCTGAAACTGAAGGGCTGTTACTCTGTGTCCGTCTCTGTCTTTCTGTCCCCTTCGTATCCATCTATTGACTGACTGATGAGCTGATTTATTGATTTTACTGCGGGGTTCATTGAGCCTTCTTATAATGATCAGATTATTATTTGGCTTGCAAACTTCAGCATTGTGTGCGCATTCTGCTCTTTTGTTTCCCTGATAAGCTGTGGCTTATTGCTAAGCGTAGACAAGTGTCGCTTGCTGCATTTGTTGCACTGGAGACAACATTGTACGTCAATGAATCTTTGTTTTTCTATTTTGTCACACATTTTCCCACTTTTCTCCCGAGTTTTGTCACAAAACATGTGTATATCCAGCAGTCAACTGTGCTGAGTTAACTTCCTTTTTGATCAGAACACCAGAGCGCTGTGTCTTCAAACTTAAAGCTGCTTCAAATGTGTTAGCGGTGTAGAATTTATTATTAATGCTGGATTTACAGATGTTTTCTTTAAGATACTGTTTATGGATATTGCTTCGTCTCACCTCCTCTCTAAAGCTGACTCATCTACAGATTGACAGAACAGTCCAGACAAACTCAACCACATTTTCCATATATGCTTTATTATATATGAAGTCCGTGTTGTGTTCATGTGGATCACAGAGTGCCGTATTAGGCTCTGTTCACATGTGGCACTAAAATGCATCTTAGATGATCAGATCAAGTGTAAATGCACCTCAAATGGATTAGATCAATCAGGACAATTTGTTACCACAAAGTATAATGTTAACATACATGTGTGCTGAAGGACCACTGGGTCAACTTTAACAACACAAGGTAATGAACTAAATACAGTTTAGCAGCAGTTTCCAACAGATGAGATCAAACAAGAGTCACAAACTGAGACTCATTCGAGATGCATTCTAATGTCAAGTGTAAACTGCAACCCTCCTCAGCTGAAAACAGATGCAGATGGATGCAGGCCTGACTGAACTATGTCTGAACAGCGTCTCCACAGCTGACCCGTTTGGTCTGATTGAGAAGAATCCTCGTGTGCTTCATTAATGCAGTTTGTTACAGTAGCTGCGGATGCTGCCGGGATAAACTCTGAGATAAACTGTTTTTAGATTTGACCCTGCAGGTCCGAACAGCTCTGATGATGTATAGTACATTACATACAGAGTTGTTTGTGATAAGGCAAAATGAGCTTAGTTTAAAATCTGAGACTAAAATACAAAATTAGAGATTTTCTTCTCAAATCTGGAACCAAACTACAGATGTGAACACACTCATACAGACCTCTAATGAATTAATGCATGAAAGAAATCATTTTTAGCAGACACGCAGTTTGACTACAGTTGTTTTTCCTGTATAACAAGGGATTGAGCATACAGTACACAGTGTATTTACACAAACTATCTATAAGGAATGTGAGTTACTCGTCCCTTTTTATACACTATTAAAAAGCATTATGTTCTTTCAATGTTTCCAGTTGGATGGAGTCTGTAAATCTTCCACTGGCTTTTCTCTCACCAGCAGGCACCACTCACACTGACTCTCTCATATATCCCTCCCCAACAGTTGAAGTACAAGGAGAAGTTTGACAAGGAGGTGAAAGGAAAGAGACCACAATATGACCTGAAGGAGAGCAAGATTTACAAGACTTTGAAGGATGCCAGCGCGCTGGCTAGTGAGGTAGGTGCTCACATAACAACAAGACTCATTCAAGTCATAAAACCTCATTAATAATCTGAGCAAATGACCATGTGATTACGAGTGTGTCTGCTTACACCACCCGCAGGTGAAGTACAAGGGTGACCTGAAGAAGATCCACAAGCCTGTGACCGACATGGCTGAGTCTCTGTCCATGCAGCACAGCCTGAGCACCAGCAGACTGTCCAGCCAGGTAAGGCCTCATCAGCCTTTAACCTGCTCACATTCCCACCCTGGAAGCTGCTGGCAGTCCACTTTCAGTGCAGTGAAACGTGTCTGACCTCAGCGCTTCCATCACCCTCACATACCACAGTAACAATCAACCCACTGCACATCATTGACCATCTCATGGATTTATACACTAAGCTCCTACATCTGGTAGTGACCCTTACCCTTCTTCCCTTTCACCCTTTTGACCTTTGACCTTCCCATAATATCGCCTTCCATAACCTCTCCTCCTCCACTCTTTTAGTCTGATTCACTTCCTCCTGCAGCTCGCACAGAAAACTCTTTTATTAATGATCACTTAACACAAAACTCCCTCCTGCATCGACTCTGGATCATTTTTCACTTCCATCTTTAATTTTCACTTCTTGTTTTGATGGCATGTCATAGTTTGACATTGCTAAGAGCTGTTCTCACAGTTATAATGTTACTATTACTATTAATGTAATATTAATGATACTATTACTGTTTGCTTCTGTCACCAAATATGAGGATTCATTATTCTTGCACAATGTAATGGATGGGAGTAAACTTCAGACAGATGCTCTTTTTCTCGCTTGCTGTACTGAGCTGTTGTTACTTGACTGGGAATTCCCTCATAGTACTGCTACAAGAAGAAATTTGAGGAGAGTAAGGGTCACTACCATATGATTCCTGACACACCAGAACAGCTTCATCACAAGGAGGCCTCTGAACTTCAGAGCAACGTAAGTGGTGCAGACTCTGAGGGGGTCAACAAACACTCCACTACACACTGCTGTGGGTTTCAACTGTCTTTCTTGTCAAACATATGTGTGTGTGCTCTTCTTTCCCTGCACTTAGAGGCTGTTGTTGCATTATTTTGTTCAGAAAAAAAGTTAGGGACAAAACCTTTGAATGGTAAATGAAATTAGTTCTTCAAAAAGGTTGAGTCCGGGGCAACTGGACTTCTTGGTCCATCCAAGAAGCTGAGTATTTATCCTAGGCAGGATCGTAGACCAGCACATTGTTCCACTTCGTTCGTTAATGCTCATTGTTGGTGGGACGACTGTCGTCAGACTGGTCACCTAAGTTTAGGCGTTACCGACAGTTGTTCAGGTCACCTGGGCTCCGGAGTGGACGACGGCCGCGGTACATACCTGTGTACCATATCTCAAAGATACGTTGGTGCCAGGCCGTTCAGCGATTTAAAAACTAATAAAAGAATCTTAAAATCAATTCTAAAAGTAATTGGCAACCAATGCAAAGACTTTCTGTCTGATCTTTGTAAGTACTTGTAGTTCTGGACTAGTCGGCCTAGAGTTTTGTTTTAGAAAGACCAGACAAGAAAGCATTTTAGTAGTCGAGCCTCAAGGTAATCAAAGCATTAACATAGTCACAGTAGTAGTAGTAGTAGTAGTAGTAGTAGTAGTAGTAGTAGTAGTAGTAGTCACAGTTTTAGCTTCAAATGTTGCAGTTCATAGTGTAGTGTTTTAGATTTTGTAATGTATTTCTACCTTTCAGGCAGCCACAAATTTCTATTCATACTCACATATGCTGAATATCAATTATCAAACTACTGAGACATGCCTTAGTTGTGTAATCCATTACAGGGAAGATCAAGTATATGTTTATTTTCCATTATTCAGCATTGCTGTAATGAATAACACAAGATAATAATAAGATAATAATATGTAATATAAGATTTTCCAAACAGAAACCAGTATATAATATATATAATGTACCTGCATGATATTTTTCCACTCCGTCTGTTGGAAACTTTACATTCTTGTGGGCTGTTCCAGGTGAAATACAAGGAGAAGTATGAGAAGGAGAAGGGCAAGGCCATGCTGGACTTTGAGACACCCACATACGTGACTGCAAAGGAGGCTCAGCACATGCAGAGCCAGGTAAAAACTGTCTGTCTGCTCTGTGTTTAAAATGGAAATGCACTTTACATTACAAGACTTTTCAGTGCCTGCTATATATTAACATGTATTATATATAATGCCTCTTGTTATATTTTGATATGCTTCAGCTTGTTGAATACTCAGATATTGTTTATATTAAACTTTGAGAATGTTTCAGAATTTTGTAAAAAACCTTTTACAGTGCCTTTAATGCCAGTTCATTAAACAAGACTGCATATTGGTGCTCATTAGACACAATCTTATGATTTGTTCATTACTTTCTATTCAGATCGCAGTATATCCTTCACCGTTTTTAACTCTTATCTAGCTGTGCAACCTGGAGAAGGCAGTGTAAAATGTGTTCAAATTAAACTAAACTCAACGCATTGTGGGTTTCTGCTCCTTAATATAGTCTATATTTGAATCAGACTGCTTAATCTTACTCGTGATGCAGGAGTGACAGTCTGTGAACATTTTAATGCAGCCTGGATTATAGGTTTATAAGAAGTTATACATGAACAAATACTCACATTCAAAGACAGACACTGAAATGTGATTATGGTGCAAACAGGATGAGGTAACTGCATTTTGAAGCAGCACTGCTTGCATGTGGTTATCTGAGCTCTGTCTATCCTCCCCTGTCTTATCTCTGTGGCGAATAGAAAGACTATAAGAAGGACTATGAGGATAACATGAGGGGCAAGAACCTCTCAGGCTTGGAGGTCACCCCTGCCATGTTACATGTCAGACACGCCACCAAAATAGCCAGTGAGGTAACGAAAGGATCATTTATCCCCGACAACTTCCCCCCCTTTTTTTTTTTACCTCACCCATGCTTTATAATCATACTAAGACTACATCACAACCACAGTCTTTTTCTTTTCACCACCTTTTTTCCTTTTTAACAAGTGTTTCCTTCCTCTCTTGACTTCTTGTAGGTCCACACATGCAGTTCAACTCTAGACAGTTTGCATGATTCACTACACAGCAGTGTTGTAGTCAAGACGAAATAAACTGAGACCAAGTTTTGACCAAGACCAGAGTGTATCGAGACCAAGACCAAGTCAAGACCAAGACTTTGAGGGGCCGAGTCTAAATCAAGAACAAGACCAGGGTATTGTGAGACTAAGTTAAGGCCAAGACTTTGAGGGGTTGAGACTGAGTCAAGACCAAGACCAGACAGTATATTGTGGTATTGTGGTATACTTAGGTATCTAATATTCATGAAAGTTCTTTGGGTGAAGGGTGGTTGCTACATTAAGTCACCTCATTAAGCGTTGCCTTGAAGTATTTAAAAAACGCTGTGTGTTCTTTTGTTGCAGATGAACTGTTCACAGTTTATGAAACCAAATTTTATTCCATAAGATTTGGCTGATGTCTCCTCCCAGACAGTTAACAAATAGAATGCAAATAGAAACATATAGAAAATAGAAACAGAAAGTTCAGGCAATTGAGTGATATCCTTGCAGTTGTGGTCTTGAGAGGTCTTGAACTAAAATCCAGAGTCCTCTTTCTCTGAGACCGAGACGAGACAGAGGCCTTGAAAAAGTGGTCTTGAGACGATCTCAAGACCAAGACTGATTTTTCAAGTACTACAACACTGCTACACAGCCATAAACTATTAACAATGTAGCATTCATCAACACGTCCCTTCTCTCTATCCCTGCGTGACTTTTAGTAGCGTAGTTGTTTGTATTTATATCTGTATGACTATATCTGACATCTTGGACTTTATGATAAGACGTCTGCATGCATGCATGTGATCATTTGAATGATGCAGCAATGTTTCTAAAGTGAAATGCTTTCTTTTGTTGTCGTTGTTGTTGTTTCCACGCTCTATCTGATAAAATGTGGTTCTCTTTTATCAGGATTCTTGCCAAAGTCACCAATGTCTCCGCTCTCTCTGTGATCAATCTTCATAGTTTTAGGATATGAAAAATCTCTTAATTTCCTTTTTTTCTTTGGGAGTTTTGGTGACTTTGAGCTCACCGTACTGTCTGTCTGTACGCCTTGGCCTGGCCTGTCTGTACACCCCTCTCTGCAGTCTCTCTGTTCTTCTTCCGTCCTGTAGAAAGAGTACAGGAAGGATCTAGAAGAGGGGGTGAAGGGTAAAGGGCTAACTGCACTGGAGGAAACTCCGGAGCTTTTGAGAGCAAGGAATGCCACTCAAATCCTGTGCGAGGTACGACTGACTGAGAGGTGATGGAAACAGTATCACCCTCTCGACCCAAGTGCCTTCCCACAATAATCCCGCTCACGGTGCATCATCGGCTGAGTCCTCTTCCCCTTTAACTGCGCTTCAACATCACACTAAAACGGCAACTGCTGAGTTTGACCCTCGTCCCCGCTTTGTGACATCACTAATTTTCCAGCATCTTCCCTCTTCTCTGATGTATCTGACTTGACCTTCACCTCCACCTTATGATTTCCTCTTATATGACTACAAATATCCTTAAAGCATGTTGGATATTATTATATTTTTGATATTTGATACATATAATATTGCATTTTTAGATTTTGTGCTTTGATTTTAGTTAACAGTTCCTTTGATTATAGCTGGCAGCCACAGCTCACCTGCAACACAGCAGGAACAAGAAAAATGCTGTGTATGAGAAGTCATGACTTTTGATCATTTTAATTTAGTTTTTGGCCAAGATCTGCTCTGGGAAGATTTTGAGGTAGCTGTTTGGAGTGCACGATAGTTGTAGCACTTTATAGCAGTTATTAGTTTGATAAATGAATTTTAATAATAGAAAATTAATAGAAAACATTTTTTTTTTGAAAAGGACTAATTGTATTTTAACATACTGTCTTTAATTACTGCTGTTTTTTCAGTTTTGAGTTGATCTTTACATGAAATGTGCTGTCAGTTATCATATTCATCCTTTTTTTTAAACATTTCTCATTTCTTCTAACATTCTTTGTTTGTAGGCGTTTTGGTTTTGCAGCCCTTCCCCGATATGATTGAGTAGAAATCCTATTATTTTTTTTAGTAATCTGCCAATCACGTCTGTGTGTTTTTATGTAACATTTCATCACCTGTAACATTGATAGAGAGAGTACAAGAAGGCACTGGAGCACGAGATCAAGGGCAAGGGAATGTTGGCTTTGGCTACAGACACCCCAGACTTCATGAGGGCCAGGAACGCTACTGACATCCTCAGTCAGGTCTGAGTCACATAGTTTGCTCTCGCTGCGTTTCTGATATATTTCTGTCTTCTATGTTATAGTTATATATGTGTTAAGGCCAGAATCTGTGCTGAATCTGTGCTTCCTGCTCCTCAGACTAAGTACAAGCAGACCGCTGAGATGGACAGGGCCAGCTACACAACTGTCATCGACACCCCAGACATCATCCACGCTCAGCAGATGAGGAACATCGTCAGCCAGGTAGATTACCGAAATCAATCTTCAGAAAGGTTCACTGGAGATGGACAGAGACATATCAAAACAATCTAGTCTATTTTCATCCAAATTGCTGCTGTTTGTGTTTGGTTTTTTTTGTCCAACAGAAAAAATACAGGGAGGAGGCTGAGAAGACCATGTCTCACTATGTACCAGTCCTGGACACTCCTGAGATGCAGAGAGTCCGTGAGAACCAGAAGAACTTCAGCACTGTAAGTAATAAATGCAAATGGTCTAAATTATGCTTATGGAGCACCTACAGTATGAAGTCTGTGGTTCTTCCAGTGTCTGCTGGCTCTGTGTATGTCTCTATGTCTGCTGTAAAGTATTATCTTATAGTAACTATCTATAGTCTCGGGCATATGTGATATATAAGTGGCGATAGCTTTCAAGCTAATCCTGAGCAGAAACTAAGGTGTAGTTTCTCTTCTGGCTCTCTGTTTTCGTCATGATGAAACATTTTAACTGCACTTTTGTTTTTCTCTCTGTAGCATCAATACCAGGTTGACCTTAAAAACATAAAGGGCAAAGTGTCTACTGTAAAGGACACTCCTGAAATGCTTCGTGTTAAAGAGAATACAAAGAATTTCAGCTTGGTATCTACTCCATGACATACATATTTTTAACATTTAACATTTTTTAAAATATTTTTTACACTTTTTTTTTAACTCTCTTTAACAAAAACCCTGATATGCAGCCCTTATTTCTCTGGACCAAACAGATATTTTATAACCATGTGAAATATGCAGCATTTTAATTCACGCCACTAACCCATGATAATTGGTTTTATAGTGTAACATTTATATTTGGTAGTGCAGAGCTTGTGTGTTGTTAGATACTCTGTGTCCATTTTAAATGTTGATTTATATGTTTGTTTCATTCATATTTGTTTGTCGGTGTGTGTCCGATGTTGCTCACAAGGTGTGACACGTAGATCAAGTGTAGTTTGGAATTTGAGTTAAGCAGCCAGTCTTCATTATCCAAGCACTCACTGCTCGCTGCTTTGATTCCTCGTCCGTGTTAAGATTCAGTACAAAGAGGATTTGGGAGCAGGAACAGCTGTGCCCGAGACCCCAGAGATGAAGAGAGTTAAATGCAACCAGCAGAACATCAGCACGGTACTCCACAGAGTGACCCTGCCCTCCTTCATCTCCTCCTTCAGCCTCCATATTCTCTTCTTGTCTAGTGTAGAATATAACCAGACCTGTCCTGACATGTAATCTCCTCAAATGATCACTTCCAATCCAATTTTTTACAGAGGTTTGAACTAATTATAGGATTTTTCTTCATGATAATTCATAAAATCTAATCTCTGAAGTAATAAACTAAATGAAGTTTCATCCATTTAAAGCAGAACCTCATTTATCGCCAGCGTACCCGACTACTATGTGCAAATCAGTACCAGTAACACCTTGTTGTTGTTGTTGTTGCTGTTGTTGTTGTTGTTGTTGTTGTTGTTGTTGTCAGTTGTTCCACAGTGTATATTGTTGTGAATGGATGGACATGTCTGTGTCTACTGTACATACTGTGCTAGTCTTTGTCCCTGTCTTACTCTGGACCTGTGTAACTTGTGCAATGGGCAGATACAGTACAAGGACTCTGTGGGTCAAGGCACAGCCATCCCAGACCTCCCAGAGGTGAAGCGGGTCAGAGAAACCCAGAAGAATATCAGCTCGGTAGAGGAAAAGGACTGCAGTGACCCTGATCTTACCCCCTTACAATCATTCAAAACGCCCTCTGACCTCTCCTGCTTGTCTAAAAGTCTAGAAAACTTTACCTTCCATGTTTTAGTTCCTTCCTCCATCCTAACTAAGTCTCATAAATCATTCCTTTATTGGTAGATGACTTGATTTTAAATTTACATGTGCACAAAAAACATAATTTCCCTCCATTTTCCTCCTAAATTAGTCTGCATCTCCCTGGATTCTTTACATTCCTAAATTAAATCTAATCTTTCTTTGAGTGTGTTATCACCGTATTTGACTTTTTTCTTGTGCTATCTCATTCATAGCTTCAGTACAAAGCAGGCGTGGGACAAGGCACGTCAGTATCAGAGACCCCAGAGATGGAGAGAGTTAAACGCAATCAGCACAATATCAGCACGGTACTCCACAGAGTGACCCTGCCCTCCTTCATCTCCTCCTCAACCAGTCCTTCCCTCCATATTCTCTCCTTATCTAGTGTAGAATATAACCAGACCTGTCCTGACATGTAATCTCCTCAAATGATCACTTCCAATCCAACTTTTTACAGCATTTTTTTTCATGCTTATCTTTTTACTTTTTAGTTTATTTTAGGATTCTACAGAGCTATCAAAGGGCCTGAGTGTTTCTTGTTAACTTGTGGAAACGCACAGATTTGGATACTTTTTTTCACAATACACTAAATGGCCAAAAGTATGTGGACACCACTGACAGGCCCATGAAGAAATGTTTTTTCCAGTCTGGTGTGGAAGAACTTGACCGGTCTGCACAGAGCCCCTTCATAAACCCCAACCAACACCTTTGGGATGAACTGGAACTCTGACTGTGAACCAACATGATCAGCCTCTTGTGGCTGAACGGGAGCAAATCCCTGCAGCCAAAAGAGGAGAGGCTGATACAGTAGCATGCTTATGCTTCTTCTGATGGTTTTGCAATGTTCAACACTCTTTAGGTGTCTACATATTTTTGGCAATACAGTGTAGTGATTTTGTTTCCACTATAAAATCAATTGTTCACACAAGTTGACATCTTTCATCACTGATTTGGACTTTGAGGCTTCTGTAGGATTTTTCTTCATGATAATTCATAAAATCTAATCTCTGAAGTAATAAACTAAATGAAGTTTCATCCATTTAAAGCAGAACCTCATTTATCGCCAGCGTACCCGACTACTAAGTGCAAATCAGTACCAGTAACACCTTGTTGTTGTTGTTGTTGCTGTTGTTGTTGTTGTTGTTGTTGTTGCTGTTGTTGTTGTTGTTGTTGCTGTTGTTGTTGTTGTTGTTGTTGTTGTTGTTGTTGTTGCTGTTGCTGTTGTTGTTGTTGTTGTTGTTGCTGTTGTTGTTGTTGTTGTTGTTGTTGTTGTTGTTGTTGTTGTTGTTGTCAGTTGTTCCACAGTGTATATTGTTGTGAATGGATGGACATGTCTGTGTCTACTGTACATACTGTGCTAGTCTTTGTCCCTGTCTTACTCTGGACCTGTGTAACTTGTGCAATGGGCAGATACAGTACAAGAACTCTGTGGGTCAAGGCACAGCCATCCCAGACCTCCCAGAGGTGAAGCGGGTCAGAGAAACCCAGAAGAATATCAGCTCGGTAGAGGAAAAGGACTGCAGTGACCCTGATCTTACCCCCTTACAATCATTCAAAACGCCCTCTGACCTCTCCTGCTTGTCTAAAAGTCTAGAAAACTTTACCTTCCATGTTTTAGTTCCTTCCTCCATCCTAACTAAGTCTCATAAATCACTCCTTTATTGGTAGATGACTTGATTTTGAATTCACATCCCCACAAAAAACATAATTTCCCTCCATTTTCCTCCTAAATTAGTCTGCATCTCCCTGGATTTTATTTTTATTTCTTATTTTCTTCCCTCCTAAATTAAATCTAATCTTTCTTTGAGTGTGTTATCACCGTATTTGACTTTTTTCTTGTGCTATCTCATTCATAGCTTCAGTACAAAGCAGGCGTGGGACAAGGCACGTCAGTATCAGAGACCCCAGAGATGGAGAGAGTTAAACGCAATCAGCACAATATCAGCACGGTACTCCACAGAGTGACCCTGTAACCTCCTGTGCTGTACATCCATTCGCCTCCCCCTCAGTCTCCATCCTCCCCTCAAACACACCGTCATAACAACCCTCCTGAGCCTTCATCACTCGTTTCGATGTTTGTCACATCAAACCCACCTCGCAGATATAACACCAGTGAGCCTCATGGGGTCATTTTAACCCCACTGTGTCTCTAACATGACCTGCTTCTTCATTTCATAGGACAAAAAGAAAGTGTGTGTTTAGTTCTTCATGTCTGCTGTGAGTTTTGGTGCTGTGCTGTGTCTCTCTCTCTTCCTGTGATTATCTCTGATTGACCTGCTCTTTACTTTCTTTGCATGAAACCCAAACTGTCTGTTGGGTAGATAAAATACAAGGACTCTCTTGGTCGAGGCACAGCTATACCGGACCTCCCTGAGGTGAAGCGAGTCAAACAAACCCAGAAGCACATCAGCTCGGTAGTGGAACAAAAAAACCGAACCCTGTGTGCTCCTAACTTTTGAGAGTGGACAGTAGTGCCCATCAATAATGCCCATCATGAGCCCCCCACCCCCACCCCCACCCCCACCCTCCCTCCTGTCACCATCTCATGCTCCCATCACCTCCTGCTCATCTCATCCATCCTCATCCAAGGCGCAGACTTGCAGAGCTCCAGCACTGCCACCATCTTAATTTGTCATCCATGCATTTCTTTTTTCCTTTTTTTTTCTCTTTTCTCCTCTTTTACTCCTTCAAATCATCTTTAATCTTCCAACCATCAACCCACCCAAAGCTCCTTTCTCTCCCCTCCCATCATTCCCTTCATTGCCCCTCTCCCAGTATTCTAACCTGCAGCCCAGCTGACATAAAGCCACTGCGTGCTACTAAGTTTTCCACTTTGCAGCAAATGACAAGCTAAATCTCCTGCTGGAGCGTGAGGAGTGTGTTTGTTCCCACATGTTTGTTTCTACAACAGAGATCCTGGCTGTTTGACAGGAGCTACCAGGATGAGTCACTCTATAGGACCAATTTCTCAGACACTGCTTAAATATATTCCAAAGAGCAACAAATTTCTCCTCTGAGATGAAATCTTCTTGGAAAATTACATTTAAAACTGCTTTTCTGTATCTTCTAAGAGTGTGAGGTCTATGAATGCAGTCCTATAGGTGTGTGTGTGGTCAGTGGATAGTTCAGTGTCTGACTGGCCCCCTGGGGCACTGTGCTTCTGTCCTGTAGGTGTTGTATAAAGACAGTTCAGCCAAGGGAACTCCCGTGGTGTACACTCCAGAGATGGAGCGGGTCAAACGGAACCAAGAAAACATTAGCTCGGTACCTTCAGAACCACCAAGAACATGTTCTACTGAAGAAATGTTCTCCCTCTACCTCACCACGTTAACCCTTTTCTAACTGACTTGTCTCCCGGCTCTAGTTAGTTGTATTAATTCTCCCCACTGTGCTCTCTTCTTAAGTGTTTTTAATACCACCAGCTGAGGTGTGTCTGCACATCATCACTGCTAAGCTCTCCTCTTGTTCAAACTACTCCACTTCATCGTGTTTCCCCGCCGTCCTCCAACGGAAGATTGGGACGTAATCTTGTTTCATTTAATACTTCAACCTCTTAATCAAAAAAAAAAAATCTCCCTGCTAATTCATCTGTCTGAAATCCCAGTAATGTCCCCCAGCTCGTCCTGTCAGCAGCTGTGTGTGTGTCTTACCATGTAGTCTCTTTGCCACACCCTTTGTGCTGTGGATTGCTAACAGCTAATGTATGATGGCTTCAGGTTTGAGACATCTTAAGACGCTCACTGCTTGTCCTCTGCTCCCCTCACCGCCCCGACCACCAGGTGCTGTACTCTGACAGTTTCCGTAAGCAGGTCCAGGGCAAGGCCGCCTTCGTTCTGGACACACCTGAGATGAGGCGTGTCAGGGAGACCCAGCGCATCATTTCTGGAGTAAGATACTGTTTAATTCAAGCACCTTAAGTTTTGATTTCTGCTGCAGGTATTTACCTTTGCCACGTCTTCTCCGCTTAAAGGATGAGGCTGGTGTTCTAGATTTCTCCCATGAAAAGACCAACGATGTAGTTTATAATGTCCCTAAGCTGTCAGTAGATCTCAGCCCCAAGCATACACATGCAATTATTTTTAGTAAAAGCTCAGCTGGAATTTTAGATTTTGGAAAAAGTTACTCAAACAGGAGGAATTACAGTTATCGAGGACTATTTTCAGCAGAGGAGTAATACACATTTGGTACTCCAGTATTTATGGCAGCTCATTGGCTCTCCACGACAGTGGAGCTCTACTCAGACAATGCCTGTTAGTAGAATCAATTCATATTTTAGTGACATTTTTGTTGACAAAAGGAAAAATATGGAACATCACCAGAATGTGCTTCAAGCTTAAATATCCCAGAAACACACAATAAAGAGGATTATTTACATAGATGCATGTATATTTCAACATAACGTACTCAAGGTCAACATTCCTATTAGTTCCTATTAGTAATATGTTAGCATTATGATAGCTGGGATCTGGAAACACAATGACATTGCTCCTGCAAAGAGAGATTATTACCAGCATAACCAGTTTGCTCATTTTCTGTTTTATCTCCAAATAAAGTGGTTTTGTTAAACTGATAGAAATAATGTCTGAAGTTTTGGAAATAGGCTGCTACCAAATCGTTCAGTGCTTCATGTCCATCCTGACTGTCCTGGAACAGACATAGCAAGTGAATATTTGAAAATAGATGGCATCACAGAGCTGGTCTTTACTCGTGGAAATTGTGGTTCCCTTCCAGGTGAGATATCACGAGGACTTTGAGAAGAGTAAGGGCAGCTTCACTCCCACAACCTCTGACCTGGTGACAGAGCGCGTGAAGAGGAACACCCAGGACTTCAGCGACATCAGCTACCGTGGCATCCAGAGGCGCGTGGTGGAGATGGAGAGGAGACGCGCCATCGAGCACGACCAGGAGACCACCACTGGTACAGTCATGACGCGCGCACACACTTATTACAGATGGTGGTGTCTTTGCAAATAAAGATGGACATGGAAGTTGAAATTCTACTTCATGATTCAGCTTCAAGGAATTTGAACTGTAAAGAAATGACCATGTCTCCACAGTGAAGGCTTCATAAATTACGTTCTTAAAGAACTTTATTAAATACTCCACATTGTTGGTTTGTGTAGGTGTTTTTTCTTGACAAAAGCAAAGTGGATACATTTAGTTCTTCAGAAAGAACAACATTACCTTTGAAGGTCGTTCTAACCATCTGTGAAAATATTTCATTATCTACACAATAAATGATACACCTTGGATTGATGGAAGAGTCTGTAAAGATCCTTGAAACACCTTTAAAACAGCTGCAAGAGTTGTTCAAGGACCCTTTGTGTTTTTCAAAGATCATTGAAGATTTATCTATCGGTCATTGCTCTGTAACTCATGAGCACCACAAACTGGGGCAGGTTTTTTTTTCTTGTGAGATATAGTTAGATATGTCTCACCTGATCCTGTTCTTGACTCTGTGCCTTCAGATCTGCGTGTGTGGCGCACAAACCCCGGCTCTGTGTTTGACTACGATCCTGCTGAGGACAACATCCAGTCCAGGAGTCTGCACATGATGTCAGGTGAGACCAAAAACTTACATTTCAGCTGTGTTTGGATTTAGTTCATCCTCAGGTGATCATCAGACAGCATGCTCATTTTCCTAAAGGATTATAAGGTATTAGATTTTTTTTAAATTTGAGCCTGGAGCTGTAGAATGCTTTTCTGACCATCACACTTTACAAACAAATGAATAGAAACGGTAAATGAACTGTACTTATATAGGCTTTCTAGTCTTCCGACCACTCAAGGTGCATCACACTTTCATACACAGATTCATACAGTGACAGCGTTGGCATCAGAAGGGAGCTTATCACACTCACACACTCGGGGAGCAATTGTGCACCGGAAGAGCCGGGGATGGAACCACCAATTTTCTGATTAGTGGACACTTACCTCACCCACAGCCGCCCTATAAACACATAATATATGTTTTATAATACACGATAATGTAGTTGTAACCAAATTAAAGGACATTTATAAGTGTATTTTACAACTCTAGAATTTCTATATCATGATATGATATGGATCATATGACAGCTATGTCATATGATAGGACGTTTTTATTAGTATTTTTGCATTTGTCAACAATAATAACTTACATCTGCTCACATTTCTATAAAACTGTGTTATAAATCATGTAATTTTTAATTATATACAGCTAGTAAATGCTGTGGTACAATGAAGGTGAATATGACTCGAGTGATGTCACTGTCATCAAAATTATTGGAAATAATCATTGACTCTGAATATTCCTGTCAAAATTCACAGAGGTCTGACCACTATTTGTCGAGATATAGTGTTGTTGTGGAGACTTGACGCTGTGATCTAGAGGTCTCACAGTCAGAGCAATGTGTGCACAGCGACATGCTGGCCCTCGGCTCTTTAGGGCAGTCAGTGGAGAAGGTGATTTGATTCCCCAAGTTTACACTCTTCTGAGGTCATAGCAGATTTTTTTCATGAGGAACGAAAACAAAATCATCCGAATCATAAAAATAATTGATCTTAAAGGTCCAGTGTGTAAGATTTTATAGAATATGACAGACATGGAATATAATATTCAAATGTTTTCATTAGTGTATAACCACCTGAAAATAATAACCATTATGTTTTTGTTACCTTAGAATGAGACTTATATCTACAGATGCTGTGTTCACTGTAGTTTCTCCTTATGTGGGAGGGTGAGTGGAGGGGGTTGCAATCTGCAACTACACCACTTGATGTCGCTGAATCCTACACACTGTTCCTTCAAATGAATTAGATTTGTACCAGCCATTTCTAGGATGATTTATTATGTGATATTTGATCATATGTACATTCCATAAAGTCTGAAAGATCTGACCTCTGACCTCTGACATGGTTCTGATAGTGCAAGCTCAGCGTCGCAGCAAGGAGCACTCCCGCTCCACCAGCGCTTTGAGCGGCATGGCTGATGAGAAGTCTGAGGTGTCCCAGGACGCTTACCACCACATATCACTCAACGGCAGCAACTTTGGTAATGATTCAACAGCTACAGTATATATGTATCATGTGGCAACACCACAGATCACGGATGCTTGTTCTTAATGTAATTCTGTGGTTTAATGTCTGATTTTAACACCTGCAGGTTACCAGCATGCTAAGACCGTGGAGCTGCAGCAGAGATCATCATCAGTGGCCACTCAGCAGACCACAGTCTCCTCCATCCCCTCACACCCCTCAACCACCGGGGTTAGTAACACACACTGCACAAGTCACATAAGAGCACCTGAAAAACCCCTCAGAGGTCCAGCCTCTCGCCTCACTGCACTGGTGTACTACAGGACCCCGTGACGTCACACATACTGCTGACCACATCCACAGCCCACATTTGGCTGTTTTGGGGTTATTTTACCAACTCATGCTGTGGTCTAAAATCTGAACATACCTTTTCATATTCACATGAATCCCCTCCTAGCAGCACAACTTAAACACATAAGTTATCTCATGGTGCAAAGACAAAGGCAGACATGTCTGGCATGGAAAAACGATCTGCGGTACTTAGTTACAGATGCTAGGCCATGGCTAGCAATCACTGTTCAGGTTTAGTGAATGGTCGGTAGGTTCCATTATTTAATTTGGCCTGAACGGAGGAAACAAAGAGGCCAGACACAGAGAGAAGGTCAGTGTCTGATATTTCCCAGAGTCACAAGAGTTTATCCCTGCATGACCTACGGGAGTGCCGGCGATCTCATTTGTATATTTGTTTTTAAATGCAGGTAGAATTGCAACCAAATAAGATAGAGCAATCATTATTTTTGCATAGAAAACCGGAGGAGTTACACTTACATCATCATGCACTACATTGTGTCCCAGAGCGCTGTTTCCTTCCACTCATGGGTTTGTAAAAATCCAGTAAAAACAGCACAACCAAAACTTTATAATCCAGACTGCAGGTATTAGCAGTATTTCCTACATTAGAGTATTAGTCATCACGTTGTGAGCATGAACTGTCACATTGTTTTCTTGCATATAAGTCCATACATATTATTAAAATTTGGGTTATAGGGTTGTGTAGGGTAGTGTTTGTTGTATAACATATAAAAAATATCATTGATCAGCTGGAGGGACACCGAAAGCTCCAGGGGTCCACTTCCACGCCGTTCATTATAACAATATAAATGATCATGTTATAATGTGAAACATATCACCTGATACTGATACATTTTTATTTGTCTGGCGTGGCAGCTGTAGGCTTCCGTAGTTCTCAGCACACCTTTCCTCATTCAAACAAGAGTTTAATGTTATCACAACATACAAACTTTTCACGTTATAATAATAAATTATCACTTAATAACATGATACTGATACATTTTTATTTTTCTGGTGTGGCAGCTGTAGGCTTCCGTACTTCTGCAGATAGTTTGTTGACACTAAAAATGTGCGTCACTGATCAGTTAAACTCTCACACACACTGACTCATTGTTTCTTTACTCTCTGCAGAAAACCGTGCGTGCCATGTATGACTACACCGCTGCCGACAACGACGAGGTGTCCTTCAAGGACGGCGACGTCATCGTCAACGTGCAGGCCATCGACGAGGGGTGGATGTACGGTACCGTGCAGCGCACCGGCAAGACCGGCATGCTGCCAGCCAACTACGTCGAAGCAGTTTAAAGACGAAGCCCGCCCATCATCCCTCCAGAGTGGGCGAGACGCATCCACAGGGCGACACTGATTGGTCTGCCTGTGCTGTGATCACAACCGTGGCTTAGTGCAATGTGTAGCTTTAAGTTTGTTGTAGGTCTGTCACTGTGTTTGAACTGTGTTGTAATTCTCGTCGGTAAAGCCTGTTATCATTCATACGCTGCTGCCCCTGTTGCCCGTGGATGTGACATAAGCATCATGACGTGACACATATAAATATTTCTGAGTATACATACTATGAATGAGTATTTTAGATTGTTTAAACTGTTCTAAGACACCGTCTCAGAAAAGTAAGACTCACTAACATATGTCCTGGCCTATTATATTGTAAATTTCAAAAATATTTAATATATATAAAAAAAATTGTCCAGAGTATTTCCACGTGAAAACAATGGGCTCAGACAGTTCCAATGATCTGCCTTTAATGGAAGTTCTATGGAGAAATAAAGAAACTTACAAGGAGTCAGTTACCATCTACCTCCTCCATGATTAAACCACTCCTGAAGAGTTGTATGACACAAGCCTCAGTCTTCCCTCCTTTAAACTGAAGGCTGGCCACTAGTAGAACGTGTGATTTGTTTCTCCCGATTATTTAGGACTAGGCTCGACCTCTACCTTTTAATCAGTAGCTAATAAAGCACACTAAGCTCCTGCAGCACTCTGCCTCTTTCTTTTCATTCTCAACTTCTCAAGATTTCAATATATCCATCCATCCATCCATCATCTGTAACTGTTCATCCTTATCAGGGCTGTGGAGGGCTGGAGCCTATCCCAGCTGACATTGAGACAGAAAGAGACAACCATTCAAACTCACATTCACACCAATGAAGCTATAAACCTGCATCTTTGGACTGTAGAAGGAAGCCAGAGTACCTGGAGAGAATCCACACAGACACAGAGAGAACACTCCACACAGAAAGGCCCAAGCAGGGGTTCAAACCAGGAACCTTCTTGTTGTGAGGTGTCACTGTACCACTGTGCCGCCACCCGAAATTAATATTCATCCATTATCTGTACCCGCTTATCCTCATCAGGGTCACGGTGGGGCTGGAGCCTATCCCAGCTGACTTAGAGCGAGAGGCGGGGTGCACCCTCGACAAGTCACCAGTTCATCACAGGGAACATAGAGACAAACAACCATTCACACTCACATTCACACCTACAGACAATTTATAATCACCAATTAACCTATAAACCTGGCAGGATACACCCTGGACCAGTTGTACTGTGGGAGGAAACAGAGAACCCATGCCATGGAGAACCCCACACAGAAAGGCTCCAGCCAGGGTTCAAACCAGGAACCTTCATGCTAACCCCTGCACCACCATGCAATGAATGTTTCAGTTTAAAAGTTTTAGTTTACTTTAACATAATTTACCAACCAATTCACAAAAACATTTAATTTGATTCATTAGCAGTGAAATGTGTCCAAGAGTCGTAGATTTGACTTGAAAAATAAACTATGCTAATTTGAAGAGAAGCCAGAGGAGACGAGAGAACGTTTTTTATTCAAAGGATGTTTCCAACATTTCTTTCCTGCTTTCTGCAACTGTTTCAGATCACTGTAGATTAGTTTCCAGTAATTTGAAAAAGTTTTTAAAAATAGATTTCATTTTTCGAGGTGCGTGCGGGTGAAAACATTTGATATTAAAAGAAACCGGAGTTATAAAATCAATTTAAAAAAAAGAACACTGAATGCATGCTAGATTTGTCCTTAATGCTGCACCGTAAAGGATTAATGGCACAACTTCTTAATCAAGCAGCCTTTAGAAAGAGTTTTATACAGTGAGTTATAATGAATGGCTTCATTAGTGCTTTATCATTCACTAGCGCTTCACAGATCAGTCATAAGTCATTAATAGGAACACATTGGGTTGCCAGGTTGTGTACTCTCTCTGGTAATCCTCCTCGAGCTGCACACTTTTTAACTCTGACCTTCTCTGACCTTCTCTGCAAAGTGAGTCTGGATCAAGTTTATCAGATTTATTAGCAATTAGCAACATTTACAATTAAAGACTTGTTGGATAGTTGTAAATAATAAATAATTATCAACTTATTCACAAGTTTACTCACCAACAGCCAAGTGACCCAACAGGCTACTCACCAACTTTGACTGCTGGCTTCATATAAAGTGACGCATAATAAAACACAGATTATTAGTGACTCATCAGAAATGTTTCACAACCTGGCAACCCGAAAGTTAACCAAATTAACACTTATAACTGATCTATAAAGAATTAGTAAATGACTTATTAACCTTTAATAAAGTAATTAGTCACAACTTAAAGCGGCTTATTATAAAGTGGAGAACACAGTTTGACTGCAGGCGTCTTCATATGAAGGCAGTAATTTGAATTTTTGTGGGCCCGCAGCACAAAATGAACAGATCCACCATCGCATGGTCTGCTGCTCAGATCTGGAGCTTGAAAAGTCTTTTTGGCTCAAAATATTTGGGAACAAGAAAAAAAAAAAACCTCCTCTCCTCTGTTGTAGTTACAGGTCAGGGAGTCACAGGCTCTGTGTTGAGTCCTGCCAGCGTGGCTGCACTGCCTACAGTCATACTAATGATAGAAGTATCACAGATAACTTTAAGGCTCTTAAGCTTCCTGGCTAGCTTCTGCTGCGTTCTGTCACATTGTGTCAGTTGATACTGATGGCGTGGTTTTCTTCATAAGACGTTTGGGCTTGTGTCGTGGCTCACGGTCCACTCTTCACATCTCAGTCATCTGGTCCCTTGCTGCAGTGTGAGCAAACCCGCCCGCTGGTGATACTGCTTCTCCTTGGCCTCTGCGATCTTCGCAGACAGATCCATCGGCTTCTCGAAGAAGTTCACCAGCGCCTGTTCGGTCAGCAGAGACGCCAGGATCTGAGCGTAGCTGACCGTCCACTCGTTGTCCTCCGCCAAACTCCTGTTGGCGTCTTGAGCGGGGCTCGCTCCTTTGGCCTCCTCTTGGCCTCCGGCGACCTCTGACCCCGAGCTGTGCGCGCGGTGGCCGGCCTCGCCTATCTGCAGCACGAGGCTGGTTACCGTGGCGATGGCCTGGAAGAGGTCGTTCTCCTCTGGGTCGCCGTGGAACATGCTGTAGAGAGTTTTGCAGAACTGGATGAACTCGCGCTGTGGAGGAAGAGATGGAGGGGGTTATATCTGTTAAACCAACACTGATGAGAAGATCAATTGATAATGACTCAGCAATTTTGATCAGTTTTATCATCTTATCCTGTTCCCCTGAAAAGGAGAGTCTAAAGTCAGTCTCATGTCTTCATAAACACCAGGAAGGTGATCGCAGTAACATTTCCGTATCACATTCAACACGACACCAGTCTGAACTGAATGCTGTCAGATTAAGACAAAGGCTGCAGCAGTAAAACATGCAGAGAAATGCACGTCTTTTACCGCCTTCATCATCTCAAGATGATTGAGATACAAAAATGAGTTTAACAAACTAGGAAACACTGTGAAAGAGACGTTTTTGGTCATTGATTGTTGTGCTTCTACCACAGGCTACGTAGTCAAATTGTTTCCTGTCTGCTCATGGCTTCTGTTAAAAAACAGACCAGCTGCTTATTCTCTGTGAAGCAGAGCGCAGAGCCTTCTGAAGATTCGTCTAGAAAGGCTGCGATCAGGAACGGCGGCTACGTCGCAGCCGTGCCCGGTGGAATTAGGCAGCGAGGAGAGTGATTGTCTCAGTCAATCTTCCTCCCTTGAAGTAAGAGAGATTACATTCAAGCCGGTCTTCTAAAGGTTTGATGTTTTTCTTTTCTTGATACTACCACTGGGAGGCGCAAATGTCAGAAAGATTCAAATTCTAATATATGATGCAAGGAAAAATATATACACTCTTCTATAAGCAGTACCTGGTTCATGAGTGGCAGAGGCTTCTCCACGTCTTTCTCCTTCTCTTTGGCCAGATCCTGCAACATCTGCTTCAGCTGCTCCTGATAATCTTTCACTTCATCTTGAACATCTGGAACAGCAGCAGCACAGAGAGTCACATCAGAATCACAGAGGTTCATATCCAAATATGCAGAACACACTGTACACTGCCATAGTGTTGAGCTAATGAATCAACAGCTGATGAGTCGCTGCGTGTTTGGACCAACCTGAGGGCAGATTGACGTAGAGGGGTCTGTTTGAGGACAGCAGGGGGCTCTTCATCAGGGACGGGTCATCTTCACTCTCTGTCAGAGCTGCAGACACAAACACAGTGAAGTTAATAACACAGTCTGACTGCAGCTTGAAGCTGTCAGGACTCTGACGGTGTGAACAGAATGAATCACCTGGTGGGATGTGCAGACGGTACAGCAGCCTTATTTTCTCATTCAGCTCTTCACAGTACAAAGTGTCTGACAGAGACAGAGAGAGGAGACGGTTAGAACACAACACATGTGTGATGCCCTCTCCTGTCACACTCTACAAACACAATAATACATCTGCATCAATGTGCAGAACTTTGTTGTGATACAGCTTGTGACAGTTTAAACATCTGCTGCCCTGCAGTTCTTTTTTGTCACGCAGGACTGACAATTGACAACTGACACAATAGAGTGTCGTCCACAGACACTCAAACTTCATTAACAAATGAATAATTAACACAGGGACAGGAAGGATTGTGGGAGGTCACAGTCCTCAGATTAAAGCTGCTGCTCCTTTGTGTTGAAAGAAGCCAGCTGAGGTGGTTTGGGTGCTGTCCTTTGAAGGTGTTTCAGGCACTTCCAACTGGGAGGAGACCCCGGGGCAGACCCAGAACCTGCTGGAGGGACTATATAGCCCAACTATGTAGGAAGCCCCCAGGAGGAGCTTTATGCATTGCTGGGGAGAGGGATGTCTGGAACACCCCGCTAAACCTGCTGCTACTGCGACCTGACCCCAGATAATCGGGAGGAAATGGAGTGGAATGGAATTCCAACTGAACTCAGCCACTGGATGTAGTTTTATTGTTGCTTTTACATTTTTCAACATACCCCTAGTGGCATCTAGTCAAGATAGATCCAACTATCCACATCATTCTGTTCAGGGTATTTTTTCAACTTCTTGGTGAATTTCTCTGTTTTTTTAAAGACTTGATCTCTCTCGTCTCTCTTATTTGAGAACATTCTTCATACTGTGTGACTTGTTTCCTAGAAATGAGGTTCGGTTTAGGTGGCGATGGCAGAATCTCATCTCAGAGTCACAAGTTGCTTTTAAAGTTTTAAGTAGCCAGAACGGAGCTGAAGTTCAGTGACCAAAAAAGTATTTCGACGTGCGTTAAAATGGTTAAAATCTCAGATCCGGGATCAAATCCTGTGCCGAAAGTCCTGAAAATACTTTTTTATAGAGAGAAAGAGCAAATAAACAAGATAAAGACACAGCAGAGTCTAAAGAGACTCCATTCTTCCCGTCCGTGCTCCCTCCCTTTACATACCCAGCCAACCAGCAAACTCTCTAAAGGTGACCAGGCTGTTGCGGTCCTGGTCCAGCAGGGTGAAGGTGCGGTTGGCCAGAGTGTCGGCGTGCTGGTTTGAGCCGCCGGGCCACGTCGTCAGCAGCCCGTACAGGCTCTTAAACTGGGGTCGGTCCAGTCGGTACTGGCGCTCCATGTAGCAACCAGAGTCCCCGTAACGCCACGCTGCCGCCTCGGCCGCTGCTGCAGAGCTGCTGTCGCCCCAGTAAAGACTGATGAAGTGCTCCGTCTGCAGGAGGAGGAGGAGGAGGAGGAGGAGGAGACAAAGTTGTGTCTTGTGTTACGAAATACTCTGATTACACACCGGCTGGTAGGAGGAGGGATCATAAAGATACCTTGAAGAGATCATAGACGTCAGACAAGTTCTCTGGAGAGATGGAAACATCTGGAGTCACCACTCGCAACTGCACACACACACACACATAGAGGGAAGAGATGGAGGCTTTTACTGTAAGCAGTTTTAAAGCCAGACTGTATGACAGCTACGTCACGTTAATATTCCTGTGTCCGCTCACAGAGTTTTCTTTGGTGGTGTCTTCGTGAGCCTGCAGCACTCGGATTCTGTGTCGACAGCGAAGCCTCTCGATCTGCCTCACCGTCAAGTCTCCGAATTTCTGACACAAAGAAAAAACACAAACAGCAGATCAGAGCTTCAGTACAAACTCGTCATCCTCCACAGATTGTATGTGAGTAAAGGGTTCAGTGCTTTTACAATAAAGAAATCATTCAAGGCCGAAATCAACGATAAGATTTAAGCTCTTCTCACCGCGTAGGACTCGTTGATGAGGTCGGTGATGTTTGTGTGCCTCACAGTGGGAATATCAGCTTCGCCACTGCTGGGCTCCAGCGCAGCGGGCGGGGAGGACGGAACACAAGATGACTCTTCACTCCCAACCTGGTCCAGAAAACTGCAAAAAAATGCAGATGTTATGAACAATGAACTCTCCTAAAGATCTGAAGAGAATTCGTGTTACGTGGTCACAAATCTACCCTGTGAGGATCATGAGCGCCTGTCCATCATCCGTGCTGGCAGACAGCTGCGCAGCGTTGGCGTCCAGCGCCGCCAAGCCTAACTGGAAGATGGCTTTGATGCCGTGGAAGAAGAAGCAGTCGACGACGCAGACGGCGCTCTGGAAGGGCAGGACGCTGAGGAAGAGGGTGAGGAACCAGGAGAGGGAGACGGAGGAGAGGGTGGAGAGGTCTGGAACCTGTTCGGCTAGCTCTGGCAAACGCTCCCTGATCAGCTCCTCGAACACAGACTGGTCCACCTGAGCTCCTGCAGGAGGGGAGGGAGAGAGAGAATAATGGAGTTAAACAGGCATCAAGCATGGGGAGGTGTGTCTGTTGGTGTGGGGGTGGAGAGGTTACAGGGTAAGTAATATGACCTTGCGTGTGCTTTTGGACTGAGGCTGTTTTTCACCACTAGATGGCAGCAACCTTGCACAATGACATAATTTTTCTTTGCTGCACAATTAAAATCTGCTGATTAAAGTACAACATTTATGTGCATGTGACTGTGTACCTGCAGCCTGGGGTTAAGCACTGTGGTCAAACAGACTAAATCTGTCAGCAGGATTGTTGTTTTTTTTATTGTTTTTCTGGAAGAGATTGTTAATCCTAATAAAAAGATAAAAATAACTCTTCTGTGTTGTGTCTATGTTCCACAAAGACGTTCTCAGAACACAATTACTGACGTTTGAAAGATGAAGAAACAACCACAAACATCTGGACATTAGCAGAAAGAGGAAATTGCTTCAAATGCACCTTACATGTCAAAAATAAACAGCTTGACAAACACAGGAAATAAGGCCTCGTTCTGGAGGACAAAAATAAATGTTTGGTCTGTTTGGCGTCGGACGAGCAGCAGCGCCGTCAAAACAGCCACAGTATAAAAGAGTTTAACTGCACACAAGCCTTTAAATGGCCACATGACTTTTAGCTTATGTCAAACAAAGAGCAGCTACTGTGAGCGGCTCAAGCGAGTGTCTCTCGTCTCCTTTGACCCCTGACCTCTCACCTATGACCCTGCGGTTGAAGTAGTCAGGCAGCATCCTCTCACAAACAGCCACCAGCAGCCAGAAAGCTTCTTCTTCTTTAGCGTAGAGCAGCAGCACCGACGCCAGGATGTTCATAGACTGAAGAGAAGGACACGAGGAAGACACACACACACACAGATCGTTTATTCCTGATACACTTCTGATTAAGTTTAGTAATCAATAATCTGTGAGGGCAATGATGCACATTGTAGAGGCTGTTATACTGCATTCATTACAGTTAAAAATATTATTTGAATAAGTTTAATAAGTTGTTTATTTCATTTACACTTGCACTTAAATGGTAAATGTCACTGGCTAACCACATTCATGCACAGTGACACACTGATGGCACAGCCTTCAGGAGCCATTTGGGGTTCAGTATCTTGCCCAAGGACACTTCGGTGGTTCGATCCCCAACTCGGATCATCTGATTACGACCCACTCTACCTCCTGAGCCACAGCCGCTCCTCAAAGACTATTAAAATTTGTAAATGAATAATTCTGTCTTCAAGTGATGAATGAATCATCAAATTTCAAAATAAAACTGCTAAATAATTTTTAAAAGTCTTAAATTAAGTTAGTTCTTTTTAAGCAGATGAATAATGCTTTCTGCTCATAATTCATTTGTTTCCATTTGCTTTAACATTTACAGATTCCACTGCATGCAAGTAGTTCACCATCTAAAAGTTAATATTATTCTAGACTAATGAATATAAATATAAATGCAGTCCAACCAAACCTGAACACTTCCTTGTACTGCTACTGTTGTGATTACAGTATCCAACACAAAGTCATCCCTAACCCCAAACATCATCACGTCTCTACCTGACAGTATCCGATCTTTGGGTTGCGGTGAGCGTAGGCGGTGAGGACACGTCTCAGTGCAGCGATGCCCGTGGGGTTCTGAAAGGCGGGATGGTCCGGCAGAGAGCGGTGAAGGTCCCGCTCGATCTCCTCTGTGGCCAGGCTGCTCTGACCCATCGACTTCTGCACCAGGTTGGTGTAGTAGCCCTGATGGGACTCCAGCTCTGAGGACGCATCTGCACAAACCAGAGGGAGAGATACCGTCCTTTAAAATATAATGTCGCACATACAACATCCACTTCTATAAACTGAATCACTTAAAACCTGCAAGACAGGAATGTTTTTTCTCTCTCAAATTACAACCAAGAACAAGAAAACTCTGTAACCACAGCAAACCCTGTTTCCTCTAAAGTGACTAAACCATTAGAGGAAGTTCTGGTGCAACAAACTATCAGGACACACAGGGCAGAACATCCTGTATCATCACACTAATCATACATACACTAACACACATCACCTGCCCTGAGGGAGAATACTTGGCGCTCATGTGGGAAAATCCAGACAGTGTGTTATTATTCTGCTCTTTTCTTTTCTGCATGTGGGAACGATGAGATCATCCTCTATTTAAAAAGCCTGACCGTTTTTTTGTTTGTTTTTTTTGTCACTACGTCATCTTTCCCTCTGAAAGAACACACAACACAAACATCTTCAGCACACAAGGAGACAAATAGAAATAATGATTTCTTGATGAATGCAAAAAATATAAAAATATCTTTATTCATGAATGAGTCTTTCTGTTCCATATAACACACTCACTGATGAAACTGTTCATGTGAATAGAACTGCTCCTAATAGAGAAGAGCACGTTACAAATCTTTAAGACAGACGGGTAACTTATCTGTTCCTCGAACGGCACTGACATTGACATGAAACAGTATGTAAACACAGGTGTTACCAATGATACTAAACAGAGTCTGTGGTGCATGTTGGCTCACTGGAAAGTCTCTGCTACAATAAATGGAACTGAACCTTCATTAGTATCATTGACCTGTGTTGACGCTACTATTTCATGTCAACATGTCTGCTGTGAAAAAGGGTTATTTCTAAGGAAAGGGGAGCTACTACATCTTATATTAGGAAGAGATGGGAGAAAGAATGAAATAATAAAATATCAGCATTGGGAAAATACATGTGACACTGTGTTTTCTACTTCCTGTTCTGTGTTCTGTTGTAAATTCTGCTGAAAGAACCTTGTCCATTTTTCATGTCCGACTTCAATGGATGCTTTGGAGCTACCCAAAGATGCAATTATTTATACAATTATTCAGTCAATCATGCAGCATATTATTTGGACGAAGATTCCCTTTGAATGTGTGAATAACAGGAAATGACAGCTATCGTAATAACTCTAATAACTCTCTGTAAATGGTTACAAATCAATCCAATTTCAGCAGATAACTGCTCCTACTACTTTCCTACTGAGACTGAAGAAAGATTCATAGACTGCAAAATGGTCAAAATGTCAAACATATTTGTCAGTTTAAGAATTGAGTGAGGTGTGTTTCTTTCTTGTGTCTCTCCACTGTTTCAGTGTTTAAATGTCATTTGCCTTCCGTCCAGTGTATTCACTGTGTAATTCTAGATATGTAATGCTGTGTAAACCCCCATAACTGTTGCCCTGAATGTGAAGATCAATATTTGCAGATTACGAATGTTATAATGCTGTAATAATGATGTACTGTGCTGTTACCTGTTAACAAATTAAATAAGGCCTACTTATTAAAAAGAATATGTCATAAATCAATACAAGCTGCCTTGTCATATATTTTATTCTTAATTCATTCTATAATCTGAATTTTCTTTTCTCAATTTTTTGTGTTGCTTCATTGTGTTGAACTGACAGAAAACAGAAGAAGGACACTGAAATAAATATTAGGATTCTCTGAGGATGTAAAGAACCATCGAGGATCAGTGGTCTCTGTGCTAACAGGTTTTTACTCCAGGTGCTGTTTCAGTTTCACTTCCAAACACTGATTCTTCCTCAGTGAGACTGAGCAGAGGAACTGACAGCAGCCCAAAATAAAAGCTGGCAGTTTGGTTTTGACTGAAAAGGTGACGTCTGGAACATGTGGAGGTGCAGCAGATGGAGAGAAGAGGATGTGAAGCCTGAGCTGTTTCTCTGTCTGTCTGGATGATCCACAGTAAAGTCAGCGCTCAGCAGCCCTTCATGAAACAAAATGGGCTTTTCGAAAGGCTCCGAAGGTCCCTCTATGTAACAATCACCAGTCAGACATCCAGAGCTCTGACATCGTTTCACTTCACACTGTCAAAGTGATTTGATTGGTGCTTTTAACGCAGCACTCCATGAACAAATTTACAACTCAAATAAAATCACTATTTTATTCTCATGCTGAACTTAGTTTAGACTCATACTCTATCCACAGAGGGCACAATCTGTCATCATATTATGAAGCATAATAGATCATAAACACTAAGGGTACACTAAATGTCAAGAACACTATAATATATTACAATTAAACTACAGCCTCCAATAGACCAGTTTAAAGCAACATTGTGTAAGTCATAAAAAAAACAGATTTGAAGTCATTTTGATGTTACATTGATCAATCAGGTTAATTGTAATACCAATTTCTACACAGTGTTGCTTTAACATGCATTGTCTGTTTTGTGCTGATGAGGCAATACAAAATAAAACTAGACGATAAATGTTATCTCTCATATTGTGATATAGAGTTATGTCAATGATGTCCCATTTAGCAGGTTATATTTTATCAAAGGTGCCTATGGAAGCCACACAGCATTTACAGTTGCAGACTGTTCTCCTTGTTACCGCCTGGCAGACGTTACAGGAGCAAAATATGCACCACCAACCAAGACTGCTGCTAATATACCAGGACTGATCTTTCTGTATGCACTCGTCACATAACTCTTACTCTCCATCCTGAATTTTCATATATTTACATAGAGTAGTATAAGCTGTTTATACAGTATGTTCATGTCTGCTCTTAATGCTGAGCTGACCTTGTCCAACACATTTCATTGTACTGTTGACCCGGTGTTAACCTACATACGACCCTTAAACAGTGTCAGATTACTGCTCTGCACAAAAATGTCTAAAAACTGCTTCTCCTACACAAATACCATTTTAGCCACTGTCTATTTTCATTTTACCAGAAAGTGTCATCCACAGCTCCCCTCGCAGTGACTCTGGTATCCCCATGGCAACAAGTCTTTGGATCTTCTCGGTGCGGAACATGTGGACGCCGCGGCCGAACTCCAAGAAATGATCCTCCCACAGCCGCTCCTTCACCTGCTCCATGCTCTGACACAAACACACAGATTAAACGCGTGGACGAGGTTTAAAATGACAAATGACACTGATTTAGACTCAAGTGGAGTTACTGATAAATGATTTATATCATTTTATAATTCGGGTGAAATGTCTTCACTCTACCTTGTTGCCGTTATTTTCCGGTTGGTTTTGGTGGAAGGCTGTCATCAGAGCTTCGCTGTTGACGGTGTTACGCAGAACCTGCTCCTCTAGCTCTTCCTCATCAGAGTAACCAGTGTCATAGTAGAAGGTGTAGTACGGTGTAGGAGAGCTCTGAGGTAAATATAAGGGGGGAAAAAAACAGCAACAGGAATGTTTCCACGTGTCAAAACTGAGCAATGAAACTATTTAATTTCAACTAAGTTTGACTTCATGCTGTGTTTTTTATGATCAGGTGTAACTTCAGGCTCACACCTCCTCTTATATAAGAAAGCTGACATTTCAATTGCACTAATAAACATAACTCGTAAACATGCTGCTAAATGAAACAGAACAAACGCTGTGTGAAACAGTGTACACAAGAGGAACTGAGGGTCTTTTTCAAACATAGTCAACATAAAAAACTGGTCAACTGGTGTATTATTTACTTGTTTACACCCCTTTAAATGAGGTCCCACATCCCTTCATTGCCAGAAAAAGTTCCAGTTCCAGAAAAATCATCCGTTCTGGGTGAAATTAACATTAAAGGTCCCATGATGTCACAAAGAAAGATTATTATAGAGCATGTCTACGTGATGCATAAATACTGTCAAAGTATCAAAATGCTGAATCCAGGGAGAAAAATCATGAGGCCCATATTCAAAACTGTCAGGACTTCTGTAAGGTTGTGATGTCACAATTATACAGTCTCCGCCATTAGCACTTGCCCCTAGCACGGGCCATTCAGACCCAACGTCCAGGGAGGCTACAGTCCACTACTTGTGGATGCTGACTGTAGCCTACCCGGGTGTGATAGGTGTACTAGGGTTTCGGGGCCATGTGTCCCTATGAAAACAGTCAGAAGCAAGGCTCATATTAATGAGACAAAATGCAGTTGTTCTTGCTCAAGCTCTAGAGAAAAGTGCGAGAGAGGAGATGTAAGACTTTGTAGGTAGACTTTTGATATTTCAAACTTACAAATTTATCTTTTTACAAATACCAAAACTTCAAATAAATCACTGATAAGTGTAAAATATGGGACCTTTAAGTTCTAAGTTGTAGGTAGACAGTGAAATAAATAAATGAAAACATGACATGTACCACACTCCTCTTGCTGCCTTTCCTGCTGCGGAACATGGACTGTTTCCACTGCATAGATCGGAGTCTGGAGTTCAGGCTCTCGACCAGCTCGTTTCTGTCCTGCAGCTCGATCAGCTGGAAGGCCTTCTTAGTCCGAACACTCACTATGACGGGGTTGGGAAGCAGAGTGGTGCTCTCCGCTTTTTCTATGGACAACACCTGATGAGAAGATCGAGGAGACGAGGCTTCAGCACACAACTCATTTAATCAAAATGTAAATTTAATTCATTTTCTACTCAGTTCATCAAAATAAATAATATGGACTGTTATATATTATTGTTATTGAACATGCAATTTAAACAACTGATCCTGTATTTGACCGAGTCAATATTCCAAAATGTTTGACTTAATACCTCGATATCATGTGACAGCCTCTGCATGACATGGTGCTTTCATACAGTGAGAGGTACATAGTAGCTGACAGTAACTATAACACAACCTTTAAAATGAGAACATCTGAAACACTCTCAGAGATGATAGAGGTTAAAGAAAATCAGCTGGAGAGCAGAAGGGGAATTATTCACCACAATGAATACGGTGGGTGGAAGTGATCACACTTTTTTTTTTTTTTTAAAGACAATGCTTCAACAGAAAAACAGTGGAATAGAGGATTAAACGGCAGCAGGTGGTGGGGAAAGAAAGGATGCATGACTCCTCACATTGTTCATGGAAAGACCGAGCATCTGGCTGCAATCTCTGTGCTAATCTCCCAGTGCTGTAGAAGGGAGTATATTCTTAATTTATGACCCCAAGTTCTTTTTAATGCAGCCATCCAGCAAAGAATAAACACCCTGTGTAATGAACAGTGACATGCAAGACTACTCTCACATTTTTAGCTCACTTAAATTCTGCTGCTTGACTTCAGGAAGTAAGGATCATCATGAAATCAGCATTAGCTATAGAAGAGGTGCAGATTTCACAATACAAACTGACCCACAGACAATGAGACAAATACATAATTATGCATTAAGAGTGAAGTATTCCTTACTGCTTACTCCATCCACATTTAGCTCGCACTGTGTACATCATTTGAACCCTTACAGGGGGAGCGAGGCTTAGTATTATCCTGACTTTTTACACTAGCCATTTATTCTTCACACTGAATTTGTCCTTTGACAGAGCAAACAAGTTTCTGTAACTGCCACCTGTACGACTGCAGCAAATAACATTCCCCTCTGCACTATAATGTGTTAGTGTGTAAACATTATCAGCTACATGAAACCAGACCATGTGTTACTCTTTAACCAGCATCTGGCAGAATAAACACAGGCTGTTCAACAAAGTCACCTAAAAATACGAGACCGTTAGAGAAAACGCCGGCCTCCTACAGAGCCTCTCAGATAAAGGGTCTGGAATAAAGTCACTGAGGACAAAGAGGGAGGTTTCTAACTGGTTTCATTGGCTAAGAGGCTAGAAAGTCTCACAGGAGATAGCGGTGCATTTTTCATCATTTCAGCATCCCAAAATCCATATCACACCCTTGTTTAATGGGAAAACATCCCTTCATATCTACAAGGTTTTTATGCTCAGATGGTCTTCACTCACGTTGCATGAATTGGACCAATGAACCAATGTTCTTTGACACTTGGTCCTCACTTCCTGTAGCTGTTTACAGTAATTCACTCACATTACGACAGAGAAATAAAGTTTATATGGCTGCACTTCCAGTTAACCTGGTTCATTGTGCGTCATGTGAATAACTCCTAGTTAACTTGTGGTTTTAATCATCTCGTGAGCCATTTGAGGAGGTAATCCTGGACATTCTGGACTTGATGAGAACTACCTAAGTGCATCATTAGCTTGGGTAAGGAAACATAATGAAAATGCAACATTAAAACATCCGCCACAAGGATGTGCAGGTTCTTCAAAGTTTATAGCTTCATAAGGTCTGAAGTGGTACACAGCCATAGTGTACACAGTGGCCGCTGAAGCTGAGTATTTATTGGTGACACATAGTTGACTTTGGTGTCCTCGCTTTAATCATTTAACAGGTACGACTGTCAACAGGCATGTTCCTATAAACACCACATTGTGCACTTTTGTGCATTGTGTAATGCAGGCACCGTACCTCTGAGAGGGGTATGATCAGGACGCAGCTGCCTTCCTCTCGGCTGGAGAAACACAGGTAACTGTCGGTGGTGTAGAGAGTCCCAGCCGTGTGGCAGCGTGCATGTGGCGTCCACACCGAGCAGGAGGCCACCTCGTGGAGTTTTTCAGCACGAGGGAGCCGAAACAAAGCCAGGACGTACTCCCTTAATGCCTGCTCCTCCAGGATCCTGGAAAGAAGATGAGGAGGCGATGATGATGATCACTTTCACTTAAAACTACACAAAAGGCAATTTAGAAAGTATGAATTCTGGATGTGAAACAGTTCCCCTACTTTGTTATTTTATAGTTGCCCTGCGCTGAAGTCTGACCTTTGAATTCTCTGAGGGAATCCCCCCCTCCTTAAAGAATAGCTTAACACACCCTAAAAATCTTGTTTTCGCTGACGTCTCATGGTTTCATTTC
Organism: Argyrosomus regius; assembly: GCA_946959425.1. Classification (NCBI taxonomy): domain Eukaryota; kingdom Metazoa; phylum Chordata; class Actinopteri; family Sciaenidae; genus Argyrosomus; species Argyrosomus regius. The sequence continues at coordinate 24,914,943 of OX336895.1, forward strand.
TCGCCCGGCAGCAGTGATGTACAGGTGTACTCCAGGACACTGTGACATCACTGTTGGGTTTGGTTACAGGTCAGCAAAGCACACGTCTGACCACACCCAATAAGACGATGCACACTTGAACAGATAATGAACACTTCAAACTTTGCACACATGGTGGATGTTGGCTTAACAGCGAATCAGCAACAGGTTATAATGTTCACCACCAGACGTCTGTATTGCTATGATTGGATGTTACTAGTCAGCTGATGACCTACTAGTGGTGAACATTATAACCTGGTGAATGACCTACTAGTGGTGTAGCACGAATGAAGCGGTTGATGCAAGCGTGACCTCAGCACTCTGTCTGAACTGAACAAATGCTATGTGCTTGATATGGTGAATATTTGGAGCTGGACTGAAACAGACCCATGTGTCGATATGAATATGCAAAGGTACTCAGAAGGCTGTTTTCTTTCTGCATATATCAGGAAAAAGCTGTTTTGCACATCAGATAACATATACACTGATAGCAATACGAAAAGCCGGTCGGGCTCTATTCGACGTTTAAAATGAAATCCAGCATGCAAGATTGTGGCAATGTCACGAGAAAAAAGAAGCAAAGCTGAGAAGCAGCACGTGCATGATGATTTACTGCAGCAAGCAGAGAGGAAGTAGCAGAAAGGGGCAGCGCTGCTCGTCAGACTTTATAGCATAGTTGTACATTCCCCTCTATAATTTTGTTGAAGAAGCGAGACAATACTCTGCTTCACTGGACAGAATCATGTGACTCTTGGTTGGGGGGGGGGGGCAGAGTTAGCCCAGCTGTATACTCTGAATAAAATCTGTTGCTGTTCCTCAGCCCTCTGCATCACTGCAGATATATGTTTTAGTCTTTTTAGTTATACAGTGTATCTTTAGAATATGTCTTTCTACTCTTTGCTTTCTACTCCTTCGTCTGGTGGTTTAAAAAAAAAAAAAAAAACAGACCTCAGATCTGCAGTGAGGACACTCGTGTTGCATTTTAAAGATGTTTGGTTAGCCTTTGTGAAAACAACAAAACCATTTTTGGTTAAAGAAATACACGAGCTCATTCCTTTCCAACTTTGAGCTCGTCAATATTATTGTAGTCTAAAATGTAAGACATATGGGGGCTCTGCCTCCAGGCTGTCATGAGAGGAGGCACACTGACCCGCTTGACTAGATGCCAGTTTGTGGCTTGAGCTCTGAGATTACTGATACAGAAAATGTGTAAAAGATTGTAAAGGATGATTTCATAGAAGGTAACAAAAATATGTGAAAGTCTAGAGCTTTCTTTGGATTGTTTTGAACAAAATGTTGCCCACTCATCATCCTATAACCAAAGCACATCACTAGGAGCTGAATGACGTGCAGCAAGTGTCTGCAGATAAAATGTATTCTGAAGTAACTATTCATGTTCTGCATGATCAGCTGATGAAGAAGGGAAAGTGACATCACCGTGCTAATACTGCACGTTGTTGGGACTGGGTTATCGATGAAGAACAGTCAGAGGATGAAGAGGAGTCCACCGTGATGAACTTCTACGCAGGCGTTGAGAAGTTTATTGCCAGTCATCTTCATCTGACTGTTCTTCTTTCTATATTTTATCGCCTTCATTTGATTTATAACTTCCTTCATTTCACACGGTGACTTCCTTCCTTCTTCTTCTCTTTTTTCTCTTCACTCTGAACTCTATGGGGTTTTTAAGTGTTTACTTTCCATTTCTTCTTCTCTTTTTTCATTGCTCATCTCTTCGCCTACGCATGCTCAAAGATCAACATCAGCTACTGCAGATATAAAAATACATCTGCTATTGACAGGTCCTACATCTGTCCTGTAGCTCGGAGGCGGTTGACTTCCTGTGTTTAGCTTTGAGGTTTCACACTGGCAGAAGTGAGTAACCCAGAGTATACAGTGATGTTTGAGGACAAACTCAACACAAAGTGTGACACGCAGTGTTGTTTGTGCAGTTCAGCAGTTAGCTTTGTGCTTTACAGACACAGTGAACACACAGTACATGTAAAACACATCCATGTATCAAAAATGTGTGTGTCTCACCTCACTTTTGTTATACATATATAACCTCAGCTTATTTTTAGATGAGGCCATTCAGCTCACCATATGCTTCTTTAGAACTGCTGGTTGGGCGTTTTATTACTTTGTAAACCCCCCCCCCACACACACACACACACACGCACACACACCTTTCTGACATCAGATTAAGGTGGACTATGTAGAATCATTTCTGAAACCAGTAATCCCACATTCACACCCACTCCTCTGTGAGTGGCCAGATGTGTGGCTGTGAGGAAGGAGCCGGTGTTTGAACTCCTTTCTCTCGCTCTCTTCTTTCATTCTTCAGTAATTTAGACTGGACTGGTAATTTGTGAAGCCCCCCTGAAACGTGAACTGAAATGCGCTGACGTACATGTGAGAGGTCATTACAGTGAAGGTGTCTGACCTCTTGGTGATGCGCGTGGGCTGCTGCAGGACTCGGTCCAGCTCCAGGCCTTCGCTGTCCAGCAGCCGCCTGAGGGCAATGTCAGCCAGCTGACCTATGACCCCGAACGCCTCGTCCAGGTTCAGGAACATGGAGAATTCCCTCTGCCGCTGCCGTGTGCCGACCCGGATCGCCTCCGTCATCAGACCGGTGGAGACCCGCTCCAACCGTGTCATCTCCGCCCAGGGAATCACAAATTTGACTGAGGGGGGAAAGAAGAGAGTAAAACGTTTGAGTTTCTTACGTCACAGTGACCATTAGACCTGTGGAACACCTTATGGTCATTAGTTGAGCACATTTATGTGAAACATTTCTAACAAATAGTACAAACTTTCCATAATTCATTTGCGTGACTGTGGGAAGTTTGTGAAACTCCAGCTGCAAAGTGTGACTAAAAGAAGCTACACGAAACATTTATGCAGCAATAATCTTCCAGTCTGTGACGTCTAAATCACATTTTCCTTGCAAATGTTGCCTTTCTTTATCTATTTTTAAGTTTTTTTTAAGTTAAGTTTCACCTGCGCAGTGACTCACTCCTTATACACGACACAGTGTTCCGTTTCACTAAATCTACTCGGGAGCTTCGTCAACCATTTACAGTCGTTGATGCAATCAAAAACGAGACTGTGAGACTGTCTGGTCGAGTTAACGTAAAGTAGTTTTAAAATAAGATGTGCAAGATATGACTACATATTCAGAAAACATTCATATCTGTATCTATATACTCTAAGAAAATGAGTTTTAAAGGCATGTGAGTGGGTCTTACTTCTGACAAAGTGTCTTTGGAGTGGAAAGATTATTTGCCCACACTGTGCTGCAGGATGAATAGATGAAGTAATAATAAAGCGCACAAATAGATTTGTCTAATTTTTACACAGTACACTCAACAACAACATACCTAGTTATTCCGATAGATATGATTATTTTTTCTACTGATGTAATAAATGTGTGTGTATCAGTTATTTCCACACATTCATAGTTTCTCAAGTGAAGTGAGAATTGTGTGAAGCTGTGAAGAAGTGGATCATTCTTTGGAGTTTAAAAGGACGCTTTAATCATTTATGACATATTTCTCTCTGGGTGACCGATGAAACTCATAATGATCCATTGCAAAAGCTGCTGTACTCACAAACAAGCTTTTTTATTGAGCATTTGTTACTCAAAAGATAACGAGATAAGAGTTGCTTCTACCAGCCTTACTGCTGATACCTCATACCTATGCCTCATTTTTCACAGGTAAAGTGTCGCCAATCAGCAGCTCGCTCTCAACCTGTCTCCTCCGCTTAAGGGCACCACCAACACTGCGACGTGTAGCGGTCCCACTGCATGTCCACTGTACTTCCACAACCTTTCACAGCTGCCGGCACCTTATTTTCTGCATTTACACCCCTCTCCGAGAGTGAGGTATCTGGACTCCTGACCCTACTACATGCTGGTTGGACTTTATGCCAACAAACGTACTTCAATCCATTAGTCCTACCATCACTACCAGCTATCTGTTGTTCTCCGTTGGTGGAACGTCCTACCAGTTCCTGCCAGATCAGGGGCGTCCCTCTCTACCTTCAAAAACCTGCTGAAGACCTCCAGCTCTTCAGAGAGGACCTCCTCTCCAACACTACCAACAACTGGACATGATAAATCTCTCTACAACTGTCAAGTGAGTAGTAATTGCTGCACTAACATGTCCTTGTTACACTGTATACTGATTGTTTTAAATGACTAAATCTTCATTTAAGCCTGGGCAGTAGCATAATTGAAGATGTACATTGAGAGTAAACATGAATAAATTGGAGGGGAGAGACTGAAAACCAGAGCCCTCACTTTGGTGTACAGACCTTCCTTCCCGAGCAGGAAGGAGTAGAAGGACATGTGGTTGATGCTGAGGTAGAGGAAGCCCTGTCGAGGCACGCGGCCCTTCCAGCAGCAGCAGGAGTAGTATGTCACCAGTTTCTCCGACGAGGGGAGGCCGAAGTGCAACTCGAACTTCAGCAGCGCCTCCCTGAACTTTTCCGGATCCTCCTCCTGGGCGGCCTGGCGACCCCGAACCTCCTCAGCAATAAGGCCCTACAGAGGAGGGATGTTTTACTTTGATCCAACAAATACCTTCAATCCTTTTGACATCCACAGAAAATGCAGTGTCAACACATCTCAAATCTAAAATCATCCTCTGTCAGGACTCAAAGGCAGCACTGGCACGTTTCACACCTTGACTTTTCCTTTGACGAAGCTGGCAACATCCTCCTTGTTCTCAAACACAGACAGAGAGTGAAGCAAGTTGTGGATCAGCCAATCCCAGTGCTTGTTCACCTCCTCTATGGCAGCTCCTGACAGACGAGAAGACAAAACCCAAGAGGGAGTTAAACAACTGTAACCTGTCGAATATAGAAAAACATAGAAGAGGAAGGTACTTGATGGTTCAGCTCACCGCTAGCGATTACCCAGCTGATCTGGGAGCCGGGAACCTGGAGAAGGATGCGGAAGGGTGTGACCCTGGCATTGGAGTCCAGCACCGTGTCCAGCGCCCCTACCAGGAGACCTGCAGAGACAATGAAACACAGAGAATCAGACTGGAGTTGAAATGATGCAAACACATTCCAGAGACAGAGGGTCAGGCAGCGATGATATTTTTATTGCCCACTGTTGATTTGCTGTTTTGTAGTGCTGTCTGAATTCTCTAGTGAGAACTATTATAACCTGCTCAGCAATGTGGACTCAAATTAGCCAACAATGCAACATGAACCAGCAAACAAGGTCCTGACAAAAGTACTGACTACTTTTTTAGACTTCTATGAAGAAGTTAATGCTGAAGTGCTACTTGAGCCTGGCTAGAAAATGTCTCCATAAGCCCTCATATTAAAATCTCCTTCTAGCTAATTTCCCCGTTCATGAGAACTGTACTGAGGGTGAATTTCTCTAGAACTCACCTGTTCAAATGATATTAAGGCTTAAAGTACTGCAGAATAAACCTTTTTTAAAGACTTTCAAACAGAGTCAGGGTGCTGCTGTGGTGCACTGGAAAGTCTCTGCTGCAATAAATGGAACTGACCCTTAATCAGTATCAATGGAAACACCTGTGTTGACCCTACTGTTTCATGTCAAAATGGCTGCTGTGGCAAAAAAAAGAGAGTGTGGCCGTTTTGATTGACAGGTGGGAGCTTGTTTGAGCATGCACGCTTCGTTCAGCCCGCCTCAGCTCCACCCATGCTTCACGCCTTTGGCCACCTTTAGATAAGCAGTGAGACGGCAGAGGCAGGACTGCCAAGATGGCGACGGCCAGAGCCACCACACTCTGCGGCTCTTCAGAAACCTGTGGCTGATGTACAACGTCCATGTTTACACAGTCTATGCACAACCGAAAAACACAATCTCACTATTGTTAATATGGCCAGCAGCATGATGGACGTCATTACAGTCCTTCTCTTTGTGTGCCTCACAAACAACACAGAGGTGAAAAGTTCATACACAGACTGCAATATTTCACAGCTGCATGACAGAAATACAGCAACAGGTTTAGAGCAGGCAGGGAGGTCTTGACTGGAGGCACAAGAGAAGACAGACAGAGGAGAGGACAAGACGTTACACTTCTTTACCATTGATGGTTTTTAAACAATATATTTATTTCTGACTTTATTGACATTTTTGTAATTGTTATGTATTTATTTTTTAACTTTTTTAACTAACAAAAGATGCAAACATTTTCCAGAGACATTGAGATGCTGTCTGAATTCTCTACTGAGAACTATTATAATCTGCTCAGCAATGTAGGCTTAAATTAGCCAACAATGCAACATGAAAATCATCAAACAAGGTCCTGACAAAAGTACTGACTACTTTTTTAGACAAAGTCACTTATCTTTCTCAACTGAAAGAGTAAACTATTTGATATGCAGCCATACACAGTTAGCAGCAGAAATTAGCACAGGTAAGCTAACTGTATTTTGTTGTTTTGAAAAGTGTCTTATGTAACTTAAAAACTTGAACACAAAGTTGAATAATTAGATAAGCCACACTCAAGCTAACTGCCATTAGCTTGCCTTGTTAGCTACCTGCTAGTATGACCTGTATGCTATCCAGCTTTACAATTTAGCTCGATCAAATAGTCTTTTTTTGCCAAGCAGCAGCAACCTTCATATTAACTTTGTCCCTTTTTAACCCTTCACAAAGCACAACACTCTTTTGTGCGTCCGTGGCTATGAAGTGAAGCCAATGCAAAAGTGCCAAAAACTGCAGTTCCTCAAACGTCCACTTGAGGCTGGCTACAGAATGAGTCAGTCTCCATAAGTCCCCATGTTAAAATGTCCAAGTTCACAGCAGAAATAAACATGTTTACAGCCTGGTACAAAAAACAGTTTTGGTCTCTATAGCTAATTTCCCCGTTCATGACAACTGTACTGAGGGTGAATTTATATACAACTCACCTGTTCAAATGATATTAAGGCTTAAAGTTACACAAAATTTACATTTTATTTTTGTAGTTATTCTGTATTTGAATTTTTTTTAAAAGAGTTATAATTAATAATAGAAGTTATACAAATACTTTTATAGCATTATAATGCAATTATTATCAGCATTAATATCAGCAGTAGTGACTGTACATTTTCATACAAATATGGTCAAAGTTGGGCTTTAAATTAATTCAAGAAAAGGACACCTGATGTCATTATTACATTAAATACAGACCCACAGAGAGCAGCAAAAACAGGTACTTAAGCAGCACTGCAGAGAGGAAGGAACAAAGCTTATCACAGTTTAGATGAGTCTCAGTTAAATACAAGAGGATCTCATTATGTAATCAAGAGGGTAATAAACTCAAGTCAGACAGTCTGTTCAGTTTTAATACTAAAATCCAGCAGAAAATCTGTTCAGAGGAAGCTCTCTGCAGCTGCAATCAACCCCACAGATGTCAACCAACAGTGACTTCATGCATTTTAATCATCAAGCAAATAGAAACAGACTAGAAAACACACATATCCACACTTTGTGAACAGGCTGAAACTCTGTCTGACCAGGCTTCCGTCATCACGTCTTCATCTTTGTAAACTATGGCTAATCTGAGTCATGCTCCTCCAATGGCAACTCTCTTGGTGGTGCTTTAATTCTATATTTCCTCTGCGAAAAAACACGTCGAGGCAGTTAATATTCTGCCTTAGGAAAACACCAAAACAACAACGCAGCTGATTTGACATTTTTAAACAAGAAAGTTAAAAACCATCATGTTCAATCACCATCACAACTTCCTGACAACCACAGGATCTGCTGAAGGGTCAAGTTTAAAATGTGAAATAACACATTTGTGCTCATAGTGTTTCACACCAGATTGTTTTGAATCCAGATAAACAGCAATGACTGGGTGTGCTCTTGAAAGCACCCACAAAAACTTACCCAACATAAAGACATGTGGTCATAAGTGTTTGAACTTTTTAGGAAACCTCCAGTTAGGAGTGACCAGCTGAGGCAGCAGCTACACACTTGTCATATTTTGTAAATTATATCAATTTGTTCAAAGTAAACACCAAACTCATCTGTACAACATGAATATGTCCAGTACAAAACAAATATACATACATACATACAACATAATCAACTCATATTGACATGCCATGATCAAAATCTGAACAAGGCAAATACCCAAAATGAACATGTCAACTAATACATAATATATATCTATATATTTATATCTATATAAGTGTGAAAATGTTCATTCATCTTCAGATTATCAACATCTACAGCATATGAATTATTAAACATGGTAGGTTTGAAAGAAAATGACAAATTCAAATTGCCAGTAAAAATGGAAATGTCCCATAAAATAAAACATTCACAAACGAACATTTTAAAGGGACTCTGCACTATCAGCCAGATCAACCCAGCCTACCACAGCAAAGTACAAAGCGTGTATTTCAAAGTCATGACTGAACAAGATGAGAGCAGCCTGATCTCTGTCTCTGTGTTCATGCAGTGCCTCCTCTGGCCTGGCACACACAAAAGAAAAACAATATGCCAAGTGAAACATGGAGAGAAGAGGAAGAGGACAGTATCGCTTCTCCCACATGCAGGAGTGGAGGATTTATCTCAACAGCTTCAGGGCTGTTAGCCTGTAAACCCTGTGGTGAAAGTGCCTCGCTCTGCCAAAAAGAGCTACTAAACCTGAGGGTGCTTCATAAAAATGAGTCTTGTGAGTGTCGAAATGCTTTTTTAAAAAGGATGTTTCTGTTCATTTTATACTCATTAAAGTCAAAGCGTGTATCACGCTGAACATCAGCATACAATCATCTCCCACAAGCCTCCATCCAGACGTACTACATCCCACAAAAAGCACACTTTGGTGGAACCCTGAGCAGGTGGAGAGGTGTAAAGATAAAGTCTCCTCCGGCAGACAGCTCTGGCTCTCCGCCAAATGTAAACCACATCTTAGAGTCAGAGGCGACCTGCCTTGGGCTGCGAACCCCGCAGCCCGGCAACACAAAACCATCCGTCTGTCGCCACAAAGCCCCGAAGGAGTTTACAGCAGTAAACCCTCCAGAAAAAGGGAGTCGATATGAATCATCAGGCTTTCTCTTCCAACGGCCACATTGTGAGGGATTACCGCTGTGGAGACACGGAGGCTCCAGTCGACCTTTATGGGAGCAAAACAGAGAACTGCTTTTTTACAAGACCGTAACGCCTGTTTGCTCCTGAATGCATCAAACTCAGTTATTTGTACGTCTTTCTCTCCTGTTGCTTTATCTCAGCACGTTAAATGAACTGGTCAGACTGGTCTTGGAGTTGATTATAAATACAGAAAGACTGAAAGACAAGCCACAGTCTCTGTGAGGCTTCTTGCAGGAAAGTTTTTGGGTATGAAGGGGCTGATCAGCTGCAGATGTTTAGTTGCCCAGCCCTTCTCAGAAATTCTGCTCATCCCTGGTGTGATAAGGGCTAGAGTGTGTGTGTGTTCACACCACTGAGATCACATCGAATTTCAGTTTCTGCTTTCATCTTTATAAATGGGAACGTCAGCTATGAACCATAAAATAGACAGCCCTGCTACGTGCCGTTTCCTCCTCCGCCCGTGTGGTGAAGGTCATTTGATAAGTTAATGTTAAACGACGTGACAACAGGACTTGACCCTTGACCCTCCTCTCGCTATGGGAACAGCGGGAACAAACACATACACAAAGTAAACCCCCAGCCAGGAAGTTCCTACTATTCTGTTCCACGAGAAAGAGACCTGACCGAGTGTCTCCACAGGGAAGGAGAGAGCGTAGAGACGACGCTGTGTGAACTGGTTTAACGGTGTCATTCTTCACATAAATCTACTGAGCAGGCGGCTGCCAGCGTGTCAGCGAAGCCTGTCGAACACACACAAAGAACACAGAGGAAGCAGACAGAGGAAGCAGCGAACAGGCCACCATGATGAAAGCTGCAGCTCTCAGCGGTGGGAAGCGGTCACACAGGCCACAGCTGCGACGAGCATGTGGTCAGAAATGTGTATAATAATCAGCACACACGAGGACAGAACCTGTTGGGCAGGATTCAGACAGTGATAGCAGCATTTTCAACGTCTCATAAAAAACTGACTTTTGTTTGAGGATCCTTCAGACCAGAGTGTGTCTGTGCTTATGAACACTGATCTGTGTTTACTGTCATCTGTAGAATATTCCTACAGAATATTAGACTCAAAACGTACATACAGTGTCGGGAACGTTACCTGTGCAATCACCTGTAAATAAATTATTTATTGTCATTGTTACATTTAGTTTGTTGTTCTTTTAATATGTAAATATCATTAATCATACGCAATCGACTAATGAATGCTGTACTGTATGTGCAGACTGTATATACTGTAATATCTACTACCTCATGTACGTAATAAAACCTGCATATATATATATATATATACATATATAAATAAATATATATGGTCAATTAAAGTGTGTTTCAGAGTGTGATTATCGAGCAGTTTGCTCTTCCTGTATCTGTTACTGTATTGCTACAGTTTTTATCTGTGTATGAGAGAAAATATTAAGATATATATATATAAAATATAATATTAAAAAACTGTTTGTCTTATATGATGAGCAGTCCCAAAGACTAAATTAAAGGTAGAAAACAGAGAAAATCCTCGCTAGAACCAGACATCATAAAGGAGGCTCAGAAGAGCTACAGATATCACGACTCTTCAAATCAATGATTTGATTAGACTTTTGATTTTTAAGTTCATGATTCATTTTTAACTTTGTTTTTTCAGCGCTGACAGCTCTGCCATTGTTAGACCATCATTTGTGTCAGTTGTTCATAAGTTTTATTAGTGTCTCAGAGACATTTACATTTTGGAATTCTTCTTTAAAACAATAAGCTGCACGGGGTCAAGTGTGATATAAGCAGCACATATGTTTCTGGAATGCACCGCACTGAGGCCAGATGGTCTAATTTAAATAATTGATTTAAATAACTAAAAAGCTAATTCAGACTGAAGCCATGACATAGATTAGTTAGCTCAAAGCTCAAACACAATCAGACAACACTTTAAAATCACAAACACAGATAACACTCAACAGGTAGAGTGTGCAGTCAGTCCAAACAGAATGAAGTCAGTATTAAAGTCTAGTTAACTCTGGTTTAATGTTGATGTCCTCTTCCTCTATGATACTACAAATGTTTCTAACCTTGGCTCTGATGCCCGTGTGAAACATGTTTTTCTTTAGAGGAAGTGAGAACATTTTGTTGTTGTTGTTGCCTCTGGTCTGACCTCGGCATAGTTTTGAGAGCCTGAAACCTGATTTGGGTCCAGTGGTTAAGATCAAGTTAACCTGCCATATAATTATAAGGTTTGTTTAAAGGCATCAGTTGCCATAGTAACACACACACACACACACACACACACACACACACACACACACACACAGACTGGAGGATCTGGAGCAGGGACTTTCCTGTGAACCCTGTGACTGGAATAATCCAGGCTTTCCCTGAATGTTTGGGTTTAACAGATCAGGTTAACTCTTTAACTTCTTGGACACACACCCCTGGGCACCCCCCTTTGTTTACCCCTGTGGTCTTTCCTGTTCTTGATGTTGTGCTGACAGCTGTCTTTCTCTGGCTCCTCCAGTGCTGTCAGTGTTTACCTGTGTGGCCTCTCCTTTTCTTGTTATGTCTATGGTGGGTTCTCTTTACCTGTGATCCTGCCTGTCGGCTCTCCGTGGCCTCTCCTCCTCTGCAGGAGGAAGAAGTCGTTGCTCCTCTCGGTCACCCAGAGCTTCAGAGCGTTTTTCAGCAGAACTTCCTCCGGGTTCAGCCACATATCTTCCAGCAGGGAGGGGACCGGAGGGAAGCCCTCCGCCGTCTCGGCTCTTTGCAGCGGTAGAATATAAAGTTTTCTCTGCCTGTCCTCCGGCTCGGGAGCGGCCTGATCGAGCCTACAGCGGCGGGTTCTCAGGCTGGTTGTCCATGGTTCTCCTGCGCTCCCGACAGCTGCAGGCTCCGGACTTCCTCGCCTCACGTCTGCTCCCTCACGCCCGATTTGCAGCAGCTGTACACACTGTACGAGATCGTCTGTGTAGGACGAGGTCTCACTCTGCAGTGAAATTGTGTTCCCACGGTTTTGCTGCGTGAAGATGAATTTTATATGAATCAAATATAACGTGTTTTTTATACAGAAGCGTATTGCTGCCACGCCACACAAATAAAAAAATCTATGAGTCGTTATAACGTGAAAGGTTTCACATTATAATGTGATATATCATATATTAATATAAATATATATTATTATATTTATATTGTTGAAACGTTTCACGTTAAAACGTGATCGTGTATGTATTGTTATAACATTAAAAGTTTCACATTAGATTATCACGTTTTAACATGAAATATTTCACATTGTTTTTTTTCCGGTGTGGCAGCAATAAGCTTCCGTACTTTTAGGATCCTTTAATGTATCAGTATTTTTTATTAAGGACCGAGCCAGGGAACCTGGTTATAATTATTTCACATATCGATCACAATAAAAGCTTTTGTTTCTTATTCTGGCACAAAACCCTCTCAATAACGTCTCAGTCTGATGATAAATAATAATAATACAAATCTGTTTTCACGGAGGATTATAAGGTTTCTTCTTTTTGGCACAGTGTAATCATATCCATATAACTGTAACCTATATATACTGTATATATATATATACTAACAGTAGCCTATGCACTAAACTTCTACTTATATTTTCACTCATACTAAGAGAAAAAAATCACAAACTGAATCTGAAGACCTCATTCATGTTCTCCACACGTAAAGAACATAAATATAACAAAAGCCCATAACTGACTGCAGGTTATTAAGGTGCACTAACTAACTGTGGTATGGGAGTAGAAGTGTAGATGTTAAAGTGAAACTTAACCGTCAAACCACTTGTTTTCAGATGTAAACCAGTGTATGTGGATATTTAGTGTTATTGATTGATTCAGGTCCAAACCTTGACAGTTTAGTGTAAAGCATTTCATTTCCACATATTGTGCTATACATATGCATAGCTACCTCCCTGTACTGGTGGACAATTGGCTATTGCATTTAAATTTCACCATTGGCTGATTCTGGAGGCAGCTGACATACGGTGGCAGCTTTCCTCACCAATCACCTCCTCTTCCCCGTCCCCTGACTCTACAGACCGTGACCTGCTATGTAGCTGTGCGGCGGTTCTGTTATAACACGATCACCACACAGAAACAGTCACTTCAGTGACTGCCAAAGCTCCAGCAGACTGTGTGTGTCCAGAGGCTGCTCATGACTGCTAAGCTCTGCCTCTCTGAGCCGCTGACTCTCAGCTAACGCTGACATTAAAACACATTTAAAGATGTATGTGCTTCAAGTGACTGTGAAAGATAAGTTTGGTTAGCTCTGTTAGCTCTGACCACTATTCCTGTAGACCAGTAGTCTGTCACTCAGACCTCTTGTGTCACAAACTACAGAGCCATAATTATAATGCTCATTATAATTTATTTATTTATTCACTGTTTACATTTAGTCTGCTGTACATAGATATGTATATACTGTCATATCCACCTACCTCATGTACAGAACACAACCGGTTGTAGAAACCATATTTATTCCACCACCTGCACCATTGCATCATCAGTCCTTTACCCAGTATACAATGTCTATAGATAGATACACACACACACACACACACACACACACACATATATATATATATATATATATATATACAGTATATATATATATATCTTCTAAATATGTATATAGTTATGTTTTATGTTTTATGTTCATGTCTGCGCCTACTTGTCATGTTCCTTGTTAAACTGGGTGGGGAAAAGTGAAAAAACAGCACTTGTCCCTCCCTCATTACCACCACTGAGGTGCCCTTGAGCAAGGCCCTTAACCCCAACTGCTCCAGTGGAGCTGCTCAGTGGCTGGCAGTTAAGACTGTGGTTGTACTGGGCAGTTTCCAGGTGTGAGTGTGTAACTGTGTGAATGTGATCAGGACGTTCCTGGAAAAGAGAGCCTCACTCTCAGTGAACCTACCCTGAATAAATAAAGGTTAAAAAAAACAAAAAACAAAAAAAAAACTGTATGTCTATACCTGTATGTACAATTGAGAGCAAAGTGAACCAGAGTCAAATTCCTCATGTGTGTGTGTGTACACACACCTGGCCAATAAAGTGATTCTGATTCTGATAAGGCCATGCTGCTTTTTTAAAGTTTGCTGAGAGAGAGGGAGCAAGCAGAGTTTGGGGGTTTAGTTACACTTTAAATATAATTGGAATGTTTATATCAAAGACTCGTGTGCATGAATTTAAAGCCCCTAAGATATGAACATTGCCCCCAGTGGTGTTATAAGAATACACCTTCAGAGATTTGACGCAGGGACAAATGAGCTGAATTTTCATGGTCTAATATTTCTATCCTCATAATTATTTGAAAGACGCTACACTCCCAAATAAAGTATATAAACAAACGACAGCAAAGATGAACTTTAAAAAATGAATAATAATTAATAAAACAAGATCAGAGTTGACAAACTAACATTAAAATGAAATACAGATGCAGTCCATGTAGAAATGAGCAGAGGCCATTTTGTCTCATAAACTAGATATTTATAGTGACTGCAAAAATAAAAATCATTCATCATCAATGGATCGTGAAAATCAGGACAGAGTGAGAGCTCTTCGTTCTATTTTCTCTCTCTTCCGCATTTCACCAACTTTCCCTTCCGCCAGTTTCCGGTTGAGAGTCACTGGCCTTCCTGTGATTGGCTGTTGAGCCGATACAACGTTCAGGTGCTCAGTAAGATAATGATCACACAAAGGCTTATTGTATGCACTCAGTCCATTCATCATGATCATTACAAGAGCAGACTGATATACAGCACAAGATTAGAAGTGTAGAAACCACGTTTCTTTACACGTTTCACGTTACTTTATTTTAGGCGTTTTCAGTTATACAGAAATAAGCATACATACATGCATATACAAACATACAAACTCGAAACATAGTCCCATATTGGTACCCTCCCCATATACCCTCCAATGGGGCATATGAAGTATGCATATGCAGTACAAAAAAAAAACAAAAAAAAAAACAAGATCCAATTCTGCAGAGGTATATCAATGGGCTAGTCAGACAGTTGACTAGAGAGAGCTCTTAGATAACATGATATCATGATCTGTTAGAGATTCAGCTTCTTCACATATTCAATGAAGGGAGCCCACACTCTAGTGAATGTGTCACCAGAACCTTTCAATGTATGTCTAATATTTTCAAGCTGAAGTAAAGTAGAATAATTCATTTTAAATATATATCTGTCATTTCATGGCTGCCTCTGAAAAAAGGATGAAAATCAAATGAACTGTGTTTTCAGGGACATAAAATTAAAATTAAAAAAAAAAAAGGGAGGCTCTTGTGCTGCAATTAAAGAGTGGTTCTTACACAGATTATGGGGTGCATAAACACAAAGACATCAGAGCCCCTATTGCCCTGCATAAATCCTCACCATCACTCCGTCTGAATTAAAACATTAAAGGACCCCAGGTCAAAAAAAAATGCTGTTGGGGCCCATGTTGACCTGACCCCACACATACATCTATGTGTGCTCTGTACACATTGCAGCTTTAACTCTTTGGCAAAAACAACCACCTTTACGTCGTTGTACATAGTGTTTATATTATATTATTTTTCTTTTTAACTCCATATTCTCATGTATAGTACTAGCTCTTTTCTGTTGCTATCCACTTTGCTGCTGCAACACTGTGAATTTCCCCATTGTGGGACAATAAAGGTCTATCTTATCTTATCTTATCTTATCTTATCTTATCTTATCTTATCTTATCTTATCTTATCTTATCTTATCTTGTAATAACACTGCCTGGCCCCTCAGACCTCATGTTTGCTGAGGGCCTCCTTCTTTATATGCGCTGCTGATAAAATGTTACAGTAAAGAACTGTGAGTTCTGCAGCTGTATTATTTTAATTGAACATTTGCATTGTGAGATACTCAACGGGCCATCACTCCATTAGATTTATGTGACTGATATTTTTGTATTCGTGCTTATAATACTAAACACGATGGACTATGTAGACTTTATCAGCACTTACTGGAGTCTGTCCACTTACAGAATGAGATAAGCTAATTCACAGTAACAGTACATTTATAAACTAATGATAAGAACTGATATAGCTCGAATATGTTGTTTATTTCAAACAGCCTCGTTATTCCCATCGTGTTTGTCTTCATGGAGATTTTTTTGGATACAGACTAAATAGACCTGTTTAATTTTAGAGAGGTGTGTGTGTGTGTGTGTGTGTGTGTGTGTGGTAACAGCACCTGTTTAGGCTACAAATGGAATGCTGCGCTCCCACTCCTTTTATGGTCATATTGAGCCTCAAACGGAAGTTTGTCTCACTTGTATTATTGTCCGACTCCTAAGGCGTGTATTCCTAGTCTTTTTAAACAGGAATTACCGCGCTGTAGCAACATATAAAAAAATAAAACACATACAGTCTGTGCTTTACTTAGTATACGCTCAGTTAAAGTGATTTTATTTCAACCCTTTACGTATTGTGCGCTTGTTTCAGACAGCCATGGACTTTAGTTCCTGTCGGAGTCGTTTCGTCGGCGGTCCTTCTGTTTCCGTGTCTGGGTGGAGAGCGGTGGTGTGATTCAGAGCAGACTTTAGCGTTTTACCATCAGCTGTCAAAATGCAGGTTGGTGAAGCTTTATTACACTTTACAGCTTTATTAAACGCTTTAACGATGGTGTATGAGGTGATTTAACGCGGGTCGATGTCGGCGCTGTGTGTTGGGTTCATTTCAGAGAGACGTCAAAGTTAACTGGGCGTTTAAATGTTAGCTTCACTGTTAGCCAGCTGAGTGCTAAAACCTGACAGAGACAGAAAAAGACATGTGAGCTGAAACGACGTGTAATAACAGGATTAGTCGGTAGACAGTAATTTAACTGTAATTTTATTTGACGTCAAATATTTGGTAGTAACTGTTTGGAAAACGGATGAATCATCTAAATGACAAAGTGATGGCGCAAATGTTCAGGAGCCTTTTTAAGCTGAAAAAAGAAAAACAGAGCTCAAACCTTCTTCACAGCAGCCATGTTGATATGAACTAGTAGGGTCAACACAGGTGTTACCAATGATACTAATTAAGGTCCATTCGGGTCAAAGGGGTGCTGCTGTGTTGTTGTGTGTTGGCTCACTGGAACATTAATTAGTATCATTGGTAACACCTGTGTTTATTTCATGTCTAATGTTTTCCCTTGACTGTCTGAGGAGTGGTCCAAAAACTTGAAGAGTGTCAGACTCCAGGCTCAATGGGGGATAACTCTAAGTAAACTCAGTTTATCCACTTTGTTAAAAGTTTAATCAGCTGTGTTAATCAATAAGGGACAACAGCATCTCTGTACTGACATAGGAGAACAGTAAATCTTCACATTCATTTTCTGGCCAAACTATAATGACGTTAGTGTTGCTCCTTACCTCCTTTTAGCATATTCTCTTTTATAAATATGTAAATATTTTATGGGGGTGGCAGTAGCTCAGTCCATAGAGACTTGGCCTGGGAACTGGTGGGTGCCCGGTTCAAGTCCAGTATCAAAGTATGGAAGGTGGACTGGTAGCTGGAGAGGTGCCAGTTCGCCCTTGAGCAAGGCACCAAACCCCCCTAAACTGCTCGCAGGGCGCTGCTCTGGGTGGGTGCCCATCACTCCACCATCTCTCTCCACATTTGCATGTGAACCATGTGTACATAAACGTGTGTGTGTGTGAAAAAAATCATTTCCCCTAATAATTAAAAAAAGTATCTCTTCTTCTTCTTCTAAAGTTTGATATATTTGCTTCTTAAACAAGTGCAAAAACCTGTTTTAAACCATGGCTCATGGTCTGCTTAGTAAAGCTAACACATTCACTTCTAATGTGTCAGAGTTGGTAAACTTTTGTTTGCACAAAGATTGAAAAATTGTTATTTGGTTCACTAACAAACATCATTTTTGAGACTGCCAGAGAGATGACAGAGTAACAGTACCTGTATGTATGGTTTGTTTTCTCCTCAGGACCCAAATGAAGACACAGAGTGGAATGATATCCTGAGGAAGAAAGGTATTCTTCCTCCTAAAGAGGTCCCTAAAGAAGATGAAGAGGAGGAACTGGCCTTACAACAGCAGTCTGTTGGTAAGAATAAGTATTAGTATTTTTTTTGTTTCAATTGACAGGTTGGATTTTATTTGTAGATGGACCAAAGACAATCATGAAGAGTTCAGTGTAGTGTGATTTGAGCCCATTCAGCTGATGACTGAAGGTTAGACCGCTTGCAGGTCAGCTGATGTGACTGTTGTTGTTTCTCTGAACAGTTAAAACATATGAGGACATGACACTGGAAGAACTGGAGGAGAATGAGGACGAGTTTGGTGAAGAGGATGAGGCTGCCATTGAGATGTACAGGTGAGTGGAGAGGTCACCACAGTGGCTAGGACATGTCAAAAAAATAGAAGCATTTAGCTGGTGGCTAAATAAGGAAAATATGAATTTATATACATAATATAAATATGAAATGATCCTTCATAATCATAAATGCAGGCTCTAGTTAGAATTGTCACTCCAAATCACATGAATATATAAACGTCATGTTGGATGAAGCTTCTGTGAGTCAGACTGTACACTGATGTGTGTGTTGCGTCTCCTTGCAGACAGAAGCGTCTTGCTGAGTGGAAGGCGACTCAGATGAAGAATGTGTTTGGGGAGATTGGAGAAATCTCGGGGCAGGACTACATCAAGGAGGTCAACAAGGCTGGAGACGGCATTTGGGTGGTGCTCCACCTCTACAAACAGGGGTAGGTCGTCCCGGCTCCAGCTTCTTAAATGTATTTGCTGTGTTTCTTTGAATGACTTCATTGTGAAGTGAGCATCTTGTTTCAGACATTTGAAGACATCGCTGTGTTCAGCTTTGACTCTCATCCTGACACTCGTTTAGTTTAAGTGCAGCACTAACGGGTCTCTCCTTTCCCAGCATCCCTCTGTGTACCCTCATCAACCAGCACCTAAGCACGTTGGCCAGGAAGTTCCCTCAGACCAAGTTTCTCAAGTCCATATCCACCACCTGCATCCCCAACTACCCAGACCGCAACCTGCCCACCATCTTCGTCTACTTTGAGGGAGAGATGAAGGCCCAGTTCATCGGCCCGCTCGTCTTTGGAGGCATGAACCTCAAAGTGGAAGGTAAGAGATGAACTGCATACAGACAAATGGTACCTGAAGTGTGTGTGTTCACAGTGTGTATGTACCTAGAGTATGTTTGACCATTAAATTGTTTTGTTGGGAACTGTCAGTGTGACTGAATTAGTTTACTATTTCACAGATGAACATGTTTATAATACTCATTTTAAAAGACATACAGCTGTTTCAGTGTCAGGTTAGTGTCTTATCTTTGCATTTCATTTTTGTTGAGTCACATTTTCATCTTTTAATTATTAATTAATTATTTTATTTAATTAGCTTGCAGCACACGAGTGGCTGCTCTAATGCAGTCTTGAGCCTCAGCAGCAACTAATGTTAAGTTTGGACCTGAACTATGTTAAATCACCAAAGTCACACAATAGCCCAAACTAACTAAACTGTGTGCTCCTGGAGGCTTTGAAGAGAGCATAGATCAATACTTCAGTCTTCTTCTGTCCGTCTGATGGCAAAGTAAAGCAGTGAAAATATGAAAATAAAACATATGGGAGCACGCTGAGTGCGGTATACTGTAGGTAACACACTGACTATGGATAAGTATCTCGTATAAGTCCCCTGCCACTTTGTTCATAGTGTTTTAGAAGTGTAGACTGAACTTTAGGGCCATTTTGGAAGCTGCAGTTTGTGGTGACATTGATTCACATCCCGTACATTTCATGGTATTTTATGAGTGACGTGTTTGTTGTTTGTCTCACCCAGAGCTGGAGTGGAGGTTATCAGAGAGTGGAGCAGTGAAGACAGACCTGGAGGAAAACCCCAAGAAGCAAATCGAAGACCAGCTAATGTCTTCAATCAGATGTTCGCTTCCTACACGAAAGGACAGTGACTCTGAGGACGAGGACTATTAGAAAGAAAACTAAATGCCAATCACTCCAAACCACAGAGGCCGTCTATGCAAGAAACACTGAGAGGAACTTAAAGCATCTGATGATGTTTTGAGCAGGAACAGAGAAGGGACGGCATCTCCTTTATCAGCCTCTACATTTCATATTTTGACCACGTCTGTGGAGCTCTCATACACAGCTCAAGCCTGCTCACTTGGACAGGACACTTGGCTGGAGAGAATCTAACCTGTGACCAGCCTCCTGTACATCTCTGTGGGGAAGGTGGGGACAGTTTGAACACATGTCCAACTGAATCTTTACAAAGGCATCAAAGACAGATTTTAACTTTTTTATTATGTCTCATGATAATGATGTCACAAAATGTACATGTACGTTTAAATCTGTTAAATTAAATGTGAGTTCACCTCTTTGCCACATTCGGTGCCAGTTTTTTTCTTAAGTTCTCATGTTTTTAATAATCTGGGTCAACTGTTGGTTATAAAGAACTTTAAGAGATCATTCTGAGTGTTTTCTTATTCTGTGACACCCATGTCTGGTGTAACAGTTTGAATGGTTCACACTGACTCACACCAATTGAGATCTGGAAGCAGGAAGAAACATGGCAGCCATGGCAGTGCAGTTCTGCTTTTTTTTTTTTTTTTCCATCTGTACAATAATTTATTTTCTGTTAATATAAAGTGTTTCTATCTATAGCCACTGCTGTGCGTCGCTCCACCCGTCAGCTGCCTGCTGCTGCTCGTCCGTTGAGTCTGATTTTCTCGTACATTTTTCTTCTACAACATCCCCTCCGGCAGACCTCGAATCTTCTGTTTCATTAAGAGGAAAGAGAAAAGTCAGTGTCAGCAGTAATGGAACCTGAACAGTGATGTGATTTAATGTGATTTACGCCATCTTTCCTAATCACTGGCCCTCTTTAACCCTCCAACAGTTACTCCACATACTGTGGATTTTAGTACACAACACAGTTAAAGTATGTTTTATTAATATCGCAGAATCATAATGACATTGGTCATCGTGTTTTCCGTGATAATGGTACTTAAATCAATCAAAATTTAGTTTCCTGAATAGAAAGACCTGACACTTGATAAGTTGTATTTGCACCTTTGCAACAAAGATCTCTGAGCTTTTCTGTGTTGTTGTGGTTTAGTGGAGAAAATCACTGTTATTGAACATCTTACAACTTACAGATGAATTTATCCTGTAAAGAAGAGAACGGGCTTCCTACACACCCTAAATGAGTGACTTGAATGTAAATGTATCAAATTCAATTTCACCTCAGTATCAGGTGTCTCCTGTTTCATCCACTGTAAGTACGTCCACACTATCCTCTGAAACATACAGCTGACAGTTAACAAAGTATTGTACTTACCAAAAGTACCACCTTCTTATTTCTCCTCTGGGAAAGCTTCGGGGAAAGTCGCATCAAAGGATGAACTGAGTGAGACTGGAGGAGGACAGAGAAGAGTTAACTCAGAGAGGAGCCAAAGTAGAGATGAAATGTTATCAGACGTCTTATAAAAACAGAAGAAATCTATTTTAAAGCTTTGTTCAGACAAAATTCTTGCACTACTGACTGAAATACGTCCATAGCAACAGCGAGTAAACCTAAATACCAAAGCTTTCAGCAGATTTCTGTGTTGAAAATCTTCAAACAATATTGGGACAAATGAGATTTCAGCTCTGAATCACACCTGTTTGCAGAGCCACGATGTGAAATTATTTTGTGGTTATGATTCCTCCCCAAAGGTTCAGTGAAGCAGCTGTTCACATTAATGCAATATTTACAATTGGTCATTTTTTAACGCTTTTGGCCTCGTGTTGTATTGAAGTGTCAACTCAGAGTGAACAAACAGCATTCAAATCAGCAATGGCCGCCGCTGACTAATTGTTAACAGTGACATTTTCAGCAAACTGAATATAGCCTAGGTTAGTCTTCCATTTTCAGACTGATCTCTTCAGTGCACCAAGGTCCTCATTGTTCATTTAAACATTATAAATCAGCCCATGTGCCTCCAACAGATGTTTCATTATCTATTTTTAAACATCTGTTGCCATTTAAAATGACCAAAAGTGATGAAAAAAACTGACAAATAAAAACTCTTTAAAGATGTAATGAATCAGAAAGAAGCCCCCATCACTGGTCGGCTTGTTCCTCTGCTCACCTCATGCTGTACAGCTCCAACAGAGTTGCGTGCTTTTGAGTAATGAAACAGGAACTGAAAGAAGGAGAAATTCAGAAAATGACTGAGCTGCTGCTAAGAAAAGATCAAAAATAGAAAATAAACAGCGCTCAGTTTAAATACTTACTCTTTTGAAAACGTTCTGGACTTGCTCCTGTGAGGAAACACAATTTCCGTTTAATGACAGAAGTAACATGTAAAAAAAAAAAAAACACACGGTTTGTCTGGACATTCCTGTTTGAAGCATTGTCCACTTATGTTCTCTCTCAACACCATGCTGTCACTGCTGAATTGATTCATCTCTCTGAGGCCAGAGTTAATAGTGCTATTATGTTATATTGTGTTGTTTGGTCCGTCACGGAAGCACAATGAGTTCTGTCCAAAAGTTCAAGAAGAGATTTAAATACCCAAACAGATACCACACACTCTCTTCCAGCAGAGACACGTACTGTACACGTGTTATTCTCTCCACTGTTTCTATTTTTAAGTTTTTGAAAAACTGTATGTAAAAATAGTTTTTTGTGTGTCTTTTATTTTTCAAATTTTTTTTTTTTTTTTTTTAAATCGTGAGCATGTGAGCTGTAAACACAACGGACCACTAAGCACAAATAGAGCCATTTTTCTTGATGTTAATGCTAACATTGCCTTGTGCTTACAGTAATTATATCAAGATGTCACAGTTAATTTAGACAGCGATGGTATATCTGAGAAATGTTAGGAAGACTGTATATTACATTATGTATGGAAAGCCATAAGATTTAATGAGCAGCTGTAATTGTAGATATCAATAACATAGCTCTTTGACTGGTTGGAGTTTCAAGCCAACATGTCCATGATATAATTCTGACAATTCTATTTAAAGATATCTACAGGTCATTACAACTAGCCAACTTTTACCATTGACTTCCATTCAAACTTAACATAGGTATCTATAATTCTGTTCCTGCGAAACAATCTTCACGTCTTATTTTGTATATCTTAAATTAATATTTAACATTTAACAACAAGCTAAATCGCTACTAGTCACCCCAACTGATTGAATGTTTAAAGGGCTATAATGTATTATGTAGAGTATTTAAAGTGCCTTTAAAGTGTTTTTGGTGCTTTCTTTTAACTTGCCTCATTCTGGTCTCTCCACAAAACATCACTCAAATCCTCACTTCGGATGCCTCGCACCTACAGACAAACAACACACTTTATTATGAACGAATGAATAATGGACAGTGAATTCTACACACTGGCTACTGCAGTTTCCAGTATAATAATAGAAATGTTATTTTTCCTCATAAAGTCTGCCTAACTTTACCAACTTTACAGTCCGGATTTCTTTCGCTCCTTGTACTGAAGATCAATGTGATGAAATCATTTTCTGGACCACAGGTGGTGATTATCATATGAATAATTTTACTTAATACTAACAGTCTCACAACCTGAAAAGAATATGATATTATCCTCTCAAACATCACATGTGGAAATGGAGTCATATATGAATGTAAAATGACTTCTTACCTTTCTTAATTCTATCCCGTCTTCCCACTGATCGAAAGGACTGGCATCTGAGTGAGAGCACATGTGAATACATAGTTTATATCATACAGGAAACCTCAATATTTTTGATATATTGTACATACATTAGGGTATATATAGAGTGTATGCAGTACATAGAGAGTGCCAGTCAAATGTTTGGACACACACTGAAGACATCATATCTATGAAATAACAAAAAAGTGTAGATTCTACAATTTTGCACACTCTTGACATGGTTGGATGTTTTTTTTCTTCACTCTCATCCCAAATCATCTCTATTGGGTTTAGGTTTAGGTGATTGTGGAGACCAGATTTCCACTGCTCTAATGTCCATTCTTTGTGTTTCTTGTTGGTCTCTACATTCATAGTTCTTGAAATTTTCCAGATTGACTGACTTTCATGTCTTAAAGTAATGAAGGACTGTTGTTTCTATTTACCTATTGATCTACAGTAGTCAAATAGGGCTATTCAGTTTATGACAACAAAACCTCTGGACAACTGATGGCTTAAATGCATTAAAGCAACATTTGTAACTTTTCTACCATTAACAGATTTTAAATCACGTTGATGCTACACTGACTTGTAATCAGATGAATGGTGTCTCTGATGGACAGTAAAGTAAACTGCTGCCAACTGTAGCTGCTGTTAGCCAATGTTAGCTCAGTTTGTTAGCCGAGCTGTCTGGACTGTGAGCTCAGAGCACTGCAGGAGTGTTAGTGTTTGTACCACAGGTGTTTTGGACATTTGCTAGATGTTTGTCTATCAGCTAGTTTTTGATCATATATATCAATATAATCATCACAAATACACGTGTGCAGCTACCATATTTACCACAGTGGAGTTAAAGTACAAACTTCCTACAAATTTCTACGCAATGTCACTTTATGAAGGCAAGAAATCCCCCTGATTAACTGTTCAATGAAAACCATTCCAGATGACGACCTCATGAAGCTGATTGAAAGAATGCCAGAAAAGCTGTTATCAAAGAAAAATAATCTAAAATATAAAACATATTTTACTTTGTTCACACTTTTTTGTTTACCACATAATTCTGTATAAGTTCTTTTTATAGTTTTGATGTCTTAGTACATCATGACATCACTGTTTCTGTGGGTGTGGTGAGTGTTTAACTAGAGGACGTCAGTGAAATGATGCTTTTCTGTAAGTAACAGTGGTGGCAAGTAACTAAGAAATACATTTAGTACTCAAGTAGTGCATGTATATGTATATGTATATTTTTTAAATCCTTCAGTACTTCAATTTTATACTACTTTATATTCAATTCCACTTCATTTCAGAGAAAAAAGGAAAGTATTTTTTACTCAATCTGAAAGATAAATATTTCAGATTTTAGAAACAAAACAAATGATCACCTCAAAAATGCATCTGTATACACAACTACACAGCAGTGTATGAAATATTTAATCTTATCTCTACTTTGATCAACTACAACATGAAAATGCTGTTTACACATGATTATTATTCAAATCTTTGAGTTACATCTGCTGTAACTGAGTATATTTTACATTAGGTATTAAAGGATTTAAATAATCGCTGCTTTTGTCTCATAAAGCATACTTTATGTTGAAATATTTATTAAATAATGTTCTTTATATGCCAATAATAAACCATTAGCATGAACTGTTTTAAAGTACATTCTCTCACAGTGTCCAGAAGAACCAAAATAGACAGTTGGACTGTTGCAGAGTATCCAGACTGAATCGACATTTTAAATAACTGCAAAATGAGAAACCCATGATCTTTTAAAATGCCTTGTTATACCTGATAAAGAATAATTCATGAGTTACTCACCTTGTAATTTGTAATCACACCAGAAATTCTAATACTTTATGTACTATTGCAAAGTATGGTTTATTTAAACAGCATTTGTCAAGCACAGAGGAGACTCCAGTCCTTCCTTTCCAGTGATCATCCAGTCTGCGGTGGCCATAACGTTAATAAGCTGTTGATAAATTGATTTTGGTTCACACACTCTGCAGCTCATTTCCAGTAAGTGTGAATTAAAGAGCTACTGTATCCCTAAAGACCTACAACCTGGCAGCCCATTTGTTCTCCTTATTACTCATTTATGAAGTATTAATAAATAATGAATTATTGGAATGTGGTTGGAAAATTTAAGGGATGAGACAAACAAACGAGCCCCTCATTAAAATTAAGGACGGATTTTAATTTAATTCATGCTCGATTCTCAGCATACTTTTAGTTAAAAACTCAACTTCACAGCAGAGGGTTTTAGATGATCATAAAGATCATCTGACTTTAATGATGAATTAAGCACTTAATGACAATTTTACTTAAACTCAACTTGATAATGTTTAATAACTCTGATAGATTTGACATATAAAGTTTTTTTCCCCCTATGATCTACTGAATTTCTGAACCTATTACTTACGACTTTTATGAAAGAGTGAATTCAAGTCAAAAACAAGGAGGGAAAAAATCCTTTAAAAAACAAATAATTACGTTTGTTTGTTATTTGCATTTCCAATCATAAAAATCATTTCTTTAGTATAATAAGTGTTCGTTTTCAGTGACCTGTCAGTCAATTGAAATCTGATCACCCACCTGTTGTGTTCCAAGGTCCGAGAAACCAGAATAAACATAGAAGAAAAAGTTGTCGCACAATGGGCAGAGTCATGACTCCTCTCTGTGTGTCCTCTCTCCTCTTTCTCTCTTAATTCCTGTCCGGGTTTGCTGGGTTCGGTCCTGTTCTGTTCGTTTCTGGTCCCCCCCTTTGGTTGATCTGTGTGTGTATGTGTATGTGTGTGTGTGTCTGAACGCCGTGCCCTCTGCCCGCAGCACTTTAAAAGCACACAACCTTGTGAGCTGACGGGCATCCTCTCATACGCAGAGGTGACCAATCACACCGACCCGGTCATCAGTAACACCCGATTGCGCAAATCCAACTCCCCCTCCATCTCTCTCTCTCTCTCTGTCTCTCTCTCACACACACACGCACAGACATCCACACACACCTACACATTTTTATGGGAATAACACTGCTCTGGGAATACTGGGCTGTTTTTTTTAGACAACTGATGCAACCTGGGCTGTGCGCTGATGTCAGGTTGTTAATACAACATGACGGGAATTTCCCTCAGCTGAGAGAGAAACTATAGCCCTGATGTAAAGCAGCAAATGAACTACATTAAATGTTATGAGGCGGGGAATGGTTCAACAGAGACCCCTATGACATCTTTATTTTTGTGGGATTTTGAAAACTACATTGTAATATAATGAAGGAGAGCCACACACACCTACATTATCCACATGTTGTCTCATTAAAGCAACACTGTGGAGATTTAGCACCTCCTAAATGTGGACAGCTGTACCCTGTGTTTGTTTTATGATGAAAACTGTGTCAGTTTCATGATGAAGTCACCTGGAATGGGTTTCAATTAACAGGTGTGCCTCTTCAAAAGTTAATTAGTGGAATTTGTTGCCTTCTTAAAGCAACATTACATAGATAATGGCATTTTTGTGATTTGGTGCTCCCAGTTTCAGAGTGTAATATTACATAGATAATGGCATTTTTGTGATTTGGTGCTCCCAGTTTCAGAGTGTAATACCTCTGACGTAAATATAGACAGCTGTACACATGTATTTGTTATAGTTATATTACTTATGATCAAGCAGCCAGCTAATATTACTTACTAGTCCAACAGCAGTCAGCCCAGCTCGGCATCTGTCTTTCAGCCTTTTATTTCACCAAGCTCTCACCAACAACTAAAAGTCAGTCCCACATTTACTCTTGTCTGGCGGCTTCTTGCTCGATCACTCTCTCTTTCTCAGCTTCTTCCATCACTGTCCTCTTCGGTCTCTTCTCCTCTGTCATTGTGTACATACATGCTGCTGAGCCCGGTTACATTGCCCGCTTGCCCAGCTCCGGTTCTGGCACAACACCAGTTCCACTCCCATTCCCTGCATTCCCTGCGTCTCCCACCTGAAAACCTCTTCTTCATGGTTGCTCAAAACACCTGAGGTACAAATACTATCACTCCCTGATGCTCTGATCTCACAGGCCAGCAGCCTGGCTAACAAACTGAGCTACCATTAGCTAACAGCAGCTACAGTTCGCAGCAGGAAACTCTGTATATCACAGCGAGTTGATGCTCAGACATCAGAGGGAAAAGCAGAAAACATTTTCTCCATAAAATATGATTCAGTTTCTTCAGAATCAGTGAAATAGTTGGTGGTGTGTGACTTAGTCCGTAAAGTGGAACATGTACAGACATATTGGGAGCAGAGCGGGAATGGCAGATTCACCTGATTTCAATTCAGCGTTGCATCAGAATGATTATTTTACATAATGTCGCTTTAAACAGAACAAATACACACACCCATACACAGACATTAACTACCACTGTCAGCCCCCATTAATCATTCAGGTGCACTACTCTCAGCTAGAAAAGAGAAGAGGCTCTGTGGAGAGAAGAGGCTTTGCTGTGTAATCTGGAGACAGAAGATGAGGTTCTTTTTATGTTGTATTGCTCATTATATGATAATGTTGGAGCTATACTTGTTCCTAAAATGTCCCTCATCCCCCGCTGCTGACTTTCTAGTGAATAACAATAAAAGACTTGAGTGAGCTGCTTTTTGGGTGGATTGCATTTGTAGAGAAGAGGTTGTGCTAAATCCTGCAATGCTATTTCTGATGTCTACATGTGAGCTGGCCACCTGTATATGGATGATACAAACACACTACCGCTGCGACGACTCCTATTACCACAGACACATAATAGGTCCTCGCTATAGGAGTAATGAAGACGGTGAGTCACATTTGTTGGTAATGAGGTAGTGAGGTTTTATAGGAATCATATTCAGTCTGCCCCCCCGTGCGTGATGTGAATGTTTTGTGGTAATGATGATGATGGAAGATGGCACATGATGTTTCATCTGAGGGCAACCAGTGTTCAAAAACTCATGAATGTCAGCTTTGATATAGATGATGGAAGTGTGCCAGGAAGCTGCCGTTGTGACTGATTATTGCAGTAAACTTGTTTCCAGTTCGGAAAAATGTATTTCCAAAACACAGATCCTCTACAAGTCTTGTCTACAAGTTTACAGGAAAACTACCTCTACATGACAGTGAAGACAGTCAAGCAACGCCCAGTGTCCCTCCCTCCTGCCACATTTCCACTAACCCCAGGCCCCTTTGTTGCCATCCACTCTCTACCTGTCCAACAAATGCTCAAACTTTTCCACCTGTCATCACCTGACTCCCACATCCACCTGCTCACCTCTTTCCACTTTCCCTTGTCAGCCCTGCAGTATATAAACTGGCCCATTCCCTGCCAGATTTTCATTCTTACTTATTCATTTGTTGTTCAGACTTGCTGAACTGGCCCATGCCAATAAGCTTCTTATATATATATATATATATATATATATATATATATATATATATATATATATATATATATATATATATATATATATATATATATATATATATTATATAAAAAATAAGCTTCTTATATATATATATATATATATATATAAGAAGCTTATTTTTTTATTTTATTATTTTTTTTATTTGACTATCTGCATTCAGGTTCTTCCTTTGTTGTCTTGTGCCTATCTGTGTGACAGCCCAGCACTTTTATCATCACAGTGGAAAAACACCCTCAGTTATTTCTGGCAGAGAGATTGGTAAGGCTTCCCCAGAGAGCTCCTTTCTGCAGCAATATACTCATCTGACAGTTTACCAGAACCACTGGAAGTCCCTCTCCACGGCCTCCCTTAACCCGCTCCCACAACTCCCAGAACACAAAGAGCAGCCACCTCAGCGTTTAACCGTTAGTTATTGGGCCTTGTGTGGACTTATTCAAGTGAAACTGAAGATGTGCATTTTGCTGCCTCCTTTTTACCCAAACTTTGAACATAAACCTGCTCAGGGAGAGATTCAAATGAACATTTTCATCACAATAATGTCAGATAATGTCCTAAGTAATGTCCTAAGTAAAGAAAGACATCCCTCTTATTATGGGACTAAAAGGTCCTCTGCTGCTCTAAGAGAGTCAGACAGGTTGATCCAATGTTGTTTTATTCAGCTGATCATGTAACATAGCTGTTGTCAGGTTGTGCTCTAATTTGGACACTGTGTGTTCAGGGATTAACTGCTCCGATCAGGTCCAGCAAACAAACTCTGATCAATCAATTATACATCACCCGCCCAGAACCAAACATTTGAATATTGAATATTGGACTTGTATTCAAAGAAACATGAACATGTAAACACAAATATCAATGTTGCTCTGTGTATTTTGGATGCACATTAACAACTGAATGCTAACTCATTTGCCAAAAGAACTTTATCAATCACTGACATCTCAGAAATGTGTTGTGGAGTGTGTGTGTGTGTGTGTGTGTGTGTGTGTGTGTGTGTGTGTGTGTCTACTATACTGGCAGCTGCTGTTATCCTGGTTCTTTCTTGCTTTGTAATAAGTCCTGGGCTCTAGACATCATTAACAAGAGTCTGAAATGATTTAACAGCTCCACTATCCGCTTATCATTTCTCACCTGCTCTTAACACTTTACTTTCTTCTATGAAATGACAGACTTTGATCCAAATACACATTTTCACACACCACAAAGAAACCTCTCTTGTTTATGACACTTTTTGTCAATAAAGAGGTGAAAAAAAGGGGATTTTAAATCTTCATCGGAAATCATATCTGTAAACTAAAGAGGCATACTCAGCAGACTGATTGAGCCAGTTTCCCTGTCTTGTGGAAGAGAGAGAGAGAGAGAAAAAAAAGCAATAAACTCAAACATTGTTGACTCTTGAATCTTCCCAGCGTGCAGCGCATTTGAAGATTTGGTAATCAGAAGCCATCTCGTGTGATTGGCCCGCACAGAAACAAAGGAAATAGGAATACTTGAGCTGGAAAAAAGCAGCCGAAGAGCCTCTTATTCCCTTCCTCATTTTAAAAGATGGACATGCTCCATTGTTTGATGTGGAAATATGAAACATATAGTGATGGCCCTGATCAGAAAAATAACTGCTCTGATTGGTCAAAACGGGTCAGAAATCTTTTTTTATCGTGACGCAGACGGAATATTTTCATATCCAGATGTTTGGAGGAGTCTTTGAGGATTGTAGAAATACCTTGAACAGTGCTGTTCTTATATGACCTTCTACAGTGGTGTGACTCAATGGCAGTGTCCGTCTCTCATTATTTTTTAGATGTATTGCCATGAAATTTCGTACAGAGATTATTCATGCCCACTGCATGAGTCATCATGATTTTATGACTAGCACCACCAGCAGGTCAACGTTCAATTTATCCAGTGAAATATCTCAACATCTACTGGATGGATTGGCACAAAGTTTTCTGCAGACTTTCATGGTTTCCAGGAGATAAATCCTAAAGATGTTGGTGATGATTTTTCCTCCAGTGCCACCATGACAGTGAAATCTGTAGTTTTAGTGTGAGTAGTGAGTGAAATGTCTCAGTATCTATATGATGAACTGTCATTAAATGTGGTACAGATAGCTCACAACAGGATTCACAACAGGAACTCGTAACCTGGAGCTTTCCATAACTGAACCTAACCTCGTTTTCTTTCACATGGACACGTGATGACTTCATCATTAAATTGATAGAAGAGAACCCCTTGTAGGAGGAAGTTGGCAAAAAGGAGCAAAAAGAGAAGCCATCATGATAATGCATGAAAAGCTGAAGTTGGGCCTAGTTCTGTAATGTGACGAAGAAGTTCTTCATAATCACACATATCTCGGACTTTGGACAAGAGTCTCGTCGATAGATTTCACCCTAGAGAGCCTCAGACAATAAGGCCACACAAACAAAAAGAAAAGCCAGTAGTCAATTTGAATTTTCATCCTCACTAGCGTATTAAAATCATAAATAAATCATCATTAAATAACAATAATAATCTGTCGTATTGTTGGAAGAAATGTGATGATTTCGTGGGGTTGTTGTTTCTGTAAGCCGACTTACAAGTTGTTGGCCAGATGTTTGGCTCTGGCAAAAGACGTTTGGAACCAGGCTCCATAGTGCAGCAATGAATCACTACCGAGGATGCAGATGTTTTCCAGGATGTTTTCAGAATGTGCCAATTTCATGGGAACTTTAAAGCTGCATCAATCATTTTCTTTTTACATTCACGGTGCTCTATGGAGTTCTTTTGGTAAACAAATCGGTGTATTGCAACATTAGTGGATTCGCATGAAAGCAATGGCGGGATGTGAATTGCTCGTGCTTGCGTACATTACAAGCAAAATCCGTATGATGGAGGATATTTAAACCTGCTGATGACTCAAAACTGAATTTAAAAAAGCATTAAGCCTACACGCCTAGCACATAGGGGCTCATTACTATATACTTAGTGTTTTTTATTGAATATCTTATTTATGATGTGTCATGTTTCAGATGCTGCTGATCCTGTCTGCTCTCAGAATCAGCACCTGTTAGCACTCTCTCTGGGCAGTGTTACCTTACCTAACCTCCGCAGGTCTACAGTGGGTTAGCTGCTGCTCTGTGCACACAAGATCAAAATCAATGAGAAACACTGGATTTATGTATAAAAGCCCCCAGACAGCGTGACCGTCAGTGTAACTTCTGCATAACTGCACTTTTAAAATGAAGAAAGCTATTTTATGTGATTTTTTTATTGCACCATTGACCATGTTTATCCTATAAATTGACCAGATTTTTCATAAAACCACAACACAATAATGCAGCCATGTGGACTTGATTTTGATTGTTTTTATCAGAAATTATTTTAAAAAGTTAAATGATACTTCCACTATTTCACTCAGGGAGGCTGCAGACACCACGCTACCCAACTCCTGATACAGGCTGTGGTCATCTCGCAACTCGATTACTGTAACGCCGTCCTGACAGGCCTCCCAGCCTGCACAGTGAAACCCTTTCAGATGATCCAGAACGTGGCGTGTCTGGTCTTCATTCAACCCAAAAGGTCCCATGTTATCCCACTGTTCATTGAGCTCCACTGGCTACCTGCAGCAGCCCACATTAAATTCAAATCCCTAATGCTGACTACAAAGTAGTTTCCGATTCTGCACCCACCTACTTGAATGTCCTTACACAGGCATACCTCCTGTTACCTCCTCCAATGAATGACGTCTGGCTCTGCCACTCAGGATCTAGACTTTTCTTTGTCCGTTGGTGGAACGTCCTACCAGTTCCTACCAGATCTGGGGCATCCTTCTCTACCTTTAAAAACCTCCTGAAGACCTCCAGCTTTTCAGAGAGGACCTCCTCTGCAACACCAACAACAACTGGACATGCTATATTAAACGTGAGGCTAATTCCTCTGTTGTCCGTTGTTGTCTTGGTGGAATTCCAGCCTTGTGTCATCCAGGGCCTGATTTTTCACCTCTTCTTCACGTTGTCTATGTGAGAATTGAAAAACTGTTTCTGCTCGTGTCCAGTAATAAAAAACCCCATCAGATCTGAGGGACCAAACTTTCAGCTTCACTGTGAAGACGCACAACACGAGTGGAGCCCGTACAGCTGCTACCTGCGGGACGCACTTATGTGCAATAGAGCATTATTGTAAAATGTCTTGCAGTTTGGTGGTTTCCAGTACAGTCTTTTGGACTGATTGGTTTGTTGCAGCAGCTGCTTCATCACTGTGAATGTTTTGTGGTTTTTCAGATGTTCTGATGTGAGACAGTCCCTGATTGCTGCCTCTGTTTGTGTGTAAGTATGTTTGATTTGCCACTGCATCCCCCTAAAGTGTAGAAGTGTTGCTGTTTGATTGCATATGATTGTGCAAATAAAAACAACGCGCTCCTCTACAGTGTCACAGACTGAAATGAGGAAAAAGAACACAATGACGGATGTTGTGCATCACTATTGAATCTTTCAGCTGCGTAAATGATAAAGCTGGCCAAACGCTAAACTTTTCCTGTTTTTCTTTCTTAGGATTTTGCTTGTTTAGTTTTGAGTTTGTATCCAAAGTCTGATATGTCTTATGCCTCTGTGCCATAGGACCAAGCGGTAGAAGTAGAAGTGCCAAAAACTGTAGATCCTGGAATGGCCTCCTGAGACTGTTACAAAACGAGTCAGTCTCCATAAGTCCCCATATCCAAATGTCCAACTTCACAGCAAAAATAAACATGTTTACAGCCTGGTACAAAAAACAGTTTTGGTTTCTATTCATAGTTTTCCACTTCGAGGACAAAACAGAGCTTTCTTCCACTGCCTGCCAGTTAGTTACTTAGTGAGCGGTTTGTCTGACAGTCTGACTAGTTTAGAAGTTTGTAAAGCCAAAATGATGGATAGTTGCTGCGCGATTGGACACACTAACTGACAAGGAGACAGGCCTGACATATGTTTGTACAGAATCCCCTCCGAAAAGGAAAATCTACAGAGAAGGAGATTGTGGATTTGTGCCATTAGACATGCCTCCATCCCTGGGAAGGGCAAACAAAGGCAACCATCAAAATACACACGTCTTTGCAGCGAACATTTCATCAAATGTAAGCCCAGTGAGTTTTTTTATTGTTATAGTTTTAGTAAATATATTTTTATATACGTTAATCATTCTGACTGTACTGAGTCTGATTTTTTTTTAACTCACCTGTTCAAATTATATTAAGGCTTAAAGTTATGCATAGTTAACAGCATGGACAGCCTACCTCAGCTCCATCCATGCTCCACGTCTTTGCCCATTTTTAAATTAGCCGGGAGGCAGCAGAGCCAGGACTACCAAGATGGCAGCAGTCAGAGCCACCACACTCACAGATTCACATCGTCACGGGGTATAATGTCCATATTTTATACAGTCTATGCATCGAACTCAAATATTTTGAGTTACACTGGATAGCTTATCTCTTCATTACAATGAACACACGCTGTAGTTTGTTTTGACTCAAGTCCACACACAAATACTAACAGCAAGCAGCAAATATATCCCCAACAAATGTACAGTTCACTTATGATTGAGTAACATTTGCTAAAATCTACAGTGCCCAGCTGTTTTAGAGTATTAATTTGCTTTTTTAAATTAAAATAATATGTATTTGTCATTTTTAACTATATCGAACAAGATGAGCAGCACAAATAGGAGTCTGAAAGTATTCAGAGATGGACTTTTCATCGAATTCGTTGGCAAAAAGAAAAACACAGGATAACTTCTAGCTTTATCCTATAAACCAACATCATCTGTCCTCTTTATGTACTCTTTATATGTTGAAAAGTCTATTGTCAGTGGGAAAAAGACATATAAGCATACATTTGTTTGTGGAAAAAAGAAAACAACCAGCTCTTCACCAGGGTTGACTTTTAAGAGAAACAGGATTCCTGATTTTTCATTGTTTCTTTTGTCAGGGTGTTTATCAAGCTCCAGCATTAACGAGCGAGTCCACATCACTTTGTGGTTGAGGCACATCAATGCTCTTCCCTCCCCTTATTAACCCCATAACTCAGCTTGCCCTGCAAGCAGACCTCACCTTTAAAATGTCCCAGACTGTCGCATCTCACATGGTCGATGCAGCTCAAGTGCTGCACAGGGAACGTTAAAGCGTGCACAATTCAAGGGGCGTCGCTGAACATTTTTCGATGACTATGATTTGTGATCAAATTAGGCTGCAATGTTTTTCGCTGGAGAAAGTGCACAGCTGCTGTGTACATGTTTGCCCATGAACCAGTTTCAGATTTGCCTTCTTCTGGTTTGATGTCTTGAAAGAAGACAGATGTTGGTGCACACTGCTAATCCCTGTGATAAAAGGCATTTTAGCAGGTTTAAAAAAATATATCACAAAGCTGCAAACAACAAGCAGAAATTCTGTTCTGCTTCTTCTGTTCTTTACAGAATATGCCACAAATTGAATATATTATTAATTTCATTAGTGTTTAATCATATGAAAATAAGAATCTATCGGTATGTTTTTGTTTTGTTACCTGTGAATATAAGCACACCCAGTTCAAAGAAAAGGGGATCAAGAAAAAATACTGAAGAGTGAACAAAACAAGAAAAAACACTTGAGTTGAAGAGAGGGAATACAATAAAACGTTTGTTTACTGTGGTTTTGTGGGATCATTATTCCTGTGACGTCCTTAAGCACAATGAGTACAGGTATTAAAGATGCCAATAGCAGACTGAATCTCATTTTAAAAGTTTTTTTTTTACAACACCAGAGGTATGTGCGGTGCAGGTGAGGGAGCCAGCGGCAGGGTATCTAGTGGTGGTTCAGGGCTGGTGGTGACAAACAATCCAGGGATCAAACAAACAAAGCTGGACGTGATGTGAAAGCTGGAGGAAGCTTTCCTTTCAAAGAACAAAAAATCAGAGTAGGCTGTACTGTTACTGCTGTGTAGACTGAGTGATCTGAGGTGTGGTAATCAGGCAGTTGAGAGGGAACTGGAGGCCACGCCCACAGACAAACGCAGACAGACAGACAGAAACACAAGGGGGAAAAGGAAGGAGGCAGACAGCCACTACTTTACATGAGGGCCAATATGACTGTAGACATGAGCAAGCGCAGAACATATGTATTAACATACCTATTACACATTTACATCTTGGGCAGAACTGCAGTACTGAGGTTTAATTCCATGCAGCCTGTCAGGGTGTAGTATATTATATGAATGAGAATTTATAGACCTTTTTCACAGCAGCCATTTTGACATGAAATAGTAGTGTTAACACAATTGAAATTAATTCAAATTATTAAGGTTCCATTCCATTCAGGTCAAACAGAGTCAGGGTGCTGCTGTGGTGCATGGAACTGAACCTTAATTAGTTGTTTATCCATTATGTACTATTTAATGTCAAAATGGCTGCTGTGAAAAAGGTTTATTGTGTAAGTTTATGTCTTGTGTTAAAATAGAAATTCAGACTACTAATACACAGAGCTTCTCATTCTGCTTATTCAGTAACACTTGTCACACCCGCTACCCTGTGATTTGACAAATTCCTGAGTAATACATAAATTGCCTTAGTCCCTGTCTGTCATGCTTAAGTTCATCTAGAGAATCAACCTTTAAATCTGTGTGGACACTGTGGGTCCTCTTCCATGGAGTCCGCCATGTTGAACCACCATGTTTCTACAGTAGCCCAAAACGGACAAACCAAACACTGGCCCTCGATGAGGCCTTTCGCATTTCTCGTGCATTTTGCGGCCACCGCAGTTTCTGCTTCACGCTAGGGAGGAGATGCCACTAAATCCTACACACTGGTCCTTTAAGAGGGAGTGACATCTGAATTTAGGAGTGTAACATAACTATTTGTAAGTTATAACTTGTAAAATCAGAATGAAAACAAAGACATGGAGTCTAAAGTAGCATAAGATGAGTATTGTAGCTTACGTTCAGTTCATCTGGCCAGTCTTAGTAAAGCCACACAGCCTCAGATGTTTATGTCAGGTCTTAATTAAAACAAAGCTAAACTAATTACCCTGAGACTGTGATTGTATGTGTGGTTGGATCAAATGACTTTAAACTGTTTGCCGCTGCGTCTCACATCATCATCACTGTGGAGTCTCTAACAGCGGAGCGGCCTGTTCGACAGCAAGTCAAACATGTGGCGGGAGACAGATGCTTTCCATTAACACGCAGTGACCAATGGAGCCCAGTCAGCGTGAGTCAGAGGGCAGCAACATCCTCCGCCAGAGAGGGGGGGCGTAAACGAGAGGAGGGGGGAGAAAAGTGAAGTGTGCAGCAGCTGGATGAAAGAACAAAACAACACTAAACTAAATGATCATTTCCCATGTGCCCACATAATTTCGTATATACTGTATGTGAGCTCCAAGACACAGAAACACGTGACCGCAGATGTCACCTCAGTCTCACCACCGCCCCGCCTTTCCGGCATTTGATTTTTATCTCTCAGTGTCTTCTTTCCAGCATCCGAACGTCACACTCACCCAGCAGTAAATTACAGAGAACATCACGATGAACTGGCCTTTACTGTTGTGTCATTGCTTCCCCGTTGCCTTCCATTATCTGCGTGTGTGATTGTCGTTGTTCTTCAGATGTGATGGAAAGAAAGCAGGATTGTGCAAAAGGGACGTATATGTAGTTCCTCACTTAGCTCGTAAATTCAGCTTTGTTGAACACAAGAAAATGTGCAGCAGAGACAGCACAGAGCAAATTCCCTAAATACTGCACATTTACGCATAACCAGTTTGGATCCACACACTTTGGCAACATGGCCCCTGAAACAGACAGCGTTTTTTCAGGGCGCGAGGGAAGTTCTTTGTTGTGTCAATTTCAACAGACTTGTTAGACTCAAGCGTCATGAGATCTACATTCAACCTGCTGCTGCTTGACTTGCACTTCCAATAAACAAATCTTTGGAGCCCGCTTAGACGAGCCGTAAAAATTAACAACGCTACACAACACAATACTGGCCTCACCCACAGCTTCAATAAAAACCCTTTTACCATGGATGTCAAAGCAGAACTTGAACCATGGAGACTAATCTGCAAAACAATACTGAAAAAAATACCTACAACTCAGTGTGACATCAATCTGCAGTTTATCTTACGGTTTAGCTCAGGAGGTTTGTCTAGACAAGGATTTGGGCGGTGCAGATGTAGTAATTGTTGTAATCTGTTTCAAGCATATATCAGACAACACACATTACAGAGTTATGTTATGGAAGGTGTACAGGATCTAAAGGTTCTGGATATCTCATCCCTGCCCCTTACAAGTCCCCCAACTTTAAAGGTCCAGTGTGTAAGATTTGTTTCTCCTTTACACTAGGAAGGTGAGGGTGATGTGAGGAGATTGCAATGTAGCGATTAGACCACTAGATGCAACTAAATTCTACACACTGGATCTTTAAAGAAGTGCAAGACTAGAACATTTGTGGAAGAATACGGTAGCTCTAAACAGTCATGCATTCATACATTTTATTTCCTCCATTTTCTCGTGATAACGAGTTAATTTCTCGAGATAATGACATAATTCATTCGAGGCCTCGATATAACGAATCAAATATGATAGGCCTGATGGATGTGACGCACTGATCTATATACTGCTGCTCCTCTGACATTGCTGCATTGAATGATGTTTC
Organism: Argyrosomus regius; assembly: GCA_946959425.1. Lineage (NCBI taxonomy): Eukaryota > Metazoa > Chordata > Actinopteri > Sciaenidae > Argyrosomus > Argyrosomus regius. The sequence continues at coordinate 24,953,749 of OX336895.1, forward strand.
CTGCAGTGATATAATATACTGCTGTAATGTATAGTAATGAATCTGGAGTACCAGGGGCAGTCGACAGAGCATGCATGGGGCTGTAGAGCTACAGTGCAGAGTTGTGAAGTTGTATCACAACTTTATGTTCAACAAAGATCATAAATGAGTGCTCATGCTCGGGAGTGATTATTGAACATTACAACTACTATCCTTTTGATTCCTCAAGGTCCTCTAGTGTAGTTCCCTTAGGGAATAGAGCAGTGTGTAAGGTGTGTGTGGTCAAGCCATAGTGAGCAACATAGCAGGTTAGCGGTAGGAGCTTGGTTAGAAATGTACAGTGTATGTTGCAGTACACAATTAAATAAAAGGCTACTGTGTCTCAAAGTCAACTCCAGAGCTCCTTTGTATCAGTACAAACTCTGGTCCTGGAGGACGGCATCTCCCCTGACCACGGTATGGCAGCCGAGCAGGAAAGGTTAACACCGGGCAAACAAAGCCTCTTTATCCCACAATCTCAAGAAAATGATCCCGTTATCTCGAGAAAACAAATGAAATTAACTTCTTATCATGAGAAAATGGAGGAAATAAAATGTATGAATGCATGCCCGTCAGTAGAAGAACAAACTTCTTGTAGAAGCATATTTCTTCTAGAATTCCATCTGTTGCAAAGTTCATATCACCACCAGGTATCACATCTGGCCTAATTGAGTTCACTTCAGTTGAGTCAGAGGTGTTGTCATTGTAGCACACAGGAGAAATGAGAAAATGGACTCTCGGCTCTGACGGCCATCAACTGGAAGCGTTGATTGGTGACACGAGGGAACATTAACTATGATGTGTCAGCACCTTGAGCTGTCTTAATGCAAAGGTCAATCAGAAAACTCTGTTCACACTCTCACTCCAGTCTGGGTCCTACTCTCAATCGAGGATATCTTTACTCCAGTGGTTCCTCTCCCTCCATCTTCTTTTTCTATATACTGCAGCATCTAAAGGCGTACATTTGACAGTATCATGATTGGTTCCATCACTTCACATCATGCCAATTGCACCACCCTCAATCAATTAAAAGGCTCTAAAGAGGGTGGTGAAAACTGCACAGCACCAAGATAAAGCCCCCAATCACCTGAGCCCCAAACTGTTGTGCATGCTGCCATCCGACAGACGGTACCACAGCATCTGGATAAGTGGATAAGAGACTCTGATAGTTTCAGGGATGCATGATGTGTGTTAAGTTCAGCAGGTGTCTTCACGTGGGGCAGGAGTCAGGTCTGGACGGAGAACAAAGATTAGAGAAAAAAGTTAGCAAACTAGAGTAAAAAAAAGAATATATATATATTTACACACATACCTGTATACAAACAGTTCAGTGCGCAACCTGTTTATGTTACAGTATCTATTTTACTAATAATACTACCATATGTTTTTATGTTATTTCATTTTATTTTATATACAGTATATTATATTCCTATATTTTAGCTGCTGTCATTTTTTAGGTCCAGTGAAATTATGTCATGTTTCACTTATTTATATATATTCTGTTTCATACATATCTGTAAAAGCACTGTTGAAGGAACCCATGCATTATAGATAGTATCAATATGTACTTCACTTTATTAAAGGTCCGATGTGTAACATTTAAGGGGATCTACTGGCAGAATTCGAATATGATAACCGTAACTATGTTTTCATCTGTGTATATTAACCTGAAAATAAGAATCATTACGGTTTATTACCGTAGAATGAGCGTTTTATATCTACAGAGGAAGTGGGTCCTCTTCCGTGCAGTCCGCCATGTTGAACCACCATGTTTCTACAAAAAACTGACTCTAGATAGGACCTTTTCTGTTTTTCCCACTATTTTGCCACTGTAGTTTACCCTACATGCTTGGAATGGGAGGCGAGCGGTATTCAGTTGGTTGCAATCTGCAACTTCACCACTAGGTACCAATAAGTCATACACTCTAATAATAATAATAATAATACATTTTATTTAAAAGCGCTTTTCAAGATACTCAAAGACACTTTACAAAAATGAACATCATATCAGCAAAACAATGTGAAATAGAACACTTGAATTTGAATGTAGGAAGGTCAGTACAGTCGCGGATGTGTTTGGGGAGAGAGTTCCAGAGGGAGGGGGCAGCTACAGAGAAGGCTCTGTCACCCCAGGTTCGGTGCTTGGTCCTAAGTGGTGGAGTAAGGAGGTTTGCGTCAGATGAACGGAGGCTGCGGGAAGGATTGTGGCGATGGAGCAGGTCAGTGAGGTAGGAAGGGGCCTGATTATGGAGGGCTTTGTGTGTGAGGAGGAGGATTTTGAACTGAATACGCTGTGGAACTGGGAGCCAGTGGAGTTTCTGGAGGACAGGAGTGATGTGATCACGGGTGCGGGTGTGGGTGAGCAGACGTGCAGCAGAATTTTGGGTGTACTGTAGTTTATTTAAAGTTTTGGATGGTGTGCCGTAGAGGATGCTGTTACAGTAGTCAATTCTGGAAGTGATGAAGGCGTGAATGAGGGTTTCAGCAGCAGAGAAGGAGAGTGATGGACGGAGTCGGGCAATGTCCTTCAGGTGGAAGAAGGCAGTTCTGGTGATTTGGTTGATGTGATGATCAAAGGAGAGGTTACTGTCAAAGATGACTCCGAGGTTGCGACTGTGGGGGGATGGAGACAGGGTGGAGTTGTTGATGGTGAGGCGGAAACTGTCTGTGGATTTGGTGAGGGATTTGGGGCCAATAATGGTTAGGTCTGATTTCTCACAATTTAATTTGAGGAAGTTGGTCTGCATCCAGGATTTGATGTCAGCGAGGCAATTGGAGAGAGTGGAATGAGTGGCGGGAGTGATGGAGTTGGTGGAGATATAAAGCTGGACGTCATCGGCATAACAGTGGAAATGGAGACCGTGGTGGCGAATGATGTTGCCAAGGGGGAGCAGGTAAAGTATGAAGAGGAGAGGACCAAGCACCGAACCCTGGGGGACGCCTTGGGACAGAGGAACAGTGGAGGAGGTGCAGTTGTTGATGTGGATGAATTGTTGTCGGTCTGAGAGGTATGATTTGAGCCAGGAGAGTGCAGTGCCAGTGATGCTGAGGGAGGACTCAAGGCGGGAGAGGAGAATGGTGTGGTTTATGGTGTCGAAGGCTGCAGTGAGGTCCAGGAGGATGAGGATGGTGAGGTGGCCGGAGTCTGCGGAGAGGAGGATGTCATTGGTGACTTTCAGGAGGGCTGTTTCGGTGCTGTGTTGGGAACGGAAACCGGATTGAAATGGTTCGAACAGGTCATTTGAGCAGAGGTGGGCTTTGAGTTGTGTGGCGACAATACGCTCCAGTATTTTGGACAGAAAGGGGAGATTGGAGATGGGCCGGAAGTTCGACAAGATGTCAGGGTTGAGTCCAGGTTTTTTGAGGATGGGGGTGACAGCAGCCAGTTTGAGTGAACGGGGGACTGAGCCAGACCTGAGGGAGGAGTTGATGATTTCTGTGATGAGTGTGGAGATGGCTGGTAAAGAGTCCTTAATGAGGTGAGATGGGATGGGATCCAGAACACATGAAGAGGTTTTCATGCCTATCATGATTTTGGGCAGCTCCCCTGGTGACACGGGGGAGAACTGAGACAGAGGCTGAGAGGTGAGGAGGGGAGGAGCAGATGAGGTAGTGGGAGTGCAGGCCGTGGGGGCAGGAGAGGAGGACAAGTTGTTATAAATGGTGTCGATTTTTGTTTGGAAAAATGAGAGAAAGGAGTTGCATTTGTCAGTGGTGAATGAGTTGGAGGTATTGTCGCTGGGTTTGAGAAGTTTATTTACTGTAGAAAACAGAGCCTTGGGGTTGGTGGAGCCAGAGTGTATGAGGTGAGAGTAGTAGGTGGACCGGGCAGTACTGAGAGCATCCTTGTACTGCTGAAGGTAATCTGTCCAGTTAAACCGGTTTTCTTGTGGAGTCTTTCAAGCTGTCGTTTTCGTGATTTCATTTTGTGTAGTTCAGGAGTGTACCAGGGGGCAGAGTGGGTGAAGGAGACAGTTTTAGTTTTGATGGGGGCTAGCTGATTGAGACAGGAGGAGAGAGTTTCGTTGTAGAACTTGGTGAGGTCAGAGGGATTGTCAGTTAACGGAGGGGGGGAAGCAGATATTTTACTAGCAAGAGAGGCAGTGAGGGTTGAAGGGGAGATGGATTTGAGGTTTCTGAAAGATATTGTCCGTTTATCCTTAGCGGTGGGAATGGGGATGTCAATGTCCATGATGATTGCCAGATGGTCGGAGATGTTGAGGTTGAAGCTGGAGAGGTGATGTATGGTGAGACCAGTGGAGCAGACCAGGTCCAGGATGTGACCACTCTGTACTTTTAATACCAATAATGATAACTTATGACACTGCATGGACTGTTATAGCATACTATGAGTACTTACTACAGTTGATTTTGGGGTGTGTGTATAGATGAGTATACAGTGAGTATATATAGTCATAATGTGTTATAAGCCCCATCAGTCAACCTCTAGTTTATAACTAGTCAAGGGCATCCATAATTATAAGTCACATCTTAATAATGTTTTATGACTGTTGATATAGTGCATCAGAAATCATTATTTATGTTTATGAGTGTGGTCATGAAGCATTATGTATGCATTATAATTCACTGCAAATGCCCCCATAAGGCACTATAGGTGTGGTCTTCATAGTAAGTGTTACATGCCTTCCATCCACACTGCACATCACATTGACTCGTTCATACACTGAGCTGGGAATCAAAAGACCGATCTTGTGATTGGACGACCCGCTCTACCCCCGAGCCACAACCCAAAGGAAACAACATGTTAGCAGATATAAATTGATGATAATGTCTGATCCGCCCAGCTTTTACTGCCCACACAGTTACAACTGGAAGCGTCACAGCATCTCTTATACAGTATGTTAGTGTTCTACTGATGCACACAGTCATGCAGTGACTCATGAAAGAACAGGACAAAATCTATCTTTATGACCTAATTAACACATTCCCAGAATCAGGCCCTGCAGTAAGTGTGAGTCTGGTAAAAATTGATTTGTCTGACGAATTTTATTGGTACAAGAGCTTATTGGCAGCTTGATCTGTATGGTTCAGAGACTACACAAACATATTAGTAAGATTGATGTGCATTTATTTCACAAGGAACTTATTACATGTATTGATCCTACATAAGGATCAACTTTTTAGACAATGTAATGTGAATTTTGGATGACGTAACCAAATTAAGCTCTTGATCACCAGTGTAGTACTACTCCAGACAGCCTCGGTCTTGAGACCGACCTCAAGAATGCTTTTTAAATGTCTCTGTCTCGTCTCAGAATTGACCGCATTTTCACTCAGTCTTGTCTCAGACAAAGAGGACTCTGGATTTCAATTCAAGAGTGGTGAAGACCACAACAAAAGCAAAAATGGCAAGTTCAAGGTGTTGACCTGGCCTCAGATCTCAATCCAGTTGAGGCATCTGTGGGATATACTGGACAAACAAGTCCAATCCATGGAAGTCCCAACTTACAAAACTTAAAGGATCTGCTGCTAACGTCTTGGGGCCAGATACCACAGCACACCTTCAGAGGACTAGTGGAGTTGTTGTTCTGGCAGCAAAAGAGGGACCTAGACAATATTAGGCAGGTGGTCATAATGTTGTGGCTCACAGGTGTATATTCTCAGAATATATGAGGTGAAATTGAATGAAAGCAAAATCATTGCAAATGTTAATCAGTAATACGTTGAAACAGGCGAAGCTGAAGGAAGACAGTTTCATCCGACAAACCTCGTGAACCTGGCCGGACTTGACTTCTAACAGCTGAGTGTCTTACTCCAGAGTTCAGCCTGCCATCTTGTGGCGTATTCAGCTGCTTGCATGATGCTTAAAGTGTTACTGCTGTTAATTTAACTGTTAACAGTGAAATTATGCACAATAACTCTGCCATCAAAATGAAACAAAATGTGAATTTACTATGTTAACATCACACTATTTGGATTAATGAACACAGATTTTGCAGTTTTTTTTATCAGTGAGGTTTATTGAATCAGTCATCTATGTAAACAGGCATTTGAGATCACTGAGATCATTTTTAAGACAGACCTGTGTGTACACAAAATACACACAATTCAACTTTTTTTTTTTTTTTTTTTTTTTTTTTTTTACAGTTTTTACTGCAGAGCTTGGAATAAAGGTTACAACTTTAGTGCTTTCCATTGCCTTGGACTGAGCCTTGAGTGCCCAATTTTATCCACCTGGAACTTCACATCTTACAACCTCACTTATTTCATACATATTTCTCACCTTTTTATCTTTTAAAAATATTTCTTTCATGGTTTCAATAATGTAAATGTTTTGCTGTGTTGTTGATAAAGTTATAAAATCATACATTTAAAGAGATTTAAATTTCAAAACTTTGGTAAGCATTATGAGGAACGCTGGAACCTTTAAAACTGGTTTGTTGTTTTGATAAAGATAAGGCGTTAACCATGATCGGATATGACTTGGAGTTATCACCACGTCAGTGGTCCATGAATGCTCCTTATACTGAACAGTTAGTATAAGGAGATACTGAGAGTAGTCCCTCTGGGAACGCTGACCTCACCCTTAATGTTGAGGGATTTATTAAGATATGGCATCTAGTACTGGGCATGGTGGACCCCTCTGGGCTGACCTAATTAACAACAATGGAACTGAACTACTTGAACTTGAATCTAATTATGTCAGCCATGTAGTGTGGGTGTTTTGTGTTTTGTTAGGTAGTTCAATATATATATATATATATGAATATAAACATATCATGTAAAAAAAACAGTGTGTCCGCTCAGTTTGAACATGTGGTCTAGTTAAACTGAGATAACCTGTGAGCTGCCATTTTTATTAGTGGCCTGTAGGACCATGCCACCTGTTCATATAAGATACTGTACTGAATGATATGGACAGAATCAAGAGGCTTTAAGGTGCAGGGAAAGTCATGCATATGTATTCACCATAGTCAAATGCAGACATAAATTTAGACTGCATACAATTAACTGCAAAATGTTACAATACTGACTAGTTGGTTGCACATTTGTGAAGCTGCCCATAGTTATTACATTTATGTAAGGCTGGCAGGGGGCGGGGGGCAATGTTGTGGGAAACATGTGCAGGCAGGAGCAGCTGGACAGGTGGACAGATGAAGCACGGAGGTCTGGAGGGTTTCATGAAAACACACGGCCTGAGTGGAGGAGGGAAACCCTGAGGTTAAGATGAGGATCAAGAGAACAAGAGCATCGCCACAGGCTATTCCTTTTTTAATAGCATGTGAATATTATATGTGTATCATAGCCACAGTGTTGATGTGATCTTTCACTGCTCACTCAGATGGGAAAGAAAACACTTATTCAGTATTTCTTAGTCGAAAAAGAAATGACCTCTCAGATATGAAGTGTGCTTGTGAGTGTTACCATTATAGTGATGGCAATCACGTTTCCATGTAAACAAAAGTAAATTGTCCTTGTCCTTCTTCAAATTGTCAGAGGATGTTGTCAGGATCAGAGAGCAGGAAATGTGCTGTTTTTATCACCTTGCCTTTTGTAGAGGAGCTCTATATGTGTGTGCGTTTGTGTGTGTGTGTGTTCGCATTGGGCAGGGGCTACATGCTGGCTCAAGCGCCATGGCAACCACGGCATCCCCTCCACCCCCACCTTTCCCTGCTGCATGTGTGAGATCCAGCAGGACGAGCGTTCACGTTGCTGCCGACCGCTCGCATTATTCACTCCTGTTGACTCCACACACACTCACGGTATATGCACTGGAGCTGGAGGACAGGTGGTGCTGTAGGTGTGTGTGTGTTGTGTGTGTTTGTGTGTGCTTGCAGTCTGCAGCCTTGACGCGTGTATTTTACTGAATGGTATTGGTGCCACGTGCTGAGGGACGCTGTGCATTTGACAGGGATGGATGACAGGGGGCAGAGTTACAGTTATACAACCATTTGTGTTATCTGATATTAACGACAGAAAGAGGGCATTGAGGGCATAAATACAATTTTTTTTCATTTCATATTTATAGTGACAAATCATAACAGAAGTCTATCTATCTATCTAATGACACTTTCCATATAGAGCGGGTCTAGTCTGTACTCTTTATAATATTATTTAAAAAGACCCAATAATTCCACCATGGTGGTGGTGGTGAGGCAGAAACCTCGAGCAGAACCAAGCTCATTGGTGGACGGCCATCTGCCATGACCAACTGAGTTAAAGAGGAAGTTAAGAATGAGGTCTTGATTGGTTATCTCTGTTATGAACATCAACATGCCACCTCAATAAAACGATTCTTGTTTTCCGTCTTTCTTATGTTCTTATTTGCCGTGATCCGGTCAGCGTCCAAACCTGTCCATGCTGCTCTGGGTTGCTTACTGTCTCAGCCTGCATGTGGTGGGGTACATCATGGAAAGGTTGCTGGTCTATTGCAGGGCTACCATTCACAGCATCTATCTGTATATGTCTTTTTGTGTTTGATGAACATCAGTTTGTTACATGAAATGTTGATGATTTGTTTTGTGAAAAGCTTTTCATTATTATTATTATTTTCTTTCTTGTTCCTTTCCCACGGTATGATCTCTCTATAATCATATTTTATTCTGTTTCACATCTTTTAAGCGATTTGTAAAGCGAGCTTGATTTGTCACCGTGGGTCAAATCACTCCCAGAGGCGATTTGTTTTACCAGAAATGTCGCGCTTTTCTCTCTTGGTTGATCTGTCTGTTGAAGTGTTTTCTTCTCTCTCTAAACTCTCTTTGAGTTATGTGTCATTGACAATAACATGCGGCACAATGAAGCATTGAAAACCCAAGGATAGTGTAGTCTTAAGGAAACTACTGAGACTCGCCCTGTTCTTGGAAGCAACTGCAGAAACATCTGACTGTCAGCCAGGACAGCAGAGCGAGCTCTCACGTGTTGCTGTGTGGATAATCACATAAAAGACAACCCTAACACTCTGAACTTCCTGCCTCCCTCTCTCCTTTTTTTTCTCTTCTTCACACCAACCAACAAAATCAATAAAGCAGCAGTTAATAATAACTTCATGTCCCGCTGCGATTGTTCTCCAACTGACCTGAAAAGACGTCTTGTCCGAAGAAAGGTCTCCACTTGTTTGCTGGGTGGGGACAGCTCTTTTTTATTATTCCTCATGTCCATTTTTAGGTTCAGTTTGATAAGAAGCGATTTAGAAATGTGTCAGCAGATGGACAGGGCAGGTCATTTTTGTGTTGAATAGACACGGTAAAAGAGTGGTTGACCTCTAACCAAAATAGAACCTTATAAAATCATCAATTTTCTTCAGTCTGACACTAAATTTTTTTTATTTTAGAACACAACAATCAGATTCTCCCAAGCAGCAGCATCTCTTCCTCTGAACTATTTCTTCCTCTCTTTGTGAATCTGACATGGAATTCTGCTTTTAGAAATGACTGCCTCCATTACCGTAGAAGCTTTTCACCTGAGCACTTATACAAATTATTAGGACAAGTCTTTGTACAGAGGAGGTCATTTGTCTTTTTCAAACGTGTGCCTAAATTTAGCCAACTGGGTCTCGCCTTCCAGAAAACAGCTGCATTCAACTACGGCTTCTTTTTGCATGTGAGAGCCAGCCGACAAACCAAACAACCAAACAAAAGACGATTGTATTTTCAGGTGAGTGTGGACAATCTCTCAGCAGACACAGTCCTGCCATAAGGAATGTGTCTGCTGCTTTACGATTTAGGTCAGAGTCTGGGAGTAAAGTCCACTCAGGTGTGCTTACCCATCATTCCATCTGGCCTTTTGACCCTTAAGTTAAATGAACCAGGTCATGTGAGCCTATGAATGAATAAGTATATAGTGTAATATTATTATGCAGGTTTTTGTCACACTATAAATGCGAGGAAATGAAACCAGCTCGATGTTTACGATCAGCAGACTGTGTCGTGCTCATGTGTGAGGTACCTCACCATTCAGTGGGTGTGTGGCTGTTAGCCATGCAGTCGGTGACTGTTGGGGTAATCCCGCGGAATTACAGTAAAGGAGAGGAAGGTGAGCGTTGGGATTACCACTGGGATTAAGACATGAGGTGTTGGCCCCAGCAGATGCTGCCAGCTACAGTGTGGGAATCAGTTCAAGACTCAACACACTACAACTAAAAGTAAAAAAATTAAATGTCCCTAAATGAAAAATGTCAAATATGACGGCTGCCATATGAAACCAGACTGATTGGGATCTACAAATGTATTCTTATATGTTTATTTTGGCATATTCTGAGCTGTGTGTGTTGCAGAGTCAACTATGAATTGTGGTAAACGCGGTGCCCTCTGAGCAGAAAACAACAGCTTTTGGTTGAGGTGTGGGCCAAATAAAAATGGATTTCCTGCCAAAGCCAGTTGTTGTGCAGCTAAATGTGATGTGACAAAAGGGAAGTATGTCTGCTGCATGTCTGAAGTCATGTGATACAGTACACATACTTTTTCCAATAATCAGAATGCTTAAATCATACCTTGAGGATACAGCCCAAGCCCTGCACCAATCACCCCAATGTCACCATCTAGTGGAAATAATCTGACTGAATGAAAATGCAATCAAACAGCACACATTTGAATGTTTGAGGACAACTGCCAAACACAGTGAGGTAAGGATGTAATATCTCTTCAGCTGTCACACCTTTTTGCCTGTTCTGTGAACATGTCGGGCACATAGAGCTGCTAGCAGCATAAAATACTTTATGTTTCGTTTGAAGTCAAATAAACTTATGATCAGGTTAGTTACATTATATAACTGTTCAGATTTAGGCTTAGGGTTAGAGTTAGGAAGAGGGAATGAGCCTGTCCCCTGAAGGGAACAGGAGGTGCATGGTCCATCCCCCAGTAGATCCTACCACCCTGATCCCAGTTCTGGTTCCGTCTCTGTCAGACAGTCCACTCTCCGTTAAATGGCATGATTGCCAAACTTTCCAAAAAGCAATAAAAATCTTGGAGCCTTTCCTTGCTTTCCAAAAAATATTTTATCAAACAATTCCACACTTTCAATATATAAAATCCAACAAAGAATAGAACAAAATCCACAAAATTAATAAAACAAAATAGTGTGCCTATTAGCAACGTTTCGACCCTTGCATGGGTTAGGCTTAGGGTTAGGGTTTGGCATGAGCAGCTTCTGTTGAGGGTATTTCAACTGTTGTGAATTATTTTGTATGAAATATCTTTTGTTATATCCTTAATGCTAATTTAATTGTTATAATTGATAAATGATAATTGTGTTAATATAGTTCCCTGCTAATTAGTGTAAAAACAAACAAACAGTGGAACTCTGTAGTCTACACTATATATGTCTATATGAATTCAGCGTGACAGTTATGATGGTAACCTGGTAACTAGAACAGAAAAAAAACATAAGACGCTCTGAATAATAACCAGATGCTGCTGGAACAGAAAGGCGCTGTCCATTGTTAATAAGACTGAACATCCCGTCCACTCTATGTTTGAAATAATGTCTCCTGGATGACACTATTGACGAGCTTTTGGTAAATAAAGATATACAGGGAGTCCTTTGCACCATGTATAATCAATGTAATTAACAAACAGCACATCAACAATGGGACATTTACACTCTTCAGTTTTATTATGACGCTGAACAGTTCAGTTAACCCGATGAGCAGGAAATCTATAATTATGGATGACGACAACACGCTGGTTGTTTTCCCTTCTTCTTTTCTTAGCAGTGCAGAGGTGTTCACGTGCGGTGGGTGCAACTGCCACCTCCACATTTATGCTATGTACAGCGAGCGAGAAAGGATCCTCCGTCACATCCTTATAAATTCCTGCTGTAAAGCTGATGTCTAATTTAAGTCACAATCTGTGGGTGTCATTTCATCTTAGGCTCAACTGCGCAACGGAAGCAAAATGATTCATTATTGTCACCTCATGTGTGACACACTTTACTGACGGGCATGAAGCAGTCTAGCATTTCTATTTCCGTGTGACATCTGTGTCAAGAAATTACAAAAAACCCCCCCAAAAAAAACGAATAAATTCTCAAAATGTGGGTCGCTCAAGCCTATTTCACAAAGTAATGAACTCCAGAAGAAATCAATGCAAGTCTTATGTGTGTACATGAAAAATGGATTGTGCTGTAACACGTCAAGCACTCACTGTTGCTCCATTAAGTGTGAATTTGCATATATACTGTATGTAGGCGTGTGCATTGGTGGTTATATTACCCCGTGCCTTATCAAGAGATTCACCTGTTCGTGATGCCCTTTAGTTTTACACGCACACACACACAAAAACACACACACTTCCTGCAGGGTGTGTCGAACAGATACTTTAGGGAAATGAGTCACAGAGGCCGCTTGTCCTTATACAACTTTCCAATTATGAAAATTCCCAAGAGGGAAGCTTTTATAGGAGCTGCTTTTATAAGAATCTGCTCTGCTCATATTCTGATGAGCTGCAGGTCCATCTGGTGAGACATGTAACATTTTTATATGAATATACTGAAACCTGAAACTCAAACAGGATGTATTTTCTCACATATCTCCAGTATCATGCAGATATTTTTTTACTTTTATTTATCCAGGTCTTTTATTTACATAGGACAGCAGATGATACTTCAGGGAAATGAGTCATTGAGGCCGGTGTCATCCTTATACAAGTTTCTGATTATGAAATGTCCCAAGAGGGATGTTTTTGTACTCAGACTCTGCCCTCATTTATGGCTGCAGATCTAGTGATACATGTAACACTTTTAGATGTGTGACCAGGACAAAGTAGTGTGACTAATGAGCTTCAAAGCTGGACAAAAGGTTCCTCACAAATAATGGTACAGAATGCAGAGACGTGGATTTTTGACTCTGGATGGAAATTTTTATTGTACACTAGTTGTCTAAAAAACACAATTGTAAGAGTTTAAGACAATGTATTAATGATAACAATAAAAGCATAAACAAACGTACCAAATCTGGAAGCCAACCTGCCAAGGATGCTGAAAAAAAAGATCAAAATCTGCAGCAAAAAAAAAACACTTAAGATGTGGGAAACAGATGGCAAGAAGGGTTACCTGAGCGCTACAAGGATACTGACACACGACCACACACTGGCCGTCACCTAAACGCTGTAAGAGCACAGAAAAGCCACAAAAGTAAAACAGCACATAGTTAAAATAGCACTCCATGACATGCAGTGACGGGGTGAGGGGCACGTACACTACACCCCCTGTCTGTCTGGAATGAACAGTAAGAAAAATATGTGGGCTGAGGGTGAATTACAATAGAGAAGCACGAAAACATTAGCCGCTGGCACCAACATTTCTAGAGATTTTTTGGGGGGGGGCTTTTTTAAGCTTTTATTGTATAGATGCAGCTGAAGAGTGATAGGAATGTGGAGAGAGAGATGGGGAATGACATGCAGCAAAGGGCCGCAGGTCAGATTCGAACCCTGGGCCGCTGCGGCAAGGACTGAGCCTTTGTACATGGGGCGGCTGCTCTACCAACTGAGCTAAACAATGCCCCAGGACAAGCCTGAGTTAATGAGTGATACTGATATATATTACCTCTTAATACAGCAATGGTTTCTAGGTATGTGTGTCTGCCAGTGAGGGAGGTAAAAATAGTGGAGCTTCTTAGGAGGGGGACACCTGAGATGGTGGCACCCTAAGCCTTTCACATATGAATACATTTTATTGTCAGTTGTTGTACCCAGGTTTCTTAAATATAAAACTACTGTACTGTCTCAACCTCCCCTCAAATAAAGTCAAGAAGAATGGAACACAATGTTAAAAATTACAAAAATCCAACAACAGCACATTTCCAGAAAGAGTGTCACTGTTACTTTGGATAATCCACAGATCTAACTGTTACAGCTATCATAAGATATCTCCTGATTTCATTCTGCCAAAGAAATAGTTTCCATGAAAACTGCGAGGTCTGCGGATTATCCAAAGTAAGCAGGACTCTGTTGGAAAGAAATAAATACATTTCCCAAAGTGTTGATTGGAGTCAGCAGAGACTTTGATTGAAGATTTGAAGTGCTTTGTCCTCAAAAGGAGGCTGAAAGAATTAAACTATGTGACACCACATGATAACCTCAAAAGGGTCAGAGGTTATACTTGTGTGTCTTAAAGGTCTTTCAAGCAGGATGACCCTTTGATGACTGTAAAGTCACAGCAGCGATTCAAAAGACAAAACAGGAACTGTTCTGGTAATTTTCTGTCTTCTGAGTGATGCTCAAGTGTTTTCAATCTCTGGCCTGTTGTGCAAGAAGATGGATAAATGTGACTTCAAAATAGAATTAAATCATTTGCTGCTTGGCCTGCGTTCAGCAGAGAGCAGAGTGAGGGGAGAATTGTAAAGTGAATTCTTACTTTTGATTAGATTTTAGTGGAGCGCTAATGTTTTTCCAGGAGTCGTTTGAGGAAAGGACTCAGATTGATCATTCTTGTTATTCATGATTATTCATGTCCAGCTTAAATCATCTCCAGATGAGATCAGCTGCCCCCAACGTTACTGGTCCATTTTGGAACAGGCTGACCAATGCATGAGTTGACCATTAGGGCCAACTTAAGCCTGACACAGAGCCATCGTCAACAGGCTTGGATAGAGAAGATCAGTGTCTGACATTCAAGGAAGTCCATGAGAAGATACGGGGACCTGAAAGGAAAATTATTTATAAGGGGAAGTCTTATTTTTAAAGTTGATTTTTTAATTTCTTTTGAACTGGTTTACCCTGTGTGGGTTCTCTCCGAGTACTCCGGCTTCCTCCCACAGTCTTAACAAGACTTAACAGGTTAATTGGTGACTCTAAATTGTCTGTAGGTGTGAATGTGAGTGTGAATGGTTCTTTGTCTCTATGTGCCCTGTGATGAACTGGCGACTTGTCCAGGGTGTACCCTGCATCTCGCCCTAAGTCAGCTGGGATGAACTCCAGCTCCACCGTGACCCTGATGTGGATAAGCGGTTACAGATGATGGATGGATGGATGGACTGGTTTACTAGTTTATGTCTGCTTATGATGGTGGTAAAAAGGTTTGTTTCTATCTGTATACAGCCACAGCAAATTACTCATATTTCCGTTTTATTCTTGTTATTTCATATTTAATCCCATAAATTCCCATGAGTTCCCAGGATTGTAAAACTGTCAAAGAAGTCATTTAACGCTCAGAATTCATCCAAACTGCACTTAACTGTAAACTTGATGACAAACAAACGAGAGAATAAGTTTTTCCAAAGATTAAATACTTTACTTCTTTTTTGTTTTTCAAGATGTTCCTGTACAATGTACGCATCTGAATGAATCCGAACCTACTTCCAGTTCATTCACATAATTAGCATTTGTTTCTATCTGTGAGTAGCCCCTCTATTTACACAGTGCCTCGCCTTGTAGCATCTATCAACAACCCACCTAAAAATGCTGTATTGGGCATAGTGACATCTTAGTCACCAGTAACCAGGACACAGGTCTTGCGACTAGACTGCCTAATTCTGGAAGGTGGATTTGGAGGCACTAAACAAACCCCAGATCAGGACACCATTTACTAATTGAATGTCTTTAACACTGAGGAGGATATTGATTGCCATGGATGAAATAAGTTACACTGCAAGGTTTTCGTGGTCACGCTGTGTAGAGTGAGGTGTTGAGTGCTTTTCTTAAACAGGAACAGAGCTCTGTTGGCTTTGTATGCTAATATATCTAAACATCTAAGTATGTCCTCAGGGCTTATCCCTGTTTGTCACTGGTTAAGTCTGCCTCTGGGAGCAGCATCCAGCCTCCAGTTATTGTGAAATGATCCAGTCTCGTGGGCTGGGTCCTGTGAAGATCCCCATGTCTAAATTGGGTCACAGCTACAGTATCTGAATGGCAACACAAACTTTGTTTCAAATCTATAAATGTAGAACCAAGCTTCTTTTTCTGTTTATTTCTGCTCAGTCTGAACCGTGATGTATGAATCCACCTTTTTATTCAACAACCCCAAAAGCAGACATGAAAAACTGCTTATATAAAGCATTACATAAAACAATGAATCAATCCCACAGGCGGAACTATGAGTTAACCTGGGGACAAAGTGCTAATTCATGTCAGACAGAACTCGAGGATCCCTCTGATTTCACCTGGAAGAATCGTACTGTCATGTAACGTCTGAAACCTTGATAAAAAAAACAATAACTATGGACTTGTTTTGATGAAACTCACATCATCCACTCTGCTGACTGAGAGGTTATACAATATCATTGCGTTATATAAGTGAGCCACATAACTGGCCAATGGGAGCCCGCCTCGTGCGTCACGTGACGCGTTGCGTTTGCTTCGGTGAATCGTCGGTGAATCCAAAGAAGCAACAACCTCTAGCTGCCGAGGCTAGCTGGCTAGAGACCAAGATGCTGTACCCCGGCGACTGCTTTATTTTTATCGCGGTTTTCTCGTCTTATAAGAAGAGGACATGACATCCGAATTCTGGAAATATACGGGTTCGGGGATATCGGGTTGAAAAGAGTTCGTTTGTTGACTTCGACAAGCGGCAAAGGAGGGGGGCAGTAGCTCGTAGTTAACCCGCTGTAACGTTAGCCTAGCTCTCGGCTTTAAGTGCACCCGGGGTCTCTTACATAAAAACAACGACCGGTCAGCTGTGCTTCACTGGAGGAAAGACGGGCTTTTTGGGTTTGTAGCGAAGATATTACCCAATTTATCCTCGACTTTTATGCACTGTAAACTATTTTAAAACCCGAACTTGGTCTTTGTTTGGGTTTATATAGTATCTTAACGACGAGTTTGCTCGAGCGGCCAAATTGAAATTAAGCTTCTTACTTGCTTAGCACGGAGGGCTTTACCCACTGGCACCGGTCTAAACATAAAGATACCGCAGGATAATTTTGTTGTTTTTTTAAGCGACATCTTTAAAAGTTTCCGTTTGTAGCAGAGAGACGTCAGACCGCCTCCTTGTTGTGAAGGGGGCGACCGCTGACGACGCGTAGTAAACACCGATATTCTTCCTTCCTCCGAGAAGCCAGAGCCGGTGATAGCACGTCCAGCGGGGACTTTATTTGTGGAAAGGCTATAGTTGACACTTTATGGGACTGTGACACGGACCAGCAGTGTTGAACAGACGTCATATTTTGTAGTTGTCGAGGTCGAATGACTCGGAATGAGTCCTAACCTACTTCCAATGGCCAGCAGTGAGAGACGGGCACAATGTTGGTTTGACAACAAGACGTTAAGTTAGCCCAACTTTGGACTATGATTTCTGAACAACGTGGGGAGTTAGGTCTGCGTTTGCCAGACTACAAGTGAACCTCCTCGCCGTCTGTCTGTTTTTTTCCCTTTGGAAGAAGAAGATGGAGACGGGAGTAAGGTCTCACCAGGGCGAGCTGTTCGTCCACCCGCTCTCCAACCCCGGGGCTACGGGCATCTGCCCCGAAATGCTGGAGGTGGCCGAAGAGTGCAGCAGGGCTGGGGACTTTAGCCTGGCTGCGGAGATCTACAGCTCCCAGCTCGCAGACCTCCAGCACCCGGACAGGGGCTTGTGTCTGAGAAAGGCCGACTCTCTGGCTCGCGCTGGGCGGGTATCTGAGGCGCTGGACTCGTACTGCATAGCGGCCAGCCTGGGCAAACTGCGCCCGGAGGAGCTAACCCTCCTGGTGGAAACCATCGCCCGGACTCTCCGCGAGAAAGAGCTGGGCATCCTCGGGCAGGGCAAAAGCAGCAGCGGGGAGGACGGGACTGGAAGTGACGGGGAGTGCTGCGAGGATGAAGAGCTGGACCTGTTTTCCTGTCGCCTCTGCAAGTGTCTGCTCCATGAGCCCACCACCGCGGAGTGTGGACACACTTTCTGCAGACGCTGCTTGGAGGAGGACTCCGTCAGAGACTGTGTACACTGCAAACAGAAGCTGAGCAGAAAAGACGGACTGCCAAACGGCCGGAGATTAAACGTGGTTCTCAGCGGCCTGCTGGATAAACTATTCGCCACTGAGAGCAAAGCGAGGAGATTCTGGGTGGATGGAGAAGTTTTGTGGAAAAACCAGAGCCTGTCTGAAGCCTTGGAGAAGTACAATGCAGCGGTGGATTTAGGTAAGAGAGCTTCATGTGTGTAACTAAAGGTATTTCTGTGTTTAATGTGGCACATTTCATCCAAACTGTGGCGTTTTCTAAAGGTGACCTACTTTTTTCACTCGTTACCCGGTGTCACCGATAGGTGGCGCCACGCGTGCCTATCTCCACTGCACCGAGGTCAGGCATTATATGATGCACCGCACCTCGTTACCTAAGCAGGACACATAATTATCAGCTGTTTTCCCAGAACATACCCACACCGTGGTTTCTGCCTCAGCTCTGCAGGGCTGTGGTCAGCTACCCTCCATAGGTTTTTCATAGAGGAGGGATGCATGTGTAGCCCCCATTCCTTTTGTTACATATCCTACATTTTGCAAATCAGTACAATTATTTGTTTGCATAACACATTCTTACATTCCTCAGCTGTGACAGACTGTTTTGGACTTAAGCCTCAACCCCTCCCCTCGCTGCTGGTGTTTCATAAGCTGGCAGTTTATGATGTGTTGGATAACATTCAGAAAAAAAAGAAGTAATGGAGACAAGCTAACTGTTGCTATTCTGCAGGAGTAAAACTTACTATAACGCTTAAAAGTTTCTCTTTAATGTGCTTCATCTCTGATTTTGTTGCAAACAGCTGTCTTCCCAAAGCCGCTGAGCCAAAATCCAGAAAGTTGTCCTCTGTTGACACGTTATATAAAGGGTATAATTTGCGGTCGGGGGCAAGTCTCATGTTGCACAGATCCTCACAGAAAGTTGAACCTACCCTTTCTCCACCTCTGGCCTACATATCAAAGTCACATAATAAATCAGTTTCCTGTGGTCCTTGAATAGCTTCATGTGCGAAACAAGGGATTGACACCTCCGGCTGTCTCAGGTGTTCATCCACAGCTAAATTAAAGAGATTGACCAAAGCGGAGACGGAAGTGTCAAACGAATGTGCCGCTGCCACTTTTTCTCATTTGGAGCGCTCGCATGGCTTCGTTTCAGACGTCTCTCTCCGTGAATCAATGTTGATTCATGCCTTCTGTTTTGTGGAGGACTTTGGGTGATAGGAAGACAGAGCGCCTTCACAGCTTTGTCACTGCCAGTCAATGTTTTCCCAACAAATGCAGCAGGAGGCCTTCTGGTATCCGTGAAGCAGGATGAGCGTAATGGGCTCATGATGTCAGCGCAAGTACAGCTGTTATCCAACCTGTGCCTTTTAGGCAAATTCTTTTTGCCTCTTTGTGGTTGTTCGTGCGACAGACGTGTCTCATGCACAACATCGGAAGAGATGTAAAGATATGTGGTTTGATCTGTGTTTGTGTGAGAGAGCAAAATAAAGTAAAGTACCGGGGGCGAGTTTGCAGTATGTTTTGCGAGTTATGACAACTAAAACACACACCCTAAGTTTTTTTTAATAGTTTAATTTCATTTAAAGGGGTAAAAGCTAACACAGTTATTATATTAAGGAAAAATAAAACCAAATAAAGTTTCTCCTTCTGGATCTTCCATATCTTCTTGCCTGTCATCTTATGTAAGTGTATGTTGCAGAGAAGCTATGAGGATGTAGGTCATCCACCTTCTCTGTTAAAGCAAAACCCCGCCGGAGCAACTGCATTCCCCCTTTACTATCTCCGTCTTCAAGGAGCGCCACAGTCGATGAGTCAGCCGCCCCTCGCCCAAGAGATCAGCTCACCGATGTGCAGCCGAGACACTCGGGGGCGGACCTGAACAATGCCCACCTATCGGGATTTGCTGAGCGTTTCGAGTGTTGACAAAACAGTGCCGGTGTTACTTTACCGCGTCGCTCATGAAAGCCAGGAATACATCTCCCTCTCATAACTGCATAACTGTTTTGCATCAGCTCACAGGCCCCCCAGTGTTTTTGTAAAAGGGGATGTGGAGTCACAGTGCTGCCTCGATCAAAGTAATCCTCTATGTGGAACAGGTTTTTGATAAAATCTTTACCATGTATTAGATTACGGCTTATTGAAGCGAGATATGGCTCTGGGTGTGCACCAATATGTTTTATAAGTCTTAGTGAATATCTGACAGTATCCCACTCAAAAAGCTTTGTATAGATTCAGCCAATTAAAAAAACAAAACCCAGTAAATATGCAGCAATCATCATTGTGAACTAATAAGGCTAGACGACATACCAGGGCATTGCAGTCGCATATCTTCAGTTGTTTGTCTCACGCAAAGCTGCAGTCATTCTTTACAGGTGTTAATGGTCTTTGTTCGCTTTATAGACTCTGCTTAATGTAATGTAAGAACAGGTGCTGCTGTCTGAGTTTAGAGCGGTATGAAACTTTGTGTCTTGTCAGCAGACTGGCTAGAAGGGTTACAGCGTTCAAATGTCAGTATTAAATAAATGAATAAATAAATATGCCTATGGAAATGTAAACTAAATAAATGAGGCTATAAGTATAAATGTAAGTTAGGTAAGCCACCCTGTTGGCTGTCAGCTGAATGCCTCTGTGGTTGTTGTAGTTATTATTGGATACAGGAAGATACTTAGCTGTCCTTATGAATTCCCCTTTGTTTTTTTCATTCACGTTACAGTGTTAAAAAACGTGTCTGTATTAAACTGCCTGACCTGAGCCTCTGAGGTTGTGTTCAGTCTTGGTGCGCTATGAACACTCTCTTCATATAAATAACATAATATAATATAATATAATATAATAAAATACAGAAGAGCTCATAAATAAATGTAGAATTATGAAATAAAGGTTATTTTAAATAAAGTATTTCTTAAAATAAAAGCAATTGACCCATATTAACATTTATTTATAATTTAATTTCCTCATTTATTTGTTTCATAGCCGTATCTATTTATATATTTAATATTGACTAAAATAGCATTCTAAACAAACAAATTTGTCTTCAGGAGTCTGATGTTGATGTAGTGCTTATAAAAGAACAAACAGTAACTTGAGTGATGGTAGCCTGTATTCTCCAGGCCTAATGTTCCAAAAGTTTATTCCTGCTGTGTCACATAAAGGCTGCTCAAAGTGTGTATCTTGTGTGCCGGTCCTGCTGATGGTGTCGGTGCTCAAGTCTCTTCAGCTTCTGTTCAGGTGTCTGCTTGACATGATGTTATCAGACTGGAGCTTCTTGGTTCTAGGGAAGAAAAGAATGATGGTAGTCAGGATTCGAAAAAAAGTTGACACCAAGTACATAAAGTACTTGTTTATACAGTAATTAGTTAGGTGTGTCACTTGAGAAAAACCTGTTTGTTAATGTGGCCATGAAGTGACTGTTATGTGACTGTTAAGTGAATGTGCCCTCGGACAAAAACATGTGCCCTCGGTCACTTACTTATTAACACTACATAAGTTAGACAGCATTGTCGCGCATAAAATAGGTCTCATGTCACATGTTATATGGTTGCCCTACTTCTATTAGACCTAGAAAAAACAGTCCATCCCCCCAAGGCCTATCCACTGACCTCATGGTGTCTGCCTTTGTGTTTCCCTGTGGTGTACAGTGCCCTCTTCAGGCAGACTGCTGTATCAGCGGGCTGAGTTGCACATGGAGATGAGGAACTTCAGTCAGGCAGTGCAGGACGCCAACAGCCTCTGTAGGATCAAACCTCTCTGGACGAAGGTGAGACACGAGTTTGTGCTGGATCTGCAGGGCTCGGCTCGTCACAAATGATTTTCATCTCACTTGGAAATGACGTCAAGTGATGAAAATGATGTAAAATGCAAAACATGCTGATAAATGAGTGGTGTACAGATACTGATCCATCAGTTGTTGATGAGAACAGATGAAAATACGCTGAAGAGGTTTGAGTTAATCACACTGTTTTTGTTTTCTTTGTTCCAGGCTCACTGTCTGAAAGCCACGGCGCTGAGTAAAGCAGGCCGGAATGACGAGGCCCTGCAGGAATACTTTCTGTGTGTGGCCCTAAAGCCAGACTGGACCAAAGTCAAACTGGAGGCTCAGAAGGTAAGATAAAGAAACCTCCTCTTTGAAATTAAAAAATGCTTCTAACATCTTGTTTTCATGAAATGCTAATGTGCCCGTAAAACCTTTTTAATGGAAATGACGGCAGTCCAAAACCCGCTAAAACCAAACTATTCCCCCACAGTGATGTAACGCAGCCAGAGATCTTAAAGGGAGAGCGAACTCTGTAGAAATGGCCTAGAAAAATCTCTGGTTGAAAAATGGCTTTACACATTTTTCTAATGCAAAATGCTGAAAATGGAATCTTTTAAAATAATTTCTACCATAAAACCACAAAACACTGCAAAGTGTGGCTGCAGCATCATTTTTCAGTCTCACAACTCATCAGTGTTGATGCCATCGCTCTCAGTTTTCCTGTCGACATAATACAGGGAGGGGAAACTTCCTCTCATCTCTCTGTTTGCATCGTGATTTATTAATCACATGCCTTGTTTTTGTTTTTGTCCTGCAGGTCCTTAGCGAGCTGTTCTCTTCTGTGTTTGAGAACGAGGACCTGCCAACGCCGCTGCACCCACTGCAGGGGGGATTGACCACCCGCCTCATCAAACCCCCCGCTTTGCTCAGGTCCCTGAGGCCGCTCACGCAGAGACCCGGATCCTCCTCACAGGTTACTGCACACAAACAAACACACCGGGGTCAACGGGAAGATCTGTGACATTTCGATTTAAAAAGAAAAACTATAGTACTGAATTGATAAGCATGTGAGCACGTGTTATTGAGCTGCTGACAGGACTATGCTTCACCTGCTGGTATATTAACAGTTATTCACGGTCCTTTACCCCCCCGGTATCTGAACACTTTGTCTTCCTTCCACTGACTCATTTAACGTGTCAGCAGGTTCATATCAGGGAAACTGATTATTGTATCTCAACACATGGACGCACACTAAGTCTCAACAGATAACTGTGTTGATTTGCAGTTTCATTCTTTAAAAAGTCCTGTCATTTACCACAGACTGCTAAAACAGCTGCTGTGCTAACATGCAAATACATAAAGAACATGAATACATCAAAGTCAGTCAAAACAAGTAGAATTAAATACACACAGGGTCTGTTTTAGGTCCAGGAATAATAGAGTGTGTTATATTCCCACCACATTCGTGTTGACATTTTGAATGAAGGTGCACCAGAGCAGCGAGGCTGTCAATATGATCATCCCTTCATAATTGTTCAGCTCACTAATCTCCGTCTCTCTGTCTGTGTCTATCCAGGACTCAGAGTTCAGTGTGACTAAAAGCTTTCCAGTGGACGACTCATCCTCCAGACTGTCTGCTCCCTGTCCTGGTAAATCGGACCACGCCGCAGGGGAGGACAGCACCAAGAGTCTAGCCGGCGTTCTGGCTGCGCTGCCGGCACCCCCTGGTGGCATCAAGAGGAAACACAGCGGAGACGGACCCTCAGCAATCTTCAGCCCTCCTGCCAAACTGCTCAGACCTGGTAAGAGAATTACAAAATAAGATCAGTCACTGTTGACTGGTGACTCAGATGAAAGTACCACAACACAAAGTATATAAAGTATACAAAGTATTCATAACAGTCTAAACCTTTATAATCTCTGCAACTGAACCAGTTAAACAACTTTTCCAGCCAGAGAATAGACGGCTGAAGTTTCATCTGTGCCAATGTCTATGTTTTGGTTCACCATTTCTTATATAGTATCACATAATCAAACTACAATTGTACTTGGAGGGCCATTGCACAACTTTCACAGCTCCTTTTTATATAATGGATAACCTGAACATGCACTGAAACGTGAATCCTGATGTCGTGATGTTTTGTACAGACGAGGCAAGCAGCGTCCAGAAGGCCACGGTGTGTGGAGGGAGGGTGGTTGCTGCTGAGCTGATGGACAGCGGGGACATGGAGTGTTCACTCTGCATGAGGTGACTTCACACAGTCTAACATTCCTGCACAAACACATACTCAAATGTGTTTGCAACAGTTAAGAGCCAAAAATATTGACTTTTTTGTCATCTTTCCTCCAGATTGTTCTATGAGCCGGTGGCCACTCCCTGTGGTCATACTTTCTGCCTCAAATGTCTGGAGCGCTGCCTGGACCACAACCCCAACTGCCCCCTGTGCAAGGAGAATCTGTCCGAGGTACACATATATGTTATTAAGTCAAAATAGGGTTTCACTGCTTCACTTAAAAGGTAATAACATAGTCAGTGATGTGACTTCTGTGTAGTTTGTAGTCTGGCATGCCAAAAAAGTTAATGACAGTGTCCAAGTTGAATCCACACCGTAATCAAGAAAATCCTGACTGATTAAAAGTTATGTTGTTATTTTGTAGCCCCAGTGATAAATGGAATACTTATTGTGTTTATGTGTGTTGTCTTTACAGTATCTGGCTACCAGGGGCTACAACAAGACCCTGCTGATGGAAGAAGTGCTGCAGCGTTACCTAGGAGACGAGCTGACGGAGAGGAAGAAAATCCATGAAGAGGAGATGAAGGAGCTCTCCAAGTCAGTTATTTACCATACATCTGAATACTCTAGTCACAGGATCATGAATATGTGCATATAGAGATGTGATGATGGGAACAGTAAAACTTGAAGTTATGGACATATTCTCCTTACAGAAGGGATGATACAGTCAGAGGCTCATCGAAAATAAGCAAACCTCTGATGAGAGACCTCATTCTTGTTATCAGATACCTGGATTAGGTCTCTGCTGTGAAAAAATAAAGAAAATTAAGTGAATAAATAAGACAAAAATAAAAGAATAAAAATAAGTGAATTATTCTAGGGGATGATGTCATTATAAGTCTGAGCTGTGTGTGTCATTTGGGGGTGAAATGGGTATGTAGGTGTGTGTATCTGTATGTGTATACATGTTTTCTATGTGTTTAGTTCATGTGACAGCTCTGAACGTGAGGGAACACATCATTTATGATGATCAAAGAAATGTTATGATTCCACATTACTGAAGACGACATGACAGGAATCTGTATATATTAGCAATCTCAGAAACACATTTATATTCAGCAGTACACAGTTCTTTATTGAACATAGATGGTATAGTATAGTTATAATATGCAAATGAACGTGGAATAGCAAATAATGTTTATGTTTGCTTTCATTCTGCCCACTTTAATTTGATTTGCTTGTTGATATTGAAAAGTCATCTCTAAACAACAGTCTCTTCACTGTGTGTCCTGTAGCCTGAACCAGGAAGTCCCCATCTTCGTGTGCACCATGGCCTTCCCCACCATCCCCTGCCCGCTGCATGTGTTTGAGCCCCGCTACCGCCTCATGATCCGCCGCTCCATGGAGACGGGCACCAAGCAGTTCGGCATGTGCATAGCAGACGAACTCAAAGGCTTTGCAGACTACGGCTGCATGCTGCAGGTGAGTGTTTATCTAGAACTGGTGCAGAATGTCTTCTTCAGGCCGATTAGATCAAGACACCATTAGTGGACTCGAGGCAGCTACAAGTGCGGATCCCTTTTCATGTTTTCATCGCTGTCTTCCATCAGTCCAACACCTGCTTTAAATGACATTTGGATGTGTGCGATTACTGTGCATGGTCCCTTTTTCCCTCACTGTTACTCAAATAACAGACTTATAAACTGTCTTTCAGGTGCGGGATGTGAAGTTCTTTCCAGATGGCCGTTCGGTGGTCGACACCATCGGCGTGTCGCGGTTCAAGGTCCTCAGCCACGGCCAGAGAGACGGCTACAACACCGCCAAGATCGAGTATCTGGAAGACAAGAAGGTGAGCCATGAGGAAGTCTGTGTGGGTGTGATGTGTGTCACAGCATGCCATTACAGACACTTTCCATCATGCTGCTGCCAAGCAAATGTCACACAAAGTAGAGCTCAGTTTCATTTTTTGCCCCGGGCAGCTCTGTGACAGCTGAGCACTGCGCCACTGGCAGACCCAGTCTTCCCAGAGGCAAACAATCCTTCCTCTACCTGCACCAATAAACTAAAAAAATGAACTCTCTCTGTCTAATCAGGTGGAGGCGGAGGAGCTGGTGGAGCTTCTGAAGATGCACGACTCTGTGTACGAACAGGCCAACAGCTGGTTCACCTCACTGAAAGACAACATGAAGAGCCAGATCCTCAGCCACTTTGGACACCTTCCCAGCAAAGACCCCGACCCTCAGGTACGACAACACAAACTTAGTTCCTCAGCTTCAGAATGAACAGAAACAGGAGTACCTGTTAAGTTGGGGAATTACTCTGCTCTGCCTCACACCCACATAGACAGAAGAACTGCATGTTTTTGTAGTAAATCTCTGTCCGCTTGTTTGCATCTAAAAACAGCCTAATGAGTGAGAGTAGTGAGAGGAAAACTTGCTTTGTATCATATGGGAGAGCAGACTCGTGGGTTGATACCTTGGAACAAGATGAATCTCTGGCTGTCAGAGAAGTCGTCTCTCTAAAGTGTTCGCAAGCAGTCACTTATTTATACGTGCAGCAACATCGCTCTTCTTTTTTAAATCAAGTTCCAAAGTCCAATCCTCTCTTCTTCTTTTTTTTAGCTCTTGTACCCAGGGTCATTAGATTCAGTGCATCTTTGATAATCTGAAGTTTGGATTCAGACCAAATTCGGCATTGCAACAAAATTTTTTTCCCTATTTATTTGAGTGGGGGTAGTGTGTTTGGGTTGCAGGTATTTGGGCTGCTAGGGGTGGCCAAAAAAAGGCTGTAAACATGTTTATTTCATATATTTTAACATGGGGGCTTATGGAGACTGACTTGTTCTGTAGCCAGCCTCAAGTGGCTGTTTGAGGAACTGCAGTTTTTGGTACTTATTCTGAAAGAATAAACATTATTTTGTGCAGCTGATGGTAGCCACACTGAGCCGAGCACTGAAAAGAAACATGTGGTCATAAATGCACACAACCTTTCTGTAGTCCTGTTAAAGGTGTATCTGTCTTCTCTCCTGTAGGCCAGTCCCAGTGGTCCAGCATGGTGCTGGTGGCTGCTCGCTGTCCTTCCGTTGGAGAACCGAGCCCAGCTCACCATCTTGGCCATGACTTCCCTCAAGGACCGCCTCATCGCCATCCGCAGAGTACTCATCTTCGTAACGCGCAAGAGGCCGCGGTGATTGCCCAGCCACTCAAGTGGGAGACGGATCGAAACCGCTCGGGGCTTCTATGCAGTTCAGCAATTGGTTCATTCATTTGTTGGGTCGTTCATTACTCCATCCAGCCACTCGCTGACCGATTCATTGACTCATACATATATAATATATATGTGTGTGTGCGTGTGTTTACTCATCCGTTTACTTGTCCATTCTTACAATAGCTCATTCACTGAGATGCTCATGAACTCTCCTCGCGTCATGCAGCGTTTCTGAGCACCCACGTCAGTTCTGTCGAGAGCGTCAGGTGGGCCGGGGGGCTGGCATAAGGATATTCCTGGTTTTCTTCTCTGTCTGTCCATCCGCCCGCCCCACCTGCATCTCAAATGAATTAAGCTACAGCACATCTCTGAACGAGTGACCTCTCACCTCTCGCTCTCCGCCGGGGCAGAGGTAAAAGCAGTCAGGCCAAGCTGTTTCACTTCCGTTTAGGTCACATCCGAGTATTTTGCCAGACACTCTGTGAGGAAGGAACAAAAAGCTGTTATCACAAAAAGCAGCAGAGTGAGCAGAAAGGTTCAAGAGGAAGTCACTTTTCCTACAGACACTAAGCAGTATTTCATATAAGCTGAAACAGACGTTGGCCTGCCACAGAGCCATGAGGCCAACGTATCTACAACTGTGACAGTACAGGTACAATCACAGCAACACTTCTCTCACTGAAATACGAAGCAAAAACAAAAACACTAGGCGTGACAACAACACACAAAAGTGAATGTACTGGTCTGGCTGTAGTATGCAGATGTTTTTGTTACATTATTTTTTTTTCTCTGCTACATTTACAGAATCCGTTTGGTGCATCGCACATGAGGTCAGATTCCCGCATGTGCACGCACAACAGCTGCTTCACTCTCAATCTTACTTACTGAGCCAAAATTCATGTGCAAAAACCTAGAGCTTTCTATCTGTTGCCTCACCCCGCCGGTGGGCACATACCTCAGACTGTCTTGATAGAAAGTAATGGGCACCGTGAGAGTTGTTGTTGTGTGTGTGGGAGCAAGTGCAACTCCTCAACAACACGCTCCACTTGTATTTCGAAAGGAGATATTTGAGTATAAGTCGGGCTATCTCACGTGTTCTAGTTGCATTTATGAAACTGCAGATGCAGACTCATCCTCCCGGATACAGTCCATCTGGAACTTTGTCCTATTGTAGCATATCTCTGGGACTTCAAAGACTTAGTTACAGGGGTTGATTGTGTATTTTTATTTTATTTTATTTTTTGTTTCTGTCTCTGCTATGCCCTTAAGTGTATGTGTATGGTGAAATCTTAAGTTGGGTGATTTATATGTATATCAGTGTAACTCGGAGGCCTTTGTAATGATTTATTTAAAGAACGTTTCACCATCTCTCTCTCTTCTTTCTTTCGTTCACTCTCTCTGTCTTTCTCAGTACATTTACATGCACACTAATGCAATTACAGTGCTTAAAGTTGCTCCTTGGTGTTTTCCAACACCCAACAATAGAAAAATTTAAGTTTATGGTCAACGTTTCTCAAGAAAACCACACTGTGTTTATCCTTGAGCTCTTCCTCATGCAACATTTGCAATCAGGGTATATTTTTGAACCTGCATTGTCACCTTTACTGGTGCGATGCCGTGTCTCTTGGTATTCAGTTGTTGCTCCATTGAAAAGGTTGAAACTGTCAGCAGGAATGTGTCACACTTCCTTAGAGCTAGTAGAGGTCTACAGGACACTAAAATTGGTTTGATACAATAAAAACCCAAATTTACATGATGATTATGTTAAAGGTCTCGCGTGGAATTTTTGACCACTAGTAGCGCTGTAGAGCAATGTGATGTGGGCTCCTGCTGACGGTTTCAAGTTCAACTGATCAACGGCTGGTTGCGGTAACACGTTAAAAAAAAACACGTAGCCGGCAAATTTCAGGGAAGATGTAATGTAAATATGGATATTAACAATGCAGGTTTGAAAATATTCAGCTTTGCTAATGTTTTCTTGAGGAATCTATTTTGTTTCGACGAGAAACTTTGAAGGTAAACTCAAGTATGTTTTGTTTACAATAGAACTCAGCAGTATCTTCAGTGGCGAAGGAAGCGATGGTTTGAAATGAACTCTGCAAGCCATCGATCATTACAAGTGGCGTTCTGCTCAACTTTAAGCTCGTCGGGTTGTTTTCACATGACAGCTGTTGTTGTACTTGTATTCTCAGTGTGTTTGTGTGTGTGTAAATGCACTGTTTTGGCTGTAAAATTCTGTCCTTCCAAATGTTTGTGACTCCACTGCAGTTTCTTGCTCCCTTTGAGGGGGCGGGGTTCACAACATGCTGCATTTCCCTGGTATATTTGTAAAGGGAGATCTTATACCTATTTTTTATTGCAAATAAAGAAAAAAAAAACACCTTCAGTTCTGTCTCTGCCTCGTGTTTTATAGCAGCTGTTTCATATTATAGCTGTTCCATAAGGGAAAAGACAAATATACAGTTTTTGATGAGTCATTGTGAGTCTAAAGTGAATTACATAAAAGTTCCCATACAGCATCTACCTTCTGTCTATCTGACTCATGTTCACAGCTGTATATTATTAAGTGGATGCTTGTGAACTCTCAAGCAGGTACAAGCAAGTTTCTTAAACTGACATACTGATAGCTTAGCATGCTACTCATCAATATCTTGTTATGAACTGATCCAGTGGAGAATAAGACCTTGCCACTGACCAGAGGTGTGGAATCAAGTGGCATGACTTGGACACGATTCAGACTCACAAGTTTGAAGGTTTTGGGCTGGACAAAATCAAAAAAGACTTGCAACTTGACTTGGACTTAACACCAGTGACTTGCAACTTCAAGATGACTTGATACATTCCCATCAGGCCAAAAATTAAAAAGCGTGCCATGAATCTGTTCATTTCCTGAATCAACTAATGTTAACCAAGCGGCAGCCTCTGTGGTTGTGAAGTGAAGCCTATGCTTAGTGCCCAAAACTGCAGTTCCTCAACAGCCACTTGAGGCTGGCTACAGTAAGTGAGTCCATAAGTCCCCATGTTAAAATGTCAAACTTCACAGCAGAAATAAACATGTTTACAGCCTGGTACAAAAAACAGTTTTGGTCTCTATAGCTAATTTCCCCGTTCATGACAACTGTATGGAGGGTGAATTTTTATAATATTCACCAGTTCAAATTATATTAAGGCTTAAAGTTATGCAGAAATAATGGCCACTTTGAATGACAAGTAGGTGCTGTGGCATCACTCAGACCTCCTGGATTAGCTGGGAGGCGGCAGAGGCAAGACTACCAAGATGGTAGACATTAGACATTATGACTTTTCCAGGACTCGGGTTTGGAGTACAAAGAATTCCGATTTCTGACTTGGTCCCATCTCTGCCACTGTCAGTCAAAGGAATGTAACTTGCTCAAGAGCACCCTGGCAGCTCTGGGAGCCTTATTAGCCTTACTTCTTTCAGAATGAAAGCATCCTCCCTCTTGATGCAAAGTGCAAGGAGCAAAAAGGTTTTATATAGCTGGTTGATGAGGTACAGGTGTGGTAATTATGGTCCTTTAATAAGACAGCTTTGGCAATGATATTGATCATTGAATGATATTGATTAACTTTAGTGTTTATTCTTTTTTTAAAATCAAATACATCATTGACGTTAGAAAATAAACTCATCACAGATCCAGCCTCCTGTCAAATGAAAGTGTTTCCTGGTAAGTGATTTAAAAGCACTTTATTAAAACGATGCTTTCTTTTATGATTGTAGGATTGTCTTTTCTTGAAGTGACTTCTGAGGAGCTGGTGGATATTCACTTCATGCAATCAGTCTATGGTAGGTCTACTAGACACCGCAGAGCATCTCTTCCACGGTAGACATCAGCTGTATTCTGTGGGGTGAAAGACAGCAGCATAGTGGAAGAGGGCTTGCAACGTTCAAAGCGTCCTAACCTCAGGCTGGTTACGAACCTCCAAAAATATCCAACTCAAAGATCCGACAAGAGAACCTGCCAGCAGGCGCAGCTGAGCATCAGGTACGTTGATAAAATTTAAAAACGGGCTCAGCTCGTCACTTGTTCTACCACTCCCATATTTAAAAGGGTTCTTCTGTGTTGTGTCACAGATGGGCCTGTACTGATTTGGAGGAGAGCGCCCCTGATGCCTCAGTTTCCACTCCTGCGAGGCCTGTGATACGGACGTCAATGAAAAATTTGCGTCCACCATCAAGGTAGGCTTTGTTTGCCATATTTTGAATATAAATGTTAAATATGTGAAGAGATTTTGTATAAAACTTCTTTGTGCAGCTTTAGCCATTGCATATTTTATCTGTACATGCATTTTTCTAGTGAAACATTCTGTATTAACACAGCGGTAAGACAAAGGACCTGCAGGACTCAGACCATTTACCCAGAAGTGCTGCTCGAACAACAATCCTTTGGCAGGAACAGATGGAGGACATTTCCACCAATGAATGCACGCAGACTACTACAATGGGTCTTCACTCTCTGTTCCTCCAGTTTTCACCATTTCTAACAACTTGTAAAGCAAGATGTGACATTTTATTTATCCTCCCTGCTTTTCTGGTAGGTAGTCAGCACTAATGTAGATGAAAATTCCTCAGCAGCCAATCCTTTGGCAGAAATCCAACCAGTCTCAGACATAGAAAACTATTTTCAATCTCTAACTCCTCCATCCTCCTGCTTGAAGTCAAATGAAATCACCTTTTCATCATTCTGTGTCATTTCACGATCCAAACTTGGATGTAATAAAACTGCTTAATGTGTTGACATAAATGTTCAACAGGGCAGAGGAAATGTGAGGGGGCAAGTTGATCCAGTCAGAGCATTCAGAGCACATCAGAACACTGTTCAGTGACTGCTTTAACAATCTGGAAATGAGACAGTTACATTGTTCCTCCTCCCAGAAACTATCCCTCAATTTTATGAAGATGTGATGCAGATACTTAGTTTTGGCTGACACCGTCAGAAAAGAGGCTAGACGCAACAACATGTTACAGGTAGAGCTGATCACCAAAAATGTACAAAATCACATTTCTGTGATGCTATCCTGCAAGCTTATGAAGGTTTACTATAGCATCTGGTACAATCAAACATCGTGTTGGATGCTAGGTTAGAATTAGGCGGTCAGGTGGTAGGTAAGGTAGGTAAACTGTACTATGTAATGAGCCCTATGAAGAAAACTGCATCTTTACATTGTAGATGATGAGCACAATCTCCTCTGCTCTTCCATCAGCTTGGCACATATCATTGATCCTCAACTCACCAATAACAAGCCGTAGCATGAGGGAGAGTTGTAACATCTTGCCGGTCTGAATGATAAAATCCCAGTGACCTTTAGTGTAGTCTATAGATCTATAAGAACAGAGTGCCAATCCCACTCAAGTCAAGATCGTCCTTCCTGATAACTTTAATTCCATTTCTCTTTATTCCAAAACCTACTACGGCATTGAATATCAAAGCTTTTCCATCTGTCTGTCATTGCTGTTACAAAAGCTACGAGAAGTCGTCCTTACACCAATGCAAAGGTCACTGCTATTTGTAACAACCCTGACTGTATTCAACAAGAGCTCAGGCCCGTAGAGCAGGGATTAGAACCTTCTCTCTATGCAAGGCAGTAAAATTCTGTTTTTAAAGATCCTGATTACAACTTAAAATTCATCAACTCCCTGTCTTTCACCACTACCATGTTTTTGTCAGGTACCCTTAAAGGGAAGCTGGGAAGCTACCCACCCTTGATATCCACCCTTGACACCCTACCCGCCCTAGGCCATTGATCAGGAAAGTAGAAGTACATCATGGACTATCGGGTGGATCAGAGTATCCAGATGCTGACTAAATCAAGGTGAACACTGCAAAAAAAGGTGTCTAAACTGTCAACAGCTAAGTAATCTTCTTCGTCAGTATAAAGTAGTGTATCTCCTGATGGATCATTATCAACCCATTCAATACTGCTTATGCCAGTCTCAAGTTGCATTGGGACTTTTATGTGGACAGTGCCAGCATTCAAACACATGCGGCTGTGATCCAAGTTGCAGGTACCAAACCAGAGACCAAAAAGTAGTCTCGCGTGTCTGGGTATCACCCAGACCAAGAATGGTGTGAGTCAACTTTGACAGCGTCAGGGAGCTGGTGGAGGGTTACCTTACAAACTCTTGTACATGGTTGAGCCTTCAGCACACCATCAGGTCATTAGATGGGCTTTCGGTCTTTCTGTGGAAAAACGATATGACATGAGACGTTTCTTTAGCGACTGGATAACGCTGCATTTCAAATATTTCCATAGACTAGAGGGAAGAAATGTCACGCCTTGCTGCCATGAAGGAAATTAATCTTTGATCCCAGGATTACAATCCCTTCAGGTGCAGGACAAAAACCTAGTGTGCTTGGAAATTGAACATGTGGTGGATTCTGTACAAGAACAGTGAGGATTTTCTTTTCAATCTATGTATGCTGAAAGATTAATAAAAAGATAAAAATGTATTGACTGGTTGCGTGACTACTTTGACAACACAGATCTCCTTCCTCCAGAACAAACATTTTTTGTTTTATGAAGCCTCTACCACCCTCAAGTCATCAATTTTTACAGAATCAGAAGTTTCAAATGTAAAGACAACACATTCCTACTACATACTTTCTCTGTATAAATACAATGATTCATAGACACTGCAGGGCAAAACGAGCGAGGTGAAAAAAGTAAGAACATTTGTAAAGAGCAGGTCCCATGGTTAAAACATATCGAGCTTTGTTTTTTTCAGTTTATTTTTCCACAAAGTAAGATAAAGCAAGGTCATTCTATCACTTCATCAAAGACAACAGCTGTTCTAAAGATGGCAGAAATGACTTGACTGATTACTGTGGTACAATATTTGGACAGAACTATGCTCCAAAACTATAAAATGCTTGAGGAGTAATAAGCAAAAGGAAAGTCAAAAGCTGTCCTCAGTTAGAGTCCATCGGAACCAGAATGGAACCATAATGGGCATAGATGATCAGAGTGATTGGAAGTCTGAATCTCATTTCAAATCTTAAATTCCCGTTGGAAACAGGATAAAGAGCTATCTCTGCTCGGATTGAGATTGAAGATCCGTCGTTAAATCCGTCATGGCTGATGCTCAAAGGTAAATCTTTAAGAAACTTAAACTTGGGCTTGGACTGACACAGGGCCAGATGTTCCACGTAAAACCCTATGTCGGTCATTGGATCCATGATGGAGGGAATGCTCTAGCATCGATGCACATTCTATTCTATATTTTTCAAATCTGAGGCCTTGACCCAGCTGTTGAATTTCTCTGGTTAGTTTTTCCAGTATACCAAAACCTGTTTTTCACCCCAAACAGTATTTTTGTTTCAATATTTCTTTCACATAATACATCCTGTCTTTCGACATGTTTACTTTTTGCAACTCTGACTCATGAAAGGAGCCCTCAATAGGCTCTCCATCGTAATCCCAGACTCCCTACACAGGGGGAGCACAAGGAATGCTGTTACCCACGTAAACACTCTGTTATCAAACGCTCTTCTCAGCTTGGATAATCTGTCGAGATAGCCCTTTAACTTCATCTTTAATGTTCCCCGGTGTTGTACCGTACAGATTTTAAAACATTCTCAGCGGTCAGTCACCTGCATAGGTGTAATTTTTTCGTTTTTTTCGTTTGTAGTTTTTCGCAGAATCTTGTAAAATCTCAAGGTTTCATGTTGTCAGCCGTAGAATATCTCCACATTCTAGTTTTTAATGCAGGTCACTGGCTGTGGCAAAATGTAAGATACCGTATTTCTTCATCAAAGCATCAAAACTCTTGTTAACAAACTCGTCATCCGTTTGTAGTATTTCTCGGGGCTGACTGTCTTTGAAGACCGATTGAAAACCCACCTCGTTGTTTATCTCTTCTAGACACATACATGAGCCTTTTTTGAAAATACGCCAATGACCGTTAATATTTAAACCTGTTGTTACTTTCTGCCATGGCTTGCATGTCACAAAGGTCGGCTTGAAATTGGTTTAGAAGTCTAGGGACGAAAACTCCTGGTGAAATGTGTTTCGGCGGGTTTATGTGCAGTGTAGGGATCCTACTCTGCTTGAAAAATGTGAAGTCTGACTGTCTTCACCCTGACTCTGAGTCGTTCTACTCCTTCAAAGCTACCAGGATGGACGTTTTCGACAAACTTTCAGGGTTTCCTGAAAAAAAAAACACCAATCGGGACTGCGTCTTTATTTCTTTTGTTTTTGGTCTATTGATACTGACAAGCATTGCAGCAGCATTTTCTACATTATAAATGGTTTAACAGTGTAACATACTTGTTTTTAAATGTTAAAAAAAGATATATGACATATTATACAAAATGTTTAATATACACACATACATACATTATTTAAATAAAGTTGCAAAGATATATTGTCTTCATAAATTGGATAAGAAAAAGGAAAAAAACTGAAGTTTGATCTAAAACAGAGTGATAGGTTTGTCACACAGTGCGGTGTACTATTACTTCCCAGCATGTATGTATGGCACGAGAACATACTCGGTCCATGATCTCTAGTCGTTCTATTTCTGTCACCGCTGTGACAGAGTCTCTGTCTGTTGTCCTGCGTCTAAAGCTCTATCAACTGACTAATGACCATCTGCTCTATGTACATCACAATGTTTCTCCAGTAATTCCCATTTTAACATAAAAAAAACTAACAACCTTTACAACACTTTGACTGTTTGACTGATGTCCTATTTTTAGAATGTTCTGACCAGATCATTGCACGTGTCAAATTGGAATTCATAAATAAAAAACACAGCACATTGACTGATCCACATGAGACATCTCAGCCAACGTTGCCAGCAAAGACGGATCACCACGTGGATGTCAATGGAGTCTGGTGGCAGAGAAATGTTCCAAAATGTTAGGCAAGATACATATAAGATAAAGATACTTCAATCTGAGTCTGTCAGTGGCAAAAACAAGCACTATAGTGTACATACCTGACAAGTACACACGTCCGTAAAAGGAACATTCCCTTCTGTGACCCAGAAGTGCCTCAACTAGAGCTGCTTGTACACCAGAGAGTGGAAGAGTCAACCACTTCTAGGCTCTGTGGCACCCACTAAGAAGGTGGATGCTGTCTCCAAGGAGAAGGACTGCAGTAAGGTGAAATTGTGGCAAAAGAGTGTCAAAAATCACCTTTACTGGCCAACATCTGGTTCATCCATTGGCGAGGAAACATTGGCAAAGTGGACATCTCTTCTAAACCACATCCAGAATGTGCATGTCCATGAAAATCCACTCTTACCCAAGTGCCTCCACTCCCCTTCGTCTGTCACTATTCAATAGCAATTATGTAATTTAATTATAAATCTCAGCTGCTATACACTCATGCACTTATGTTTTTGCTATTGTCTTTCCCCCTCTAGCAACTAAGGCCACATACAAGCTGGAGAAGGTGCTAATGAACAAACCTGTCCTCAGCAATGTGAAAAAGCTGAGTCCTCTCGACCAAACATTTGCCTTGGAGGGGCGTGGGCTTCTCATACTAAGGGATGATTTGCAGGTAAATTGTATCGTAATCGATATGGACGCCTTTCTTTAATTATATAAACATGAATATATAAATGCCACGTAATAGATGAGCTCCAAGTTGGCTTGTGACTTGTACCACAGCTATGGTTGTACTATGTACTATGGTACTATGGTTGTGAATTGGATGGAGGGAACAGAATGATGACCAAGTTATATAACTTATATATACATATAATGTATAATTGTCTGTCTACTCTTCATGGTGCAGCTGAGAATGTGTAACTTGCTTTTTGTCCAGCGGGGGTCACTGGTAGGCTTTCCACTAATGTTAAACTTTAGCTTCAAGCCATTTACAAACTATTTTGGGGTAACCACATACAAATCCATGTCATTTCAGGTGTTACCTGGTCGCAGTGCAATGCAATTTCAATGAAAATTCTGCATGCACACAAGCAAGGACTGCAGCAGAAGAACTGAGGTTCCAAATTAAATCTCTCAAGGCCAAGCTAGGGGAACATGTTGTGTCCATGGTGAAGACCAAATATACTACTGATTAGTTAATTCTCAGTCAGAAATTCTCAGTCATCTTCATACTAATATATGCATGATTACAGACACATTTACCACACAGGTGAGATTTTGGCACCACCTGAGCGTGACCAAATTATGGACAAGTAGTAAACACAAAACGTTCTAATAAAGTTGTGTGCTCTCTCCTGTGTTTGTGGAATATGTCACAGAATTTACAGTCCTCCTCTTTTACGGTCCTCCTCCTCTCTCCTCCTCTTCACCCGTGACCCTGCACCCTTTGTGGCTGAGCTGAAAGCAGTGGCTGTCCCTGCATTTCTTTGCTCGTAGTATGAGCAACCTGAGAAGGCAGATTTGCCAGCAGTGCGTCTAGGTTCAGCTGTCCAGGTCGGATGTGAACAGCGACAAGACATGATGACTCAACAGCCATCTAACCCCCACAGTCCCTTTCTGCTACATATAAGTTACCATCTCTACCACTGCAATGAAGCCCTTAATCACATTTTTTTATTTGGCTAATTTATACATTATCCAGTGCTGTTCTTTTGTGTATTTCACAAAGTGAGCAGTGCAGTTAATTAAAAAAAACAAACGCTCCACATTTGCATCACTTTCTGTTGAGAAAACAGAAAGTTTCCTTTTCTTTCTCTTTTCTTTTCCCACAACAGTCCAGATTTGACGCCAGTGTTTCCTTACTTACATATCTGTCTGCCTGTTACTAACCTCCTGCCTCAGTTGACCGTGCACTGGAGTCCCACCAGCCTCCGTTTCAAAAAAGCATGTTAATACATACATACAAACACATGCACATATTACTTAAATGGGAGGTTTAAAGCCTGTGTAGTCATCTGATTACTCCTGATGATTACAGAGAACTACACAAGAGTGGATGACAACCCGGTTTGCATTTCTCATGTGTCCCCAGCACCAGGAAACGAAACATCTGTAGGCCAGGTAGTGAGCATGCCTGTAACGGCAAAATAATAATAAAAAGAAGTAATATTTTTATTAGTAGTTGAGTTATTATTGAAGTTAGCTCTTGCACATACAGTATGTATATATATTTGGTAATATGCAACAAAACTATAAGTTGATTATCATTCTACAACACAGAGTTGGATACAGGGTGGGAAATTAACTTGTTAAACCAGACAGTGATAGACAAAACTCACCCGTCACTCAGTAGTAAATCATTATTTTGTGGGATGTCTGTTAGCGCAGTAGGTAGGATGTGCGCCTCAAGTACGGAGGCTCAGTCCTCACTGCGGTGGCCTTTTGCTGCATGTCATTAGCCCTCTCTCTCTCCACTTTCCTGTCACTCTTCAGCTGCTACTATAAAATGAAAGTTCAAACAAAAGACGAGATCTCGAGAAAATGATCCTGTCTTCTCTATAAAACAAATGAAATTAACTTCTTATCACGAGAAAACAGACAAAGTAAAATGTATGAATGCATGACTGCTTAGGGCTTCCATAACAAAAAACAGTTTTGGTCTCTATAGCTAATTTCACCGTTCATGACAACTGTACTGAGGGTGAACTTTTATACAACTCACCCCCCTCACAAAAATTATATTAATGACGTGACCTCGTGTAACCTAAGGATAGAAAATTCCATAACAGGCGGCACATATTATGAGCTTCAGGACAGCACTTCAGAAACCTGTGGGTGACGTCACTCATACACTGTCCATTCTTTATACTGTCATTGATTTACCTGATTTATTACCCGGTGGTTAATAACACTTTCTTCTTTGGTCTGACAAACTCAGAACATGTACGGACTTTAAAAAAGGTTTTCATGCAGAGTGCTACATTTAGTTTCAATATTTTATTTTATTTCAGGAATCTATTCACTGCTACAGGTTGGTGTCTCTTATTAACCTAATCTGCACATTTCCGGAAACCGGAGCACCAGGAGTAGACCCACATGAACACAGAGAGAAGGTGTGTAGTCTTGATTTCTCATCACCGAGTGATGGTGTCCTTTCTTCAGGAATGTGGTCGCTGCAGAGGCAAGTGAAAACGATGTTCTTCTGAGCTCTCTCTGTAAATAAACTCTGTTACATAACTAACTCAGATCAGACACAGATATACATCAATATGACATCTGCATCCTCAGAGAAACACATATGGACTACATAGTTTGCTTAACCTGGTTTAAAAGTAGTCCAAGAGCAGTATGGAGGCTTGAGACGTCTGACCTGAGCTCTTCAGGCTTGACCTGAACATGCATTACCACTATGCTTCAGAACATGTCAGTGAGTAGAGAGGATAAACACTGAGCAGGAGGTGGAGGCTGCAGCTTGGTTGGTGTCCGTATGAGAGCCACAGTCCTCCACACAGTAAGCATCTTTTGCTCTCAGGCTCTGCCGCTGAATGTGTTTTATATAGTCTGCACAGTGCCACTGTTGCTGGGCAAAGTGAATTTGGGATGTTTCTTTTTTTAAACATTCCTCTCTTCTCGTCTCCCTGCTTGTCTGTAGGACACAGTAGCAGCCGTGGACCACAAGGGGGCGGCGTTTGTGAGGCAGATTGTGGGGGCATTGAGTTCATACAGAGCTCTCTCTGCAAGGAGAGAGAAGACACACAAAACATAATCACAAATACTGGTTCACTTTGGATTCTGAGAATGGTCATTTTATTTTGACACTGATGTTATATGAAGATGACATCATGTCATCAGAACAGATAAGACAACAGTGATGTAAAACACTTATTTATTATATTTACACCTTAGTAAACACTTAGAATGATCATCCCAGTAATGTCAAAATATGTTCAGGAATATGCAGGACTTGTGGGAAAAGTAATGAATTTGGAATCTTTCCCTTTTTTACGGATACACACATACAGACCACACATCATTTTAACGTGTCGACTCTGATCAGCGGGTAAAAATCCAGTCTGTGCACACAGACAGTGCTGAAATTACTGCTGATTGCTGGTGAATGGCTCGCTGTAATAAACCTTAAACTGATCAAATTTCGAGAGGCATCTCTCGGAATTCTCTCTGTAATTGCAAAATTCTTTTTGAATTAAGTCAAAGGACCGCCGGGAAGCGGCCATGAGAGCTGCTTGAATTGTCGAAATACAAATGAAAGGTGCTTCTATCAACTGTACAGTTGTACAAAGGACCCCAAAAGCAAAGGCTGAGATTGAGGAGATGTTTCTCTTACACATGATTAACTCTCGGAAACACTCGGAAGGCAAACTAAAGACATTAGACTGCCATTTACTGCTCAGACTGTGGTTCAGATATTTGACAACAGAGGACCGTCTGTCTGTCCGCACTTTGATCCAGAGCAAGATGTTGACAACTTCAGGCCAGATCACCATGACATTTGGTGTGGCCATTCACCGCTCCCAGAAGAAAAAGAACTATGGTAACTGTGCTGCCTTTTGTCTTTCGCCTTCACTACCATTTTTCATGACAAGCTGCCTTGAAGGGTAATGACTGGATTGTCAG
Source organism: Argyrosomus regius (assembly GCA_946959425.1). Lineage (NCBI taxonomy): Eukaryota > Metazoa > Chordata > Actinopteri > Sciaenidae > Argyrosomus > Argyrosomus regius. The sequence continues at coordinate 24,994,276 of OX336895.1, forward strand.
GGTCCCCAGAGGGGGAATCTCTGTTTCTGAGAACACCTGTTTTTTCCCCTTTACCACCAACATCTCTAGCCACTTTGAAGCAAGAAATACCAGCATATAAGACTGTCATGAAAGTTCCTGAGGGCATTTATACTCCAGAGGATGAACCCTTTACATGTGTGCTTTGAAGATGAATGAATGTGCTTTTCAATTGGTGCACTGAATGTTTCTCTTGCAAGAACCCTTGTATGTTAAGTATCTCATAAAAACATAGCTATGTCCTTTACTTAACACATTCATGGTCCAGAGGAGATAAACTCTTCAGATTTGAATGACTTCTCAGCCTTTCATTTAGCGCCATCCTGAGCATTTAGCATTGAACATAGCACCACAATCAACAGAGCTGTACAACTAGGAACAACTGCTAATATGTTATTTGTTGGGATTAATGTCCATTGCATTGAAACCAGAAATCACATTTATACTAGTATAGAGGATTCATTTGACTCCTTTTCTAGAACTTATAATAATAATTATACATGAGAAAAGGAAACGTGTTTTTAACCTAGATTCTGTAGGGATTAGTACTGTAGGTTCACCCATGTAATCCATATAATCACTGCCAACAGTTTTTATTCAAATTATTTCTTTGGTAAAAGTAACAACAACAATGGGTTTAGAGCAAAGATAAATACCACAAAACCAACAGCACGCGATGAAGAGAGAAAATGCAAAAGCAACATTGTGTAACTTTACTACAACTTTAAATCATTATGATGCTACACTGACTTGTAATCTGGTGAATGGGGTCATTCCCACTCTGTGCCTTGTACATCTGTTCTTGTTCTATGTAACTTTGTGCCCCAGGTACGATCACCCAAAACCCCACCAGGCACGTCTCCGTCATGTCTGGGCTGTGATGCTGTTTTGATCTGTCTTCCACGCGACTTCAAACCACACCAGGAGCGTTTAGCCCACCAGACTTCGTTTATTTTCTCAGATTTGGTCATTTTCCTTGGTTTAGGTGCTTCTAAATGTGTAAATATGTGTATATTTGTTTCACTCTGTTTTTGCTCAGGGGGTTTTATCTTGAAAACCGAAAATCGTGCAGATTGACGCGGGTTGCTCGCGGCGTCCGTCAAAAATAGAACAGCGTAAACCCCGCAGAGCCAAGCGGAGGCCCGCTCCTGGGACACTTCTGAAACGGACTGTGGTGGAGCCGGTGGTGTTTGAAACATTGACTGGAATGACTGTGTATCACTGCGGCAACCGTGGCACAGTTTTTGTTTGAAAAGTTGCATTATCTTATTTATTCATTGATTTATATTTCAGTCTCTGTATTAGACCATTGCTGTAGACTGTTAACTGTAAATCAGGGGTGCACTTTTACAAGTGTATGTCCCAAACACACCAGGAGCAAGTGACTTCAAACCAGGAGAAGAACATTATGTCAGGAGCTTCTGACTAGCAAATATATCAGTGGGACTACAATGTGAATCATTGGCATTAATGAGTAATTAATTAGTTACTACAACACAACAACAACAGTCCACCTTTGTACTGTCAGCTATCACCCACATGTCAATACCTCTTCTTTTGTTTGTCCAGGAAAAGTTGACTGAGCACTGTGCAGTTTTGGTGCACCGCCCTGCTTGACATTCACACAGTAACACACCCTCAGTCCTGGCAGGCTGCGCCGGTGATGAAAACAAATACATGACTTGCTCAAGGGCATCGGCGCAGAGGCAGCTTAGGTAGAACTGGTTTATCTTAATCCTGGTTTAATATGAAGCGTGACAGACCTTGCCTTCCAGCTTCAATAAATACCCCTTTGACATCCTGACGTAACTCTTACTCACCTTCTTCTTTTTGCTTGGACACCAGTCACAGCTTCCTCTGATGAGTACAGAGCAAAGTATAAAACAGGAAGTGGTTGCATATCAAACACAAACACACAGTGTTTGCTCAGTGTTTGACCTGTCCCCAGACACACACACTTGAACACACAATGGAGTTAGATAAGAAAGAGGAAGCTGACAGAGGATTCATTTGACTCTTTTTCCAGAACTAATAATAATAATACATGAAAAGAGGAAAAGTGTTTTTAACCTAGATTCTGTAGGGATTAGTACTGTAGGTTCACCCATGTAATCCATATAATCACTGCCAACAGTTTTTATTCAAACTATTTCCACAAAACCAACAGCACATAATGACAGGATGAGGTGAAGACTGACCTTTAAAGCAACATTGCTGAACTTTTCTACCATGAAATAACAGATTTGAAATCATTATGATGCTGTACTGAATTATAATCAGGTCATTCCCACTCTGTGCCTTATACATCTGTTCTTACTCTATGTACTCTATGTACCATGTACTATGTGCTCCGGGTACGATCACCTGTGAGAAGTATGCAACTCTTACGGCACTGACCCCGAAACCCCACCGGGCGTGTGTCTGTCATGGAGCGGCTGCAATGCCATGCACATGACTTCAAACCCCACTGGGAGCGTTTCAGAAGCGTTTAGCCCGCCAGACTTTGTTTACTTGCTCAGATTTGGTCATTTTCCTGGTTTATGGGCTTCTAAATATGCTTCTACACGGGGTATTTTATTCTGGAAATCCACTGGATTCTCTGCTGTTTCTGTGTCTGGCTTCCTGTCAGCTCGAGGTGCTCTGTGTAAATTGACGCGGGCTGCTCGTGGCGCCCATCGCCAATAGAACAAGCCGCGTATTCCACTCGGAGCCGAACGGAGGCCTGCTACTGGGACCCTTCTGAACCGGACCACGGCGGAGCCGGTAGGGTTTGAAACATTGCCTAGAATGGACACATGCGCAATGCAGCGCATCCGTGCCCGGTGGTATTTGCGGGTAAGTCAGACACCAAGCGTTTTACTGATTTTGGTGAAACTGGATCATATTTTATTGATGTCTTCTGGCCAGAGTGAATCTGTGATTTATAGAGTTTCCTGATGGACAGTAAAGTAAACTGCTCAAACTGTAGCTGCTGTTAGCTAATGTTAGCTCAGATTGCTAGCCAGGCTGGCTGGACTGTGAGTGTGAGTGTTTCTACCACAGGTGAATGTTGTGCCGGTGTCATGGCACAGCTGGGCAAGTGGGCAATGTAACCGGGCTCAGCAGCCTCTAATAGCATGATGTCAGAGCTGGAAAGACGAAGAGCACGTTGACGGAAGAAGCTAAGAAGAAAATAATGATTGACAGCTGTGGTTGAATCATGCTGTTTGTGTGTTATGTGTTATCCAAATGTACATGCACGCCTTTGGTGTGAAGCCAGCAGCACCTCAAGGTTCAGTTCCTTCTATTTCTTTGTTTGTTTGTGTGGTGAATGTTCAACCCTGACACTTGTACCGCACTATCCACCTCTAAGGTGTGGATGCGTGGCAGTAGGTGTGTTTGTGGTAAGATTAAACAGCATTGTTGCTAATTTCAGGTTCAGCCAGGTCACTTGCATTGTTAGAAATGCATCCACCCAAAAATTTCAGACACGGTTATTTTTATTTTGCCACATTGTTCCATCAGTCATGAATCATATGATCCTGACTGACTGGACACAGAAATTATGGACCATTTTTATCAAATGATAGGCTAAAGTAGTTTAAATCTATCATTATGAAATATTATACCATGGCCACTGAAACTACTTGTTGATACTGTTACTGCTTACATCAGTAAATACATCAATGACGTAACCGAGTCCACAGGTTACTGAGAGCCCGAAACCATGCCACCATGGTGTACTTGAGGTAACTGTAGGGACATGTCTACAGACTGTGAAAGGGAATGCAGCGCCCTGTGTGCCCTGGGTTCACAGGCAGTACCCGGAGGAACTTACTGTATTAGGCCACATCAGAGAACCTGGGGATGACAACAGGGAGTTCTGTTATGCTGCCTATAGATGATTCTTTTTTTTGGCAGCATGGCTCTCTAGGCCAGACAAACCATGTTGTCATGTCGTCTGGAGGATCGGGGACAAGTTCCCCAAGTGACAGTACACAGGTTTTAAACCTGGTACCTGAATTTCCTTTTGGCTTTCGGGCCCTCTGGCATGGTCGCACAGTACCACAAGTACCCACAAACCTGGTTATGAGGTTTTATTTTATTTTATTTCTTTTACATTTTATTTATTATACTTTGTTATATTTGATATCTATATATAAAATGTTTTTTTAACATTAGAAGTTTGTTTACACATATATTCATAATAGGTTATTAATAATAAAATGTTCGTGAAGGTATAAAAAATAATTACAATTACATTTTAATAATTACACTTGGTTGTATTTTTGTATTTTATGTAAATATTTTTTCTATGACTAAAGGTTCATAAGTTAAAAACTCTGGCCGTGGTCTGTCTGGGAGAAGATATCTGCCAAATCTTCAGTAATATACAATTCGGGTACCTAAACCACAATGACTATATCTGCAAAACCACGTCTAAAAGAAAACACTCAGCAATATAAAAAAATCTTTAAAGTAACACCCATGTCCAACTTTTATCAGCATTTAGAAAGGAAGCATGTAAGTGACACTAGTTAGCTAGCTCAAAGAGATTCAGTGAATATTAGCTCAACATATTTGCTACCCATGTGCATACTGTTTCAGAGCACTTGAGCTGCTTGCCAATTATTTGTTACCTAGTTAGGCATGTGAGCACATTGCCTCATTACATTAACGTAACATAATGTTACAAAGGATGTAACATTACGTTAGCCAATGCTGTGTTCACTTTGTGCAAGATCGAGAGGTCAGGACATGTGGTGTTATTCCTACGTTATGTTTTTACTTGTGATAAACAATTACAAGTTAGGTCACATAAAGCTGTATGTATGTATAGTTACGTTACATCAATGTCAACGGTGACATAAATGCTACAAGCTGCACAGTACTACTCCCTCAATTGGGTGAGAGAGCTAGATATGTGACAGCAGTTTCCAGAGTGAAGACTGAGTAACATTAATTAAAATTGACTGGTTTGGCCATACCATACTATAACAATCATATCCTTTTGTAACAATCTGAAATACTTGGTTGTCATAATGCCCCTGCTGTGTATGGATTGTGTTGATCCCCATGTTTATGATGTGATTGTTCATATGACTAGATATCTTACCAATTCTTCTGAATTTCTGAATTCTGAATTTTAGCTTCTTGGAGTACAAGGCGATGCAACAGATGACAGATGTCACACAGCCAACTCTTGCAAGCTTTGCCCAGAAAGTGCAGGTTTACATTCACCAAGGCAGCAAGCCATCAGGCCTTGTCCAAGATTTGATAATTGGGTGTTGCCTGCCACTTTCTCTTGTGGAAAATGGACATTTGAAACACTTTCTTGAGATTATGGATAGTAAGTACACACCAAACTCTAGAAGAACAATCCTGAGAAACAGATACCAGAGTTGGTAAGGAAGGTCAACTAAACTGTTTTGGAGAAGCTGGAGACCGGGTCGTTTGTGTCATTAAGAACAGATCTCTGGTCTGATTGCAGGTTTACGCTCCTTCCTTGGAGTTGCTGTCTGTGTGCTCCAAATCAAAGGATTCCTATGCACTTGAATCCTACTTGCTGGACTGTTTACGGGCGGACATAGTGCAGACTGAATTGGTTCTGCCTTCGAGGAGATCACAGAGGAATATGGTATGCATCAGAAGTTAACTTATATCATCACAGACAATGCTGCCAATATGAAATGTGCTTTCAAAGTTCACATGCCACAACAGCGGCCTGATGAATTTAGATGATGAGCACTTGTGGGAGGACATGAATTTAGTGGAAGACACAAAATTACCGTGGTCATCAAGTGGTTGATGACGCTTGTTTATTCCAACGAGCAGCAAACACTACCTGTTGGAACAACACTTTCAAACAAGTACAGCTCTGGACAACAAAGCCCTGAAGAAAATGTGTAGCAAGGACTATGAGGATGTATTAGTACTCACGAGATGAAGGAACTGAGTGCAGTTCTTGCACCATTCTCTGAGGCAACAGCTGTGACAGAAGGAGAGAAATCAGTTACCTTTAGCATGATGGTTCCAACTGTCCTGGACTTGAATACACATCTCCTCAAGATGGAGGTGACCCAAATCCAGTGCCAGCCAATTATATTTTATTGTGGAAGTTAGCAGCTCAGGAGAGCAGTGCTAGGTGAGCTGATTGACACAACTATAGACACACAGCAGGCCGCCTGTTTGAGTTTAACTTTATTACAGAAGTTACTGTACCTGCATGACATGTGCATAAGAGCAAAGAGTGAGAACAGCCAGGAGTGCACAAGAGACATTTACTGTATTAAATTGTGTTTGTGCAAAAAGTGTGAATGAAATAAATCGTTATCTAATTGCACTGTCATGCCTGGTCTTGGCCCTTTCTTGACTACAGCACCGGGAGGTACTATCCAGGTCTAGAATAAGCTCAGTAATAGACCTTTTTCACAGCAGCCATTAAGGTTCAGTTACATTTATTGCAGCAGAGCCAACAAGATACGTTTAAATGATTTATTGACAAAATGAAGGATTGAGAGTGAAGCATGATCTCGTGTACTTCTTCTGTGTGGGGAAGCTTCGGAAGGGAATCCGCCATAGCACCTGGGCATGACGGACCCCCCTCAGAACCCTATGGAGAGTAGGAAAGAGAGGGGGAAAAGGTGAAAGAAATGGGGTGGGCGGGAAGGGTGTGCGGAATACTAGAGCGAAGGGAACCAGAGGGTTAGGAGGGTATTTACAGTATAGGACTGTTGGAAGTGGCGTGATTGAGGTGTGGTGCGGCTCCAATTATATACCTACTATTTCACGTCAACATGGCTGCTGTGAAAACTATTTAGATATCCATACAGCCTAAAATGCTTGTAATTGTGCTGGGAACCCATAGTGGCAGTGAGACCTGCTACATTTATTAAAAGTAGGCCTTAAAAGTCCTTACTTGATCCAAGTTGAGTTCATACAGTTTTAATTGCATCTGTGTATTTTTGTCATAAAAGTGTTGTGAAATTGGTCTACTGAACCTGATATTGTCTTTATATTTAACCTTCTGGAAACATGTCTATTACAGAGGTAGAAACTAAACCAAATGTTGTACTTGACTGTACTTACTAGAAAGAAATCCAAGGAAATTCTTGAACTTGACAGTCCCAAGTACCAAGTAAAAAGTAGGCCAACAGTTACATTTATTACACTAGCACCTTGTTGTCCTACCTAAAGTAATAACAGTTCATAGAATCATCTCATTACTAACCTGCCATATTCCTGCCTAAAACTGACCTCTGCACCAAATATCCAAAGTTTTTGCAGATGCCCTATGCCTTTCAATCTAACCCAGTTATTGTGTCTGTTTATCTATTTGTGGTTCAGAGGTGGAGAACACGATGGACAGTAAAGGAGATGCAACTGACTCAGGTGTCATGAATGTGGATCCACCCAGTGACTGATTCGCTACCAGTCAAATGCCCACGCCTTCCGTCTCACTACAACACAGATAAGCAAATAGTTTGATGCCATCCATGACTCTGGCACTGACAATGCACTTATCTTCTGGGTCAAAAACCATGACACATTCCCACAACTCCACAATTTGGCTCTGAAGTTATTGTCAGTCCCTGCCTCCTCAGCACCAGTGGAGAGGGTTTTTAGCAGGCATTATATTGAGACCCCATCATGCATGTTTAGTTCACAGAATGTTGCAATTTCTCATGTTTCTAAAATGGAACCAAACTCTACTTTAAAGTCCATGATTTGTCTTTTGCATGTGTTTATTCCTTCATGTGTTCCGTCTTTGGTGGTGAGCATGGACTCGAAGAGTGATTTGGCACTGCAGTTTGCTCTCGTTTGAAATATGATATCATCATTTTAAAAACAATTTTGTAATTTTATGACCTACAGTACACCTGCAGCTAGACCGTTGAATGTGGATGAAGACCTTTTTTATAGCTCACACAATCATTTAAAAGTTAACATAAATCTGTCTTGAATCTCTTTTGATGATTGTTTCTTAACACTATATTACTTAAGTTTCTGTTTTGTACTTCAATATATCTTGAGTATTTACAGCTTTTCTGCATTTTCTATGTTGAATGTTGACATTCGTTCTATTTTCTAGATTGATATGGTTAGCAAATTGCACACACAATACAACACAATGCTTGTTGTTGGTACAAAAACTACATATTGCGCCAAATAAAATTCATCATTATCACGTTATAACGATATAATGTGATAATTCATATTGTTAAAACATGAAAAGTTTCACATTATAACGAGGGCTGCAACAATTAGTCGATGTAATCGATTACGACAATAAAAATCCGTCATTGGTGCGTCGTACTATAAAACCCCACTGTATGATCACATACTGTTAAATAAAATATTTTTCAAAGATTTCAGCCAGAGCAAATCTCATTAACACCGCTACAAGCATACACACTACAGGAAATGTACTACGGGAAGACTGGCAGGGTAGCACAGAAGAAGAAGAAGAAGAAAAAGAAGAAGAAGAAGAAGACAGGTTAAAAGTAAACTCTGTCAAGCTGAGCTGTCATATCATGGCAGCACTACAGCGATGCATGAGCACAACAAACGCAAGATTTTATTTTCAATTAAAATATAATCCAAGTTATTTGTCTTAGTTATCAGTGCGTTATCGGACATAAAGTCAATTTTGTACTGATTAGTAACATATCGTCGCTGTCGGGCGGAGACCTCCTATCTCCCACACCGATAGTTTGATCGGTCAAATCAAACCCAAATGGATACAAAGACATATTCATCCATTAGTGTGCAACTAAAACGGGATTTATTAAAACACAAAATGCGAAGTGCTGCGGTTGTTGTGAGCTCATGCTCCCCCATGTCATCAGACGAGAGCAGTGGAGATCTACAGATCAGGTCACACTCTTTGAGCGCTTTCATTTGTTAATTATGTGCACAGACTTGAAGGGTGGCCAGTACAATCATTTATGAAAAAAGATAAATTTGCCAAATAAGAGGTTTCTGCCCAACAGTGACGATATCAATAATAATTCATATATAGGATACTAAATCAGTAATGTCATTAATTGGATATTACACTGAATAGTAAACCTCCACTTTGTGTCAGTGGTAATCTGTGATTTGGACCATATTAATAATTAATTTGTAAGATATTTAATCTATTAAAAAAATCAGTAATAATTGGTATTATATATTAGACTGTGTAATGTAAAACATGATGCACAGACTTCAGCTTCTGAAATGATGCATCTTTCTGTTTTGTTCTATTTTAACAGAAATAATCATGACTAATCGACTAATCGAAAAAATAATCGATAGATTAGTTGACAAAAAATGATCGTTAGTTGCAGCCCTAATTATAACGTGATAAGTTGGTCTCGGGCTGAGGCCGTGGAAGTGGACCTGTGGAGCCTCCGGTGTCCTTCCAGCTCGTCACGTCAATCTGTACAGAGCAGCTCGAGCTGGCCGGAAGTCAGACACAGAAATGGTATCTGGTCAATTTTCAACATAAAACACTCGTGAAATCGTTAAAACAGCCAAAAAGGAAACTAACTGCATAGCATATTCACATATTTAGAAGCACATAAACCAAGGAGAATGGCCAAATCTTAAATCTTAAGTTAACAAAGGCTGGTGGGTGGTCCTGGTGAGGTTAGAAGTCGCGTGGAGAACGGACCACAACAGCGACAGAGACATGGAAGGGTTTTGGTGTTTATTAAATAATTGTGTGATACATTCAATAGTTCATGATGCTTTCTAGGGGAAGCAGAGAGTGACCCAGAAAACCTGACGCTTGCACAAAAAATTGTATTGTGTTAGGTGGATGGTAAAACATTGAACACAGTGTTGAATAAAGATTGTTACACCTGGAATCCACCGGGAATGGCTTTGTTACGTTGCGGCCATGACTCTGTTTTGGTCTGTTCTCTACAAGACTTCAAATCTCACCAGGAGCATTTGAGAAGTGGTGTTTTGCCTGCCAGACCTAGTCATTTTTCCTTGGCTTATGTGCTTCTACGGATCAGAAGTTTGTACGGGGTGTTTTATTTAAAAATTGACCAGATTCTCTACGGTGTCTCTGTGTCTGACTTCCGGCCATCTTGAAAATAGAACAGCCGCATGTTCTTCGCGGATCAGAGCAGAGAGCTGCTTATGAAACGCAACAGAGGGCCACAATCAGCTACAGTTTGTTTGTTTGTATTTGTTTGCACATAGAAAGATTCTCACACATGAAATTCTTGTCTGCAATGCTTTTTGATTATTCTATCAGGACATTTCTAATGGTTCACTTACATATACACGCAATATAGGGCATCAAAAGAGGTGAATAATTTGTTTTCTGTGGGACATTTTAACGGAATGTGGATCTTTCAGATCTATTTGAGGGGTGTCTATAGTTTGCCATGTTCCACATTTTAATCATAACTATGCCATGCAGTATGGGACTCTCACTGGACTCACTTGACTTGGTTTCTCCCTGCCTTGGTCTCAAAGTCTCAGCCTTGTCTGGATCTTGATACACTCTGGTCTTGGTTGGACCAGACGGGCTTAGTTGGTCTTGACTGCAACACTGGGAGGTACTATCCAGGTCTGGAATACACTCAGTAATTTAGATGTCCATACAGCCTGACATCCTTGAAATATCCCTGCTGTAGACGCACATGAAAGCAGCACACACCCAGTGGGTGATACTTTGATGTCTGTGGGTTGTCCTCCTCCATCACCTTCAAAGTAAAGACTCACTGAAGAGTACAAACCAAAGTACAAGTTTTAGTCTACAAATGTTTTTTATCCCCAACATGATGTGATACAGCAGTTTGTCTGCCTGGAAGATCTAACAAAAAGCACAAGTTATAGAAAACAATCAATGCTGTCTAATGCCTTCATATTTTACTTTAATACTTTTGATATTTTTGTATCTGTTTTATTATTATTATTTTACATGTTATGGTTGAAGACAATAATGTGACAAAAGTGCTTTGAAGTTTTCCTGTATGTCCACATATACGTACAGTATGCCTGTTATTACGCATACTTTATGTGAAGTCATACTGATAATCAGTGTGTCCTGCTCTGCCCCTGTTTAATGACTCTGAAGTCTTGTGGTTTCTGTTCCATGTGTGTCAACAGATGCTCATTTTTTGGCATTTGTGTGGAGAGCAAAATTAAAGCGAGTGAGGCAGTGGAATAAGCTTTAACATCTGGATAAGCAACATCATTAACAGGCAATAGTAAAACTGTGTTAGAAAGGCTCATACATTCCTGTGGAGGAGAAAATGGAAAGCATTGAATTTACAGCAGAAGACAGAAAAGAACAGAGGGTGGGGATGTCTGACAAATCTGCTATTTACATAGGAATTAAAAATTATTATTGAAGATGATAAAGAGCTTTGGGGGGCGCTGTTGGAAGCTGAAGATGTAGGATGTGTCTCTGTCTTGCTCCTGAGTTAGTGACCAAATTTACCTATTTAATCCTGCTAACTCATATATACAGTATATCTGCCTGGTCATACCACTGGAGGGTCCCTTAATTGACTTTAGTCAAGATTCAAGTGTGTGATGACTTCTAGAAAAAGTCTGGTATCTTCAGTTAAATTGACGTGCTTGCTACCAGCCTCAGGTCAGAGATAACGTATGTCAAAAACAAGCTCAAGAAATCTGTTGAAAATATACAGAATAAGCTTGACTTGAGTTACCATAGTGGAGCTTGAACACAATGCTTCAGACCACAGCACTCGCATTAACGAGCTGGAGGCTACCATTGGCTCTCTGACATCTAAAGTGACACACCTGGACACAAGATGCGAGGACCTGGAGAACAGAATGCGGAAAATCACTCATATATGTTTTTTTTTCTGCATTATAAATCTTAATTTCCATCCCCAGACGTTCCAGTAGCCTTTCCATTTCTCAAGATATCTGTTTGTTTTCCAGCTCCACCAGTTCAAAGAAATTACAACAGAATGCAGTGGTGCTGAAATCACTGTCAGCAGCACATGTCTCTCAGTATATAAGTGTGCTTTTTAATGAGTGCCATACCAGGACCAGCCATGGCGGCTGACAGGTGAGAGCGATGGCAGCAGATATAATGCAGTCTGTGTGGATATCATACCCTCCCATAGAACAGCACAGTGGTGACAGCACTGCTGAAATATTTATCACTGTTTCCATTACTAATTTCCCTGTTATCAATGTGATGGAGAGACAGAGGAGGAGATACAAGCAAAGGCAGAGAGAGGAAGAGGCGTGGAGAGAACATTAACCTAAGTAATAGTGCATACCAGATACATATTTACAGATTACAAATCACAGTGCACGTTCAAATATTTCATAACAGCATTACATTTGTAAATTCATTTTTTATTTGTGGACTTCAAAGGGTCGTAGACATTTCTGGACATTTTGCCGCTGTAGGCCATACGTCCACATTAATGTTTCATTATAATATTTAGTACGAACAGAACTTTTTCACAGTGGCCATTTTGACATGATATAGTAGGGTCAACACAGGCGTTACCAATGATACTAATGAAGGTTCGGGTCCATTTATATGAGCAGAGACTTTCCAGTGAGCCAACATGCACCACAGCAGCACCCACAACCAACCCTAAACTTTTTGGCATTTAATATGTTAAAACAATACATAAAAAAACTAACTTATCAATGATGCTTCAATCCTGCCCATGTTAGCTCTCAAGCAAATGGTAAGAAATCAAGCTTGTTCGTTAACATTAATAATTCATTCATTACTTTCTAGCCAGCTTGTCTGGTTGAAATTATTGTGGCTATATTGAGCTATGTTCACCTGCCCACAATGTCACTGTGTTACCTTGGCCACGCACGTGTGTCGGTTAATATTTTTATTTTATGTTTTTCATTTGGATTCCTGTCATTTCTATTTTATTTGCTGTTATTCTCTACCTGAATGTTTGTATATTATCATGTTAATAAAAAAAACCTGAGTGGCTGAACTCCCCAAGCGGTTTGGGCCCTATATAACCACATAGACCAGGGATGTTCAAAGTACGGCCCGGGGGCCAATCACGGCCCGCGGTCAGATTTCATGCAGCCCGAAGCTTCATTTTTATAATATATTATTTATGGCCTGCTAGGATTGTCAGATACTGTATGGCTGGAAGATTTGGCTTTTTTTGGTTGACATAACGAAGCATTTGAACCTCTAAGGACATAACTGCTGGTGTTATATATATGTAGATGTGACACAAAATATTACTTTCTGAATGATTTTGTCAAAGATAAGAGCAAGAGTGATACATTTTAAACTTAAATGTTAACAGACTTTGCATTACTCATAATAAGTCATGTTTAGAATGAACATGAGGTTCAGATTTATATAAACTTCATGCAAGTTTAACGTATTCCATACAATTTAATCTTTGTTATCTGACTCCAGATGTGAAAGAAAGGAAGAACTGGTTCTGGAATTAAGGGGAGGTGTGGTGCTCTTTGGAGTTGACGGGTGTCAATTACCTGGGTTACATGTTAACATGTATCTCTAAAGAAGCAGGCAGATGAGTGATCTACACAAATCATCAGGAGCACCACTGTCGAAAAACTGGCCGAGGGTGGACTGGAAGCAAGAGAACTCTGTTCTGTGCCAGACATGGACATGTCAGTGGCTCAAGTGCAGGGCCCTCAAACAGCTCTACTCATCACATGCTAAACACCAGAGATCCAGCGTACACTTTATGAACAGCTGCTTCAACAACTGTGGCAATGGCAGCATGCAGTTCAATTTCTACAAATAGCAATGGGCTGCTGCTGGTTCTGCTCAGTGAAGATGTCACTGATGCTGCTGTACTGTAGAAGATGACTAAACCAGACACACATGCTAAATTAATCTGCTAATGAATATGGGCTAAAATGTAGAAAAAAACCCCCGTTAATCACATATATGAAAATATTTACCATGTAAATAAATATTATGTACACTGGAAGACAACGTTAAGTACAGTAATACATCTGAATTGCATATCTCAACTTTCTTTAATGACTATACTGTATTTTATGGTGCTGTTAATCTGCCTTGTTAATACAGGTGCACAGGTGATACACATAAGTTAATCACAGTAAGCCTTGTGACATAAGCTGCTGCTTGTTGCTCTGCTCCGATTGGTCGACTGAAGTTATAGCAGTTAACACCAACTGGTTGCTGGGCAGAAATCCACAAGGCTGACTGCGATGAACTAAATAGAAGTGTCTGCTAATGTGTACTTTAGAAGTCTCCATTTAATTACCTAAAAACCCCATTTGTGTGTGGGTGAGAGGCCAAAACGCAGAAGAAATGTTCAGTTCAGTTCAGTTTGCAAAATATCTGTATACGTGTGGAGAAGGCTTTAATGGAACTGAGCCATCTCAATGAAATGTATATCACCTGAGCTGTTCCTGCTATGACAACTGTGAAAGCTAAAACACTACTTCCTGTTATGTTTACAGGTTCTAATGAAGTTTTGGAGAAAAAAAAAGAAAAAATTTAACATGGGCACTCGCCTATTTTCAGATTAGCCAGGAGGCAGGACTGCCAAGATGGTGGCCGCCAGAGCCGCCAAATTCTGAGCTTCATAATGGCTTTTCAGAAACCTGTGGGTGACGTCACGGACACAACGTCCATATTTTATACAGTCTGTAGACCTTTTTTACAGCAGCCATTTTGGGTGGCTGCTGTTGTGCAGCACCCTGACCCCGAAACTCCGTCTCTGTCACGTCGTGGATGCAACGCTGTTTTGGTTGACTAGAACGGTCGCGTATCGCTGCGGTGACCGCGTGTTTTTTTATTTTCTCATAGTTTTCAAGGTGTCTGCTGACCAGAGAGAGATAGAGATAACATACATACAACACCAAAAGACATCTGTATGATGTGTGGCTATTATTTGTAGTTACAGGGGGGCAGTCACGGTTCCGTTCAGGCCCCCCAAAAGTCTTGGGCTGCCCCTGTGTGAGAGAAGGGGAGGGGGCGGAGAATGACGAGAGAGAGAGGGAGAGAGAGACATCCAGACAGACTGCGAGGGAGAGAGGGCGGAGAGTACAGAGAGAGAGACCTACACACAGACAGAGAGAGAGAGCGAGCGAGCGAGCAGAGCAGCGGGGCTCAGTCAGTCGGTCGGTATGTAGCAGCGGCGGAGCTTCAGCCCGGGATTACAGAGAGGGGAAAAACGCGTTTGGATAGAAATTATCACGAGCGGGATTAAAACGAAAACCACCCGAGGATGAGACACACACCGTCCGCCTGAAGGAGACCAAAAATAAAAGCAAACGCGCCGTTTTTCTGCTGATTTATCACCGTTTTCCACGAAAATGGCGAACGACTCCCCGGCCAAAAGCTTGGTGGATATAGACCTGGCATCCCTGAGGGTGAGTGTGTGTGTCACATAGACGTTTTTCAGGTTATATTTTATTTTGTCACACACACACAGAAAAAACACAACCATGCTGTAAGCTGTGCTGGTGTTGACACAGCCCCTGCGGTGGCTTTTTCTTTGTCTAATAACCGGCATGGCACGGGGAGGCCAGCAAACCGGGCGCAGCCGGCTCGTACATCGAACGAACCCGACTGTAAATACTACAGGGAGTCAATTAAATGTGTCCTCTTTATGTACGTTTGTTTCTTTGTGTTTCTAAACACAGGATCCTGCTGGGATTTTCGAGTTGGTGGAAGTGGTCGGAAATGGCACCTATGGACAAGTCTACAAGGTTGGTGTGAGCCTCCATCTGTGTGTGTGTGTGTGTGTGTGTGTGTGTGTGTGTGTGTGTGTGTGTGTCAAAGCAACCAAGAGAACAAACGGGCGGAAACTGGAGCACAAACATGCATTTATGTATTTTTTTCCCCTCTCACGGTCTCAGGAACACGTTTATTATATCATGTCCCCCCTCCCCTCCTTCACTGGGGACCAGCGTGGCCTGGACTGGATTATCTCTCTTCACAGCCTCTCACTGCTTCACATCCATTCATTATTTATTTCTTTGAGCGATGCAAACATCATCCCCAGTACACCTATTTTGGTCCTGAAGAGGTCCCTCCTCTCTCCTCTCTCCTCCCTCCCTCCCTTCCTCCTCCTCTTCTCCTCATCCACACCCCTGTCAAATATTCCTTGCAAACGGCACGCTTTGCATTGCTCCGATCAGGCCAACCCCATCCGTGCATGACAGCCTTTACCACGCTGACCGACTTGTACCGCCATTGGGTGGGCGGTGTTTCATTGCGCATTTGTGCACACCATTGCCCAGCAGGCTTTTTTTTTTTATTTGCTGGAACTGGCTCTGCGCTGCATTAATGGAGATAGGCCTGTTCATCCCATCTCTCCCTCTCTATCTCTCTCTCACACACACACTCACATATAGTGTTGATGGAGACCTGGTTGGTGCTCCTGCAGCCCAGATTTCCACCTCCACCGAAGCTGAGCAGCGACATCATCCTGCTGTTGCCTGGTAGAACTGAGAGGAGGACTGGGTCAGAGCTGCTGGATCTGCCCAGGCTTCTCCTGAGCGCTTTGATTCGAGCGTGCATTTTGTTGTTGTGCGCTGCTGATTGAAACCACACCACCGTGTTTGTGTACTTCACCAAAGCATCTGTGTTTCTGAGCACAGCGGGGGGAAAAAATGCTTTGTTTGGAATTATGTCATGTTAGTGTCATGTGAGACAGAAGGCAGCTGTGTAGGTAATATTCCCATAGCTGTGGATACACAAACTACGAGTGGAAGCTCTGTCCGACTGTGATTGATTCTCATTTGCTTGTGGCTGGAAAGTAGATGTGCTATTTTTTTCCCCTTCTTTGTTGCATTGCAGCAAATGTGTGTTAGATCAGTCCAAAGTTCAGTGAAACACCTTAACTTAAAGTTTGTGGGGTAGCTCAATAATTATGATGATTTAAACACTGAATATGTAGGTTTTCTCCCACTGTATGATAGAGCTCGTCACGTGAGGGTTAAAAACACCAGAATAAGCATTAAATTATACCTTAATTACCATGAATTATGGACTTTGATGGATATGTCCAAGCTTTCTCTTGGCTGCACGTGCTGCTGATATATGCCGACATCCACGAGACACTGAAGGCTGCCAGTCACCTCATGATGATGAGAATACACACTGGGAGACAGGTCGATGGCAGCGAGAAGTCTGTCTGTCTGACAAGCCTGTCACATTAGTTTTCACAGCAGCCTCGACGTGCGACGTGTGGAAATGTGTTCAGATATTTTTTTTTACTGAAAATTGAAATATTCATGTTGTATCTAGTTAAAAAAAAACAAGAACAAAAACAAGCAAATCCAAAAGGGTACATTCCTCAAACCAAATTAAACTTCTTTGTGTCTCTATTTTGCAGCTTAAATTGCGAGTCAGACTCAGATTTAGAAGCTGGTTCATGAAATAAACAAAGCCAGGTAGAGTGTCAGAGTTTAGTCCATGAATCCACCTGGATAGTCTCAGTTTCTGACATTTCAGGCTGACTGTGGAGGTTTGATTGGCGGCCATAGTGCGACAAATGGAGGCGGGCAGTGGATGTTGACTCAGTTCTGGTTTTGCTACATCGGGGACATGAGCAGGAAGTATATTCTGAGCTTTATTCTCCTCCCTGTGTGACATGAACTTGCTGTTGCTCTGCACTTTACAGGCTGCGGCTCATTGCAAACACAACACAAAGTAACTAACAAACAGTTTGGTGTCTCTGGAAATCATAAAGCATATATGAGGAGCCATTTTACTCCTGGAAGTAGAGCCCGAGGAGGACGTTACTCACCTGAATCGCTGCAGCAGAAATTAGGTCGCAAGACTTTGACAGTGATTAATTATAGTATGGACGTCACTTGGCTGGAAGCTGGAGCACATCGGGGCCTTTAAGTGTGTCTGTCACTTGATGATCAGAGTTACTCAGCATAATAATAATAGTAATAATAAATATCCAGGAATGGTACGGCGTCAGTATCTCAAGGTCTGCTGTATCTCCAGCTCCGCCTCTGAGGACTACACCAGCGAGCTGCAGCCTTCAACCACTCCACTGCTGAGACGAGTGTCACCCTGAATCAAGACAGTGAGGACGGCCCTGAGGCTGAACCAATGAAACGTCCCCTCATTATTAAGCCCTGTGACGGCCACATTAGGTGTGTTTGGTCGTGTTTTTTTGCGCTGGGAGAAAACAGTGTTCACTCATATCACTGTCTTTGTTGTCTTTGTATGTTTTTTGTGGCTGTAAATGTTTCATCGAAGCGCAGGGACGTGTTGCGGAAACGCTCTGATGCACTGGAACACAAATGAACCTCGACGTTTTGAGTTTAGTTCCTCAGGATTCTGTGAATCATAACCACATGTGCCATGTGAGTTTGAGTGAGGATGAACCAAGCTCTTTTTTTTTTTTTTTTTTTGTCTCCATTGTCTGCCTCACAAACACACATCTGACCCAAAAGTGTGTTTGTGTGTGTTTTGGGTCTGCACATGTGCACTTGATCCTCAACATTGGAGATGATTGGTCGGGTTTCCCAGGGCTAGCGAATAGCTGCAGAATGGGACTGACTGAGGCTTGTTGCAGCTGTGTGCGCCGACAACAGCTGTTGGGATGGAAAAATAAAATGTGGGGTGGGGTTGGAGGGGTGTAGCGAGGCAGAAAGAAGGAAGAAATACAGAAGAAGAGATGTGCACTCACCCCTTTAATCACCAAAGTGATCCGTCGTCTGTGATTGAGCTCTGAAACGTTCACTTTGGAGTGGAAACATCTGTCAGTATGTTTCATTTCTTTGATCAGCTGATCAGCCTCGTTGTGATTTGTTCAAAGATAGTGGCACGTGGTCGTATTTCTAGAAAATGTGTCTGGGAACAGTTTACTCTAGTGTTATCTTAATGTATATACCGTAATAACCTAAACCCCATTAACAGCAACCGAGAGTAAAAAGGTGAGAGGTCAGAGTGTTTGTGTTTCCATTAAACAGTGGGAGGTGAAGGAAAAGTTCAATCAGAGCTGAAGACAGAGGCAGGAGGAATTTTGAAAACTCTGGGGTAAGACCACACTCAGCATGTGGGGCTGGGAATCCCCCTCTCGGAGGAAATGGTTTAACCCATTTATGACTTGCTTGCTTGAGTTTTTTTCGTCTCACTCGGCTCCTCTGCTGTAATTCAGCCTCACTGAGACGAAGGCCGTCCAAGATGAGCGACTCAAATCAAACTTGTTTTCTTTGATTCATGCAAATCTGTTAGATTTGTTACCTCACTCGGTCTGGGTGTCACCGGCAGAGACTGAGTGGATGTTTGTGAGGAAGTAGTGAAACGGCGGAAGTCATCAGTGCAGCGAGGAGAAGTCGGTGGCTTTGCTGTGATGGCCAGATTAGAAAACCACAGACCTGTTCCTGTCACTCTCTTATGTATCGTTGTGAAATGTCTCTGTGACGCTGTAAAGCCTGCTCATTGGGTGATCTATGGCCTAAAACACTAACAACAAGCCCGTAGCTAGCTAAAACATTGTCAAAGGATTCTTTTATTCCCAGAGAACTGAATGAACAGAAGTGAAATATGTTGATATTTACAACTATTGATTGAATAACCGGATGAGATCATCATTAAAGCGAGCACAGATCAAACCAGGCCTTGCAAGGCTTCATTAGCTTCGACCTCGACAGTTTGAAATGAATACTTGCTGCACACACCGAGCATCAGGATTACACTTTTTTCATTCTTCCTTCTGATGCCTCATGTCTCGATCCACTTTGGTTCTTTTAAAGGCTCAGCTTTTCAGCTCTGCAGCTTATAACATCTTAGTTCTGTTGGTAGTGCATCCACTGCGTCCGCCACTGAGCAGCTTTTAGACATTTTTCTGTTTTCTAGCAGAGAGAAGTGACAAGGAGGCACCTTCACCCAATACAGCGTCCGTGAAGAGAGCAAGGAATTGTTTTCCTCTGACTTTAATGCATTCTGTCTCTATTCCAGGACTGCAGCTAATAATAATTTACCTCAGCAGTTAATCTGATGTTTTCTGGATTAGATTCAACATTTCATCTCTAAACTTCTTGCTTTCAAAGAATCCATCGCTTCAGCTTGGCATTGTTTGACTTTCCGACTGACAGTCCAGAACTCACATCCTCACGTTTGGGAAACTGGAAGAGATATTATTTGGCATTTTTACTTGGAGATAGAAAAACATTGATGATTATTTATTTTCTGTCGATCAGCTCAACCCTGAAAAGGCCCTAAGTACATTATGTATAAACCATACTACTATACGGGTTATAAATTATTATCATAAGACACTGAGAGCAGACTGTCTTACAGGGTGTCCGCGGGGTATTAAAAAGTATTAAAAGGTATTAAATGTCTGATTGCGAGGTATTATTTTTAAAGAATAGCACGTGATTTGTTGTAAGTTTGTTAAAAGTTCAGCAGAATTTATTACATAGACTGTACAGTAGAACTATTTTCCATAGCGCACAGCGGTAGACTCAGGATTGTTCTGTGTAGTTCATGCATTCGAGGTCTCCGTCGCTATTTCCATCATTCAGAGTTCACAGAGGTCATTTATGAGATCAGTGTACAGTATGTCTGAGGAGGGGGTGATGTTTTTATTGGCAGGTTGTCACACAGCCAATGGTATTGTTTACAGCGTGCGTGTGACCCACACCAGGCCGGGATCTAAACACGGAGCATCGGTGCTAAAGTTTAGCTGTTGAGCTAGCATGGACTCGTCACAGAGCTGTGTTGTCATTTTGAGACTCAGTTTGTTTAGTCAACATGTGAGAACCCGTTTGACACAGAGAGTCTCCTGTTGTCTCTTCATGTGTGACACAACTCTACTTGACATTATCGTGTAAAAACGTCATTCAGCGTCTCTCTCTCTCCTCCGGCACCGTGAGTTACCGTGGTTACGGGAACGCCCTGGAACTTTGTGATGATTCTCAAGAAGTTTGTGGTTAGTATGACGGTACAACATCACTGAATACTGAAAAGTTCTGTACACGGTTGATTGCTGGAGTAAAACTTGAAACAAGCTTGAAACAAAAAGTTTGATTTCATCGACTGAAAATTACATTGAAGAGACAAAAAAGAAAAGTGTGAATAGAATAGCTGTTCACAAGCATCCTGTAAAACACTGTTGGTCAAGTATACTTGATGTCTTCATTAGAGAACATGGTTATGTGTGGAGTGGTACTGAACTCTTAGGCCTTGTGTCATTTCTTTAGCAGATATCAAGTAGCATAACTCAAATTATGTAGTTGGATCTATCTACAGTGTTCAGTTGACTGACAGCTTGATGGGAGAGCAGCCATTAATATCAAATTTCTGTGCTGCTAGTATGTGCAGTACACCGCTCCAACCGAGTCCCACCACCAGTCAAACTTCCACTGCAGCCATCGCATCTTCTCTGAAAGTGGCTTTGGATAAAAGCGTCAGCTAAATGACTAAATGTAAATGTAAATAAGTAAGGGATTGACAGTAACAGTGCGCGTGCCCTCCCATTTATCGATCTGTTTTTGCTATATGACTAGAAGCAAGTTACGTTGAGGTTTTAAAAAATATTTAGAAGGTATTAAAAAGGTATTAAATGGTATTAAATTTAAGCTCAGGATTCCTGCATAAACCCTGGTCTTAAATGAGTCGTGAATTTAAAATAAAGCGATCACATGTGTGAAACAGTGAGATCGCTCCATACTGATGAGTTGAAACCCTCTCATGTGTTGTATGTTGTAATATTAGTTCTCACCCTGTCATTTCTCTGGAGCCTTCCTTTTTTCTTTGTTCTGTTACCAGGGGAACTCCAGTGTCGGATGTCGTTGTGTAGATGAAGGATGTCAGCTGAGATGTTCTCTTTAAGGCAAATGTTAGTCCTGTTTACATTTCATCAGAGGATGCCAAACAGCAGCAGGCGCGCCCTGTCTTTATCTTCACATTTTGACTTCCATCCATGCTGCGGAGAAGAATTTGATCAAAATCTATCAGCTGATATTTTATTCTTAAACTGGTGATTTATTTGCCAATAACCCCTGACACAAGTGGCCAACACAGGAAGCAACATTCAGTACAAGCTGCAGGCAGGAAACATTCATGTATTGTGTGGCATTGAACCTCATGATTATGATAATCAACCTAGAGCTCGAGGCGACGTCTTCAAAAAGCCTCATACAGAAACTCATCACGTTTCAGAAGCTGAGTGTAAGTGAATATTCTGTATACATACAGATGCTGATAAGCAGGCCATGCAAAGCAGTTTCACTTCCTCAGTTTCTCTCCATCACAGATTTATAACACGATGATTTTTTTTTTTTCTGCCGCTGATGAAGTGAAGCTGGGTGTGGCTCTCCACCAGCAGCCTGTCATCAGCAGGGCAGAGCAGCACCGCAGAGCAGATCTGTCAGAGTGCCATGCTACTCAATCCTCCTGGAAGTCCACACACACACACACACACACACACACACACACACACACGGCTAGTGATGTGTCAGTACTTCAGCGACATGTTCATGTGCAGGTTAATGGTCTGTAAATCTGGACTGTCAGGGCAATACCAGTCTTGTGGTTAAATACTTGATATAGACTAGTTAGTACCAGCAGTCACAGCTACAAATAAGACCATCAAACATACAACTTTGAACTTAAAACGTCTTAAAGTTCTTAAAATGTTCAATTTAAATAAGGGCTGTTAGTCATGATTAGTATTCTCTGAATTATTATTTGATATTTATTTACTAAATCAGCAAAATATCAGTATTGATATATTCCAGTTGTATGGGGGAACTTACTGGAATTTACTCCAGTTCTGTAAAGTGGAGGAACTACAAAGCTGTCAGAAGGAATAGACTCATGCAAAGCTGGCTCACCGACCTTCCGGCTATTCAAACTGGAATGTTAGTCGTGTCTGCTGTGACCTTTCACAGCACAGGAAGTGAAATGCGGCCACGACCACCAACAACAACAACGGCAGCAGCAGCAGCGGCAGCAGCAGCAGCAGCAGCAGCAACAACACAGTCTCCACTGAGAACTTTCTTCTCCAGTCAAAACTTGTGTTATTCACAGTGACCTTTACAAACAGAAGAAGTGGAAGCTCTGCCGCTGATAGCAGCAACAGGAACTTGGCTTTGTCACGACTTGCGAGGGAGAAGTTGTGCCACTTTGTGTTGCAGAGCAGGGCTGCACCTAGCCATTGTTATCAGCGTGGAGGAACAAATACCGAGTCTTTCAGAGGAAAGGGGTCACAACGAGTGCACAGACAGGCATCACACCAGAGAACGGCGATAGAAGCTGGAAACATTTCGGACTCGATCGATGTTGAGCTTTTTACTGGTCGGTCTGATGGTTTAAGTGTTTACCACGACACGTCCTCGCAGTGCTAGCTGCTTTTTATGGCTCTATACATCATTAATATAACCCTGAAGCACAAAGAGCTCTGCTTTCAGCACTCATTAATCGGTAGACGTACAAATGCACAGTTTTAGATATAGTGCTCAGATCAGAGAGGCCGTTCAGTACATCTATATTAAGTGTTAACACTGCAGCTAAGCTTACACGTGGATGGTATATTAAATGTGAACACAAATGGTATCAAAGAATAACTATGAATAGATTTTTTTATTTGACACAAAGGTGACATTCTTCGTACCCGTGTTAATGACCGTTTGCAGTGACCAGCTCTGCCTGCTAGCTACAGCTAAGCTAAAAATAAGACACGGAGGCTCAGACAGTATCTGGGTCACGTTCTTTGATGCTCACTGCGTGGACTGATGTACTGACTGTACCGCTGCTGCCGCTGCTGCTGATGTTCTCAGTGGAGATTTCTGTGTTTTATTTCATATTTACAGGCTTGTTGACTGAAGAACAAGAGGGGACACCTTAAGTTTGGGTACCCGACCGCCCTCTCTATATGATCCAGATTTTAATGAACGTTCTATTAACTAATGACTGTGACACCTTGTCACCATCATGTGACAAACCTGCTCTGAGTGCTAGCTAACATCACACCCTCCTTTTCTATTCCCTGCATTTGACTTTTGGCAGATCTATCTTTTCTTGGCTGTGACAAAGATCATGACGCTGCAAGTTAACAGTAAAAGCTCGCTCAGCTGCAGAGACGCACTGTTAAACACAAGTTTTGTGGACAGAAGAACTCCCTGTTTCCCTTTTTCCTCCTCCTCCTCCGTCAGCCCACCCAGCCACTCGGGTCTCGTCCTGAACCTGGATGAAGACGGGGAAAAAAAGCACTATCCCTCCTCTTGTCTCGCTACTCGGAGCCCTTCCTCGATGTGGAATGCATGCATGAGGGCTCTGGCTGCAGGAGGAGGAGGAAGAGGAGAGATGTTGGGATTAAGCCGTGGAGGGAGAAGGCAGAGGGAGGAGGGGGAGCAGAGGAAGGTCGGTTGATTGAAGGCAGTGCGGTGGCTGTAATCCCTCAGCATGAGACGGCACACGCTGAGAGGAAGAGGAGGGAGTGATCAGGATAAAGAGCAACATATATTAACATCATTTCCAAGCTGCTCTTCAGTTTCTATCAACTTACACAGTTTTTAGGTGTAATTGCTCAGACTTCTCTGTCAAGCTGCTCCTCGTGTCTGACAGTGAGGAGCTGTACAATTGTTAAATGTGTGAAATGATATTTAAAGTATCGCTCTGACCCTGAAGTATAAACTTACTACTAACTTAGGAGTGTTCTTTCTGGTGTGCCTCGTAGTCACATCATATAATTTAAGCTAAAGTCAGCTATTTTCATCGTGTCACATACCGTATATAGCATTCAATAACAAGTTTAACTAGACTATGTAGCCTATAGCACTCTTACTACACACTACTTGTACACTGTATTTATTTCGGAAGACGGTACAGTCATTTTGGCACCAGTTTGTTGACACATTGGCTGTTTTTTTCCCACCAAGTGGGAGATTCAGAAATTCCCTGAACCCCTCTGAGCTGTTTGTGTTGTATTTATGATATGAGGATTCATGGACTAAACTCTGATACTCTGATGATACGCTGCAAAATAGCGGCATGAAGGTGATTCATTTTGTTTAAGTTATTTCCCGATTGTTTCACAGTGGTTACGCTATGCACAGATAGTAACCTCTAACCCCCCTCGTCTAGTAGGATTTTGAAAAAGATCTTCACCCTTGTGATGTCGGGGAGTTTAGTGGAGGATGTACTGAAAATCTCTCAGCTGATCCAAAAGAATAATAAAAAAAAAATCCATACTAATGTTGAAGCTTGTTTTACACCGAACACCTAAAATTGAAATGTAAATCAGCTGGGTGTTTATCCCACCGTCAATATAAAAAAACCCCATCATTATAATTAACAAATGACCCTGCTTATTGTTTCGGTCTTACGCCTGCTGGCTCCTGTAAGCGTTGTTATATAACGTTACTACAGTATGTGTTAATGTGGTGTTGGGTGGAGCGATGGATGCATGCAGACTGTGCAAACAGATGGCTTGTTGTAGCGGCGAGGCAGCGATGCTGAAGAGACGGAGAGGGTATTAACTGTTTCTCACTTTTGGGTCAAGTGGAGATGGGGGAAAGAAAATAAGCGAAATAAGTCGCGTTCATATTTTAAATCGACGCAATGTGGCAAAGTAGCAGGTGGCAGTAGATTCCAGCCAGCATATTAAAATCAGAGTCTTTAAAGATAAAACTAAATTTAATTATGAATATCTCAAACTTGCCTGTCTTCTCTCTCCTTCCTCATCTTTCCCCTCTCTTCATCTTGTTCCTCTTTTCTTATTTCTAAACAGAATAAGCAGTCAAATGTTCCAAGACTTCAAATAGCATGTTAGCCGTTTGTCTGTGAGTGTGTCAGTACATTCTCAGTCAGATTTGAGTCATGTCAGTGTGGTTCACATCAGTAAAACGGAGCCAGAGTATTAGGTTTGAGTCCCATTACACTCCTACCTTTTAAAAAAAGAAAGAAACAAACTAAACTGTGTTGGTTTGTCTGGAGTTGAAGCCTCAGTGGCTCTCCTTGTATGTCTCTGTGGATAACAGTATCTAAAATGCCTGTAATGTCATTTGGAAGCTGAAGTCCTGGGTTGTTCCTCTGTGTGAAGAGGCTGTTGTTCGACTTAGAAGGAAGGCGATTTGCAGTTTATTAGGTTGATAATGCTCCTGTTTATGGATAGACGTCCCCTTTGTGTCTGTGCTTCTGTCCTCGGCTGCAGTCACACAAGCAGACATGCTGATAGACACATTTAATAGAGGTTTCTAAGGTTGAGCTATTTAGCCGCAGCTTCGCATGTAAGCACTGTGAAGTATTGGGAGAAGAAAGTTTCCATGATTAATAATTTGTTCAGGAGAAATGTTTGTTTTAGTTTGCTCCATATTTCCTGTGTGGTAAATCAATCATGCTTCAACGAAAATACTCGACGTCCAGATGGAGAATTGGCTTCAGTCAGTTTCAGGGAAACGGATCATCATCAGCAAAATAAAAAAGAACAGATCCATCTGGTGTTAAAGACCTGGTATCACGTATCCAGACATGTTCTGTTATTCAAGAGGTTTATCTTTAGGTTAAATCGCTGGATCAAGTTGTCATTGTTGCCGGTATACCTTGGACAACTCTTTGAAGAACGCAAGGTGACGTTGGTAGATGCCCATATGGTAGGCTCATCATGGCCCTGAACCACAGAGTACATCAATCCATTTTCTTAGACTGCATCATGAACATACAGCCATGCTACTTGCACTGTGAGCCTGTGCTTTGGGCTAAATGCTAGTGTCGGCATGCTAAAATGTTTAAAATGACTATGCTAACACACTGATGTTAATCAAGTATTGTGTTGTTTGCCATCATGGTTTGGCATGTTAGCATGCTAACATAGCTAATCAGCAATAAACACCTGATGCTGATGGGAATATCATTAGTTTTGCTGGTGCTAACACATAAACCAAAGTATTAGACCCTAGTTGGACTGTTGACCTGATGGTTGTTACATGAATCACCAAAGTTCCTGAGGGAGGTTTCAAGGCAGTCTGACCAATGGCCATTGAGACATTTCAGTTAAAACCTCATGGAGGCAAATAACCAAAGTTATTAGGATGCATCCCCAGGGGACCATGAGTATATGTACAAATTTTCATCTGTTTAATAGCTGTTGAGATATTTCTGTTGGACAGATTGACTGACAGACTGACATTGCTGTCTCTAGAGCCACTAGCATGGCTAAACAACAGAAGAGATTTTATTGCTTTAATTGGTCTATTAATATCTAGATCAGGGGTCTTCAACCAGGGGTCCACGACCCCTAGGGGGTCTGCAGAGGTACTGCAGGGGGTCCGCCAATTTTCATCAAAGTAACGGTGACTGTGAGTGTGCAGATCATTAAAAAACTACAAACAGCGGAGGCATTTGAACTCCAATTGGACGAATCAGTGGACATGTTCATGTGTGGACATGCTCTTGGCATTTAATAACCAATTATAATTCTGCATGAACTTTTTATTATCATAAAAACATATAGGCTAATAACCCAGTATATAAATAGGTTAATGAGGTGAAATAAAAGTTGAATAAAGTAAATATAAAAGCTATTATAGGCCAGGTTTAAAATGAATTACATGTGGGGGTCCCTGTTCTGTTTGTCTCTCGTCCAAGGGGTCCTTGGGCTGAAAAAGGTTGAAGACCCCTGATCTAGATAATCTATAACAATGACAGTCCTATTCTAGTTAAGTAAGATTATATCAACTAGGGATCGACCGATATGGATTTTTCAGGGCCGATACCGATACCGATTATTAATAACCAAGCGAAACCGATAGCCGATATGTAGAACCGATATTTATTTGCAGTAATAAATGTAAAAAATAGCCTTAACACCAGAGTTTTTCACTTATAGTTCCTTATGTATTATTATATTTATTTATTTAGAGAAATGAAGTCATATTCGGAATCTCAGAACATTAAATGTACACTCTTGTGCTTAGAACTGTATGTCATATTACATAAATAAGAATAAGGCACTTGGCAATTGTAAATGCAAACAATAAAGGCTACTTTACACACGTGAGTTGTAGACGCGACGGTAAATTTATTGATTGAAAAAAACTCGACGTGTGCTCGCTGCTTGACTCGTTGAAATGGCCCATCATTTCCCTGGACTTTACGAGTGACCGGCAAACAGACGAATATTTAACATCTATTCTGTGTGATCATAGTGTAGTGAGAGCATGAGCGCTGAGGGAGAGGCAACTGAAAACAAACAAGGACACGTTAGCGTGTGGTGTTAAACTTATAGGCTATAATCACCTCGGGTGTTGTTTATTGATAAACCGGGAGCTGCCCCACGGGCTGAGACACGTTAGAGGATTAATTATTCCCACAAAGTAATGATAACCGTAAGGGTCTCCTATTATTATTGTGCGTCTGGCCCCAGCTCTAAAGCGGTCGCGGTAATTATAACGTAGCGGTGGGCCATCATTAAATAGCCTACCCCGTGTTGAAGTTGTGAAAAGTTTAATCTCAAGAGCCAAACTGCAGGTTTTCCTCCCTTATACTTGCTACAGCCTACCTATGTCATATTTTTATTTTATTAAGCAAGGGACTTCAGGTCATCTTCACTTACATCTTTTTTCTTTCTTTCTTTTTTTTTTTTTTTTTTTTCGTGAGTGATGCTAGTCCTATATTGCAAAGTCGTATGCTTGATGTGATTAGACAAGTAGGTTGGTGAAATGTCGACTCTGGGCCTGCATGTTATCACTGAAATTGATCATAAGGTTGTGGTATTTTTTAAAACTTCATCCTAAAGGGCTTTGAAACTTCGACTGACACTGCCTTTTCTGCTGGCTCACCGGAGCAGTCCTCTTTTTCTCCTCCGTCTGTGGCAGTGTATGTAGAAGCTTCTGTGTTGATTGATTGGCTACTTGGCACAAGTGAGACAGCCAATCAGTGAGGGCTGTGGGCGGGACATTGGTACACAGCCAAGAGCGTGGTGACTTCAGGCAGAGACGGCTGCATCAGAGCCAAAGGAGCGCGTTTTAAAATACATTAATTAATTTTATCGGTTATCGGTGAAAAAAACGGCCGATGCCGATGATCGCAAAAATGCAGAATATCGGCCGATATTATCGGCCAGGCCGATAATTGGTCGATCCCTAATATCAACCTGATCTCTGTAAAGTTTTCTACATATGAAAAATGAATCTTTAGGCAAGGGGCTTTGGATTTTGGTATCTGAAGCGGTTTCTGTTTGTAGTTATAGACGAGTTTTGACCCATCACGTTTGAACTGGTTTTAGTTCCTCACATGTAAACAGTCCTTGTGAAGAACAAAAGAGGTGGAAAGCATTGGCCGAAATGCAATCTCGGAACCCATCAGGTATCACTTGAAGATGAGTCAGCTTTTTACTATCTTTTTCACACTTTGTAAACAGGCTACTCGTGAAACAGTCCGGTTGTAGACGTTATCTCACAACTCCAACTCCATTATCACTTCAGACTGTAACCAGTGACACACAGAAGAAGCCTGAACATCCGTTCTGGATATCCTCTGGCTACACCAGAAACTGATGGTTTCCGACCCAACTCTTAATATAATCCATCCTCTGGCTCCATTTTAACAATGGTAATAAAAAGAGAAGTCCTAAAGATGTTTTTAAATGTGGTTCAGTGTTAGTCATCTGGAGGCGCTCGTGCTTCAAACCAGATGGAAGTCCGTAAATTCAGTCCTCCAGTTAAAGCTGCACATCAAAATAATGAAGTAGGAACTATTAGGGAATATGGGAATATGTAGGAAGCCCCAGCTGAAGCAATGCCAAACAACTTCTTTTCAGAGCATTTATCTTGATGGCTCTCTCTGTGTTCTCCCTTCCTTGGATTTGAGCTCGGCTAAATGAGTCATGAGCGTTCACTCGCTCACTCACTCATTCGCTCACATTTACAAGGTCACAGCATCAATCATGTGTTCTCAGTGTTTTGAGATGGCTTTCATGCCTCTCTCTCTCTTTCTCTTCCCAGGCCTCCACCCTTATTGATTTTCCACAGCACTAGCTGGCATCTTGTACAACGGCCTCTTCATTCTGTTATCGGTGACCTGCTCTTGCCTGATAAAACCCAGTGAAAGCCTCTCTGTTAAGAGCCAAAATGGCTGCCACCTGGGAGCTGCGTGGAGGGGCTTTTAGATGGCCATGTGTAGTCTCAGAGTGACGTTTCAAAGGAACCAAACTCGCTTTTATGTAGCTTCAGTAAATCTCCATTAATCATGATGATATATATCTACAACATCTTTGATGTGTTGTAGCTTCTCCTGTAGGTCCTCCCAACCTGATAAATCTGCTTAGACAGCGAGACGACAGGAGATGGATATTCAGCGTGGTGTTGTACTGTTTCCACCATGAAGGCTGAGGAGAATACTGTAGTCCTGTTATTGAATTAATCACGATCATATCATCATATTGTGGTATTAATCTATTGGGTTTTGCTGTCCAAATGAAAAACACATTGATATCAGATGCCAACCAATATGCCATTTTTGAGACTGATACTGATTTTAAACTTTGGTGAGCTGGAATGAAAATAAATCTTTTCTTTGGATGTGCATCAGTTTTACACCAATATGACTCAGGAGGATGCTAAATCTTCTTGAGGACTGCCATTTTGTTGTTTCCTTGTTAATATTTCTGCATCTGTGGCATCTGTTTACCATCCCTCGTCCTTTCTTTGGTTGTTGTAGCAGCATGCAGGGCTGCAACGGTGATTAATTGATTAATCACCAACTGTTTTGATAACAGTTGACGATTAATCATCTTGAGATGTGACTATTTTCAGGTTTCTTTAGTCCCTCTGTGACAGTAAACTGAATATATTGGTGTTGTGGAGAAAACAAGACATTTGAGGACGTCCCCTTGCTCTTTGGGAACAGTCATCAACAATAATTCATATTCAAGGTTCAAAACTGAATGTGTGATGTCCTTGAATGTGTACAAAACATAAAACTCAGTCACCACTCTTTAAACTTGTGCCTCAGAAGTTTCAGAGCATGAAATATTTTATGTAAAAGAAACAAAATAAATTAGCAGTAGGGACATTCCTGAGGACACTAGGTGAATGCTGTCTCACTGTACAGTTGATGGATGTCATACGGTTGGCTAAAAATGGCTTCTTGAATGCAACAAGTTATGATAAAGGAGATTAATGACTGTGTGGATAGTTTGCATTAGGGCAGAATGATGAGTATCACAATATAGATTTGTTTTTGAGATCTCGTTCGGAGGAGAAATTCTTTCTTTTCCAGGGTTGACACAAATTTGTGGCCGAGCCCTCCTCCGGTGAATCTGGCTCTGGCTAAATGCTGGACTTGTACCACTGAATAAGAAGTGGACTAGCTGTCCTGCCAGATAAAGGCACAACCCAGCGTCCCTCCTGTTGGCTTATTAGAGCCCCTCCCCCTCGACACACACACACACACACACACACACACACACACACACACACCACCGGCTAACTCTCAGCGTCTGGTCGAGGCTCTTAATGACAGTTGTTGGCTTGTCTGAGCTTCTGTGGTTTAAACGTGTGGGCATGGTAGACTCCAATGCGAGTGTGTGTGTGTGTGTGTGTGTGTGTGTGTGTGTGTGTGTGTAGGGGGGGTGTTACTGTATGGGTGGCCATCTGGAGAGGGAAAAACAAAGCTGCCATTGGGTGGGGGTCTGTGTGTCCTGGGTACAAGCTTAAGAGAAGTCTTCAAGAGCAGATGAAGTTTGTCTTCAGAATGAAACTTTCCTTCCTTTGGGGACTGAAGTGTGTGTGTGTGTGTGTGTGTGTGTGTGTGTGTGTGTGTGTGTTGTCAGCAAGTCTGCGATACACCTGCACCAGTCTTGTCAAACTGACCTCGAGATGTTGCCAAATATCCTCCAGAAATCCACCAAGATGAATATCTGAGTGGATTTGAAGTTGGATGGACGACAGCCAGCTAAGCCTTCATGTAAATGTTTGGTGAATGATGCGGTATCTATCTGAGACTCCAGACTTAAACCAGACTTCAGATTGTTTGTTTTGTCTGACCAACAGTCCAAAACTGAAAGCAGTCAATCCTCACATTTGAGAAGCTGAAACCAGCAAATGTTTGGATTTTAACTGATTTAAATGCTTGATTTTCAAAATTGTCATTTACTCTTGATTGACTTAGCAATTAATTCATTGTTCAGCCACTAATGGAGAACTTTGGTCTGAATATAGAGACAAAGAAGTCCACATCGTAGAACAAAGTCATGGAGAATGTATGTACTGTTGGGTGCTTTCAAGGTGTTTCTATGGACTTGGTCTTGTTTGGCTGTATTATATTACAGAGTGAGGTTTGGTGGGGAGTTGACTCTGTTTCTCAAAGACACATTGACATGGTACACTGGGTGTGAATTGATTTGAACCCGTGATTTCCCATCTTCTGGTTTCTCCTCTCAAAGTTTGGAAAATATTAATGTTTGTAGCGTTCTTTATCGACACACGAGTGCTTCACCGCTAAAAGTTGTCACATTTTTTAGTTTATGCTTGAGGAAACTCTGGTGGAGGCCTGTAGCGGTCCAGACATGCAAACCGGTCGTCCGACCTGGGTATAGGGGCGAAAGACTAATCGAACCATCTAGTAGCTGGTTCATCCAAAGTTTCCTTCAGGACAGCTGGCGCTCATGAGTCTCGCAACTGGTATCTCAGAATATCCTTCAAATACTATATGTACTGTAATATCTGCAAAATCATTCATGTAAACCAAAAATCTTTTGATACTTGAAACGAAAAGAACCTGTTGTCATATTTGTCTGTAAAATAAACAAAGAAGTGACGGCATTCATCGATTGCTGTGTGTATAAAGGAACTCTTTTGTTGCATTGCATTTAGCTGCAATGATCAGATTTCTGTTTTAAGTACCTTTAAACGTGCTTAAAAAGTGCTCGAAATGTACTCTTAAAAAGATGTACGAAACCTGTAGTAGTAGTGCTGTAGCTAATTAAATGATCTGACATATATTTTCCTAATTAACTGAAATAATTGTATGGTTCATAATATGCTGGAAACTAGTGAGAAAATATCCATCGCAATTCACTAATTATCCCCAAATGAGGTCTTCATCTGCCTCATTTTCTCGTGCCAGCTGTTGAAAACCTAAACGTGTTCTACTTCGACCCCACACAATGCAGAAAAGTAGCAAAGCCTCATATTTAAGAAGCTGCATCTAAAGACTGCTTGGCATTTTTCATTTATAAACGACCTCAGTGATTAATCGATTATCAAAGTTGGCAATTATCAACCAATTATTAGAACGTTTTCCTGTCAGACATGTAAAACTCAAAGTATGAATCTATCCACTGTGTTCCTCTTTTTCACTATACCGCTACTCTCTCACTCACACGTACACTCACGTACACACACACACACACACACACACACACACACACACACACACACACACACACACACTTGTTGCCGTGGCGATAATAAATCCTGTTTTCTTCCGTGGAGCTCTGTAGCTTCTTTCAGCCCTGCACGCAGCGAGGCAGCTGGCAGGGACGACTGACGACAGCCTCATTAGCTTTTGTTTTTCATCTGCTTCAAAACACTGTGAGCCGGCCTGAGCCGTCACCTGACCACAAACCCCGCCGCGCGATTGGACCTGCAGCGATGTGCCTCAGCCAGCTGACCAGAACCCAGGCGTCTGATTGGGCCAGAGTTTCTCAAAGCACTTCCTCCTGTAGCCGGGCAGAATCTGTGCAAACTCCCATGAGTGCTGAAGGGTTTGAAAACACAGATAGGCTGCAGCCATGAGAAAGACAGTTAGAGCTACAAGTGCATGAGTCCTCTGCGATGGTTAGACACCATGTCGTGACCAAGTGGATGAATTTTAACATCCACCGCTGTCAGATGATTCCTATGAGAGCTACAAACAGCATGTGTTGTATTTTTGGATTTATCTCCATGCCACTGCTTCACTTGATGTTTGCATGTTGGATGTTAACATTCTTTAATGAGCAGAGGACGAGCTCTGAGCTGTGCAGAGACACACAGTCCTTCAGCTGAAGTGAAAACCTGAAAATCTAATCTAAAGATACGAGGTTTTCATTTCGCCGCGCTGGCATTTGGCAAATCGCTCCCGATGCTGTCGTGACTGTTTTGTGTTACCAGGCAGATACAGACAATCAAACACACTCAGACGTTGCTCATGCACGGAGGGAGAACTGAGTTTGAGCTGTTAAAGGAATAGTCTGACATTTTTTTACTTTACTTTACTTGTTTGACCCAAAAAGCTTCAATCACAGCAGAGAGAGGTTGGGCTTACACAAGCTTAGCTCAGGGGGAGCTGCTAGAATACACTCAGTTCATCAGTTGACTTATTGTAGATCTTCTCTTCTGATTCTGTGTATGTTTATTTGAAGAAAAGAGATACTGACTAATTAATCCTAATGGGGATTAATCTGTCTGTATCAGTCAGTAGGATTAATGGGGAAAGGAAACACAACCATAGTGCTGCTGGGTATTGAACCTACATTTTCCGGCATCAACCAAAATGTGTTCGGAGCTAGGTAAATTGGTCGGCCAGTATTATTGGACAATATCGGCCTGTCACAGGCATATTGGTATTGCTCTTCATGTTATAATGAAAGCTTTTTTTCTGGTACATAATGCAAAGAGGAACGCTTGTGGCAATATATTGGTGTTACAGCAGAGTTATCCAGTCAAGTGAACAGCAGCTGTCCTTGAGACGTTGCCAAATATCTTCCAGCAATCCACCAAGGTCAATATGTGTGCATATTTGAAGTTGTTTGGTTCAAGCGTCGTGGTTCATTTTCTATGCACAGTCATTAAAAGTTTGGGATTTTGGATGGAGGGCAGCCAGCTAGGTCATCATAGAAATGTTTAGTGAATGGTCCAGTATCTATCTGAGACTCCAGCTTGAACCAGACTCACAGTAATCTTCAGATGACTGAAAGTCCAAAACTCAAACATACTTAGTTTTGAAATAATAGAACACAAATCCACACATTCCTCATGACTGAAACCAGCAAATGTTGGGATCATTGAAAGTATAAATATGGACGTAGGTTTCTGAAGAGCCGTTGTGAAGCTCAGAGTGTGATGGCACTGGCCGCCGCCATCTTGGCAGTCCTGCATCTGCCGCCTCCCGGTTAGATATGCCTGGTTGCTAAAACAAGCCATCTGAAACGGCACCTACCTGTCAATCAGAGCAGCTATGTTGTTAATTATGCATAATTTTAAGGGTTTATTTTTGCTGTGAAGTTGGACATTTTAACATGGGGACTTATGGAGATTGACTCGTTCTGTAGCCAGCCTCAAGTGGACGTTTGAGGAACTGCAGTTTTTGGCACTTCTGTGTTGGCTTTGTTTCATAGCCACGGTGGTTGCTGCTTGGTTGAGATTTTCTTTAACTGACATAAATGATTAATTGTCATTTCTTTTCTAATAATCGACATTGTAATAAATTACGTAATTGTTTCAGCACTGTGATTAACAGTACTGTGACAAGCAGGACAGAGTAAGATAGAGGAAGCAGAAGCACTAGACTTGGCTGAAAATGTAAATATTAAATTATATAACATGTTAAAGAAGATTTAGCTTAAATATTCTTTAATAAGGTCTATAATTTGTTTAAGAAAGCCACCTTCTGAGTACATTTGCATGGTTTTATCAAATTCATAAATTCAGCTCTAATATATCATAACATCTGCTGTCAGAAATTGTGAAGTGCTGAAAGTTGGCATCCAGTTGCTTTGTCAGGGCTTGTACGTATACTTTAATCCTTCATTTCCCTAAGTCAGCTTAATATGAGAAAGAAAGTATTTACAGTGTTTTTAAAAAAGAATCTCTTTCTAAAACCAGTATTAAACGTTCCAGCCATGAATCTTTCGTTGTCATTTTCCCACTTACCTCATTTCCCATCATCTCTTTGCTAAAACTCTCCACCAGATGCATAAAATGCCCCCAAAATAACACACACACACACTAAGCATGTCATCATTTATACCCTCAGCTGTGTCACTGTTTGTTCGTATGTCTCTTATCTCCCCAGTGGACACAAACACACACCTCATCAGTCACTGCCGATCACACACCCTTCTCCTCTGCTGCATGTGCCATCATGGCAGGCACAATCTGTGTACAGCCTGTTTTTGTTGTTGTTGTTGTTGTTGTGGGCGTTCGGCTGTTTCGGCGCTTGCTGCTCAGCCTCGAGCATGTTGACGGCAGCTGGTACACACAGGTCGCTGTGGGGTCAGATCTGGCAGCGATGCCCGCCTACTGCTGTTTTTTCTATGCGTCCACTGTCCTCTGCTCAACAGGCTTCCTTCAACACTGGTTTGTAAAAAAGTTTAGCAGTCTGACACTCGGCTTAAAAGGGGGGGGTGACTGCTTTTCAGTCACCCACTGAAAAGCAGCTCTGAAGCTCAAAATCTCTGGCTCTGGCCGCCGCCATCTTGGCAGTCCTGCCTCTGTCGCCTCCTGTCTAAAAGTGGGCAAAGACGTGGATCATTGGTGGAGCTGAGACAGGCTAAATGGTTTCGACTTCCCGACCAATGAAGCTTTGTGAGCCATATGACACATTTTTCAAGGAAACTCGAAAGGAAACTTGTATGTTCCTGTTATTACTATTCATAGAGGAAACATCTTATCTAAGAGTTAGACAGTCTCATGATCTCCTCTGTTCTTCACAAAACACACCCTCAGAACATGGCACAAGTGGGACAGCAGGAAGTTATGACAGACACTGACTGTCTTTTAATTATTTTATTGCATCAGCAAATCACCTGTGTGGCTGCAGGCAAGAAAGAAAGAAAAAAAAAAAGCTGAATGTGTTCAGTGAACTGTAGATAGAGTCAGTGTCAGCCACTTGGAAACACTCGATCCATAACTAACTCTTTTCTGTCCTTCTAAACTTCACCGACACTGCCAACCTCAAGAACAAGCCCGGGCGTGTCTGTGGATAACACTGACTGTTACACCTGTGTGTGTGTGTGTGTGTGTGCTGTCTCCAAGCTACACACAACATATTAATTCTGACCTCGGTGTGAGTTTGCAGCTCATTTACATTAGCTGTAACAATACTTAAGTCTCTTCTTTCTCAAACAAACAAAAAAAAAACAACAACTCTGTTTTTACAGTAAAAAACTAGCAGCTGTGGTTGCCAGAAGTTTACCGTAATAAATATAGTGAAACCTTTTCTAATATTAGACTTAAAGGATAATAGTACTGTTGATAACACGTTTAAGGTTGGTGTTTTATTACATATTTTAAAATGTCTTTAGATTTTACGTTGAAAAAACAGTAAAAGACCACAAAATATGCCATTAAATATTAGTGTTTTACTGTACAATTATCAATTAAAATACTGCTTTATTCTGTATAAATTCCCTTTAAAATGGTGTGTCAATAAATGTTGTGAAATGGCTTTTTTATTTTGTTTATTTCATGGCATATTTTACAGTCCTTTTGCTGTCATAGTTTGACAGATTTTAACCGTCTGTCATTTTGCCACAGCGTCTATAATAGATGCAGTATGAAGAATATTTGAACTTGAGCTTGACAGAAGACGAGTTGAAGGGACACGACGTGTAAAATGAGGAAATGCTGAGAAACGTGACCCTGCAGGAGAATATCACCTCTTTAGCTGAATAGGTGTGTGTGTGTGTGTGTGTGTGTGTGTGTTCTATTGTATCCTATTCAGTGCCCTTTGGAAATAACTTTGACCTCCCTCAGATCTGTCTTGATGGATTGCCTATTTGCACTAATACAACACATTTGGACGTTTCTGTGGTTTCAAATGAAAAATATGAAAATGTATTTTTACCTTCTGCTCGGCATTCTGCTCTGAAACATTTGTCTCTTTCTGTTGTCTGTGTTAGTCTGACTCACAGAGGTGTGCGGTAATGATTATAGTGTGCTATAGTCATTAATGTGACTGATACAGTCAAAGGTTATCTCATATCATGACAATACACTGTCAAAATCTTTATTACCTCTGTGTGTGTGTGTGTGTGTGTGTGTGTGTGTGTGTGTGTGTGTGTGTGCACAGTCCTGCCCTACATACTGTAAGTCGTCCTACTTCTGAGCGTCCGTTGCTCAGAGCTCAGGACCTCTTCACACAACGCCTTACTGTAAACTGATCTGTGACAACAATCGTCGGAGTTCGTCGGTCGTCGAAGTCGATGGCAGTATTGATTTTAATGTTGTTTTGCTTTGTCTTAGGATAGAGGCTGCTGTGTGTTGTACAGAGTGTGAAGGCCTCTGAGACAAACTTGTGATTTTGCTTTCCACCTATAAATGACTTGACTACAAGGGAAAGATTGTGTGTGTGTTTCTTTCTGTTTGTGTGTGTGTGTCTGTGCGTATTTACAAGCCTCAGAAGCATCTGTGGAAGTCTGGCACTTTGTCAACAGTATAAAGGACCAAATAAAATACCTGGATGAACGGAAGATCGGCCCAGTCATAAATCTCTCACACACACACACACACACACACACACACACACACATAATACATTTCTCAGTCGAGCCAACAGGCTTCTTTTTTTAGAGAAATCACTTGTCTCCTGTCCTGTCTAACCACCATTACCCCTGCTCCTCCTCCTCCTCCTCTTCCTCTTCCACCATGTGATTAAAACAGATCCTTGGTGTCCACCCTTCTCCCCTGTTGTTTGATCCCATGGTAACCGGTGAGGAATGCAGCAATTGGTTTATTTTTGGCTACTGGGCCGATGAGGCCTGCAAGCCTCACAGACAGGAAAAGGTTAACGCTTTCAGTGGAGGTGTTAATGGCAGAGTGATGCTGTGCTGTTTTCTCTCTGTCTCCTCTGGGTCAATAGATTTAAATGGTATGACCTACAGCGTGCGTCCTGTGTCGTGTGGTGGTTAGCATGCGGTCTTTGGGGTTTCAGGTATGTTCGATGTGACACATTTAAGTCTGAACCAGATCGTAAAAGTTGACTTTACTGGCCCGTGTGATGGAAATGCATTATCTGTCCATGTCTGTACGGACGGCTTTAACACATCTGCACCAATCATTAGCTCTGAAAACATATCAGTCAGTCTTTAGTGAAAATGTATCATGTATAACTAACAACACTAATAAGGACCCGAACAGAGAGTCCATGTTGTTTGAGTTCAGAAGTGCCAAAAACTGCAGTTCCTCAAACGTCCACTTGAGGCCGACTACAGAACGAGTCAGTCTCCATAAGTCCCCATGTTAAAATGTCCAACTTCACAGCAGAAATAAACATGTTTACAGCCTGGTACAAAAAACAGTTTTGGTCTCTATAGCTAATTTCCCCGTTCATGACAACTGTACTGAGGGTGAATTTTTATACAACTCACCTGTTCAAATGATACTAAGGCTTAAAGTTATGCAGAATTAACAGCATGGTAGCTTTGATTGACAGTTGCGTGCCGTTTGTGCACCCAGGCACCATTCGACCTGCCTCAGGTCTGCAGATGATCCACGTCTTTGCCCATTTTTTTTTTTGATTAACCCGGGAGATGGCAGATGGCCAGTGCCACCACACTCTGAGCTTCCAAACAGCTCTTCAGAAACCTGTGGGTGACATCACATCCACGCCATCCATTCTTTATACTCTACTACTGTGTATAACCAATTCACACTTATAAGGAACTTTTAACAACATGGACTCCATGTTTGTTGGACAAAGGTTTGTAGTCCTTACCCATATGGTAGAGTTTGGTTTTCAGCTTGACTCCAGGTGAGGCATAGCACAAAGGTTAACACGCCAAGCATCGAGCATCAATGAATTCCTAGAATTGAAACAAGAATGCAAACTTGCCTGACAACATACAAGTTAAAGTAGCCATGGGAATTCTAAAACAACATTTTGACTTTTGTTGGAGCCATAATCCAATCGATGTTAGAGGCTTTACTGGCTTCAACATTGAGCCACAGTGGATTCACTTCAGTCCAAACTAACCAGCTATGGTTTCTGTTCAAATGAGTGAAGATCACATGAATAAAGAGCAGAAAGCATCAGTCCAGACTTTAATTTACTCTGTTTGAATTTAGAGGAGAATAAACAACTGGATCCTTCTACTCCAGTACTCGATTACTCATACTTGATTAGTCAAGAAAAAATGTCAAATATTTTACTGCTGCCAGGTTGTGAAATGTGCGTTTTTCTTTGTCTTATGTGATAGAAACCTCAATATATTTGCATTTTGGACTGTATGCTGGATAAATGAATAATAATGAACCAGACCCTGAAGAGATTTCTTCATGCAAAAGCTGTTCCTAAAAGATTATTTTTCATAAGTCTTGGTTGTAATAATTTGGTATTCTATTTGAGAATATTAAGATACTCTCAGTCACTTCAAAACAACTCATTTGGATTTGCTTCTCTAATGACGAATGACTCAGCCGGTCTGGGGTTCTCTGTCTGGATGAAGGGACCTCCGGCTGGGAGGGTGTCTGTTTGTGGGACGTGACGACTACCTCGCCGCCAGCCACGAGCGTAGAGAGCGAACGAGCGCCATCGCTCCCGAGGTTAGAAATAAACCAGAGACACATGCGGCTGGATGATGCAAGCCTGGTGCAAGCCCACCTGAGTGGAAACCTGAAGACCTGAGGAGGAATTACTGTCGCTCTGGCAAGGGGGAGACGACTCAGACTCTCCCTGCCCGTCCTCCGATATAATCCCATCTCTCCTCTTGCCGGCTAAATAAATCATGCGAGGCGTTCCAGTGTCAGAGGGTTTGTGTTGTCAGATGAGAGGAGCCAGGCTGCAGGGATTATCAACCAGAGCAGAACGGAGGACTTAACAGTTTTTGCTGTGTTCACACTGCAGATCCCAAATCTTATGTTTGATTCCTCCTCTTACACGAGTGACATTGGATTTATTTTGAGTTGGTATGAAAAGAATAAGGCTGCATGAACTCTTTGTGATGCAGTCAGATGACTCAGTAGTGTTTGATGGTGTTGATTTAAGGTCACCTGAGGCTGAGGTGTGTTGTTCTGAATGACATCTTTATTATGAGGTTTTATGTATAATGAAATTTGGCATGCAGTGCCTCGTCATCCTCAGACCCGTTCGTATTTTTAATCTATTTAATTTTAGACTTTTAATTATTT
Organism: Argyrosomus regius; assembly: GCA_946959425.1. Classification (NCBI taxonomy): domain Eukaryota; kingdom Metazoa; phylum Chordata; class Actinopteri; family Sciaenidae; genus Argyrosomus; species Argyrosomus regius. The sequence goes on from OX336895.1 coordinate 25,035,286, forward strand.
AATCGATCAGTAGATGATGAAAATATTTCATTAGTCGCAGGCCACCTTGTCAAATCCCTCTGCATCGTTTAACCTTGATGTGGGCGCTCTGTTCTTTCATGTCACTGTGCTCTGGATCATTTTAGATTTTACTGTCCGTTTTATTTCATACGAGGGAGGACGTTTCCTGATCTTTTGACCAGCGAAAACATAATTCACGTCTGTCTGCAGTCACCTGTTTAGTGAAGCAGAACGTCTCCTCTGTAGCTAATTTGTCTGGAGGACAGATGGAGGCGACTTCCTGTGGTTGCTAATTCCTCACAGGCCTTTTAAACATTGCCAGGGCTTCACGTTGTTGTCAGATGTGAGCATCATCTGCAGGAACGATATCATCATCGTCCAACAAGAATCAGATACGTGCCCGTCAGTATTGTCAGAGCGGAGCTCAAAGACTTCAATGCTCATGTTTGTCTCTGCCCTCTTTATCTCCCAGCGCTGCCCTTTCATTCTCTCCCTCCTTCCTTCCCTCCCTCCCTCCCTCGCTGTAGGTTAAATCTGTCTATTTATAGCATGCAGCAGCAGCAGAGCTGAATTATGGGTCAGTATGTTGAGAGGGAGGAGGGGCTGCTGCTGCCGCGTGGCGCATCACAACTTGCACGGCTTCACGTCTTAAAGGGGGGGAAACATTTACCATGTCCACTGTAAGAAGAGAAGAAGAAGAGATGTACAAATCAATGCAACTTGTTGCACATATTCAAATAGCATGGAAATATTAAAGATGCTTTGCTGTATAATCAGTGTCTGTTCACTCACACACACACACACACACGAGCCTGTACCTGTAAAGCAGCCTGTTGCAGTGTGTTGACAGACGGAAAAGGTTGGGTGGTGCTGAGTCCAGGTCAGCAGGCGGTTCACTATTATTAGCGCAACCACGGGCCAAATATTCATCACCTGAAAACAAAAGCTGCACAGTGTCGCTTGGAATAATTCATTTCTGAATATTTGAATCAAAGTGTTGGGAACCTTTTTCTACGTTTTTAATAGAAGTGGTGATTTGTCAGGCAGCCGAGCATCACTGGAGAACGTTTTAACCTCAGGACGATGACGATTCAGCTGCTTGAAAGTCAAGTCAACAAGAGATCCATCATAATGTCAAGAATATTTGTATTATTTCAACTTTTTTTGCACTATATTCCAACCCCCAAAATGTTTCCTGTATACTTCTGAGTAAACAAAACTGGAAAAAAACATGAAAACCCACGAGGATCCGTGGCTGTCAGTTGCCTGGTTTTAGCAGCACAGTTGGTGTTTTCGACATGTGGTTCTTTATCTACCAGCGGTGTTATGCTAGCAGCTAATCAGAGCCAAATCAGCCTCCCTGCCTCCCTCAGCAGCACAGCTCACCCAGGAGTGAGCTAACGTTTGTGCAGTTACTGTTGACTTAAGCTTTTTACTGAATTACTCTTTATTCCTCATAATCCCACAGCTCTGTGCAGAGCAGCTCTGTGCTGCCTTAAATAAGTATTTTCATCCACAAAAGTGAACTCTGGACCGTTTTCGCCCGTGCCTAATGTTCTGAATAGTTTTTAAGTGTGGCTGGTCGATGTGTGGTCGTTCTACAAAGGTCCATTCACTGCACTAAACCCCAGAGAAAGTAGTGATAATGTTTGGGATGAGATTAAGCATGAAGGTGTCATTGTCCTGTGACAGAAAAGTGGCCATTGCGCCTGAGATCGGGACCTTTTTGAATTAAAACATCATAAAGGTTCATTAGTACCTCAAGTGGAAATTACGGACTCCAACTTTCAGGTAAATTAGGAGCGTCGGACATTGGCAAGATTATTTAAATAGTTTTTGTTGACATGTTGGTATGTGGGGCTCTCTGAAGAGAGAAATTACACACCATTATTACTGCGACCTTTGGCGTCTATACGGCGACCCTTCGTAATGGTTGTCACGAGGGCTGCTGTGCAGAAAACCCTCTTTGTGTCGGTTCGCTAAGAGTTCCAACAGAGTCAGCGCTGTCTTAAACATTTCAAATTAAAACAAAGTGGCTGCTCTCTGCGGCAGCAGGAGAACCACACGGGTTTGTTTGGCTCGTCCGGAACGGACGGCCGGTTCTGCCAGCATGTTAGCTGGATGTTGTTGGAGGAAAAGTGGAGGAAAGGTGAATTTGACACCAAATATTCATGGTTTATTGTCATCTGGATGGTGCAGTTGATTTTGAACTGGATTTACTATCATCTTCTCTCCAGTTTCAGCAGGTTGAGGGCTGGGTATTGCTTTCATTTTTGGAATACTGGAGTGATACTTTTTTCAGCTGCTTAGCTTCTTATCAAATGTATAAATGTATGTTTTCAAGACACAAGCAGCCGTACAAGAATCTTCCAAGACTCTTACAATAACTGTTTGATACCCGGTGCCACAGACATAACGGACAAGTATTGATCCCCTAACCAAGCCTGAAACAGACTGAAGGGACAATTTACTTGATCGACCAACTTCTGGAAGATTATGATCACATTTAGAGATGCATCGATCCGATTCACTACCAATCCTTGGCCTCATGATACCTGAGATTGAGGAAGAATGATCACATCGTGTTCTATGATGGTACACTGATTTTATATTGTGGGAGAAAAGGAGAGCATGGTATCAGATTTGTAGTTGTTATCGACAGTTACACTGAGCAGTATCTTAAGAGAAGTTCGAGCAGTTATGTTGTACTGAAATGCAGGCAAAGTCTGAACTTCATTCATCTGTTTGATGCAGTTCGTCTTTGTTTTTGAGGTGTTGATTGGTAGAACTCTTCATCCATGTCATAGAACATGGATATCTGAAGGAATGGTCTTTCACCTTTGACATGAGATGCTTCCTGAAGCCCTCTGTTGAGGAAAAGAGCCCTCTGTCTCTCTACTGCTTGTGCAAACAGAATAGGACTGAAAAGTGCTGAACAGAGCAACGGAAGATCTCTCCTACAACAGAGACCCAGTGTTATCCAATCCTCAGTCTAAAATTTCCCCGCTCTGCCAGCCGCCCCGCTTTTCTTTTTTCAGCTGTGTGTTTTCACTGGCGGTTAAAACATCTCCGTCTTAATTAAGTGTGCCTCACCCTTCTCTGCTCTGAAAAAAGAGCCGCTCTCTTTTATTACGGCCCACTGTGAATGTGAAACCTCCTTCAGACCTCACTCCTCGCCATCGCAGGGCCCTATATTTACCAGAGCCACCCCCCCCCAAAACCCCCTCATTACCCTCGCAGGCCTTTGAAGAGGTGATAAAAATGCCAGTGTAGAAAGTTCCAGCGGTTTGGATATCGCCCTGCCCTTGTGTCTGAAAATGGAGGGTGTAGTTAGCATCACTGCGAGGAGACGTCACCGCCTGAAAAACACCAAATCATCAGATTGTACAAAAAAAAAAAAAACGTTTCTCCACGGCAGCGTCAGGACTTCCCGTGACTTTGTCCGTTCGTCTGGCAGCAGCTTCCTGTCTGGAGAGCGACCGAGATAAAGCCGAGCACTACTAGGAAATGTAACTGCGGGAAGCCTGCAGAGGTGAACGCGGTCCAGACTCTAGCTTTAAATGACAGAGCAGCAGGAGGAGGAGGAAGCATGGAGAAGAGCGATCATTTTCCTTGGCTCTTCTCTGAAAAGCTTGGCAGCGTTCGCCCTCTTTGATGGTCTCCTCCCTTCTTTCTGTCTTCCTTCCGCTTGTACGTTCAGAGGAGTTTGTTTATCTGCCAGCTCTTCCAGCGCACTAAACACTGCAGTACCCTATGCACCATCTCTCAAAGGGCCGAATCATCAGCGGAGCCGAGGTTTGGTTTGGAACTGGGCCTAGCAGTTTTCGCTCAGTCAGATAAATCTATATATTACCCACTGCAGGGGAATCTTCCTGTCTTCCCGTCTTTCCTCTGTCTGTCCTTGTGTTTCTTTCCATCCTGGTGGGTTTTTGAGGACAGAAGGCCGGATTGAATGAATGCTCCGAAAATCTCATGAAATCTCCATGACCTTTCTCGAGAAGCTGCACAGAGGTGGAGAGTGTTTGACTGACTTTAGATCGAAATTCTGCTTCGGCTCGGACAACAAGAGGTTACCACTGCATCTGCTGTCGTGGTGTACCCCTCTCAAGTTAAAGTTAGCTCCTTCATGATGGGCCCTTGTTGTGGTCGGGGTTGCTTGGTTGTGGTTTCTTTGGACGTTTTAGGGAAACTGAAAAGATCGCACCTTGAAGTAATGCACCAGCAGCAAGAAACGAAGCCAATAAAACTTCATTTCTTTCCCTGCATGACTCCTCCACGTGTTGCTGACTTTGTTTCAACAGGAAGTGCATCACATTTGGAAGGTCGGACTCTTAAAATGCCATCTCAGTGAGGCAGAGTTGTGTTTTTCTGAATCAGATTCTTGATTCATGAGTTTTAGGGAAGCAGGCAGAGGTTGTTGATATTAGAGCAGATTGAATGTCTGAGAGAGTCACACAAATCCAAATGCTCAAAACACACACACACACACTGCATGTGAAGGTAAGCTTTAAGTGTATTCTGATATTCTTGGTGTATGTGTGTGTGTGTGTGTGTGTGTGTGTGTTCCTGTCTGTTCCAGTTGATGTTTGTGGTTTGGTGATATAGATTCAGAAATCACTGCTGTTGACCTTCGACCTCTGTTTAAATCACATCGGTGCCTCCTTGGAGTCTCAGTTTGCTCTGTTGCCATGGTGATACAGTGTACAGTGCTGCTACCCCTGGGGGTGCGAGATGATGCATTATGGGAATGAGCACTTAAGTTCCCTGCCACACACACACACACACACGCAGAGGTACTCAACAAATGCCCTGCAGCTCTTTCCATATTGCTAAATGCAAAGGCAAATGCACATACACATACACACACACACACACACACACACACACACACACACACACACACACACACACACAGCTTTTTAAATAACTCAACATTATTGCCATTGGATTTTCATCAATACAAAATACCAGAATTAGCAGAATTGCTGTATTATTCATGGCTGCTGCCCAATAAGTCCATGGTGCAGTGAGTCAGACTGAAGCTGGAGCTTACTGTAGCTTACAATGACAATGATGCAGCCAAAAAACAGTGATTTGACTGATAACAGCAGGTTTGCATCGCAAGCTCTTTAACTTATTTTATGAATCAGCATTTAGGGCGCAGCCCGGTCTCTTTCATTATAAATGTCTTGAAGTTTTTTCAATCCGCCGTTCACTAAAAGAATAAATAGTCCAATGCGCAACACAAGTGACAAAGTTATTTTATCAAACCATAAAATGATGTAAGTAGTAAATTCTCACATTTCAGAAGCTAAAACCAGAAACTGTCTCATCATTTGAATAAATAATGAGTGAAAACACATCATTTAATTGTTCCAATGTCAGTCTAGTGTGTAATAATTCTCTGTGTGGCTCTGGAGCCCAGCTCATTGTGAACAGGCTCTTGTAGTTGTGGCCATCTTGCATCCGTGTCTGGGTGAAAGTAGGCCACCGGCCGCTTTTGTGCGGCACAGAGCGAGCGGACGCACAGCTGATCTCCACAGCACGCGCGTGTCGTCAAAACGAGCCGTGTCCGTCATGACCCGCCGCACGTTCCCCTCGTGCTCCACCTCGGACGGAGCTGCGCAGCTCGCACTGCGTGACGAGTGGCGGTCTGTGTTTGATACCGTACAGCAGCAGACGCTGTGTGAGTGATTTGTTTCACAGATGGTGCCATTGTTTTAACGCCACACGGACAACAGCTCAAGTTTGACTGAAAATCATCTTTAAAGTTTGAATCTCTGTTGCTTTTCTGTGGCATTCGTTTTAGTTTCTCTATCCTGTCCTCTTCAGTGCTTTACTTTACATTTATAATACCAACATATCAAAAATAAGGACATAAAAAGGTGACATAAAATGTCACCTGGCTCTGCCACCCATACGCTCAGAGCTTGTTCCCCGTTGGTGGAACGTCCTACCAGTTCCTACCAGATCAGCGGCGTCCCTCTCTACCTTCAAAAACCTCCTGAAGACCTCCAGCTCTTCAGAGAGGACCTCCTCTCCAACACTACCAACAACTGGACATGCTACATCTACATGCTAACATGCTAAACCATGATGGTGATTATGCTACCAGCATAATCAGTGAGCATGTAGCTCAAAGCACTGCTGTCCAGCCTGCACTCACTCTACCTTTTGTAAGCTACTTTGGACAAATGACCAAATGTAAATGTAGAAATGAACTAGGATTAAGACTAAGACAGAACTGAAAGACTTAAACTTAAGTTCAGTCTGGCTTGCATTCAGAGTTTCAGTCGTGAGTGTACTGATAGAATTCAGACGAATGTTTTTTAGTTTCTTGAGGCAGGACAGTGGACAGTATGAGCTGTGAAGGGCAGGAAAAAATTAGCCGCATTGTTTTTTTATTTTTATTTTTTCCAGATCTAATTATTCTGGGGTCTTTTTCAGACCAGGTCTTTGTGTCCTTGGGTACCTTTGGATGCAGTTCCTTTTAAAAAATGTTTAAAAAGTATTCACGTCATGTTTTGTAGGTTTTCCATTGATCTGTTATTGAAATTAGCTGTAGTTGTAGTAACAGGCTCAGCTGTAGATGAGTGACTCTTCCAGTCCTTGGCAGGTCGTTCCATCTTGCTTTTTTAAAATCTCCTCCTCATTCTGAGTGTTCATCTTCATTTATTTTAATCCTGAAGAGGAAGAATATCTTCTGTCATTAAGGAGCATTACAGCATCATTTTGTCTGCAGTGCCAAACCCTAAATCTATAAAGAACTGGGTGGTAGCTTTAGCCGTTAGCGCTTCCCACTCACACTCACAGAGATCAGGAGAGGCTAAAAGCACAGTGAGCTCCAGCTAACAAGCTAATTCATTTAGCACTTTAACCTGGCACGGCCCCGCTCTCATTAGGCTCAGCGCTGGTTTCCAGGTTGAATGTAAGCAGCTTCTGGCCCCATGTGGATTAGTCGGCCTCGCTTCAACAATGCTCACACTCGGTTCTTTTCCTCGATTCACACTTTTCACTCGCACCATTTGCATTTTTAGTGTTTTTCAATAATTAGGTGGGTAGCTGGAGGATTTAAATCCCCAAAGTAAGCTAGAGAAATGAACAGCTTAAGCTGCTGATGCCTACACAGAGTCCCTGCGATGGAAGGCGGATGTGCTGTTTGATATTCAGCAGCCCGTAGATACGGACTCTGTGGAGATTTTTGTTAGTTATGTTTGTTAATGAGTCACGACAAATCAAAAGCCGACAATGAAAATACTTTAACGCTGTAAGAATCAGTAGGATTGACAGACTCATGCTGTTTATAAGCCGGACGTAAACGGTCACAGCCTCTCGTCTGATGTTGAGTAGGTGGGTGGAGGTTTGGTTGAGCCAGGCAGGATGAGAGTGTGTGGGAGTTGTGGGTCACAGAGGGAGCTGCAGAAAGCAGCGAGCCAAAGCAGGAATAAAAACAGATGCTCCGCTGTTGACATTACCTGTGTCCAACTGTATGCAGGACGCCATCACTCCTCTCTTCCTCCATTGTTCCCCTCGATATTAACCGAGTCATTGTGGTTATACAGCTTTGAAATGATACTTAAACAGATCAAAAGATTAGCGTAGAAGATGATTCACAGACTTGACCACAGGCCAGAGTATGCCGAGAGTGGATGGACTACAAAGCTAGAGTAGAAGTTCTACTGGTACTTTTAGAGGAACCGTCCTGCAGTCATTAAGTCCAGAAGTCTGAATGACAAATGTTGGAGTTGGAGTAATCAACGTCAGGTATTTAAAAACAAGCTTGAACTCAGATGCTAACATGCTCTCAATGATAATGCTAACATGGTATGGTTCAGCTGGTATAATGCTTAGCATCTTGGTTTAGCATGTTATCATTATAACATATGCTTATTAGCACTAAATGATAATGCTAACATCAAAATGTTTTGCTGGTATAATACTTACCATCTTGGTTTAGCAGCACAACATTTGCTTATTAGCACCAAATAATGCTACCATGACAGTGTTCAGCTAGTATCATTTGCCATCTAGGTTTAGCATGTTAGCATCACAACATTAGCCTTTGAGCACTAAATGATAATGCCAACATGATGTTCAGCTGGTATATTTGATTTAATGACTTGTATGCTGGTATGTTTAGCTTGGTTTAGCATGTTAACATTTGCTTATCAGCTCTAAACACAAATTTCAGCTGTGTTTGGACAGATGAACATGTTGACCTGATGAGGAACATCCACCCAACAGTTGTTGTTGTTTGGACCAAATTGGTGGAATGACCGACATTACTGACCGACATTACAGCACAAACCGTAAAGACCTGAGAAGTTTTACCAACATCCCTGTTTACTTCCGTCTTTCTAATGACTTTAATTAGCTTCTCACGAGCAGCATTAGTTTCTTTCCTTCAAAACATCGTTCTATCACTTCATCTAGTTTCATCCTGAGCCTCCTAGCAGGCCCCTCTAACGGGATTTGTTTCGTAGTGAACTACTCCCTGATTCATATCTCTGCAGCCCCCAGTGAGCCAAGATCAACACTAATGAGCCTTTGAGAGAGAATAATGAGCTTCCAGCAGTCGCTCGACTGTGTCTTCTCTGGACGAGGGGAGGACGGCGTGTGGAGGCGGAGTCGGCGCAGAATCTCAGTAACAACAGGGGTAATGGCGTCCGACAGCGAGCTAATTCCTCCGGTGTACTCAGCCGCTTCATGTGGGCTCCGTCCAGAGGCTTCAGACCTGGAAGTATCTGATGAAGCAAGGAGGCGGTGGCTCCTGTTTGGTTTTTCTTATCTCTTATACAAATGCAGAACTTTAAACCTGAAACTCAACCTACATTTGGGTTAAATTTAGCTCTGACAACCGTTTTAGACCGATACCAAAGACATTTAGTTAGTTGTGCAAATTGACGCTGCAACTCAAGAACCTTCTCCGTCTTCTGAATTAAACCAAATAAACTACTTTAGTCTGCTCGTCTTTGTCTTTCTTTCCTGACAGCCAGCTCCATCTCTTTTCTGTACTTCACACCTTTCCCCTCTGCCTTTGTCTCCACCGTGGTGTTGTGTTTTCACTGCTGACCCCCTCCTCCTCCGCTAATGGAGGAATGTCCTGATGAAAGGAGCAATGAGAGGACGTCTGGTCGTCTCGCGTCTGGACGTCCTTGGGCTTAATGCTCGGAGAATGTAGCAGCACCTCCCCTCTCGTCTTTGTCACTTCAAAGTGAAAGCTAAACTTCAAGCCACTTGTTTGACTCAGCTACATCTCAGGAATGCACAAAACTGTTACTGCAGGTGATCACAGGAAACTTCTTGAAGTTCCAGTCAGGCCTTGGCCTCTCAAAAACACTGGATTAGGCTCGGTATGATTGGCCGTTTACCTCAAAGTGACAGTCTCTCTCCGGGACAGTAGCTGTATTCAAAAAGAACCCTGTTGGTCTTTAGGCGTTCTTCGAGTCGATCTTTCGATGGACTCAGCGTTTTCCCAGCTGCCCCTGCGTGGCGTTTGAAAAAGCCCTGATGTCGTGGTTTGTCGGCCTGGTCATAAGCCGTATCCATTTCACTGACGGTCAGTCCTCCCTGCGAGTCTAAAAATGGGGTGATAGCCCATTACGTTATGGAAAGTTGCACCAGTGCCCAGAATGTAACCCCCTTTACTACTACTAGATCTAATTACAACAGCTATGCAATGCTGTCTGTCTCTCCAGCTACCTGTCTCACCTCTCTCTGTCTCACTTCCTTCTTCCTTGCCCTTGCTTTGTGCCTCTTTAGACCGCATTAGCTCCATAGATCTAGCTTGAAAAGCACATAAAATGCCTAAAGGACGGGACAACAACTCTATTTATTCACTGTGTACCTGCTTTTCATTTTGTACAAATGATTTGGATGTTTCTTGGGTTTAGCGGAGGAGCGGACACTCCCCTGCTTTTTTAGCTGCCCACAGCGGTCAATAGAGATTTGTAATTGAGCGGCCTCTCTTTCTTTCTCTGTCCGTGCGTCTCCCCAGAGTGAGGCTGCTTTCTTGGCCCACTTACACAGAGCTCCCTGTTTGACCACACACTGAAGGCAGAGCGAAGCAGCAAACAGAAACCGAGCTTAAGAGCAACAATCTCTTCATCCCTCACTAACGGTTTTCAGCATGAAACATGCCCTGAGCTCAACCACTTCACCTGTTTCTGCTCAAAGCTCTTCACAGGCTGAAAAACAGCGTGTCATGAAACAGTCTTTGGTTCGGTTGACGCTGAGTCACACGATGTGTTTATTTAACTCTGTGATGACTTAGCTCAACTGGTAGCTCGTATTCCCCGTGTACCAAAGTGCAGACATGCCGTCCCCTGTCTCTCTCTCTGCTTTCCTGTCTGTCTTCACAAGGATGAAATCAGTCCAGACTGCAGCTGACACTGTCAGCTGATTAATCGATAAGTTGATCAACAGAAAATTAGTTGTTACTTTCTTGATTTAAAAAATGTCAAATGGTTCCATCTTTTCCAATATGACTTCCATCTTTGGGTTCTGGACGGTTTGTCAGACTAAACAAGTCATTTCAAGACGTCACTTTGGTCTCTGGGAGAGTTTTTGCTATCACCAGAGTAACTGATATTTAAAAATGACGTCCATCATTTGTCTGGCCAAAATCCCAAACCTTTGCTGTGTCCAGCTTCTCGAAGCTTTAAAGCTTCTTCCACCTCGTCACCTTGAGCTTTGATACTTTACAGACTAAACAATCCATCAACGGATGAATCGATACTGGAAATAATCATTCAGCGCAGCGATACTTCCAACCATAGATTTATTCCAGAAATATTTCTGTTTCTGTTTCTCTTCAAGAAGAGAAAGATCATGCTGCTTACATTTGCTCATCATCCTCATTAAAGTTATCAGGTCTTTTATAGTGAATTCATAATATGGAAATATTACAGAACTGGTTGCTGCAGTTGTTGTTGATGATGATGATGATGATGATGATGATGATGATGATGATGATGATGATGATGTGTGACAGGATGTACAGAAGTCAGCAGCAGCTGCTGTCTGTTTGCTCATCTGGAAACTTCTGGAAATATTTTAACTCCCCGTTTTGGACCTCATTATATTTCACACTTTTCTGTATATGTGTGTGTGTGTGTCTTATTGTTGTGTGTTGGAGCGCTGGAGGTGTGGAAACGATCATTATGACAACAATTATCAGCATTTTCATAACTACACGCGTCGCTGCTTCCATCAATGAACACTTGTTAGTGAGAAGCTTTTCACACTGCTGACCCGCAGAAATAGGAAGTCTGTTTGTCTCTTAGTGTCTTTCCGTGTGTGTGTGTGTGTGTGTGTGTGTGTCTCTCTGTGCGTAAAAGTGTGTGTGTGTACCACAGCTTGCACCTGGCTCCTTGTCTATCCCCCAAAGCCCAGAGGGGTGCAATAAAGAACGCCTTGTCCCAAAAACCATGATGCGCACACACACACACACACACACACACACACACACACACACACACACAACACACACACACTCTCAACAGAGTTAGGCGTGTGTGCAGATTCAGGCTAAACACAAACGATGGACGTGTGATGCAAACAGGTTATTATGTGAAAGTATATGTTACTTGTTTAAGATATGTATGTATATATGCGTGAGAACCTCTTCTGTGTGTGTGTGTGTGTGTGTGTGTGTGTGTGTGGGGGTGTGTGTGTGTGTGTGTGTGTGTGTTGCAGGATGACTCCACTCCCCTGGCATTTCCTTGGAGGGAAGTCGCGCAGCTCCCTTCTTTCCTCGTCTTAGTTCTATCTGGCTTCCATCTTCCACACACACACACACACACACACACACACACACACACACACACACACACACACACACACACACACAAACTGTCCTTACTTCTTCTTCCTCCTCCTCTATAAACCCTCTGACACTCATCCTCCTCCTTTCCTTCCTCCTGCTCGTCTTCACTCACTCCTCTGTCCTTCTCTCTGCAGACCTCCCGTGTTTTCTGGCAGCAGCCTGAAAAAGTTCAGAAAAGAGATCGCCAGGTCTTGAAAGGAGATGAACTATTTTTAAAAAAGTAGGAAAGTTCCTACGAGACGTCGCTGGCCAATATTTCATTGAACTGAATGATCCTCTGTGGCGACGCTGCAGTCACAGGATCAGTAACGTCTTTGCTCTCATCAGCTGCAGCCAAAAATGCAACAAACGACTCAACTTTGTGCTTCATTCGGCTCCAGATGCAACATCCTATCTGCCACAGAGTTTCTGCAGCCTGCAGCATGTATGTTTTTACAAACTCAGCCGTCAGAGTGTAGCTTTGGTGCTGATGCAGCAGTAAGGCAGCTGAGAATATCATCTTCCTTTGAACACGCGGAGCACACTGAATTCACATGGTCCATTTTAGCAGTGCATTTCATTGAAACAATTTGTCTGTAATGTTCTTACACCTTGCAGTCTTCCAGTGGGTCTGATTGAACCCTTTGGCGGGCCGGTTCTGGCCCATGAGCCGTATGTTTGACACCTCTGCCTTAAACAAACACCTGACTAACAGGTTTATGTGTCTTTTGGCCAGTTAGAGGCAGAGGAAACAAGATGACATCATTAATCTGTTGCTTTTTTTTTTTTTTTTACATATTGGGCAGTGACATCACTAATTTGGAGTCTGAACTCTGGCTAATGAATGTCTTTTCTCTCTGTTTCGGTCTCTACCAGCTCATTAAGGAAACAGCTCCCTCTTGAATGCCTCTAAATACTCCACTATGTTCACCAACTAGTGAAAACTGCTGCCTGCTAGTCTAGAAAATGCCGTGAGAGAGCTGTGAGAGCAGATCTTTGTATTCTTTGTACACTTCCTCTGTTCGAATGTGAAATATTTAAACACAGCATCACCTCCAAACTGGGGTCACACTTGTTTACGTCACAGCAAGTCAGATTTTTCTCTGATCTCTTCAACGCGTAGCAAGGAAACTGACCACAGATCAGTATCAGGGTTCAGCTTTTGTCCTGTTCTAATGAGAAACCCAGATCGCTCCCTTCCCCCTTAAGAGTCTCAGCTCCAGGTCAAAGGTCACACCAGCTTGAAGGATCATAGTGGGGCGTACCATATGGACTCCGTGGTCAGGTCCCCGTAGTCTAGACTAAAGGACCTTATTAAAACTGCCGTCTGCTGGCTCCATGATCGGAGTGAAGGAGGCTTTAAAGGTTAGACGTGAGCGGGCCTTTGTAAATGTCCGCTGTGGGGCTCGTTCAGGCGCCATGATTGTCGTTTTAATTACCTGCTTTTATTTTTTCAGCAGTCTGTGAAACTGTCGGCACGTAAACAAACGGGTCCAAATGTCCCACGAGCCATGAGGTCGATGAGCATTTGTCAAAGATAGAGGATGTTGTGTTTTACACGGGGCCAACTTCACGTTACACACCGTGTTCATTATGAGAATATATTGGAATGAAGTCTACTGCTTCTGTGCTAGTATCAAGAAAATGACTCTCCAGTCTAGAAACTTGTTGAAATGAGCTGATTTGTGTCAAACAGGTGGTTTTTATGGACGCTATTTAAATGGCTGTTTGGAAATGTAGTCATCAATGTTTTCCAGTATTTATTAGATGGTAATTATCAGGCATTGTACCTTTAACACTCTGTATTAGACTAATTCATTTTTATGACAACGTCTGGTCAGCTCAGCAAAATAAAAGTCAGCAGTTGATAATAGGTGTGAGTGTAAAAAAATACCAATGACATCAGTGGAGCCGGTGATGTGTGGGGAGCGATGGACCAGCCGGTGTTGGCCAACAGCACTGGTTGATTTTAGTGAGTGTTGGCCGTCGCGGGGGAGGAAAAGGGGGTGAGTCAGTGAAGTCTGCAGGAAAAAAAAAAAACTCTCCCAGAGTGAATCAGTTGATCAGCACCTCCACATGTGACCTTTCTGAGCTCAGAGCTCCTCCTCAGTCTGCTGACTGAGCGTCCGGTCTGTGATCTGTATTCAGTAAAGAGTCTGCACCCACGGATTAGATATTTCAACCTCTCACTGTCATTGAGCTCTGATAGGATGAAGGCACGAGAACATGGACAACTGACAACAGTCTGATCTATCGCACAAATGTTGAACATTACGGCAGCACGCTGGTGCAGTGGATAGCACAGCAAGGAAGGCTCGTCATTCAAACCTCGGCTGGTTCTCACCCACCCGGGTACTCCGGCTTCCTCCCACAGTCCAAAGACTCTAAATTGCCCATAGGTGCCAATGTGAGTGTGAATGGTCGTGTCTCCATGGCGACTTGTCCCGCCTCTTGCCCAGTGCCATGTGTGACAGTCTCCAGCCTCCCGCAACCCTGATGATGATAAGCACTTTTGACGAAGATGGATGGATGTCGAACATTCTCTGCATCCAGCTGCTTTTCTCTTGTTTTATAATATAATAATACAATAATGAAACATATTAGCAAATATAGAACGCATTCATTGGTTCCTGCTTCTCTATGTGACCTTTTGCTGTCGTTCTTTGTCTCATGTGATTAAATTGAATATCTTTTGTTTGGAATAGTTGGTGCTTTAGGAATCTGTGATAGATATTTGTTTGGGACATTTTATTGACCTTATTACAAACAAACTTATTTGTCTTATACGACAGTGTCAAATAAAGGCCCTGCTTGTCTGCAAACTACGGACTGTTGACAGTGAAATCATTTCATCAGTGCAGTGTCAGCTTTGGTC